>JAVJGI010000001.1:14647005-14733345 GCA_035590275.1 Ibycter americanus | reverse complement strand
CCCGCGGACCCCCGTCCTCCGGGGGGCACAGGAGAAGCCACTGGCCGTGTGAGCAGCGTTGGCGTACTGGATTCTCAGGGTACGAGGTGTTTCAGGGGGCACCCGAGGAGCTGAGGTCACGCGTGGGCTGCCGGCGGGTCTGACAGAAGCGCCCCCGCGGTCACCTCATGAGGCGCGGGGTGTCGCCGAGGGGTCGGTCCCCCCGAAGGGCCTGCAGCCCTTGGGGCGGTGCGGGAGCGGTGGTGTGCAGGCAGCGGCCTGCGCCTGACTGGTGGCTAAAACCTCTCAACAACGTGCCCTCCACCGGGTGTTCGCCGTGCCTGGGGACCACGAGTGGAAATCGTGAAGTTGCTTGGTTCTGGCCTGACTGGAGTGAAGAACGATGAGTTCAATGCCTGAAAATGCATCAGTGTTGTTTGATTAACTTAATCTTGCATTTCTTATTAGGCCAGCCCAAGTCTTTGACGGAGCTTTGTGCTGCCACTGGCTGTAAAGTAACACACCAGGTTACGGTTCCCAAACTGGCACAAAATAGGTTACACTCTGATCCAGCTTTTTGAGGGTTTGTCTCTTCCATGTAAATTCTTGAAAATTACATAGATGAGTTCATAGCACATTGCATTCAAAAATCTGGATTAACAAAGCTTTATTAAGGCTGCAAAATCAAGTACACGTGTTAAATTTAACATTGCCTGTGCGTTGTGTGTTCTCATTTCTACAGAAGTAGAAATACAGTGTTTATGTATACAAACACACACCGCTTATTTTTGCCATGTCGGCATGTTACTTCATCATCAGCTGGGATGGTCTTTACTTCATCCGCATTCAATGTTTTGTTTTATCTTCATTGAAAAAGATGAGATACGATACTCATACTCATGATGACTAGATTAGTAATTTCTTTGTGGTTGCTTTTGTAATACTCTACAATAGCCATATAAAATCAAGCAGTCTAACTGGGTAACGTGGACAGTGTTGTGAGACACAGTTTAAAATTGCCAAAATGCTATTAATTTTGGTGGTCACCGTGACATATCTTGAACATGCTTTTCAAAGCAGTCTGTGTTTTTATATCATATTATGTATTAAAAAAACTGTTATAATATATTCATCTTTGGCTGAAACTGTGTGGACTCAGCAAACTTGGCCAGATGTTTCACATGGGACGTGTAAAAAGTGAGAGAATTAGTGATCATCACATTAGTTATCTAACCTAATAACTATTATTAGGTTTCTGTTTGGAGTTCTGGCTTGTGCTACGTACAGAGGCTACGTACAGAGATACAGGATCTCATTCTTCAGGCAGCATTCAACTATCTTGACCCTAAGAATATACTTTTTTTTTCTCCCCACAGTGATCGCCTGAATTTGCCACCCATCTTTTTCTGTGTTATTTAAAAAAAAAACAAAAAAAAACAACAGAAAAAGAAACGAGACAAAATAGCAGTCTTGACTATGCAGCTGTGATCGCTGTAAAGCAATGTATGTCACAAGGAGTATGCACAGAAGAGAGCACATTAATAAGAAACAGGTATTTGTAATTTTGATACTGCTTATCTTATGAATTTCTTTACTCACAAGCGTAATATTCTTTTTAATATTTTGTGTAGTTCCCTAGGTTTTTAGAAAAGCAAACTGAAACCACCAAACTGGATTTTGTGGAATTATAACACCCCCACAGGGGTTATCAGCAAGATGGCAATCTTTGCATACATCTCACAACCAGCTGCTACTTGAGCTAACTGCATCATTGACAGCAGTAGCAGAGAGTTATCTTTTATACTGACTCAGTAGAAAGAAGAAAGGATGTGCATCCTGTGGATTCCCTGACCTCTTGCTAGGAGTTGAGAAATTTTCCTATACCATCCAAGTCCCTGGGAAGGAAGTCTTGGCCAATCGACTGGCTCCTCAAAGACTGAGCCTTTCTGTCCTTGTCTGACTACTCATTTCCCTGCTTCAGTCTTCCACCCTATCCTCCTCCCTGCCACCGTATTTTGTCCCAGTATTCTTCCTTCAGTCCTTCATCTGGTTTCTCTTTATTGTTCAGAGTGCCTCAGTGCTGTCTCCAATTTCCTGGCTCACTCTTGGTTCAGTTTTCCCTGGTTTGCTGTCTTCCGAGCCCAGTGCTTTCCAGGATTAGATTAGATGAGCTGATATCACTGCAAAACCTGCAAATTTCCTGTTACCTCCTGATTAGTCCTGATGTCAGGGTCTCACCTCAGGTAGTACCACACTGCCCCTGTGCTTGCAGTTTTAATTTCCTCCACTTCCATTACCTGTTTCCCTCATCTCGTCCTGCATTAACAGGGTCCATTCTAAATCCTGGAGCCCTTGACCATTGGATATTTTCCTGAATGTAACCTCCCTGCAAGCCAAGTTATTTTCCTGCCTGTATTTAAGTTAGGTAGGCTTTATCTTCAGATCTGATGAACTTAACCTCCTTTATTCAGTATACTCTTTCATCAAAGAAGTTCTCAGAGAAGATACCTATGTAGCTGTTGAATGAGAAGGCAGTGCAGTCGAGGACTGTCTTACATTCTGTGTCAATTTTTATAATTAAATCAGCTTGGTTGTATTATAAGGAGACAGAAAGCAAACAGTGTATCTTCCAGCTCATTCACTTCCATGCTAGGTGTCACAGAATCGCAGGGTTTAAGTCTGGAGGGGATGATCAAATCATCTTGTTTGAACTCTTAGGTGCTGCGAGCCCTTATATTTCACTCCCTTAATATATATTGGATCTGATAAATTGAATTTTGACACTGGGATGATCATAGTTCCTTAAAGAAGGATTGGAAAGCCTGAGGAAAAACACACACGTGCACACGCTTGTATGAGAAACAATGTGAATTACTGCCTTTGTCAATATGATGGTGTTTTTCTAAGAGCTGACATGATGGCAGTGTGTAATACAATTATAAACTGGATAAACTGGTGATGTTATAGTATGTATATGACACCTTCTGTCACGTTTCTTGCCACAGTATTTTCTTTTGCACTGTTTTCTTCCAGTCCATCAACATGTAAGATACAAAAATTCTACTACTACTTTGAGTAGTTGTGAAGTTTTCTTTTTTATACCAGCAGAAATGAGAGTAAGTTTAATTCGTATTAAGCTGAATGTTATTTGATCCTCTCCTAAATAGAGGTGAGTGCCATTTAAATACTCCCATTATAAACCTACAGGAACCAAATAATGCCACTGAGGACATTACCTGAAAATGCATGAAAGTTAAGGATTGTGATTTGGTTAAACTTGAGTTACTCATTGTTGACTTATATCAATGAGAATGTGGGTATTTTACTTGGAAAAGACTTATAATATTTAGACATTGGTGAGTGGGGTAAGGTAATCTAAGTCTGATTTACATGGTTTTATGCATCATGCCCAGACAGTCTAACTGATTTTTGGAGTTTACTTTCTTTTAAAACTGTATCATGTTTAATTTAGGAACAATCTCACTAGTGCTAATTGCATTAGCACACACCATTATCAGTTCAGGAGCTGTGATGCAAGTATTGTGTCTTTGAAATACCCTAATGTTTATGAACTCTTGCAGTAACTTCCATTTTAAAAAATCATCTTCTGAAACAACTTTCAAATTAAGGAAGAAACAAAAATTACGTCAAAACTCTAAATAGGCCCAGCGCTTTGGATGTACAGAGGAAGGTGATGGCTATGTTTGAGTGACTATTAATATTTCTCTTCTTCTGAAAGAGCACCTGGAGATCCCATTTGTGATCAGCTCCTCAGTGTGTATTGTATATACACATAATAGCCTCTGGTATGCAGGAGGTCAGATGAGAAAGTGTTCTAGTCCTGTCTAGCCTTAGTCTATGAATAATAGAAGATATTTGCTGCCCAATATTTACAATGAAAATAGACCTGGCAGACGGTGAGAAAACATGGAGGTACTGAATTCCTACTTTATAGCTGGATAACTGAGACTGATAGGCAACTTGCCCAGGGTCACAGATAAAGTGGACTCAGTACCAAGAATTAGATTGAGCACCAAACAAATGGCTTGGCCACAAGCCTGGCCTTTCTTTTGCAGTCTCTTAACAGCTAGCAGACTGATCAGTACAGAAACTGCATATCATTGGCAGCTCGTCTTTAGTTCCTTTTGAGAAAGTAATACTGCTATGAAGAAATCGTTGCTGTCCCCACCTGAAAAGGATGTACCAAGACCCAGCTTTTGGACTGACTGTAAAAGTGCTGGAGCAGGACTTCACAGTTCCTTCTCTACATGCTTAATGAGGGCAGGAAATAACCTCATGCTAAGCAACTATTTTCACTGTAAAGAAGCTGGATTGATAGTGCATTTAGCAAGCCAAATAAGCTAACTTTAGCAGTGATGTTTTAGGTGTAAATTCACATCAGGTACTTACAGTTCACCTAGTTGCCTGCCCATTGGACTGCCTGGGTCCACATTTTAAATCTTTGCAAGTCCCAACTCAGCTGGACACTGAACTTGCACAGTTTCTGTGTATGCCTACATTCATTTACATTAGAAGTCCCTAGACATCTAAAGCTCTGTTTTGGACTATGACCTGAACTGCCTCAAATGAGACAGTACTGGAAAGATGTTGTCTCTAAGGATTCTCAGTATTCATAATGTTGGGGTTTCTCTGCCTGTCCCAGCTCCTGTGCTCTGCCTGCGGTTGCTCTTAGAGTAGACTCTGTAAAATATATGAGAGAAAGAAGCAAATGCTGCTTTCTGTTCAGGTGCTCAGTGGTTGTGGTATTTGGCCAGGGTTTGGTCTGACTAAATGGGTTTAGACCTGTGTCCCAGAAGAATGTTCTAGTTGCTAAGCTATAGCTCTCTGGGTTGGAGCCATGCTCACTTCCCTTTATTTGCCACAAAATACAGGAAGTTTCCTGCTTATTATGCTTGGCTTTTTTTTTAATATCATTCCAAAGCATCTATGTTTCTCCGCATACCAGCATAAGGAACACAGCAGCATTTCACAGGGATGACCAAGTTCCCCAGGACCTACAGTCGCAATGGCTTGCTCACTATCGGTAAACTCCTGTCAGTAGCTTAACTTGCCCAAATTCACAACTGTCTTAACTGAAAACTAGTGGCCTTGCTTTTGCTGATTTTTCTGAAGTTTCTTTCCTGAGCAGTGGAGAGAAAACGGTGAGAGCTCTTAAAGACTTTCAAAACATCAGAGAGAGCACAGGGAGGAGTGCTGATTTCCCGCTGGCCTGTACAGAGAATTTCCCGTCCCTCAGGTTCCAGAATGTTAACTGGAAACAATACGCCCTTACACAAGGGAAAGCAGAAAAGAGGAGTATTTGTTATTCTTCTACACATATGCAAATCTAGAAAAATTGGCTGGAGAGATGAGTGCTGTTATAGCTGTACTAACCCAAAATATTTTTAGGTATTTCACATTCTGTTCCTCTTGCAGAGGAAAAGAGCTGTTGTTTATTCTCATTTCACGTCCTAATCTTATGTGATGCAAGTCTAATTCACACTTTACAGCAAAGATTTCTGATGTAGTGAGGAACAAAATTGACAGTGAAATTTTCCAGTATTTCCTCATCTGCTTTGTCTGGACCTAATTGCATTTGTTACTGCCTGAGCTGTATGCAGTCTTTACAGCTGTTTTTCCTCGTGTGTGTACTTGTGATCTTTTTAACATTTATTTCTCAAATCCCTAGGAATCTTGAAAAAGGGACAAAAGTTTAAATGTAGGAGGTGGTTTCAAACTAAAATTTGGTATCCAAACTCTGCATGTCTCAGACCATATAAGTAACCAGGGTAAAAACTTCTTTCACACTTTCTCTTAAAATATATGTTCTCTCTATCTAAACCACAGAAAAATGTCTGTATCACAGTAGCAATGGAGCCACAGTCAGGAACTCAAATGAACAAATACCCCAGTTTGCAGTTTTGAGTAATCTAGTTTTGGATAGTGGTTTTTTTTCTGGTTTGCTCTCAGCCAAAATGCAGGACTTATTTGCAAAGCTGAAGCAAAATCAAAGCTTTTTGTTTGAGAAAGATGTGAAGAGTTGTTTTGCACAAACCAAAACGGTTTTATTTTCTCAGCCTGTGCGTTCAACAGATGCTGGTCTTAATGGATAATGTATTTTGGGACTTCTTATTTGTAAAAAAATAATAATACTGAAAAAAATTAAAATCCATGTGGAAATCCCCTTTCATTTTTCATACAGTCAAAGGCGAATAGGCATTGCACTAAGCTACTTGTCATTTGATTCGAAGTGTGTTTTCCTATTTGCTTCAGTGTGTACGTAGAGATTGCTTTATGTAGTTATCGTGGAGGTTTGCATATATAAGTGGTTGCATGCTACGTTAAGGATGTAGATAAAAACAAGAATAATTTGAAAAATACAAAGATTTAGCTGCAGTATGTACAGGTTTACAAACATACTACATATTTGATATATTAACTCCTGCTTAAAACACAAGTGAGGTAATCATTGTGAAGCTGGCAATAGTTTGGAGCAGGGGTTTAAGGTTCGCATACTGTTGTTCTTCACTCCTGTGGAATACCTTTGGGAAAATACTGTACATAATTCAACTGACTTGCGCAGTTTCAGTTGAACCTAGTTAGTCTGTGCATCATTTATCCATGTGCCCAGATGTCAAAGAAATGTGGGTGGAAGATTAGCATTCAATTAACAGGCACACATTTTTTCTTAAAAATTACTTCTTTATCCAAAGAATGCTGAACTTATTTTGAATACGTATTTTTGCTTTCAAAAATGGGGATGCAGCTCAGCACCAGACATTTTGAGGGGTGTTAATGGTTTTCAAGACTGTGTGATGTTGAGGTTTTCGAGATTGTCTGGTTGTTCTTAAACTGTTTAAAAAAAAAAAAAAAAAGTACAGAAACATTATTGAGCATGTATTCCATTTCCAGGAGAGGAAATCTATTATTTAAGAAAGAAATACAGCCAGGGTGATAAAAGTGCCTTCCCACGTCTTCTGGCCAGGTGCTACATGCATATAAATGTTTCACGTTAAGCTTTAAGATCAAGGAAGAGTCTGTGGGGAACCTTGTTTCCTGGAGATCTGCTTGCTAGAGTAGCTCCCAAGTACTGACTTCCCATTTTTTATTTGGTTATTAAGGATGAAAGGCTACATCGTTTTCTGGAATTGCGGTTCCTTGCATGCCATTATCTTTGTCCACAGCTATTAAACATGCATTTCCATAGGTTCATGTGAATACTTAGCCTAACTCAGCTTAGCCACTATCACTGCTGCTTTATGTAAGTTTAATTCAAAGGATTGCCTTTATATCACATTGTAGAGTGAACAAAAGACATATGGTTTCATGAGTTGAGAAACTGTCTTTTTTAGATACAGCTGAGTATAATAGGTCTCCAGCCTATGTAATGCAAGGCACTCTGTTACTACTGAAAAGGAAACTTTGAAAGTCTGATCTTCTGACGTGATTCACTCTGGGCAATGTGTGTATGTATATGCAGCCTTACATGTGCAAATCACTGTTACGAAGTTTTGCATGCTATCAAATGTATACGGCACCAGTAGAAAAAAACGCGATTGAAATCCATTTATACTCACTTTACATCAGCAAATCATCTATAGGATTAGAAATTCCAGCACTTATTTGTCACAACTACTCCGCATAAACATCCCTTCCACAAAGTCAAGGCTTTTTAAAGACTGTCACGATTAATGCAGATTTTTATAATATCTATATAACAAACTTAGAAAATAATCTTTTGGCTTGGAAAAAATCCTGGTTTAACTACTGTATTTTGTTATTTAGCTAATTTTTGTATTTCTTGCCAATGCTATTAACATCAATGTTTCTGAAGTTCAAGTAAAGCACTTGCATTAACCTTTTCTTTAAAAAAAAAAAAAAAAGTATTTTAAGCTGAAAAATTCTTGCAAAATATTATTACCAATATAAATAACAGAGGTTATGTTCAATCAAACGTACGATATCACTGTAAGATGGTAAATGGTAATAGCCTTTATACAGAGATATCAAGGAAAGCACAATAGATGAAGCAATTTAGAATGAAACAAAGACCTGCAAAACCAAACAAAACCTGGTAATTTACCAAAGGTAAGAGTAAGTGTAGGGTTGGGGTGGTTTTTTTTCTTAAGGATGAAGGATCCAACCTTTAGATCTTTCTGTTCTGTCCTGCCTACTTCTCGTCTCACTATATGTATTGTAAGGTACTTCTGATTCATCAGGACACCTGAAAACAGGTGTCATGGAGTTGCTTGGGAAAAAGCTAATAATGGCAATCTGCTGTCTGAAGAGTTTGTGCTCATGCGTTTTCTCTAACGTGACACTCCTATCAAATATAAACTTAACAAGGACTGATCTATATTCTGTACTCTTCAGATGTTGTTACTGAATCTTTCCTGCTGACTCTAGGCAAGAGTAATTGTGTTGCTCAAAACCGGACATGCAGTTGGGATTGCGTAGAAAAGGGAAACATTCTTTTGCCTATACCCAAGGTTTGTTTGTGAGACCAAGAAGCCCATAAAGAGTATATGTCTGAGTACATCTATATATAGAACTCATACTTCTAACTCTTCTGACATAGACATACAGACATATAAATGCTACCATCTTTCTCTGTGAGATACAAACTGATTTCTAATGCATGTACCCTTTTAAACACCAAGAACATGTTAAGGAAAGAAAAGAACATTCATTTGCAGGTAAACATAAATAATAATTCCAAATATTTTCTATTTTTACATTAAATTCACTTTATCTTTCATTCCCTTTCTCTTGTTTTCTGTCTCCAAACCTTCCTGTGACTGTGGGTTTTCAGTAGCTTCATAGAAAGGGTAATCCAACTTTCTAAAAATGGAAGGCAACCTTTTGTTCTGTATAAATGTGATTAAGAGGAATTTCCATGCAGTTGTATAAAGGCAACAGGAAGAAAAGAGAGCAAGCAAAACTCTTTATCATCTTCACAACAAAAATAAGACTAAACAACAAGGCTTCGATAATTTGTAATCTGGTAGTGGTGTATATAATTTTGAAACACTTTTGTGAGACTTTCTTTAAAAAGCTGTTTACATCAGATAAAAATTTCTTTTTAGAACTTGGTCTTGCTTTATCTTTAACCTAATGCAATGTGTATGGAGGAAACATTATCGTTAACTTTTAAAGCAAAATAAGTGGTTTTTTTAAGTTGCAGTTTAAAAAAGTAGTATCTGGACAAGTTACATTCTGTTTCTTAATTTCTCTGCTGGAAAATCTAAGACTTAACCAGGTAAAATGTACTGACTATAACCAGCTTTACCAAACCTGCTCTGTTTCTCCATCCGCTATTTTTTATGCCACTTTCATAAAAAAGAGAGTGGGCCCCACTAAGAAGTTGCCTTAAGATGGAAACAATA
Source organism: Ibycter americanus (assembly GCA_035590275.1). Classification (NCBI taxonomy): domain Eukaryota; kingdom Metazoa; phylum Chordata; class Aves; order Falconiformes; family Falconidae; genus Ibycter; species Ibycter americanus. The sequence continues at coordinate 14,723,980 of JAVJGI010000001.1, read as the reverse complement.
GGAGGGACTTCCAAGTAGAAGATAAAAATGTGATTTCAATTAGTTTAGAGAATAAACACAGATAAAAGCACAGTGAGCAGGATACCAGTATCCTTGACAGAGGAAGGAGATGTCATCTGCATGGTCTGTTGCTGTAGCAGCTCTTCATTGCAATAACTACTTAAGTTCAAATACTGTTTTTCAGAATAATTCAGTTAATGAGAGTTTCTGAAAACAGTCTAGGACTAAGAGTTCAAAGAATCAAGACCTTTTTTCACAGATTTCTCAGACTTGGAAGTAAATATAGTCCATCTGACATGAATAGAAATGAACACTGTTATGCTTATGCTGCTAATTTGGCAATACATTTGACTATTTTCCTGCATCTAAGGATGTGTTTGAACACTGCATTGAGGAATACATATAAGCTTGTGAATACCTTGATTGAGAAGAATGATGCATTGTTTGTGTTATCAAAGGACCTCGAACTGATGTCTCTGCTATCCCCTGCTTTCATATATCTTGTTCACTTTGCATGGAAATTCAGGGTGTTAGAAAAGCTAGCAGTAATAAACATTTTCCAAGCTTTCTTGTAGAGCATAGGGGTACAGTTTCTGAGATTTTTCTGAGAATTTGAACATAAAGTATCTCTTTTGTGGGAACCTGAGATACCACATTCTGCTTTGCTGTCTGTCTCTGACATGTTATTTTGGTGCAATAAGTGTTGTGTTTACTTCAGTGCTCTGTTAAGTGTTTCATGGCCTGATGTGAACTGAATATCCGGTGGGCAATTCTGCTCTAGGCTTCCATAATATGGCTATCTGTGGTTACAGGGCAGTTGAATTGGTGACCAATGTGAAGGCCTATGTCCTTATGCTACACCTTTATATTTTTCCTTCCCTCTGCATGTATTCTCTTTCTAATTTCCTCGGTTTCTTCTGTGTTTGTTTTTTTTTTTCCTTCAGGAAGCTTTTCTATTCCCTGTATGTATGTAATATTTGCCTTTTTTTACTCACACCTCTGTTAATCTTAACAGATGCATCAAAGCGAAAGTAAATATTTTTATTTCTAGTACTTCCTTTTTATTACTAAACTCCTCTCCTCTTTTTATTTGTAATCCTTTGCTTTTGATTCCATCTTCTTTTCTCTCTATCCCATATTCTATTATCTAATCTTTGTTTTCCTTCTCTACTTCTCCTCCTCTTTCTTAATTTGCTTTTAGTTGTTCCCATATAGGATGTTTTTGTTTTTCTTCTTCCAAAATATTGAATAGTTCTATTTCTCTTTTTCTGGTTCATTCAAGCCTGAAAAAGAATTTGTTTTATTTTTTAGGCTCAGTAATCCTTCTCCACTCTCAGGATTATAGAGGCATGAGGTGGAGCCTTGTACTTCTGGGAAAGGATATATAGTTGCTGGCATTTGGCCACTCTGAGGAACGAGGACCTGCACTCAAGGAAAAAAGAGAAAATCCAAAGTGAGGAATCCTAGAGGAGCCCCCTTGAGAGCTGAAAACCGCCCTTCCCTAATGTGAAAAACACATCATTTACACCGTTTCTAACAGATCAGACTTTCTGTAAGGTAAGCCTCGCTTATAGCTAATGTAAGTGGTTTGGTCTGTTTGTAACTATGAATTTCAAAGCTGTGTAATGAAAGGGAAAGTGAAGTTATAAAAGTAGTGTGTTTGCTTAGAAAGAAAGTGTACTCTGACACACAGAGCTTGGCTTCAGTCTGATAGGTCTGCATGCTTTCCCTGCAAATCGAAGTGCTTGGTCATTAACACAGTGAGTCACAGTAATGTGTTATGATCTGATCTGGCATTTATAAGGAAATAGAGTGTCTAGCCTTGGATACCTCTCCTACAGGTCATTTGTCCTAGTGGTAAAGAGAGTGCTTGTTCCCAAGAGAAAGCAAAGCTGCCCGTTATGTCAGCTCACACCCTGGAAAAGGCTACTGATTTCAGTGCATCTATTTGTGATGTGCTCTCTAAACGGGGTCAGTGTTATAACTGGGAGGAGGGAGCAGTTTCAACCGTGAGTGAGTGCTAAGAGAAATGGTATAACTGACTCTGTCAAAGATGGATATAAAATGTAGACAAGCTGGCTTGTTTTATATTCACTTTAAAAAAAAAAAATACATATATAATGATTTGTTTCCTGGATCATTGATTTATATGTCAGACAGATGAAAAGCAAAATTTCTGTGATGCCTTTATCATTATTCTGACAAGGACTGCTTTTAAGTTAAAGACTGATAAAGAATGCCAACTTTTGACATTACTAGAACAGCCCTATCAGCTTTAATTTTCTTTTGTTTTCTTCTTGTCAAAGAAAGGCTATTAGAGATAAATTATGATCTCAAACTGGTTAATATATTGATGTGCATTTTTTTCCCCTAAATTGCTTAGCCGGTTTATAAAGCATTATATAATCTCATTGAGACGCAACCTACAGAAAGTAGAATTTGCAGATACGGAACATCATCAGTCTTTAGGCCAGAAGTTCTCAAACCATTGGAAGACCATGGGTGAGTTGTCCACAGCTGAATCCTTGTGTCATATTGCACAGTTAAATGTATGAACCCATTTGTTCTGTTTGACTGTACTTTTGTGTGCACAGTTTTCTTAGCATGCTAGAGACCGCTAGAGTGTGCTCAATTATAAGGCTGATAGGAAGCGCACATAGTGGTGCGTAGGGAGTGTTCAAGGTTGCTGAAAGTTTATTTTTTTCCACTAAATTAGGGAGCTAGTGCTCTTGTCATTATAGATCAAAGTTAATTGACCTCATACCAGTAGCATCAGTATAGTTACAGCACAGAGTTTATACAGAAAGCTGGACAATTTAAAACTGGAAAGTTTCATTTTGACTAGTCTGTGTGTGTATGCTGCAGTTTCACACTTCAGGTAAGGAGCAGCAGTGCAGATTATGAAGATTTCATGCAAAAGTTTGTTGCCTCAGATCACACTCAGGCTCCAGTATATTATGCTTCAAACCAGTCTTTACTGTTCTCCCTCTTTCTTTTCTCTGTTTTTTTTCTTTCTGCCAATTTACTAGTTTGATGAGTGTTCAGCCATGGTGTTTTCTATAAAACATAATTGACAGCTAATAACAATTTGCACCTCTTTAGCCTGGCATAGTTGACGTTTTCAAAGCCTTTATAAACATTAGCTGAATCAAGCATCGCCCAATCAAGTAGGCCAGTATTATTCATGTATTTTGACAAGTAAAAACTAAACTAGAAAACAAAATCAGATAGTTTCTTTGCAACCACAAGACTGTGCAAAAGCCAAGATGAGAACATGTATCTTCTGACATCTATTCCTATGCTCAACTATACATTGTTGGGGTTTTTTTCCAAATATGTATATGATTATCATTATGATTAAAGGGTTATGATTAACATACTTTTGGGAATAGATGACATAACTTATTTATATTTATACTAGAAGCTTTCAAGTGTAATATATCATCCTGAGTACCTTATAATAGGACTGACACAAACAGAGTACACTAAAAAAGATTCTCCCTGCAGCTCAGCTGGATGTTAGCACAGATATATAAGGCAATATGTGAAGTGAAAGAGAGAAACAAAGAATTGGAGAGAGAGGTGAAAAGGTGCTGCTAAAATCAGCAGAAAATATAGAGAATGACAGAAAAAAAGAAGGAAGAAAAAATTGGAAGAAAGATAAGTCAGGCTGGACTTATTCATACCCAAGACTAAATTGTATATTACAAATACTATGCGCAGGATGTAATAATGGACATTATTTAGTAAAATATACATATATTTTGCGTATACAACCTAGAATGGCACAAGTTTGAAATAGAAATAAAAATCATATTTCCTGTCACAATATGTAAAGAGGCTGCTGTCAGTCTTGTCTATTTTTAATGCATAATGGTAAGGGAATAGAAATATTCTGTATGTTTCAGTATTGTGATGTCCTGTATCAGTGTGTATCATACCTTATCGTATCATATATCTGTGTGTTATCAGTGAAAAGAAAAATATTTGGAGAGAAATTCTTAATTTACCGGTGAATAGTAGCATCTCTGTGGAAGGACAGAGCCCTGAAATTACAATACCAGGCAGAGAGTTATTGTGAATTAAATCACCCTTTCTTTTCTTGTAGTGTATGTGTTTGCAGTATCCTCTTTCAAGAGTTTGGTATCACAGAATAACTGTTAGTCTTTAGTCACTTTCTGCACCAGTGATTCCATCTGCAGGGGTTTCAATTGATTTTTCACATCTCGGCATAAGAAGGCCCAGGCTGTGCCCTATTGCCTGTGAGTGTGTGGTGGCACCAGCAGTAAGGAATGTCAAGGCAAATGCTTTTAGGACAAGAGCAATGATGATGGAAATACCACAGAGAGCTTTAAGGTTTCATGGAGCTGCAAACATTTTCTTATCTGAGCAGCTCAAAATGTGGATTTCATATGGCAAGAGGCTTTGTCCTGTAGGATCTTGCCTTTTTATTCATGTTTAAAAAGAAAAGATGTGTTACTGTTCCTTAGGTTGAAGCAACATTGATTTCCTTTTACATTTGGATTTAATCCTCAACTCTTTAAGCATGAAATTAATTCATATTCTTTTCCTAATCCTATTAAAAGATACTCTGGAAAGTATCTCGCTTCCCGGAAGAGGAGAAGGTTAGGGATAGGTGTGGGAGCAAGGGGATTGATGCTAGGTTGGCTGAGATTTTACCTTCCTAATGTATTGTGCCACCAGGCAATATATTTACATTAACTTCATCTAATTGCTGTGAGGGTACTTAAAACTTCTGAACAGACTGAGAAGAATAATAAATTCTCTCTGGGCCCTTGCTGCTCTCTTTTGCACATGTCCAATCTTACACTTTCCTGAATGAAATGGTAACAGACGGAGGCCAATGGGACTGTAGTGGCAAAATAGGTTCATAAAGAAGCATAGTCCTGGAGTATGAAGCCCACTGCAAGGACTGGAGGTGGATTACTGTATGGGTTTTCCCTAATGGTAGATGTAATCCCTGTGCTGGACGTGTGATAAAGTATAATGTTTGTAAACATTGCTTGCTTTTATATGGTGTTCCCGTAAAATCAGCCCTCATTTTTGTTTAGTTCGCTTGAAGCTCATGAGAACCTGACGTGGCCTTTGAGAATGTAGATTCAGATCTTTTCACCTGAATCCTGACAAAACAGGGTGTGATGCTCTTAGAAGGTGTGACAGTGTTTGGCCTCTGTGATGCATGTAGGAATTATGTTTCTTTCCTCAAAGAAGGAATTTACAGGAAAGAGCTTCCTAGGTTGACAGCAGACATGACTGCTAAAACAAGCTCTAAACTAGGAAGGTGGGAAAAAATGCTGCTAAAACTTGTTAACCAATTAAGCCTCCTACAGACAGTAAAAGGGAAAGAGGCATAATTGCATGAGGATGAAATGAAGAAAAACATGATGTTTAACAATGGTAAATGAAAGGATACATCAAGTACACTGGGTGCATCACTGGAACTGGCTGTTGCTCTTACTGCTGGAAGCCTGAATACAAAACCAAATCTTGTAGTAGTGATAGAAATATGGTAGCCATTATATGCTCTGGATTAAAGAATTGAAAAGTATAAACTGATTAGCAAAGTGAGAAACTTATACATAGGCAGTGCGATGGCATTATCTGTTAATGAAATAAAAAATGGGATCACTGGGAAGAGGGATGTTGAGAAAGATCCAGGGTTCAGAGCTGGATAATGACATCCATTTTGTGAGGTAGGGCAGGGGACAGGAAGTAGTAGTGGAATTTATGTGATCATGGGAGACTTTAACTTTCCCAGATGAAGGCACAAAAAAATGTCCATTCAAAAACTGGACATTTGAATACTGTCACCTTTTTCCCAAATTTATTTTCCAGTAAGGTCAGGTCTCAGATATTCTTGGAAGTGAATGAAGGTGGATTTTTTTTACTGAACAATCAGTGAACCAGCAAAAAATAATGATGTGTTATGCTTAGTTTCACTGAACAGCAAAATCTAAAGAGGCTGGACATAAAAACTGAGCTTAAAGCAGATCCAATTTTGTTCAGTTCTCTTTCTGAGAAAAGTAAAACATAAATCTGTACTTTTGGAGCCTTAGAAAGGCAAACTGAAAAACTGAGGATGTTTAGTGAGTACTGGGAAGCTTACATATTTAACATGGAGGAGGCATATAACAACTTTGAATCAAAGAAGTTTTAGCAGCAAGCAAGTTGATACTAGTAGGAAGAGTGTAGATCTTCCCCAGAATGATAGTTATTTGAAACTGTCTGTTAAAAGTAAGAAGAGAACCCATAAGTAATGCAAAAGGGGATTGATTAGGAGGAAGAATTTATGCCCTGGAGGTTAAAAGGTACAGAACTGAAGCAAGAATGGCCAAAAGTTGTATTAAACCAGACTTTACTAGTCTTTTCAGTTCCCTGCAGAGCTAGCTCTTCATCATTGCAAACAAAAATTGAACAAGGAGGAGAAATTCTCATCCTATGTCTTTTTCAAGGAGCATGCACAGACTAAGTAGGGGGATGTGTGATGGCTTTGAACAACTGGTCAGGAAAACCCACCTCATACACCTGAGAGCGTGTTCCTTGTTATTGAAAAGTGCCAAAACAGGGGCTGTAGTCCCACTTCCTCATGCATTCTACCTTTGCCAAAATCTGCGCCATAAAAACCTCTTCAGGGGGCTGCTTTTATTTCCTGGTAGAATATCAATAAACGAAGAGCTTAACATAAGCCCTCTGGCTTGCCATTCAGAGTGCTAGGCTAAATGGGGCTTGTGTGTGGCATTACACTTAGTACCATGGCAGAGAGGAAAAAGTCTTCAGAAAAAGGCAAGACAAGAGAAGACTCATGTCTATAGGACTCCTAGCTCTTTTACTGTCCCATTTGGATGCTATGTAATAAGTTCAGGAGGAAGTTACAGGGGAAAAAAAAAGTAAATGGTCTCAGGGTCAACAAAGATGAGTGTACTTCGGTAGAATTCGTTTCAGTCTCAGTATTGTTAAGAAAATCAGTGGTCACTTGACATTTTTACTTTAATCTGTCTGGATTTTAGTTCTCCATCTATAAAACGGGAATAATAATAATTTTTTCTGCTGGTGGAGGCTGTGTATGTGAAAATACATGCATGCTTATTGTAAAGCACGACAAAACTGGTAACATAAATCAATAATTTTATTCTCAGTGCAGAAATGTGGAGTGTGTGAGAACAAGGTTTGCAATGATCCATTCACTGAACATTTACATTTACATTTAATATGTAAACATTTGTTGAATAAGGCAGCAATTTCGTGGGCAGAAAAAAAAGAGAAGCAATAATGATGTTTATACTATTCTGGTGTTTCATGGAGAAACTGAAGGTTGTACAAATAACCTTAAGACCACCATTTCCTTTCTTTTAAAAGTATTTTTGTCAGTTTGTGAGTGATTGACTTGGCAATCTTTATGTACTTCAGACTTATTTTAGTGTATCGTATATGTATATGCACACATATGGAAAGACATAGAATTGTATTATGTATGTATATACCAGGAAAAAATTATTACCATTAGGACAGGAATAGTCTTGTGTTACAGCCTCTTACACAAACAAGTATGGCTCAACCAGTGTGCTCTCTACCAGTGAAATAATCACAGTAAGCTATCAAAGAAGCCACTCATAGACTGAGATTAACATTGTGCCTAAAGGAATAAAATTATGCATGGAACATCAAAAGTCATGAATGCCCTAGAAATGAATGCTACTGGGATCAGCAGGTTACTGACAGTTTAGGGCTTGGGTTTACCTCCTGCCACAAAATCCTGCAGGATGACCCAGCAAGAGTTCCACATAGAGATGAGTTTGCTGCATGTGAAAATGCATGCCCACCCCTACACTTACTTTTTCATACGCAGACACATTTGGGAAGGGTTGCTGGAAGGAGGCTGGCAGGTAGACTTAATTGTTGACCATTAATAGCATTTCACTGCTAAAATTCCTAATTGCAGTTTCAAGGAGAGAAGTTTGACTGAAATACTGTTTTACACGCATTCATACCACCCAGTGCACTGTGTCTACATGTGACAGTACTATTCCTTCCACCGAGGACTGGGGGGCAAGAGTCATTCAAACTAAAGTCAGTCTTTAATCAAAGTTTCACTGGACTCAATGTAAAATTGTCTTAAGTGAAGCCTGGGGGTGCCAGATGGTACACTTTCAGGGCTGTGTGGTATTCATATCCATAGGGGCCTTCTGAGTGTGAGTCTTATGGATATGGGTAGAGGTAATTATTCTTGCAATTACTCTAAGACAGTAATAAAAACTTTGCTAATGAAAGTATTAATTTAAAATTTCAATCTTTATTTTATGCTACAGTATTCAAATGAGCATATTGTAAATTCTAGTTAAGGGAAAACAGTTAATCGGCTGCAGGCTTTGATAAACAATGAGCAAAAGGAGAAGTTTCTACTATTTATAGTTCATATTATTTCTATTACGTTGTACAACAATATCTTCATGTTTGCCTTACTCTACTGAGTGTATACCTCAAGTTTACAGCATGATTGTAAATTCTTTTAAGGAACACACAGCACTTTGGTAGCTCACTGGCTTCTGTGATATAAGTCAGTTCCTTCTGCACTGGTTCTTTTGTCTGTAATGTGGCTTTTGTTGATCATCCAAAAGGAATATTGGATTAAAGTGAACTAAAACTATAAAATGTGCTTTGTAAACAATACTATTTCAGCAATACTGCTCATAATGTTCAAGCATAGAGTTAAGAGTTTGTTTTCCTTTGTTTCTTTTTTTTTTTTTTTTTGACACAAATGATAAGCTTCTGAAATGATCGTGAAAATATCATAGATATTCCAGTACATCTGCAGTTCAGCCCTTCCTTAGCTCCTGTTCCTCTGAGGTTCATACAAAATTTGACTGTTTTTTTCCCCCTTTATTCTCTACCTTTAAATATTGTAAATCAAACAGTCAACACATTCAAAACATATCAGTTCTTTGAATCCTTCTGGAAGACTCCCTACTGTGCTCTCTGAATTTTTAAGCTTTCCAGCATCTCATATGACAAGTATGTTTTCTTCCAATGGACATGTGCAATGCACATTCTGTCAGCTTTTTCCCAACTCTGTTGCTCAGAACGAACTTCAGAATTGCTATATCAACTTATTTTTGATAGCTTGAAGTATTCAGGTCTTTCTCAATGAATCCTGTAATCATAATTATTGCACTGGAAGAATAAATACAAATCGTGATAGCCCCTTGGTTAATCTTTCCTCGTGTTCAGCTTTGCTTGCAGGCTGGAGTCACCAAGGCAGTATGTTTTTGTTTGTCTTGCTCTATGTGCTCCCTCTAGTGATCCAACAACGTAAAACATTTCCTTCTGAGGAGGGGGAGAGCTGGAATTTCCCAGGTGGCTCACAAAACGTTTAATGAAGTGTGTAGCACAACCATTTCATTACAACATATTGTGTACTTTTGCCTGTAATAACTGCATTCTTCATCCAAGAAGTCTCTGTAGCTTTCAAAAATGAATTACAGTGGTATTATTTTTCTCAGAATATATTTTTCCATGACAAGAATAGCACTTTCCTAAACTATTGTATTTATTAGCAACCTGTTACCCTCTGACACTACTGTCATTTTCATCAGCCTTGATAAAATGAGTATCATTTCAAAGTTCTTTAAAAATTATTAAAACAGTTTTATTTTATTGGTGGTTGTTTTTTTTTTTAACTGTGCATGAAGCGAGAAAATAAGAGTCTGTAAAAAATTAGAATTTTTATTCTGATTTGACGGCAGTCAAAAAATCAGACTAGCCTAAGGGTGAAAAAATTTTCCGTGGTGGGACAGAGGAATTGTACTGTCCTGATGAAGAACAGGCTGACTTAGAAGGTTTTCTCCATCTCTAAGCCAAAGTATGAAGCTCAGTGCTCTTATTCCTAGGTGGCTACTGCTTCAGCTTCAGGAAGAGCTGCAGCTCTTGCTGACAGTTTAGAGGCACTGAATCTGTAGAAACAGAGGCCCATGCGCAATTTCTTGCTTCTTCGCTACTTCTTTGCTCCTTCATTGCTTTTGCACTTGCCTATTGTCTACTGCTTTTTCTCTTGTCCACTGAGGATGTGAAGATATGTATCAAGATTGTATATAAATAGGGCAGAAGATTGTGTGCTTGCTTTCTACAATGACAGGTGAATTTTACCGTTAGAGGGACATAATGATGGCATAAGGGAATCTATTCCTTCAAAATAAAAAAAAAAAAAAAAGCATAATTAATACATTGACTCCCTGTGCTTTACAGTACCTCTGCTTAAATAATCCTTCTTAATTTATTAAACCAGTTTTTTCACAACAGCATAGTTACTGGTGGGTAGAGCTGTGAATTAGTTACCACTGGCACCTCTTAGCTAGGCTGAGGAATTAAGAGGCAAAGAGATTGAACTGCCTTTTGATCCAGAAGTCATCCTTCTGAAATATGCTCTTACATCTTTGGAGAAATCACATGTGACCTAGTTGCTGTGGACAGGGATACGATGCAAACTCCTTCCGAAGAGGTCCTTTCAGCATGGTTGTTCAATGCCCTGTAATAAGTGTCGTTACAGAAAGCTTCATCCATTGTGTAATTCAAAGGAGTTAGAAGAGTTGTGATTGAAATAATTTCATTTCTCACATATTTACATAAAAGTATTAGAACAAAATATATATTTTTTTTAAACTGTGGTTTTATTCCTCATATCACTGTCCTTGGAGCATCACAGAATTGGGTTTCTTGTTCAGTTCTTGACAGATATTTGGAAGGGACACTTCTGTTGTAAGCACAGCAGCAGCTACACCTACAGCTCAGCTTCCCTTGTTTATAGTGTGAATGTCATCCTATTCATTACAGCCATATTCTGCCCTTTTTGAACAAACTTTTATCTTCCTGTGAACTTCAGCAAATGCTGAGACTGTATACAGCAGCCCCAGTCATGTGCGGGTGTCAACATTTTAGTAAGTGTTTGTTTATTCACAAAGTACACTGTACACACGACATCCAATTTTTCTGGTGCTGGTTGAGTATTTCTCAAATCAATAGGTACAGGACTGGGCCCTTAATTTGCCAGCAGCCGGGGCATTTAAATGAACTATGCCTTGGACAGCAGATTGGATAAGCTGCTCATGTGGAGTTTTGCTTGATGTGCTCAGTATCTCTGATAGGTCCAAGCAGTATTAAATCTACTGTGCATGTGTGATTAATCTGTGCATGCACAGTGAATCTTACTGGCCCAGGAAAAAAAAGCAGTATGCAATTATTTCATTAGCAACCAGCAATTCTGCATTGAAACCAATCTATAGTGAAAGCAATCTGCAATTAGCCTGACAGCAAACTGTCCATTGCTATTGTATGTTAATGTACCCATACTTTCTGCCGAAGTTTCTCTCATTTAATTCGTTCCTGTAGTTGAAGGGGAAAAAAAACCCCAAACACCACCTTAGAAAATTTCTGATAATGAAGAATCAAGGAATTATGTCAAGCAAATAGCCAATGAAAGAAACAAACTGTGGAGATTGGCTTCCTTGTGCAAGACAGAGACAAAGGGGATATGAAACCACTGGAGGATTCCAGGTGTACCAAAAAATGTGAACTTGCTGAGTGGATTGCTCACATCAGCTGGAGATGAATAGGCAGAAACCGTGGCAAACAGTGGCTTCTTCTCATGCAGGGATGGAGGTAACAGGGCTGAAAGAGACTTCTGTAAACTTCTAACAAAGGTGACAGTGTAGGTAAGATCTGTACAGACTGAGGTTTTCTACCAGTTTGTGTGAGTCCTTCATAAAAAAAGAAAAACCCCAACAACAACAACAACAACCCCAGTGGTTTGTGGATATCAAATAGAACCAGCCCACCAAACAGGAAAACTGCACTGCAGAAATCCATCTGAAGGCTGTGGGATTCACCAAGAGGGTGATGGAGGGGAAACCTGACCCAGGAGGAAGGCTTACTGGGAGAACCAAAACAGATCTGAGCATGTCTTCCCTATACTCATAACACAGTTATTCAAGGCTGCCTTTTTTTATCCCCACCCCCCCACCCCCCTGCCCCCCAATGGAATTGTATCTTTGATTTCCCTTCCCCTATATTAAATTGGGCAATAGCTACTTTGTCTACACTGCTGTCAATTCAGGCAGCAGTTTGACATTTGTTACTCTGTTTTTAGCATCGCTAATGCTTTGCCAGAAGTGGTTGCCACTCCTCTGCAAATCATAAGGTAACTAATACTGAATCTTCTTCCCTCATTGGCAAACTGAGTCCAGAGAAGTTTTAGTGGAAGCTGAATTTGTTGAGAATGCAAAGCCAAGGCTTCCATGTATTTTAAGTAAGATAAAGGCAAATTTCTGTTTTAATTTAAATGTAACCTCACCTCCACACCTCCCCCCAAACCCCAAAACCAGCAAAGAATAACGCAACAGAGGGGTTGATCTTAAGAGTTACATCAGTCAAATGGTGCTCCAAAGCAAGGGAGCAGCTCAAATACAATTTTAGCACCTCTGCCTTTCAGAACTCAGTTGGATGTAATGTCTACATCAAGGAACTGACAGAATGAAGCTAACTGGTGTGAAAAAACCCACTCCTTCTGAAGAAGCTTCTAAATACCAGTTGTCTAAATCTATTGATAAGCAGGGATGCATTATTAATGAAGCCTGCAGCCTGCCTAGTGCTGCTCAGATGGTTCAAGCATTTAGTAGGAAATATTTCTGTGAAGTGCTGCATGGAATAATGACAGTGTCTGTCTTAAATCGAACAAATGACTGTAGCAAGCTCTGGGGAGGCTCAGAGCAAGCAGATGCTTTCCAAGTGAAAGGCAGTGGGGTACCACCTGCTGTAAGCAGGCAGGCAGGAACAGTCCACTAAATATTGACTTGTTAATAATTCACAACAACAGGAACCCCTAGCTCTTCAAGCATGGCACTGCCCCTTCATCATGTGGCTTTTCATCACCCTAATGAGCTACTTGAAGAATCAGACACTGAAATGTCTTGCAGATATTCCCTAAAGACTAGGGCTCAAGCTGCTGTAATTCTGAATAAGTTGGCGGTGGTACACAAAAAAATCAAGAGATTTTTAAAAATGGAAGGATCAGTGCTTTAGTTAAATACTGCTGTTTGCTACACATTGCAGCACAGTGGCTCAGTCTGCAGTTTGTACAGCTCCTGGGGCAGAATGTCTGTCTTTTATGACATTTCTCTGCCTAAAATTAATTGACGTTCCAGTCTATTACAGGTGTATTGACAGTTTTATTTGCAACAAGAAAAAGAGCTCTGAAAATCTAAAACAGATTACTCACAACTGGAATTCTCAATTAATACTTTCTAAAAGGGATCCTAGTTTTGTGATTAGTATGTGTTTGGGACCCTCCACAATTCCTACCTTCATCATGAATGTTAAATCAGCGTTTGCAAATGAATACTCTTAAAGTGAAATAATTGAAATTTAATAACTCATTGACAATGAATAACCTTACAGAAGTTAGCAAAGCTTCTATGCAGACTTTATTGACTTCCTGGTTTACTATCAACAGCAGCAGTTTATTCTGCTTGAACACTGCAGCTTTATGATAAAATGCAGGAGCTCCTGTATTTATATCCTGGCATATATATATCCTGGTGATTATCGCTTTTGCTTCTCTTTAAAGATGCAACCTTAACGGAATCTTCCCATTCATTCCCCATTTTTTTGTTTGATATTTTTTCTTCCCCAAATATAAAATTTTTCATTTATTTTGGAGCATTAAAATAATATTCTATTATGAGTTGTTCCTTGTTTGCATGATTTTCCCAGCTGTCAGTTATCACTCAGCTACCTGACTTCTTTGCAAACTTCACAATGTGTTTTGCTGCACTTAATCAAGCTGACTAGGCTTCACTCTGTGAACGGTCTTAGTAATTCCAAATGGAATCTAGTAGACTGTTCATAAAGCAAGTGGTTATCTATACTGAGGAACTTAAAATTACATCAGATTCATTAGTGTTGCTATGAAGAGAGTGCTTCCTCTGTGCCACAATGAGTGAAAGTGTGTTGTGACTCTCCAGCACTGAGCACAAAACTTTATTTAAAAGAGCCACGAGTGTGTGACTTTCTCTGCTGCACTGTTGAGCCTCTGGTTACAGACTTCCAAGTTTTTTGTCGTCTGTACACATTGACAATATTTGGATTTGTCAGGACTTTGAAAATTACCTCAGCTACCTTATTGAGGTAATAGAAGTTGTCTCCACACCGTCACAAATTTTATGCTTTTTTCTGTCATTTGTGGTGTTTTAACGTCTTAGCAATCTATACTGTTCATTCAGTGGTGGCTGGTCCTTACTGGACCAGCCGGAACTGATGTGTGTGAAATCACTCTGTAAAGAAACCCCAGGAATTTAAAACTGCAAACTTTAGTCTTTTCCCAAGTATTGTTTGTTTTTTCTTGAGGTCGGTAGGATAGAAAATATCTTCTAATTTCTTTGTAGGATAAGAATATGTGGGGTGTATTTCAAGTAAAACTAACAGCTATCTGTAAAAGTAGTCTTTAAGGCATTCCTCTTTGCCTAGGACACTATTTTATATTGTAACTGTAGTAGTTTGTTTGCGTCATTTGTATCATTCTTTTTGATTGTCTTCTCTGCTCCTCAGCTGCAGCTATTGCAGAAATAACTGTGATAATGTCCACGCATCATAAATGGTATAGGGAGGTAAGAGAAGTATACTCTGCAAAAGTAAATTTGCCAAAACAGCTAGAGATTGTGGCAAGGCTTTATTGTCCCCACCCCTCTTTTGAAATGGTGAGTAGATAGGTGTATTCAGCACCACTGATCCAGTTACTGCTGGCAAATGCTCGTCTCCAGCTATTTGACAGTTACAGCACTGGTTTTCCTGCTTTGTTTTCCTGACTTGTTCAGCCTCTCTCCCTGAATGAGGACTTCAGTGTGAGCAGTGCTTCTCTATTGTCCTTACTGCCATATATGCAGCTGTTATTGCAATACTGATGCAAATATTATCCTTTCTGCCTCCCCGCAAATACAATTGCTTCTGCTACACAGAGTTGCTGCTCTTTGTATGCAAGGTAGAAGCAATGTGATCTGTTACTGAAGTTTGGGGTTTTTTTCTTAGATAAAACTCTGTTTTATGATAGGTCAGTTGTCTGGCTAGACATCTTTGCTGGAGCGTGTAATTTCTTCTGCAGCTTAAAAATCTCTTTATCCTGATTGCTAGAAGATAGCACATTAGCATTTCCTCATATGTTTTAATTTGTTGGCTACAACAGATTTGAGCCAGTGCTTAGTGTTGTTTGGTGAGTAAA
This sequence comes from Ibycter americanus, assembly GCA_035590275.1. Lineage (NCBI taxonomy): Eukaryota > Metazoa > Chordata > Aves > Falconiformes > Falconidae > Ibycter > Ibycter americanus. The sequence continues at coordinate 14,708,700 of JAVJGI010000001.1, read as the reverse complement.
AGCAAAGAGGTAGATGATCCTTGATTATGCGGTTTTTCCCTGTAGTGAGTGGTTTTGCTGTATACACAAAACTGTAGTGAGGAGTTCCAAGTACAAACACAATTGTACCTGTAGTAGTGTAAGAGCCGGCCTGTCCTGGTAAATGAAGAGTGGGCCTTAGTGACTGAACTGGGACTGGGATGCTTATCTCATCTGAAGCTGTCCTTTCATATATTTCCCAAACCGTTAAGGAACAGACTTACATCTCATATTGCACTTTCATGTAAGTTAGTTCTGGCTTAGACTTGAAATGCCAGACATTTGGACTGCTGAAGGGTCCTAGATGTTACTTTCTCCATTTTGCTAGTGGAGATTGCTGGTACTTCCAAAAATGATGCACGTTCTGCAGCATGACTTCAGATAAGATAAAGATAAAAAAAAGTCAAAACTTCTAATGAACACAGACAAACAGAACCAGATGTGTATTTTTATTAAGTAGATAGCTGTAAAACTTGTAGATACTGGCAGATGATAATGCTTATGCTTATGTACTTGCTTGCCTGTGAATTTGCATGCTGTCATGTTTTAACCCCAGCTGGCAACTAAGTACCATGAAGCTGCTCACTCACTCCCCCCCACCCCACAGAGGGAGGGAGGGAGGGAGGGGAGATTTGGGAAAGAGGTAAAACTCATAGATTGAGATAAGAACAATTTAATAATTAACATAAAATAACAACAACAACAACAGCAATAATAATAATAATAATGATAATGAGAAGGGGAGAGAGAGGGAGAAAGAAATAAAATCCAAAAGGGAAAAACCCCAAGTGATGCACAATACAATTGCTCACCACCCACTGACTAATGCCCAACCAGTCTCTTCCCTGAGCAGCAATCGGTAGGCCCTGGCCAAACACCATGACCACCCCAGTTTATATACTCAGCATAACGTCATACGGTATGGAACATCCCTTTGGCTAGTTTGGGACAGCTGTTCTGGTTGTGTCCCCTCCCAATTTCTTGTGCCTCTCCAGCCCTCTTGCTGGCAGGGCCTGAGAAACTGAAAAGTCTTTGACTTAGTGTAAACGTTACCCAGCAACAACTGAAAACATCAGTGTGCTATCAACATTATTCTCATAGTAAATCCAAAACACAGCATTGTAGCAGCTACTGAGAAGAAAATTAACTTTATCCCAGCTGAAACCAGGACACTTGCAGAATATGGGGGTCTGATTCAAATTTTTTGGAGGCGGCCACAGGTGCTTATATTTTGCAATTTTAAAATTATTTACTTTATATTTGAAGAAACCAAGAAATTAAAAGCCAAGACCAGGGCTTAGACTACAACAGAATACAAACAGATAGCAGTAGGTCACAGATCTGTGTAAGAAAGTGAGCTGAGTTGAGTTGTTGGCATTTCCAGCAGCTCATTTTCTTGGTGGGAGCCACTCTTGCCTTCCTGTTTGTGCTGTTCCTCAAGCTTGAGCCAACAGGTAGGAATTATAGCCCAGCAGTAGGCTGCAATATACCTATTTTTTGCCCCACCCTCTTTCTGCCCTCCTGGCAAGAAGAGAAGTTGTGTTTTTTGTAATGGCAAGGATGAATAATCATGTAGGTTCCATGGACAAATTGCACATTTAGTCATATTAAGCTGTGCTATACAAAAGAGAGATAAAATAGTTTGTAACAAATGGAAGTGTGAGAGACTGAGACAAAGATTGCCTGAGATATTGTGATAGTGGCAGAGAAGTGCCCCTCAAAGGAGACACTGAACTAAAAACAGGTAGTGATTACAACCTTGGGCCAGTGTTGCTGAGATGGGAGGCCATATGTTGCATAAGTTGTACAGTTGAGTTGTCCCACTGAATATTTTTGCTTTATGCTAATAAATGCAGTAGGGAGAAAACACAGGTGAGGAGCTGTGTGGTCTACCACAAGCTCATCACTAACAGCATTTATAATTGGCAAAACTGGGTATGTGAGAATGGACATCTAGTTTTTGTAATGCAAAACTTGTGTTTGTATACACTAAGAAGAAGATAAGGTGAACCACCTGGCACCTGCAAATTGCTGTCAGAATACACCCTGCCTTTGCAGACAAGACAGCAAGCAAACCTGGGGAAGAAATTCTTAAGTCAGAGACCGAAAATTTGATCCCCAATTTTATTTTCAAATAGGTGTTATTTTCAAAGCGTGTGACTACAAAGTGGCAACTACACGTTTGTCTTGCCTACAATGGTATTGCTAAACATTGATCACTTTTCTGCTTTCTATATTAAATGTTAGGATAAACAGCAATCTGGTTTTCTCAGGATATTGCTACGTGTTGTCAGATCCTGAGATGTCAACAGAGTATGTGATGCTGTTGAGGAGTTATATGCATGCAGTTTGCATGTTTCAATATGCTTCACTAGTAGAAGCAATAAATTGCCGAATTCCTCACCAACACTGCCAAGTAGACAAGATTCAAGGAGGAGAACATAATAGTGTTATTCAAGAGTGCCTTTGATCATGGGAAGCTTAAGCTTTTGAAATATCTTGCAACTGGCTAGCTTAGAATGAAACTTTTAAAGGCTGCAAGGATCTTAAAGCCTTCAAAGGTGTGCTTTCTGTCAAAAATCACTGTGATTCCTCTGCTATGTGAGGCTTTGCTAACAGAAGAAATACTTGCCTTGTATGTCAACATTAGCATCTCTAAATGCCAGAAGCGCTGTCAGTAAATGAATTTTAAATGCCCATTGAGCTCTGTAGCCATTGGCCTAGTAGACCTGCCAGGGCCCCATCACTGCAGCTACCAGGCAAGTATGTTGAGGCAGATGCTGTAAGAGTCTGGGAATAAGCACAGCTGACAGAGAGGACTCCCTTCACCGCTGGATAGCTGTATGGAATCAGAAATTGCATAGCTAGGAGTAACAGGGACATAATTCAGGTTGAAATAGGCATTTCCTAAAATGTTTCACTGTGTTTTTAACCAAGCAGAAAATAAGGCCCTCATTTTCCAATAACTTTCACATGATCAGAAATAACACTCCAAAAAACTGTATCAAAACATCAGAGGAATCCCAACATACTCTTCACGGTGCTGAAAGGGAACAGAATAAAGTATGCCTTTTTATTAATTCAGACTTTTTCTCTGGTTAAAATTGTAACTAGTTTTCCACTATAAAACCAATTTTGCTTCATCTGCAGTTACTCATGTGACCACTTCTTTGACAAAGAAGAAAAAAAATAGGGGTAATTCTGCATTGTGGGAGTGCATAGCGTTGCATCTCTGGTGACACTTACTGCTCTGTTGCAGACTACATCTGTCACTCCATTTTAAAAGCCTCTGTTCTGCCCTTCTTCACATCCTGACTTTTCCCCCCCCCCTCAGAAGAGACAATAGTGCTACAGAATGCAATAGGTTAGGAATGCGTGTATTCAGTACCTCCTCTCAAGCTGATCTCATTTTTCTTTAATTGTATATCTAGACTCTCCAACTGCAAAACCAAAAATATCCTCAAAACTTAGGTCATTAGACATTGCAAATGCTTGTGCTGATTTTGCAAGTAGCTTGACTAATAGGTTGGGGTTTTTCAACTGGAAAAGAAACCAGCTGTTCTATTACGGCAGCTGGAAGAATAATCCACCCTGTTGATGTTGCCCATGTCCTAGTCCTACAGGTGACTTGTGCTGTGGCATTGGACATATTCCTTCCTCTCTCAGTCTTCCAGGTGTAGGGCCTTATTGAAGTTATTTTCGTGGAATGAATTATGTAAGTTTAAATGCACACTAAGATGAGAATCTGATATGCTCTGTGAAGAAATGAATCACTAAGTGTGTTACACAGGGCTGCTGTAAGAACTCATTAGGAGGATGCTTTGAAAGGATGCTCTAGAGGAGCTAAATACTCTTGTATCATGAGCAGGACTTTTTATACCTTATAGACAAAAGTACAGTATCATACATCTGAATCTACACCAACCACTCATGCTTAGTATCTATCAGAACACTTTTCTTTTTCTAAATAATGTATTATTTTAGTTTGCATGTGGGAATAATTTTTAAAATGTCAATTTTCTAACCAGGAAAGAAATAATCTTGTCTAGTAATACAACAGTGTAACAGAATGGTGCAGCATCCTTTGGAATGTGAGATAGTGGTGTCACGCAGTATAAGACTGGCCCTGTCCCCACAGGAACATTGTTTTAACAAATGCCTGTTCCACACTTAAGTCAAGAATGTCTTTTTATTGAATCTTTTCCCACTATCCTTTTTTTTTTTTTGGTGGGAGCTCCTCAAATTTGGCAGGGTGAAACAGCTAAAAACTTCAAAAGTATAATGTCCAGATTTTCGTTTGGTGAGTACTCCAAGGTTGTGATCTGTTCCCGCCCGCCGCCACCCTCTTTTTTTTTTTTTTTTTTTTTTTACTTTCTTAATATCAAAGAGGCAAATACTGAAATTTTGTCCCAATTATTTGGACTAGCCAGGTCTAGCCTATACAGAGAGTAAGAATAAAATGTCAGACCAAATTCTATCACCACAAGATATAAGTAATTGCAGATTACTTTAATAGACACTACCTATATAGTGGGCCAGGAAAATAATACCCAGAATTCCTGACCAATGCAGATAAAATCATGGAGTTGGACAGATGCAGTCTCAATTAAGTTAGAGTATTTATGTTCAAATTCACTTTTTTTTCATATTTGTTAAACAGTAAGTGCTCCTGGATCTGTCTATATTCAAATAAGCAAAATGAAGCAAGGAAAGTTATGTGGTCCAAAACTCCAGGTACCTAGATGTTCTCTGTGAGAAACTTCACAGGACTGAGAGTCTTGCCTTGTGCGGCTTTGCAAGAGTGTGAAATGAGGAAAACATTGCAAGATACTACTGAACCTACAAAGATGGACCTTAAGAACCTTTCTATCTTTGCATGCAGGCTAGCAGGCATATACAAATGTGAACTATAAAGAGAGCAGAAAGCTATTTCCACACAAGTATCTGTCAAAGGTGCGAGAGTGGAGAGCATGGTGCAGTATAAGCATCATACAGAATGCTTTATGCATAGATGAATAAATTTTGTCATCAGAAGTGTTACAGCTGTGGTGGTCTAAAGACAGAAATGAGGCATGGCTCGTAGGAAGATGTGGGTATCTTCCATTAAGTCTCCAGTACAGAGAAGCTTTCAGGTACATGGGCCTCTTCCTTGCACTTTGTTTACTTCTATAAGGCACTGTAACAAGGTAGATCCATTACCCACTCCGCAAGGGCTGGAGCCCTGAGAGCTGCTGGCTAGTGAGGAAGAGGCTTTTTTCAGTGAGGCCACCTTGAATATAACAAAGAGCAGGAAACAGCAAATGGGCAAGTGCAGGAGGCTTCCATGCAAAAGTAAACTGAAACTCTGCACTTGGGAAGATGATATAAAATGGGATGTATGCTTTATTAAAAATCCTCTTTTTTCCAATTTAAAAAATCTTAGGGGATGTCTCTTTACAGTGACTGTGTAGTTTAGTGAGTTGGTTAGACATTTTACCACCTGATAACCATGTTATGTTTTGGGTTGTGAAATGCTATTTCCTGTTCCAGAAAATTACTGTTACCTTTTGCAGTTACTAGTAAATCACTGCCTTACCATCAACTCCCCACTCTGGCTTTTAAACAGGGCATTAGTTGCAAACTCCGTATAATGCAGAGGAAAACTTGCTGGCTCATAAAAACACCTGAAGTACTTTTTTCATGGTGAAAGAGGAAAAATATTTGTATTCTGAACTCATATCAGTTTTGATATATTAGACCTGTGATAACATTTTGTGCATTGTATCTCCTTGTCTTTTCTTTTGTTCGGATTTTGCTCAGGACTGTCCCATTATTACAACCTTCAGAAGTGACTGGATGTTTCTTTCATTGAACCGTTCTTTCTGAATGGTCTATTTTTAGTACTGTTCTTCCTCTCATGAGCAATTTTAGGTATTCAGTACTACCTTTCTTTATTAATACGTTGAGGAAAAAAGTTTTAACAGCAAAGGCAATTGGTCAGAAAGAACACAGCCATGGTATTTAACCTGGTTCTGTGTTACATTTTAAAATATTTTTACCAGGAAAAGGACTCTTACTCCTTTTTTTCCCATCTTCCTTTTAAAGAACTAGTGCATTTTTAAGTATATCTTAAATAAGTTTGTAATTTTTGGCATCTTAAGGTGCCAGAGCAGAGAAATGAACCATAAATGAGAAACATCAAAAGTAACTTAGAGAGAAATTTTTTTTAATATTAAAGCGATGAATCGCAGGCCAAATTAACAAGTAAAGGAATCCGCCTATAATGAAATCTTTTTTTCTAACATAACACTTCATTATAAAGGGAGTTTTTCTATAATAGTAGCAAGTGTAATTACATTTTTATATATAATTAGGACATTATTATCATTTCACCATATCAAAGTTCATTATAAGACATCTCAAATGCATTTTTCATAGAGCAAAAATAAAAAGAGAACAGGGGTCCTTCAATTAGACTAGTATAAGGACATCCACAGAGACTGAGGGAAGCTGATCAAACAGCTTAGCCCAAAAGGGACCAGGTAGAAACTCATTGCCTCTCTGGCACAGGGAAGTTGTGTTTTTACATGTCCTACTTGGTATTAATTATACTTTTCACCCTTCTCATATTCCACTACATTGTTTGGGAGACAAAAATGCTTTTAAAGTTGTAATCCACCAGAACTGAATATGGAAGATATGAAATCTCTATTCTATGAATTGGAGTCATGAGAGCTCCTCTACCTTCTTGAGCATATTGCTAGTATGCCCAGGAATATACACCCGTGTCACCAGAAGGACATGCAGATGGAATCCATGTAAGGTGATCCATTTTCTAGATTCATTTGAAAGTGTTTAGGTTCTCTTTTTTCCAATTTGAAAAATAATTTGACCCTTTCCTCTTTCAAAAATTCCTTTTTTTTCCTGAGTAGGGTGAGGATTAAAGAACTACTGAGAACTGGTACAAGAAGAATCAAATGTCATGTTTATTATTAGTTTGTATATTCCTTGAACATTGACAAAACTGTGCCTCGTTTGATTATACCCCACTTACTTTCCTACTCCTGGAAGGGGTTCATTATCTGATGCGCCCACACATGTAAGTCCCTGCATGCTTTTCTAATTGCCAGAAACATTGTGTCCTCTTCCTCTTATAACATGCATGTAGAAGTTCTCTGGTAGAGCCATAGGATGGACAGCGTTTAACTCTGAATTAGAGTTGGGCTGAGTGTATTACATCCCATTTACCTATTGGTCTAGAAGTGGGTGATAGGTAGGTCAAATCACAAACATAGTAGGAAACTGAGTATTTCTGGTGCCATTTAAGAAACTGCAGGCATTTGCAAAGCTAGGAATAAATCATAATGAGATGCTGAAAATGTGGCTTTGGACACTGCACCTATTTATGTGTTCTGGGATTTGGTAAGGGAACCACTGCACGATGTTGCACTGTGGTATCTGGTGTTTGTTAGTGCAGATGTGTTCCTTCTTTCCTCCAAGAATGCACTAATGCATATGTAATGCTCACTAGCATGTGGCAACAGCTGGGTGAAACAGATTATGAAATGCAGAAGTACTTTAAATGACTACAAGTAAAACGGTCCATTCATCGAGAGGTGCCTAACTCAGGTGCTTGCCTACTCTCCAGGCTGAAAGCACCTCAACTTGGTGATTAGGTTTGGGCAGTGAGAATTGGCTCCTTCAAGGCAGTTCAGAACAGCACAAAAGGTGCTTTGTATGGAAGGAATACACACACACATGCAAAAAGGAGCTGCTGCTTTATACTCTTTTCCAGGCTGCTTCTATGCTAGGAAAAATTCATGACTATATTGAAAGTATTCTAAGTAAGGATGCTATTTCTAGAAAACAGCCAAAAAAAATACCCAACCAAAAATCACCCCTTTGTTTTAACACTGTATTCCTGGATGATAAAAGCAAATTTTTGTTAGAATAGATTATGGCTACACAAATGACCTCTGCTGCCAAAGCATCACCTGCTTTAATCAAAGCTTGTACCTCACCACACTGCTCCCTGACACACCTGTGCTGGCAAAAGGCTGTAATGCAGACTGGCTCAGGGATGAGGCAAGAGGGAAAACATGTGGAAGCCCCACCTATCCATGAACCAAAAATGTCTTGCTATGACCCTGTTCCAGTGATGGTCCATATTCAATATATTTCTAATAACAAGTTGTTTCAGGTTGATTTCTGTGTGAGCTGAAGAGAATGCCTGGTGATGTAAGAATTGTGGTGACTCCAAGTCTTACTGGCTTTACAATATTTGGTGATTGTCGGAAGGTGGCTGATTTATTGTCTACTCAAATGGAAGCTTGCGGAGTGCTGACTCTAGTGATTGGCATCTTATTTAATCTCAAATGATACCTCTGGCTGTGAAGCAATGTGATACATATCAGTCCTGCATTTTGGACATCCCTTCCTATTCTATTCTGATCCGTTGTATCATGAGGCCTTGCCATATTTTACGTAGAAATATTAAAAGAATATCTTTCTTATGTCTACTGCCACGTAGAACACCGCTGACAATTACTTAGTTTATCATTCCTGAAATAAGAATGACTTTCAGGATGGTGTAAATGTTTTTGTGACCACCTGTGTGTCAGGATGTAAAACATCACCCAAGTTGTACATGTCAAACTCGGGGTGTTTCTTCACACTGCACAGGCAGAGGTTGGAGGCGGAACACCGTCACACAATGCCAACAGCCCTGACCACCCGCAGTCCTTCTGCTCACCAGCAGCAAGCTGACAGGCAAATGCATCAGTCCCACAGGCCTGAGAACAAGCTCATTCCTTTTTTAAACCAGTAGTATAACATGCCTAAATTAAATCAGATGGATGTTCTTATGTTTCACTTCTTCACTTTACTTTCTCCTTTCTTTTCCCTCCTAACAATTTCCATTAATTACTTGCATTTAGCTTGGAATTATCCCCTGTTTTCTTGTTTTCCACTTCTCATTTCCTCTAGAATTCAAACCCTTCTATATAGCCATCTATATTATCCTTCCTGACTTTGCCAGATATCACTAGGATTTTTGTCCTGTCAGGACAGAAGTTAAACTATAGTTCACTTGTTATAAAACGGGGTAGTATTTGTGAAGGATCTGTCAGATACCCTATAGAACACAGGAGTTGCTAAAAGATTTAAAACAGAAAACAACTGGATCTAAAAGTTCTATTTCTCAGTTCCATTGCAAATACCACAGGCACAGGAGTTTCATTAGAAATAATTGCATTTCTTTTAATGGTTTCTGCATTGCTGAAGTGAAAGAGAGAGAACAGCATTCAGGTGGTTTATATTCTTAAGACTTTTGCAGAGGTGGACTTCTCTGCTCGACTGAAATCCTTATGAAATCACTGGGCTTGGCTTCTCCCCAACTTTACTGGGATCTGTGAAGCAAGACATAAAACACAGAAAGAAGAAAAGACCAAGGTGGCAAGGATGGGACAAGAAGATCTGCAAAGCATCCCTGTACATATGTAGGCAACTGCTAAATCTAACTGCAAGTCTCCACTAACCTCACAGTTGTCTTTGGGGTTTTCTGTAAACAGTACAGCACAAATGGCTTTTAAAGCAGGTCCAGAAGGAAACAAATGTGGGGACCTTGGCTTTGAGTTATGTCGTATCATTTAGTCTTGACACAGGGACTGGTCAAGGCCAGTGTTAAGCTTTTAAATTCTCGCTGCTGTTTAAAAAATACAGAGAGACTGCCTTCCTTATTTACCAAATTAGCAAAGACAAAATCATGAAATTATTACCTGCTATGTAGTGCCATGTGAGTGAGGTTTGGATGACTTAGGAAATAAAAAAACCAGTCAAGTAGATATACTGTATTTACTGAGGGACTTCTTTCAACTGCTCAAAAAAAGTAAAGCATGTCACTTCATCTTAGCAGTACAAACCAGGTGAATCACCATTTTTAACATACCATTGCATATAGAGAGTCAGAAGTTACACAGATTTCCTATTTTATTAATTACAAGAATCTTAATTATTTTGCTGCACTCACAGCCCGGGAAAAAATGGTGACATGGAAAACCCCCAAGCTTCCTAAACTCCTGCTGTGCCTTCTCTCCGCCACACTCTTCACCTCGCAGAGCAGCTTCACTCTCTGAAAAAAATATTAAATATTAATTTTTAGAGAGGAAAAAAAGGACATTAAAATGGTTTGGTACAGAGCAAAAATGTGCGAAACCAACCCTGAGAGGAGGAAGATGAGACTTCTGTAACATTATATTTCTCTATTTCCAAGAGAGTAAAGCTGTTGTTTAAGATATGTTTATGAAGTCTTTGCAATAGGGTGAGAAGAGGCTCTGCCTGCAGTCTGGGCAGCTGAAGCCAAATAATGTTACTGAAATGCTGATTCTTTTACTGCAGGGCTTGTTGCTCCTGGGTTCATGAAAGCACTAGCCATGGCTACAGGATTTCAGTTTGGAGTGATCCATGCCTGATCAGCTCAGAGAATGAGCAAAGTAGGCTCTTGTCTGTTTGAAAGACTGTAGTTGTCCCCATAACCATTTATCACTTCAGAGACTGATTTTCAAAGTATTTATGCAGTGGCTGTTTGCCCTTTGGCCTTTTCTATAAAAGGCATTTTGCACTCACATAGATACATGGTGGCAGTACTGTGAATTTCTGGTGCAGGAGTGCTGAGCTAGAGGAGATCAACACTCGAAGACCTAGGTAAGATGCTGAGAGTCCAGTTTTTTGCACTGAAACTTTTTACACTTGAGCTTCTACCTGAAATCATTTGAATTTATCTGTGATGCCAAGCATTAGTACAACTCTTTCCACCTGCAGTTGTGGGAGCCCAGCATCTTTTAGATGAAGAAGGAGGAGCAGGAGAACAGCAGGAGGAAATAGAGACCTGGACATCCAAAATGCAAGGGACCTAAAACGAAGGTCACTAACAAATGTCTAGTCAAAATTTCTGTCTTGGTTTTGCCTCTCTGTAAAGTAAGGATGTTAATAGTTACATTCCTCGAAAATGGATTTTAGGGATTTCAGTATTTGGTAAAGCCCTGAAGAAATACTGTCTGTTCTCTTTAATGAAGTTCATGGAAAGAAAGTGAGTTTAGAGTTAACATGACCCCACCTGCCTGTCCTTCCCCTGGAGAGCTATTCCTATTCCCAGTAAATGGCCTGTATTGCCCTTCAAATATGACACGTAGAACAACGACATGAAATTTTGCCTATGGGAGCTTTGCTGTTTTTCTTACTGTCTTCATGCAGCAAAACAGATGTTTGCCCACAGAGGAAAGGAAACATGTTAATAGGGATGCGTTTTGTTTCATATTTTAAATTAACCTGTGTTTTCAAATGTGGGTTTCATGCCCATAAAAAAATGTTGCCATTTCACTCAAGTGATTGCAAATGAAGGCATCATCTCCCTGGCCAGCTTCCACCTGCCCTTCTGCTAGATAACTCCATTGGGTTGGTACCTGGGCTCTGGTGCCATTGCCTTCACAGTAACAAGGCTGGTGTAAATCAAGGTGGAGCCATACCTGCCTTGCGATATGGGAAGGGCCCCAGTTCCAGCCCTGCGACATGGCTCTTCCCTGTCCTGACCCTGTGGCCCTTAGTACGTGCACACTCAGGGTGAAGGTAAGCTTTTGAGGTAATAACCAGAGATCTCCTCATCCCCAGAAGAGTGGCCTTGTTCTATAGGAGTAACAGGGGTAATAGTTTGGGTCTCCTCTCCTCTTGGGGGCTAGTTCTGTTCTCCTGCTGGGATGGGGTTTGCTTGCCATTGAAAACAGTAAGGAGATTAATAAATCAGTTTTTCTTGCATGCAAGTATTAACACAGTTCTTTGCAAACTTCTGCAGGTGTCAGTGATTTTATTTAACCGAGATCATATTCTGGAATTTCTCTTTATGGCCAAGAGTGTTAGCAACTTTTTATTTCAACAAAAGGTGTGATTCTGCTGAACTCACAGAATTCTTGAACCTTCACTAGGAGGTACAAGCCTGTAGTTCTTCCTATAGCTATAACGCATAGTATATCCTCAGGAGCTGCTGTTCTCTGCAGAAATACACCCCTGCTCAGGGAGGGTAGGATGGATATGGAAAAGAAGCAGTATAATGCACCCATCAGTGTTTTGTCCACTAGTTAATTCTAATTTCTGACACCAGTTTCAGGTAATTAAATTTCCATTGTATTCTTTCTTTTACTAGTCTTGATCTTTAGACAGTCTCAAGATAGTGGGAAGGGACTGACTTTTTAGAGGAGAAGGGAGTACCTTTTTAAATCAGTAAGGCCAGAGATCTTTCCTGGCTGTTGGCATTCTCCTTTCCTAGGAGCAGGTTTCTGCATGAACTGATTGTTTTGATGGTGACAGTGATGTGCTTCTTGTGACTGTTTGTCTCGGCGGCCCCTCTTCTTTCTGTTACTCTCCAGTAGAGCCAATCTGCTGGTGCCCAGCCAATGAGGCATTTCTCAGGAAATTCTCAAGCATTCTGCAGATGCACTGATAATTGTAATATTGTATGAATCCTCACCCTGTTTTTGACCAGCTGAATCAGTGTTCAACTGCAAGGTATGTGTTGCCTCAGTTATTATGATAGGATAAACAATCCATAAAATAAACACGGAAGAAGAAATAAAATCAGTCAAAGCAAAATATGCACCTTGGAACAAAACTATTAAAAGATTACTGAGAGGTACTTCAAGGACTGTAATATCTGTCAGACATGTAGTACTAGAACTAGATGAAATGATTCAACTGATGCATTAAATGCTTTCAGTATAAGCAAGTGGAAAAAATCAGTGAAGAGACACAGCCCTTGAGTTGGGTAAGCAGCATGACAGCTGGTGAAAAAAGTGACAAAACACATTTGCATAGAGCAGTTCATTTATACAGGATGGTACTGAGATGAGCTCAATAACAGATGTCTGCAGTTGAGGAAATAATATCTTAAGTTGGCTGGCAAAAGCACAGACTGTCTTGCAACCAGACAATTTTGTATTAAGCAAACAATTACTTACTCTAATCTCCACACTACAGAGTAAAGTGGATGGCTGAAAGATACAATATAGATTAAATTTGCTGTAAAAGAATATTAATGCTGCCAGCCAAGTATGCTAAGAGGACTCCTTGAGATAAATATTCGCGTGATCAGCATGCTCAGGTATAGCAATTGGAAGTTAGCAGAAATTCAAGGTAGATGATGTCTGCAACATCCTTTTACTTGGGGTTCTTTAGCCCGGAGAGGAGGAGACTCAGGGGGGGAACCTTACTGCTCTCTACAACTACCTGAAAGGAGGTTGTAGGCATGTGCGGGTAGTTTTAGGTTTCTTCTCCCAGATAACAAGCATTTAGGTTGGAAAAGACCTTGAAGATCATCAGGACCAACTGTTAATCCAGGACAGCAAAGTCCACCACTAAACCATGTCCCTTAAGTGCCACATTTACATGTCTTTTAAATACCTCCAGGGATGATGATTCCACCACCTCCCTGGGCATCCTGTTCCAATGCTTGACAACCCTTTTGGTGAAGAAATTTTTCCTAATATCCAGTTGAAACCTCCCCTGGTGCAACTTGAGGCCATTTTCTCTTGTCCTATCACTTATTATCTGGATGAGGAGACCTACCCCCACCTGTGTACAACCTCCTTTCAGGTAGTTGTAGAGAGCAATAGGGTCCCCCCTGAGACTCCTTTTCTGCAGGCTAAACAACCCCAGTTCCATCAGCCACTGCTTATAACACTTGTGCTCCAGACCCTTCACCAGCTCCGTTGCCAGTCTCTGGACATGCTCCAGCACCTCAATGTCTTTCTTGTAGTGAGGATCCCAAAACTGAACACAAGATTTGAGGTGTGGCCTCACCAGTGCTGAGTACAGGGGGACGATCACTTGCCTTGTCCTGCTGGCCACACTATTTTGGATGCAAGCCAGGACGCTGTTGGCCACCTGGGCACACTCCTGGCTCATGTTCAGCTGGCTGTCGACCAACAGGTCCTTTTCCACCGGGCAGCTTTCCACTCGCCCTGCCCCCAGCGTGTAGTGTTGTGTGGGGCTGTTGTGACCCAAGTGCAGGACCCGGAACTTCAACTTCTCCTCGTTGAACCTCATACAACTGCCCTCAGCCCATGGATCTGGCCTGTCCAGACCCCTCCAGCTGATCAGCACCCCTGCCCAACTTGGTGTTGTCTGCAAACTTACTGAGGGTGCACTCAATCCCCATGTCCAGATCATCGATAAAGATATGAAACAGGACTGACCCTAATGCTGACACCTATTGTAATAATAAAATGTTGCAATAGAATACGTCTGAAATTTTCAACCTGCAAAAAATAGAAAAAATGTGTAAAGCCTCCAGATCTATCAACCAGACTAGTTATGAGGCAGTTTTAAGAGAGGCTGAAAACATCCAAAGATGTAAACAACTAAATGTTTGTCATTCTGTCAGTCTGGCCAGACGTCAGAGGCAAAGGACCCCATGTACATGGTGAGTTCAAAGAATTAGATCCTCTATACCAGTATCTCCTTGTAATACCTGAACTGGAAACTTAAGCTGTGAAGAAAAGAACAGCTCTCATATAGAAGTACAAGTGCTCTGAGGAGGCAGTTACCACATGGTGGCCAAACGTCGCCCAGGTTAGCAGCAACCTGGGAAGGGAGCTTTCCCATTAGCAAATCAAAAGCTGCAAAATCTGTATTTCTTTCTGGTGTCCAATGCATAAGACAAATATGAGAGCAGAAAAATAAGAAACTAGGCAGAAAGTGCATGAGATGCTGTGTCAGAAAAAGGACATCTGGACAGATTATTCCATGGTCTCTTTGCAGCCTTGCCTTCAGTAAGAAATGTTTGGTTCTCAACTGTAAAACTGTGTACTTTTTATTGTAACTGTAGATTTCTAATTGTCATCAACTATGGAGCTGAGCTGACATTTCCTGATTACTTTTTTTCCCAGCTATCTGAACAAGTGTGGCAGTGCTGTTTAGATTAGGTTTGTTCTGTTTCACCAGGATATTTTAGAACAATGTGATTATGCACGGTTGCACCTAGCTACTACTATCATGACAAGTACAGAAGTTAAATTATGAAGCAAACGTAAGCTTTGAAGAAATTTTTATTTAATCTGTATTCCCCTGTTTCATCTGCTCATCCATCCAGCACAATCTGCATCATTATTAACCACACCATATTTCTAAAAAAGGAGTATAAAAAGTAAGACATCTGTGTTATAGCATTAATATATTCAAAGGTTTTTACTTTCATCTTCCAGGCATTAACACTATGTAAGTGCAATGCAGGCACAACTTAGAGCATCGATGAGATACCACAAGAAAAACGTACTAAGTGGCAAAAAAGAAGGAAAAAAGATACAAGTAGACTGAGTATTATGTAAAAAGAGGACTTTTATTCATAAATAGAGCACTTTCGCCTATTGCTGCTATATACATTTATTTCTAATTGCTACCACAATTTTTAAGGCACTGAGGCAAGCCTCCAGCAGTGTGCTGAAGGTGTGTTTGTGCTGTTATGCCCTCTGGCTTTGCTGCCAGCCTATTCCCTTAGATCAGAGCCAGAAGGCAGACTGTTTTCGAATACCGATCACCTCACCCGGACCTAATCCTTTGAGTTCTCTTTGGCATCTATTCCTTCTGCCAGTTTCCTCTTCTGTTCCTCTCTTTTCTTCTGAAGTTGACAACAAAGACATCCTCAGGGCCCTCCTTGATGTAAGACCACTCTTGATGTTGTTACAGTGTGGTTTTTTTTGTACCCTAAAGTTGTGCTACTTTTATATTCAGCTAGCACAATATTTGCACACCAGAAGATAAAGAAAATGAGAATATGTTACACAGAATGGTAGTTTCTTTTTTATTTGTACACCTTTGTCCTTTCAGTGGAAACCTTTTTTCTTTTTCTGTCATTCATCTACATACCTGATCAAGAACCTAAAGGTATCTTTTTATAGGCTGTGCTGCTTATATACCTTAAATTGGCCTGACCTGCCACTTTTAATTTTAAAAAGATGGCTGTATGGGATGTGGATGAATATGGAATTTCTATGAAGCACAAAACTTTTGAACGGTTCCTGTCCTCTGTGATAGTGAGTTTTAAAAGGGAAATCTCCAAAGAGCTAATTAGTAGACAAGTAGAGCTCAGGCTGAACAAAGCTGAAAAGATAGCAGATAACTAAAAGGACCTGGCCATAGCTGCCAAAAATCAAAGCACTGACAGAGAGCTGGCAGTAACCTTGGGCTGCTAACTGACAGGGACAATAAAAAAAGCCTCTGAGTGTGGCAGAGAGTGACAGCCACAACCACAGGCTGTCTAAAGAGTCTGAAACCTCCACCAAAACGAAGATACAATCTTCTGCCTGGCAGCACCATACACTTTTCCCTCCCATTCCAAATTGGGGAAATTGGAGCTTGTCTAAGTAATTCTGCTTCATGAATGTGAACTGCGAATGGAAACGTCCAAGACTGGTGTGCAAAGTTTAGTGGCAAACCTATGGTCTGAGGGGACGTGTCTGCAAAAATGTAAGTTTGACTGGGGGACAGTGAGGGTTTCCTTTGCTTACCCTGATGCTTTTGCTGGAGCAACTACATAGCTACTTGACTCTTACTCTGTGTAACCTTCATGAGATAATCATATAGCACAATCTATGACAGACACTTAGTCACTATATGCTCCCTGAAATGTAATATAAAATGGAAAACAAAATCAGCTTCTCTGCAGTTGGTGGGGCAGGGGACCTGCTTATTGCCACATAATGTCCGTAGAGGAAAATGTGCTTGATCTGATTCTAGAAGTCACTTAATTTTGCTTAAATTGTGGCAGTTCTTTGTATTCGTGGGGTCTCACCAATTGTAAACATTTGCTCAGTGATCAACAACCTGTGAAGCCCCGTTAAGCAAGTAATCATTCACAAACTAAGATATTGAGGAAATGTACACGTGGGCAGGTAACATATTGGACCAGCAACCATGCGAATGAGTTATGAAAAAAAGCCTTCGAGATTGTTTCTTAAGACAGTAGAGGCGGTAACTGCAGGGAAACTAAGGCTGCAGAATGCAGAGAGCGTTTATGAAGTGATATCATCGCTCCTGAAATCACCATGAGTTTGGGTGTTGCTTTTGGGCATATTCATGTTAAGACAAAGACTCTAAAACATGATTTTCATATCTCAGTGTTCTACCTGCAACCAGTTTATCTTCTTTCATATAGTGAAACAGGGACTGACCTTTTTCAGAGGTGGTCGGTTTCTTTTATCCTACAAGTTCTAGTGAGCTTACTATATGTCAGCAATCCCCATGAGCCCTAGAAAACTGTGGCACAATTACTCAGGAAATCTGTCTAGTTTCATGAAAGGGATGGAAAGGGTTTTAAGGTTAAAGAAGAGCTGAAATTTTCTTTATACTCTCCAGAAAATCTTGACAGCACTTGGTTTATCCAGACTTAAACAGTCACTATGTCACACTGTCTTGGGTATGCGTGTTTAATTTGATCTTTCAGCTAAATGGTCAGTTTTGAAATGTCATGCATGTATTTGCAGCATTAAATAAGGCTCAGAAGTAATGCCTGCCCAAGACATGCAAGAAAAATTCATATACCTCAGTATTATAATTTAAATTTGTTTAATAGTTTCCATCTGTCTGCAAGCCAGAGCAAATCCAAAATCTTACAGAAATTGGCCCACAGGTTCTAAATCTCATAAAGGAGATAACCTTTTTCTTCATTTACACCTGTAATTTAGCAACCTCAAGACTGGGAAATTATTTTTTTTTTTCAGAAATTGTAATTCTAAACCAGAACACACAAAGGCTGCTTAGGAGTGCCTCTGTGCAGTGGGACAGTTACCACAACAGGGCATCCTGCAGACAGCCTGTAGCTTACACTTGCAGCCAGAGTCATGCTCTCTGTGAGAATCTTGATTAAAAAACTACCATGGGATCCTTTGAATGTTAATACTTTCTAAAATTTCATTCATCCTATTTGCCACCTATTTTCATTCTCTTTTTCATATGACCAAAGTAGCCTTTGGCTGCACTTCATTTCTCCTTCTTCTAAACCATGTCCTTCATTCTCAGTCTTTGGCCTGTCCTGTCCTCCTAAGATTTCTTTTTCCCCTCTTTCATGCTACATGTCTTACAGTCTCTTTTTAAGCCTTTGAGTTCTTCATGGCTCCCACTTTCTTCTCCACAGGTGTTCCTCATTCCTTGCCTACATGCGTTTCCCCTGCACACAATACGTTTCCCCTCCCTTCCCTCAGAAAGTAACTTTACTCTTCCAAATGTGTGTTCTTTATTCAATTTATGACACAAGTCTGTAAAACACATATGAACCAGAATGACATAAGAGATCCAGCAAGAATATTGCTGTTTCAGGCCTTTTGTTGCTTATTCTTCTTCAATGAAATTTGCTTTGACCCTTTTTCCTCTCCTTTTTTCTCAGACTGCAGTGTTCTTCTCTATTTTACTGCATTGTACTAGCAACTGCCCCCACTTAAAAAAGGTTTGCAGAATCATCATCTGTTCTTACACTGATATAACTGAAGAAAAAAGCTTTTAAAATCTGCTTTTGTTAATCTTAGTGATTTAATTCCTCACTGGCTAACGGGCTGGTGCAGGTTAACATACTAACCTGTATATACTAAAACCATCGTAAATTGGTTTTGGAAGGTAACATTGTATTGCATTATACTCAATGCATTCAAAATGAATACAGTTTATAAGGGTGACATTCATTTCTGGTAGCAACTGAAACAAAATTGGACCAGTTTAACTGAGATTGACATTAATATATCGCTGAACAGTTAGTTATATCACATGAATTAGATATTACAAATTCCAGAATCATTTGTTATGCTTTTAGTACAGATTTTCCTGACATAAGTGAGATAGAGATAAATAGCCAGTCACAAAGATGTCATTTGTTCTCTTGGGGCTATATTGATGATTCCTGCTGAGAAACTCTAGCAGCAGTTTACCATACAATAAAATGTGGAATGGGCATCCATGGTTTTTGTAGGATCTTTTATGATTGGTTCCTCACTTTTTAATATTGATTTTTATGAGTATTGTGTGTGCGTGTTTTGGCGGAAGAAACTCCATTGAGAAATTTTGGAGTCTCCTCCATTTAACTGACACTAAAAGAAATGTCATAAGGAAAAGATGAGTTTTATTTTGTTACTGCTTCTAGTGGAAGGAAAACAGCTGTAGGTAATGAGACTTTATTTTGAGTCTCAGTAATTTATATATTACTCAGATACATTGCTACTCTCCTTTTCTCAGAATTACCTTGCACAGCCCAGTTCCAGTAATTACTTTCAAATTCTTGAGATGTTAAAAAAAAGTTAGTTTATTATTTGCATTATCATATTTTATTTTCATGGATTGTATTGTTATATTATGTTGAATTGTTCAAAATCTTTTCTCCCCAAGTTCTTGGGGAATTTAGTAGCAAATTTAGAAATGCTGCCTTTTTGTTCTGGTTCAAGACAAAAATTCAGAAATGCCAAGGTTTTCTCTTGGGCAAATATCCTATCTTCTAATTCACCCGAACATTGACATTAACCTGTGCTCAGGCTGTGTGTACTTTCTCAGGTACAGTTTTGTGACTCTGGATCTTGCTGACAGCGCTTGTGCTCAGCAAGCATTTCTGATAACTTGTAGCCAGTAGACAGGATTTGTTTATGCGTAGCAGTATGGCAATCAGCAGTTGGTCTTCTGGTGTACAGGCTTCCTTTCTTTAAACAAGAGTAGCTGCTTCTCAAAAAATGCTTGGTGAACATAGTACCCATTTAGAAATGTCGGAATGGAGATGTGATCAGCTCTTTTTATTTACTGTACCCTTACTGGCATGATATGCGTCTTCCTGTTTAGCTGTCTTTCACCCGGGTCTACACAGTGGAAGTGTGTCCTCTCTGAGCGTACAGAACCCATTGGCATTGATGAATAATTAGATGCGACTGTGAGCCTGTGAGGACTTGGGCCTCATGGACCTCATCTTAGTCTTCTGAAACTAGTTCTACGTTCCAGTGATGTAAATGAAGGCGTCCCTCATACAGTAGCAAGAAGCAAAAGCAGCTATGTGCTTGAAGTGCCTTTTCTTCTAATATGCACATTTCCTTGAATGCTGCCTGAAATGACCAAGAGCAGAATGTAAAAATGAAAGCTGAAGCTTCTGCCAACACAATCCCAAATCATCTGTTACAGCAGGACTGAATATTTACTTGAAGAAACATAGTCACAAAATTAAATTCATATGAACACCATCAACACAGCCTCACAGAGAAAATACGGAAAGATCTAAAAATCTCTTTTCTCCTAGTCATACTACACTGCACATCCTTCTGTAGTTTTCTTTCTTTTTAAAGTATAATAAAGCTACCAGACACTGCGTGCATGCTTTGGTCCAGTATACAGAGGTTTTTTGGAGCCAGGGGTATCTTTAAGCAACAGCTACAAAGGATTATTTTGTGTATATCTGGTTTGTGAGAACTGTGTCTGAAAAATGACTAGAAAATTTTCTTTTCTCTTATTATTATAATTTTGAAGTAGTTTGTGTTACATTAGTTGAATGGGATCTTTTTCAATCTTTTCATTAAAAGAATTTGCTTTCTTCTTCATCAAAAATTTTATTTAAAAAAATAAATCTTTTGTTTGAATGAAAATCAGTAAAACCCACCTCAAAGCTATTGCTGCTAAGTGAATTTTAGAGCAATGACAAACACCCTAATAGTTGCTAGAGTTTTTGCTTTTTATTGTGAGGAAATGGCTTCCGGTAAAATATACTTGATGGTAAACACATATTTTTGCTGGAAATGTGTGCAAATTAGGATTTTGGGTATTTTTTATGTACAAATAATAATATCAGGAGCCAAGAGCGTTTTCTTCATACATTTATTTGGCAAAGAAAACCACAAATTTTCCTTTCGGAGATGCATCTCCACCCTGCAATGCATTCAAGCCGAGGTAAATTGGATGTTTCTTCATGTAGTACAGGATGTGCTTGGTTGCTTGCTGTGGTGGGATCGCTCACAGGGATGCTTGCACTTGCTTCGAGATTGTTTCCAAATACATGAGTTTTATGGTTTGAGTTACTGATTAAAGATCACTTCTGTATTTGTATTCTACTTTGACGCTTCAGATGAGATGAAATTCTTGAATTATAAAGCTATTTAGGCAGCTGTGAATTGTGCTGAGCAGTGAGAGCTCAGAGTTCAGCTCCCTGCTGACTAAGAAAGCCCCAGATTGTTCCCCCAGAAGCTTCAAGGGCTGATCTTTTTGAAGAGACTTTGTCGAGCCCATAAACTGCATTTTTGGAGGAGTCTTTTAATTGACAGTGGCTCTATTAGTCTAATGTATTTTAATACCGTACATGCTTTTAGTCTCATAAGCATATTTTATAAATCAAAAGGGAAATGCGCTATTGTATATAATGCAGTCAAAGAGAATATTAACACTATTTAAAAGAGCAAAATATACAGCATATGGCAATAAATATGAAATAAAAATGGGATTACACAGGAAACTCTTCACATTAAAAATGCTACTCATTCACATGAAAAAATGTTAATTGCATTGAAGTGTAAACTACAATTAATTATCAACATTCACGATCCTTATCTGTTCACTGACTGCAGTAAAATGATTCCTGAAGTGGATCTGGCCTAGTGACACTCACATACCTGTGCCTGATGATTTTAAATGACATTTCTGATCTCAGGTCACAACACCCTCGTGGGGCAGTGCACTGAATGACTACAGGACTATCAGAGCTCTCACTGTGCTGAACTTGTATCTCTTTGCCTTCCCCAGGGATTCATCAGATGAAAATTGATGTGAGAGTGACAAATAACCTAGGCAAAATGATCTTCAAATCATATAATTTTGGTCTATTTTGTGTGTTTTCATTCAAAGGTTTCACTCAATTTTAAAAATATTATCCCAACACAATTTTCTAGCATACATTTGATTGGGGAAGAAAGAAAAAAGGCAGTCAGAGGCCCTTCTCACTCCAAATAGCCATCAGAAAGGTGTCAGAATTTCAGAACACATCAGTTGTTAATGTAACTATTCAATGGCATGGCTGCAGATTAGCTCAACTGAAGTTCCAGTTGCCTGCCTTTGCTTTTCCCAAATTACCCCATGTGTACGAAGAAAGCACAGGAGAATTCTCACACAATAATTCAGGGAAGTGCTTGCTTTGCTTTCACTTTCTTTCACTTTCTTTCACTTTGTTTTCCGGGAAGTGCAGGGGAGATAAAAATGTGGTTTCAAGAGTCTAGTTCTACATTTGTTTGGTATTATGGCTTTTGGACGCAGAAGCCAGAAGTGTTAATTTGACCCTGTTGCTGTGTAGCACTAAAACATTGTGTTGATGCTGCGTAGAAATTTTCAGTTTGCTTAGTCTCATGGCAATGAGCACGAGTAAAATCTTTTTAAATACCTTATAAGTCAGACTGAAAAAGCAAAGAGTTAAAGTACCAAAGCTGTACAGTATTACACATGGCTTTTAAAAGTTACCTACTGCC
Source organism: Ibycter americanus (assembly GCA_035590275.1). Lineage (NCBI taxonomy): Eukaryota > Metazoa > Chordata > Aves > Falconiformes > Falconidae > Ibycter > Ibycter americanus. The sequence continues at coordinate 14,686,195 of JAVJGI010000001.1, read as the reverse complement.
TTTCTTTCCAACTGTCAAGTGCATGCTAAGGAAAACTACAGTCATTTGATTGTAGTCACCTGTTGCTAACTGCTCCATTTTAGTGGGAAAGAAAAGAAACTTGCTGCAGCTTTTTAATCATCTGCTGGCTCTACAAAGACAAGAAAAAAAATGTATTTAGATTGAGCAGAAAGCAATAGGGAATACAGGAGTTGTGGTTCACTTTTTTCTACATTTTTATTAACATTTATTATAAAATTGATGTTTATATATTCTGATCCTTTGTGATCTTCAAAGTTAAGCTTTTGGTAGGTATAGGCCTTCAAACATAAAAAAATGACACACATATTAGTTTTGGGGTTTTCTTCATTTGCAAAGTGGCAGTTGTATTTCAGTTAGGCTAACTCAAAGAGCAATTTGAATTAAATCTGGAAAGGCACCCCAACTAGGCAGAACACTTCTCAGTCCTTAGGAGTACATGAATTATGATAGCCTTTGGCTAATCATTTCACAAGATTTATAGCCATTGCATATTCAGTTGCTGATGTCAACCTTGTCAGAGGATAGAAAGACCAACATGATGAAAGAATCTGCTGCTGTCAGTGCCTTTTCTCAACAACCATCAAAAACAGGCCTCACAATAAGAACAGTCAGAAAAACATAGAAGAGCTAAGCCCAGACACCAAAAAAGCTTGTGATGAGAGCCGTTTGCATCTTCTAAGAACCAGACAAAAGGTCTACTCCAAGCGACCCTTTCACAATCAGAACGTCTCATAGGATACAAAAATTACAGAGCATAAAATCTAGACCACCAAAAAATGATAGGTTGGTTCTCATCATAGGTGTGTTACAGTGCTCATCTACCTGTCAACAGTGACATGAGAATTTGGCCCAGAAGCCTTCACAAAATATTGACTTAAAGTTCTGCCCCCCACTAAGATATTAATAGTGATATCCCATTAATCTGCCAGATACCCAGATGCCTTTAACAAACTGGTGTTCTTTTTCCAGTAAGTTTGTTTATTCTTACCATAGGCAATGCATCAGGAGTTTAATGGTCAATATTCAAACCTGGAGTATAATTTGAAGACTGAAGAGAAAAACACGGTACTTACAACGTCTTAATATTTGCCTAGGAGAACAGCCATGCCAATGAACTAATTAGAGAAATTTACAAACATGTAGATGTTATTGTATTGGCAACACAGTAATTCCCTAAAATAGTGGCTTTGCAGTCAGGTTATGTTTTATTTATAGACCTACCATTTGTTTTAAAAAATGACTACCTGTTTCTTATTTTAATTAGTCAAAATCTCCAGAATCCAATGAAGGATACTAGCAGCACTAGACAAAAGAAGCCTCTTTTTACCCACAAATAACCCAACACAAATTGCTTTGCAGCCATTGAACGTTACTTCTCCAGCTCCATCCTTCCAATAGATCTACAAACCCTTAGTGATAGTTGCAAACAAGACTATGCAAAGCGGAGCCACACTGGCACCTGCGACTCTTAAAGCTGCTGAGTTGAAAATCATTCTTCCATCAGCCCCTAAGTATTCCAGAATTGCCTGTCCCCCCAAAAATCAACCCCAATACAATCAGACACCCCAAAACATATGCAATTTAAGAGAGACTTTTAAAGACATGTAAAACAAGAAGTGTAGTACAAAAGCAAGACAACTTGTTCTTTTTCTCCTTGTATAATGATGGAGGCATTATTAATTCAATTGCCAAATTTATATCTTTTCAGTTAGCAGTTTTGTGTGATGTGTTGTTAAAGCCTTCTACCAAGATCAGGGAATTCAGGCTCTGTCCTAGTTCTATCATAACCCTTCAGCATGAGATGGAGTAAATTGTTTTCTTCTACTTCAGTTCTCCATTGATAAATGGGGATAACAGTGCATTTCACGACAGACAGATGTTGGTGAAAATTTACTGATGAACCTGATACTCACAGGCTAAAAGCATATGCTTTAAAAAGCGTCTCCCTTCTTTGCTAGTGTTCATCATCCTGGGAAATGGGTAAGTAACAGATGGCTTCTTGACAGTATGGAGGTGGGAATGTCTTTTTTGTTTTGTTTTTTTGAGAGAGTTTTAGAAGAGTGTAAACTGAGGGGCAGGGGAGATTCTAAGCTGCAAATAAGACTTACGAAAACAATAGTTATTAAAGAGTGAATGGTAAATATAATCATTTAAAGGAAAACTGAAGCCAGCTGCTTTCCTAAAATTAACATGTGCTTTTCAATATCAGCTACACATTGGTCTGAGCAGTTTATGCTAACCTATCTGAATTCAGATTAGATTAGCTATAAGAGGAAGTTTCAATTACCAGAAGATTGTTGCAATTAAACCTGCAATGGGTAAGCAATTTTTAAAGATAGTAAATGGTGCCCTTTCCCTGATACTGCTGCAAGCAATCCCTGCTAAGGGAAGAAATGGATGTGTGCTCCTTGCAATTCTTTTCTGAGAAATCTTTTACTCTTAATCAACATTGAAAATAAGTGCTATCTCCGACAGCCAGATATACTGGGTATCAGGCAATAGTATCTCAAAGACCATAGACAGAAACACTGACAGAAAGTTTTGAAGATGTAACAACTGCCTATTAAAGAAACATTTAAGTGTTGATAAAAGTGAAATTGCACAATTAAGTATTACTCTGATCTAAATAATACTGTTGATGCAATTAAAGATAATTTGGGACACAGCCAAAGTGACTCTTGAGGCTGCTTTATTATCAATAAATGAACAAAAGGAGGGAAAACATAACAGGCTGTTGGAAGAACATCAGTTCAGTAAAATGGACGTGAATCTAACAGAGATGTCAGAGTTTCAGAGTTATTTTCAGAAAGGAAGGCTATTAACACTGTTTTCACCAACAAAATCAGACAGATTACTTGCACATGTGCTGAGAACACACTGAGATAAGGAACTGACCAGAATAGCATAAGGGGAGTTGGATGTTTCTTGTCTTGCATACAGCAAAGACGCTTGTGTGCTATTTATTAAACAATTATGTTCAACATAGTTACTTTAAATGGCTGAGCCTAGATTTCCCAAGCAGAGCAGTACCAGGTGTAGCATTATAGATGAAGGAATAAAAAAGATAAAAGTAAGTAGATTAAATTAATGGTTCCATTCACATGGACTTATGTTCCATCTAGCCTGGGGACCACTTTCATCCAGTCAAAGTTTTTGCCTAGACTTAGTAAATACCTTGGGATTGAGGCATAACTGATTCAATTATAATTACTAACATCTATTTCTCTAAAGTGTTTACAAAGTGTTTCTATTTACATATGAAAGTTATTATCCAAGTCCTATAGATGAGGAAACTAAGACACTGAATGTTATGTGATTAAAGTAAGCTTGTCCTGCAAGCTAGTGACAGAGTCCACCAGAGTCAGGATGGAAACAAACTTGATGCTATTGCCCCTGGACCATGTTGATTCCCCTTAGGCAAGGACTGCATATATGAGATAAGGCAAATGCCACATTGTTTGAATGTATGGGTTTAGCTGCTTAACAGAAATACTGGTTTATATATAGGACAAAAGTCAGCAGAAGTGCTCACTGACTCAAGTAGGTCAACATCTAGCCATATAATAATAACTCACATATGTATCATGTATCAAAACAAACTATCTGGAACCTCAGATCACAGAAATTTGCTATGGGGAAGGATATATTAGGTTATCCATTGCCGCCTGCCTGGCTATGACTGTACTGTAAAAAAGGCTCCTTTTTTTAATTTTTCTTTTTATTAGCAGGTCCAAAGGCTTTGTCTTCTTTTCTTCAATCCCTTCACTTCTCATCCTCCCTCTCAGCTCTAGTTCCAACTTGAACGTCCCATCTGTGCCTTCATACACATCTTCCTGTGCCAGATTCACAGTTCTGAGGCTTCACAGGGCTCTCCCTCTTTCCCTACCCAAAGTACTGAAAGACATAGTACAGTGGTACAGAAGAGACGTTGTTGGGAAAGGGGGTGGGAGGCACAGACGTTAATCCAGCTTCCAGCACTGTCTCCATTCTCCCATGACACAACATCAACCCACAGCTCTACCTGTTCATGGAGGTTGAAGAGGCAGTCACAATGCCGCAAGGGGTTCCGTGGCTGCTGATCCTCCATTCCTCCACTCTTAAACGTTCATACATGACAGAATTAAGGAAGACTTATACAGAGCAGGTTACACTCTGTTGTTCTCTTCACATACACCAAAGAAAACATAAGTGTAAGTACTAGTTATAAAGCGTATCTGCAAGTGTTGTTTTGCTAAAAATACGAATGATCCATATACTTTTCCATTCCCTTCTCTATAATTATTCCTGTCATGTCCAGTGATGCACATGTCTCAGATCTGACTAAATAAATTTTGGAATTTTAAAACAGAAAGAGATGTAGTCATGTGTAGGATTAAAGGCTTCACCGAAGTCAGCAGCTGTTACACACACAGTGCTAAGCCTGCATGCTGAACAGAACAGCCAATCTGAAAACAGCATAGGCATCCCAATGCATTTAGCGCACTTAGACATTTGTAGGGTTTGAATGTACTGAGCTGCTGTTTTGATAACAGTACCTTCTACTGGAAGACCTATACATACACCTTTCCAGAAAATGCTCGTGCAAATTTAGCTACTATACTGTAAGCATCTTGTATTAACTTTCTTTGCTAACTTCACTGACCTTCACAATAACAGACAGTACCTCATACTGAAGCAAGAACATTTCATATCTCTTTTTTTTATTTAGTGCTGCTGTTACTCCAAATGATTGACTTCTTGTCACTTATTCCTATCAATTAACCAACAGAAAGCAGGATATAAGAGCTATTAAATAATACTGAAACAGGATATATTATTTAGGCAATGAAGCTTGGGGCTGGAGCTAGAATTTTGGTCAAGTTAGGGACTGAGGTTTTAGTCTACAGCATTACAGAAAAGGCTAACTGCAAGTTTAGACCCAGCATAAAAACTTGCCATAGTGTGGTTCACATGACTTCCCAGGGAAAAATGTAACAATCCATTCTCTTTTATAGAGATGTATTTTATAGAATTAATCCAAATGCAAAGAACTGACAGGTACTGGAATATTTTTTTTCCTCCCTTCTGTTTATACATTTGTTTTGTAAATGCAGAAAGATTCAGGATTTTAAAGAAATAATTTTCCCAATCTCTTGTCGAAATTTATCAATTAAGCATCATCTGTTAAGACACTTAATTCTGTTAAGGAGGAAAGAAAGCAGCTCTTCTTTATGCTTTTTTTCATTCTAGAGGGAAGATGTCCTCCCTTTCAGGTTGACTCTTGAGAAGGGTTTATTTCTAGTGATTGCAGTTGATATTTCCCTTACACGCATTTATTTAGTCATTTTATTTAAATTAATGACCCCATCTCCAGGGCTGAATATCACAGAAGTGTCATAAAGTTTGTAGGATCAAGGAGTCTTGCTACACTTGTAACATAGAAAACCCAAGTGTGTGTCACTTGTCCTACAAGCTCTGGTACAATTTGCAGCATTTCATCCCTCTGTTCAGTTGCATGCCTTTCTGGGGCAGCAGATAGGTTCTGTGACTGTTTCTTAGCTGGCTAGTTTCCCAGACTAGCACATTGTCTTAAAAGGCTGATGTGAAAATGTTCATGCTAAGATGTTGATCTGTGAACTGATGCCCACCAAAATGTTCTATTCTACTACCCATTTTCTGAAGTATTAAACCAAGAGCAGAAAGCTCTTTTAAACAAGAAGGGACAGCCCATCATAGTCTCATTTGCCATAGGTTATCTGTTAAAGCTGCTTGAAGAATATTGATGGTATCTGCAGGTTCTCTGGGAGGGGCTGATTATGACAATCATGTCTCTACTGGCAAAGAAAATTATTTTACTGATGAAAAACAGAAGATGATGACAGGTGGAGTGCTAATGCTTAGACCTTTTGTTTTCAGAGAGATTTTTGATTCTGAATATCTACCAAAAGACAATGCTAACAGCACTTTATAATGCCTGCTGATTTATATGGAAGTGAAACCAGAAGAACTTACTAGGAAGGATAAATAAAACACCAACTGAATGACACCGAAATAGAATAATAAGATTAATTTCAGGCTAGTGAATGAGAATGATGTCTGGAAAAGTTCTGATCAAGAATTAGGGGAGGTCTATGAAGAATGATGATATGTTATTATAATGATGGAAACAGCACAGCAAAGTATGCCTAGGATATCTTGTCATTTCCTGCTTTCTCCTGCCCACATGACCCAGGAGAAGATGAAGGAATTATACTGAACAAGAACTAAGAGTTCCTCATGTTGAGTTACTAGCAACAGGAAAAATATTCTATGACAGAAGAAAATGGGAACAAGTTGTGGGATCTGCTAAGGTCTTTTCAGAGTATTCAGTGGCAGAGACCAGTATGGTTAGAAATAAGGGGCCTATATGTCATGTATTTACTGCTATACATTGCTCTTCATAGTACAGTATCTGTAGATTGGGCAACATATTGCCTGAAGGTTTCACAGTTGTCTTCACACACCTCTTGTGTTCTGTTCACAAAGAAGTTAAGGGAACATTAAAGGGAACATCGTATACAAGTTTGTGTGTTTTACCTTTCTTTTGCCTTGACTGCTTGCCTAATTTGCAGCCTCTTGAGATAGGAATTATTTCCTTTCTTACCTAAAGCATTTATATATCTTGTCCTGCAGATTACTTGCAGGCAGTTTGTTAAAATATTTTACTGTTTTTCTGTGGACATTGAGTGAGATCATATGCTTACTATTTCTTCACTGATTGGGAATAATTTGTAGCCAAGTTTCTGGTGTAAATGCTAATATACAGGAGTCTGCTACCTCTGTGACAGTTCCTGCCAGAAAACCCGTGGAACTGAAATTCCTCAGCTGAAGAGGGTGGGACAAACACTTGGAACAGTCAGATTTTATTTTTTTGCAAGCATAAATGTCTTTTTGAAGTTGCTTATACTTATTTCTTTAACTAACTGGATAATGCCTTCCACTGTAATTGAAGAAAATTAACATGCCATCTGAACATGTTCCTCTGAAAGGTTAGATTTATGGTGGAATGTACTATTTCAAGGAGCCTACACCTACTGGAACGTTGCTATTTCATTTCATTACATCTGAAGTCTTACTTGAGTATAACCCAACATACAGTCTTCAGCAGTCTCAGAGCAGTCAAAATACTACCAAGTAATTGTTGATCGTAAGTGACCAGTTAAACACCTATGTTTAACAAGTTTGTGTGATTATCACATGAAAAATCTGCTGAGGACAAAGAGCTTAGGAAATTCAGCAGCACAATGGACAAAAATGGAAATTCCTCTAAGATTTTAATTATTTTCAAGAGTAACTAGTCTAATCAAATGCAGAGATGCAATTATTCATTTGCAGTCCACAAAATCACATAAAATGATCCCTTTTTCACTCACCGTTTGGACAACAGGATAGTGCAGAAGAAACAAGAATGTTTACCTGATGGGCTATATGTTCTTATGTACATGTATCCAGAAATAATGGAACAAGTCCCTCAAACTTTCAAAAAATAATTTTCATCCAAGAGACTTAAACTATGAAAATTTCACCTGGCAGCCAGGGGTCTTCAGAAAGTTGCAAGCTACTGAAAATGGGGGTAGCATGAAAAACGTCACACAACCAGAACAGTAGTAGTCATTTTCTCTCCTACTGTAATATGTAACAGTATAATTTATTTATGTTCCAAAGTACATTAGGTAAAAGTAATGAATTCTTAGTGCTGGAAGAGTTAACTCAAATCCTATAAAAGTCAATACAGTTTCTCATGTGTAAGATTAAGGTGGGGGAGTTGCCTCAATTAACGGTTTTCCAGTTGCACTATATGAGCAAGATTCCATTTTGGTTGGAAATACAAAGTGCTTGTCAAAATGCCATTTCCTACTGAATTTCCAGTTTCCTGCCCTGGGAAAACAATCTCTAATAGCTTCCCCCTGCCTCCATTGACTAGCTCCCTTCACATTTTCCCTGCATAAAAATGCTTACTTGCAAAGTATATTGTTTTAAATTAATTCTTCAGACAAGAAAGCTATTCAGAAATTAAAATGTACTGTTTTCTAGCTATTGTGCTGTAGTGCCTCCTCCTGCTTTTTTTTGTGATCATCTCCACTTTTCATACTGCAATGAGTTCCTTTTGTGGTTCATTTCACGGAATTCTATGGCTTGATTTTTTTTGTTGGTTTAATTTTTACACAGAAATTGGATTTTTTTCACCCATATAAAAATCTTTTATACACAGGATCAGAATCAGGGCAGGATATGTATTTAATTACAGAGCATGTCTTATTCTTGAAATGTTAATGGGTAAAGACAAAGTTTATTTTCACAAAAGTTAAGGCCCTAATGTATCTGAATCGATTTGAGTTAATAGGCAGCATTCACTGCAAAGTTTGTGTTTATACTACCTTTTCTTTTCTTGAAACCATCAGAAATTTCTGTTTTACAGTAAAGATTGCAGTCTGTTCTAAGCAGGCCAGGACTTCCAAAGCATTATTTAAATTCCTCAGCTGAATACCAGCATTCTTTCATCCCATTTCACACACTGAAGTACCAAAAGGGTAAATAACTTGCAATATCATTTTTGACTGACTTGACTTTGAAAAAGGCGCAACCTACATAAACAGCTGAGCAGTTGGTAGGTGCTTAACTGGATCTCTAAATGATCCCATATGCTAGTCTGCTAATGCTGATAATGATTATAAACACCTCAGTTCATCATATTAATGAGTTATAGCCAATAGAAAAGGACAAAATCTATAACTTTTCCACAAACTTAGTTAAATGTCAAGGTTTTTAAAGGCCTAGTTAGCAAGTATATTAGATGAGATATGTCAGTTTCCCAATTTACGACTCTGACTTGTCTCTTGTGATTCCTTATAGCCTCTAGCCATTCTCCTCTTACCTGAGGCATTCTCTGGCAAAAACCTGATGCTTCCAGTCATTCTGCATTCTTGTGTTCCTTCAAAAATAATTGGACAGGCACCTCTCCATAAACAATCATCATTAGTCACATAAGGTACACAGATAAGGATACCATACAAATAAGTTTCAATAGAATGTCTCAAGCCAAATAATAATAATTTGGCCAGCATGCTAAAAATGTGATTGACAGGGAGTTAATGCACTTAACACTTTTCCAGCAGACTGTTAAAATTAGTTCCTTGATGCTCAAAAAGTCCTGCTCCCAGAAAAGTGACACCGACATTGACCAGTGAGTTTGTTGCTGTTCAGTAACCTGCTCCATTTCCAGACTATATGATTAAAGTCATTATGGGAAGTGTCAGTAGGAGGGAAAAAAATGAAAACTGTCATAAGAAGCAACTGTTGGAAATCTTAGGATTTTTCTACAGTACTAAACTATTTTAAAATATTGTCTGTAATTTTAATATCACAATATCCAGTCATATAATAGGGATCCATATAATAAATTAAATCCTTTGAGGTTATACCATAAGTGGTATACAAGTCCTTCTTTATTACGTATATAGTAGAAAGGAAATTAACCATAAATTGCCTTTTATCTGAAAAAAAGAGTGAATTAGCTTACAAAAAAGAAGCCCTATTTTAAAATGTTAGCATCATATTTAAATCCTCTAAGTTAAATAAATAAAACTAGAGAGTGGGGGGAGAAAAAAACAAGAATTCACAGTTGCAAGAATTTTGTTAAAAGAAAAAGCCTGTCGACAATGTAATCATTTCTAACATCAGTCCTACAGAGCCAATTAGTTGTTTAATGTGGCTGTACTAAATTAGAAAGATAAAAACGTCCTAATTTCAACTTAAAACTTCCCTAGATTTGTTTAATATTTGATGCAATTATATAGGAATAATTTCACAGAATAGCTTACACTCTTAAGTACCCACTAAGCTCTGTTTTAGTTGATCTATGCACTGTAAGTTGTTATTAGTTATATAGATATCACAAGACTTATATCATGCATTGCTCAAATACATATAAATTATAGTATTTGTCTTGTCTTGAAGATTTTGAATGTTGAATATTTTGGTAGGCTTTACTGATTTTTTAAACAAATTCACAAATACTTAAATCTTAAGCTGTTTAAAGATTCAGTGTTTTTTCATATCAACATAAAGATCTGACCCTTTCCTTACTTATGTTTAAAATATTTTTATAGATCAAGAGGGTGCTTAAGAAGATAGTGTCTTTATCTAATACAATAATACCAACACTATAATTTTCCTATATTTATTTTTCTTTTCTCACCTGCTACACCTAGGTTTTGACATTAAGAATATTGTGTTTGATATTTTCAGCATTAAAAACCACTTTATGCTTTGGTTCCATTTTACTCCCAGTCAGAAAGATCAGAAAAAGCTCAAGTCACACAGTGAGAAACTTTATCCACTGAATGAGACATTATCCATTCCACCAGACTACAAATCAAAGAGTATCTCTTAGGCTGCTTAAAAATTCATTTTAAATCTGATCCTGATTGTACTTTTATGGTAATTTCATACCATCAATCATCCTTTTACCTTTAGTCTCTAGGTCCACTGCTTTCCCCATAGATCTCATTCACTCTGCCTCATTATAATTCTTTAGGTGAGAAAACAGGGTAAGAAACCTTAACAGAAAATGAGAGAAAGATGTAAATTTCTCAAGAAAAGTCAGGTTCACTAAGAAGCATAGCTAATGATATGTTCTGATCTATGTGGTGTTTTTTTTAAAATTAAAAGATGGAGGGGGATAGAATAGAGTGAAAAAACACACTTTCCATGCAAATAAGTGTTTGTAATCTGTATTCTAACTCAACAATATCATTTGAACAACTAAGCTGTCAAAGTATCTTCTTAGATGGAGTTTCTTAAAAAAAAAGAAAAAAAATTATTTTTGGAGCTCCACAGAACTTTTCCTAATTAAGCGCTGAACTTCCTGTGATTCTGCACTCTCCATTACAACTAAGGCTGACCCATCTTTGGTAATACTATACATTATGTAAGTTGTAATAATCAGGAAAAGGAACTAACTGTAGAGTGCTAGAAACATACTGATCAAAACCCCTTTCTTACACCTAAACTTACACTACATCGTTATATAAAATGAATATATAACTTTGTTTATTTCTTCAGCAGTGCTGATGCCTTCACCAAGAAACAGCTGATCACAGGAAAGGAAAGCTATTGTATATCGTTTTGTCAACCAGTTCTCAGTGGCAGCTAAAATTCTTAGCAATAGTTGAAATCTAGTCTACGTATGGTGGTTTCTGCGTGAGTCATACTTTCCCAGAAGTTGGTATTATAGTTTCACTCTTTTCATTTGAATCCTGGCCATAATGAAAAACCTTTTTTACAGCATTGAGAGATATGACAAATAATGAAGCCACTATTCAAGACATCTAGACTGGAAGAAAAACTGTTATTAATCACAAGGGAAAAGAATGATTTTTCCAGTACTGTGGGCCCATCCATGTTACAGTTCCTAATGTCTTTAACAAAATGTAGCCATAAACCACTGAATACTGGTAATAGCAATAATCCCTCCAAAATGGTTTGTTACCAGCAGTTAGTGACCAGTTTCTTAGTTAATGGCCTGAGGGGAAAGGGTTTAAAAAAGCTGTATTCACTGTTTTCTCTCAGGCAATTTAACTGGCTGCATTAAACTATATTTTCATTGAGCTTCCTAACATTTATACTCTGATAAAATTCTAGTCAGGGAAGGGAGTGAAGCAGCAGTGGAGTATGTCATCACTGTACTTTGTAAAAGAAACATTAAAAAGTTACTGAGTGTCTTACTATTCTGAATGATGTTAGGATTTGGTTCTGATAGTAATAATAAATTTTAAGGTCTTTAAATATCAAGTAAAATTAAAAGTAATTAGCAACTTTATCTGAAGAAAGATGAATTCAGCTTTATGGTATGATATAATGCCCTTGAAACATCAGGGAATACAAGAAAAAACATTATGTGCTTTCATGCAAAATGAAAATGCTAATCTGAAATGGTCATTTATTTTCATAAACCAAGTGAAAATAATACCTTATTTGGAAGTGTATCACATGCTAGCTTGATACATGGTAATATTAAAAAGTTAATAAAACATGAGTAGAGGAGGGCATATGAAACAATTAATACACAGTTTTCATTTGTATTTTACTGAGTTAATACATTGTTTCATACAGTGTTTCCAACTATGTCATTGATGTACAGGCTTATGCAAGTGGGATTATTTTTTTTTAAATATATATGCTTTATCCATACTTCATATAAAACATTTGAAGTAGATGAAAGTACTGTACAGCACAGTGCTCTATTAAAAGGTAAAGCAAGACTATTCCTTCACTATTCTAGTTGTGTAACAAGTTGTAAGTCAGTCAAACACATAAACAACACTATGCTGATTCCTCTGCCTGCCTCCACAACTCACTGAGTTTGAATGGTATCTCTTCGTCTTTTGCTCGCATGGGTAAAAAGACTCATTAATCAGAAACTTGTTCCTGAATATGGCAATAAACTCAAAGGAATGATTGGCATTACACAGAACACTCTAACATACACACAGGAATATAGTCTGTCATTAGGCAGAGCATATTTAAAAAACCCAAAACAAAATACATCTTTGCTTGTGCTGTATAGAATGAAGGAATGGGAGGGAAAAGTTCCACGCATAATGTGTAGAGAAGTGGGGTCGACTGGAGAGGATCTGAGGTTTCTGGAGTCCTGGCATGAACAGAAGGAATCAGTTCTGGGGAACTCTGTCAACCTGCCTTATAGCTTTGATGAAAGCCTATAGATGGCACAGTCCTGAGTGAAGTTACTTTTCTGCAGGAGACTGATGTGAGGGTTTGTTGGGACAGAATTATTCCGTTCATGCACAGCCTCCGTGAGACGCTCAAGCAGTTGGTACCACTACCCAGCTGCATTATATGCAGTAAGACTTAGTGAAACTGGCTTTTTCATGAACCTTGCTTTTATTAAAGTGCTATTGGAGCACTTTTCGGTATCAGGTCCACCACAGGGAGAATGCTATTCCCAGCAGTATTGGATCTACCATAACTACCATATGCAGTAGACTACCATTTTACAGAACTATCAATGCTTTAAAACTGCATTCTCATGCCAAGGTGGGCTGCTCATTCTAACTGTTTCATCTAACTATACAGTCAACTGAATTATGGTGAGTAGAATGAACTATATCACACACAAAAATTTAGAAATAAATAGACATGGTGTTTCTCGGAAACACACTGTTCATACAGTTAAGTCAGTCGTAGGATGTCTTAAGTAAATAAATAGTGGTAATAAGCAGCATTAAAAATGACTGAGATGGAACTATTAGGTAGCAACACTGGAATTTTAATATAGTTAGGTGGAAATGCGAAGGGGACAAAGAAAGCTAGCAAGAAGTGGAGAGAAGGGCTTATGCTTTGAGAGCAGAGACAGAGGTTTTCATGGGAAGCATAGGCTGAATACCTTTGAGAAATGCCCTAATGAAGAAAGATACTTATTTTAAAGAGAGGATTTTATGTCACATTTAGAATTTACAATTACAACAAGCTGACACATTTTTCTTTAGTAAGAGAAGAGTAACTGCACTTTTTTTTTCCTTTTTGTGAGCTTGAAAACCTGTTGTTTTCTGTGGTTTTCCCAGCCTTCTTAATCCTCAAAATATCAGATGTTAATTCCAGTTTTGCTGGAGGACATCTTTGTGGATGTACTTCCTGTACCTTAATTGAACTGATAAGAGAGAAGGGACTGAACATTTAATAATACATTCTTCCTTCAAAAAATTAATGAAAGAGTATGAAACATTAATGGAATTACTTCATATTAAACTGGCCAGAGAAGGTGCTAAACATAAAGGGCCTCGTCACTCAGGTGGCTGTATAGGTTAAGTGCTCAGTTTGGGTAGAAGGGGATTGGAGGAAGTTTGGGCTCCACTGGACATTGTTTCATCTCTAACCCCTACAAGGGGCTGAGCTGTTACACTCACTTGTCTGAGGCCAGGGAAGGTTTCAAAACATCACACTGAAGGCTAGTTACTTTGAGCTGAGGGACTTCTCGGATCAAAAGCTGAGCAGATGAAGGAAAAGAGAACAGACTAAAAGCATGAGAAAGAGATGAGAGAGAAGCAAGGTATTTTCTTGGCAACAGAGCTGGCTTGGTGGTGTCTGATTTGGTTATTTAGAAAGCAGAATTACTTGTGTGCAATTTGGATCATCTCTGTTCCAAATAAAACAATTTGTGTCCATTTTGAACAGAAAGACACCCGGAAGCTGGGGCGTTTCTCTTTTGGCTGTAGAAATCCTAATCATTGTAAAATCCTGATTCAGCTATGATTTTGGATGCAGAAGTATTGGTTTCATATAAAGATGACAATTTCTGTCAGATTCACCACCAAAGACATCTGACATAGGAAAAGTTCCTACCTCTGACAGTCTCCATAGAAAAAGCTGGACTGGTGATAGTAACTTGATTTGTAGGCAGTTTTCTTCCACTGATGATAGAGCAACAGCTGATGACTGAGGTGGGAATTTGAAGAGTTTGTAGCTGGTGGATTTTGTGTTTAAAAGGGTTGCGGCAATTTACAGAGATGTACAGACTGCCAGGTACAAAAATAAACATTTTAAAGTTACTTCTTAAGAGTATTTTGCCATAAGGGTGACTGTATTGCCTACCAGTTGTTTTGTAGTAAGTTGTTTGCTCAGGAAGACTAGCAAAGTGCCTTGCTGGTGCCAAAGCAGTGATTCTTTGCTTGCTTGATTTGTTCCTTACATTCTCCAAAGAACTCTCAACTTGTTTCACTTCCCAATGTTTTATTTAAATCTCAGTGAGATGATGGAGCATGGGAGAAGACCTCCTATTTCATGGCTGATCCTTCTTTCAAATCTCCAGGCTCAAACAGAATTGCATAGTATTATGTGACTCTTTGCACTGACTGTTCTGTCAAAGCTTTGTCGGCATACTGCCCAAGTGGTCAGAAATGAAGTGATCTCTGGCATGATTTCTGCAATATTAGTAATGGTGTGAGAAATATAGCTCTTCTATTTTAAAAAACAAAACAAAACAAAACAGAGAAACACACAACTTGGTTTGTTTAAAACCTTTTTCTACTTTACTCTTCATGCTAATACATTTGTGACAAATATTATTTTCCCAGATGACACTTGTACAGTAGGTCTATAGGAAATGTCAGCCAGAGAAAAAAACTCCTGCATTAATGTGCATTCTGAAAGCCTTCTCATTATTTCTCATGCCAACTAGAAGCTTACTAAATAACAAAATAGAATGCAAATAATAAAATAATGCAATTAAGCTCATATAAAATTGGGGTGATCCAGAAATAGCAGAGAAAAATTGCACACAATATTTATGTATATATGATTCCCTTAAAAAAGATGGGGTCCTGATTTTATGCATACTTTATATTCTCATCACTCAAATCATGGGGAAAAAAAGAAATTAAGGTGAATCTGTGCTATGGAACAACACAGAATGATGAGTGCAATGAAATCTGTCAGGGGTCATCCTTATGGATCCTTTCAAAATAAATTTTTGTATCGAGACTGCAGTAGGGCCAAAAAGGAAACTTCAAAAAAATATTCCCAGATTTATGAGATATTTTTTTTTAAAAAAAGGAATGAGGGCAAATTCTTAATCTTTTTAGCCGATTAGATTACATCTAATGTTTGCAATAAATTCTTCTTTCCCAGATTTTTGTTCTGACACAGACAATAAGCAATTGTTCCTCGACCACTGTCTTCATACTAGTAATGACTACACAGGTCTCCAGCTATTCTTCTTTTTAGTCAATTCTTTGTAGTTTATGTAAGCTTTTCTCTTACAGAAACTGTTCCCTACCCTCAATTGTCTAGATGATTATGCACAGATCCAAGGACAGACTTCCAGGGGGAATGTGACAGAGAGCAGGAGGACTATATACACAGTACCACTCCCCTGAAAAATGAACACCCAGTATGTCTGTGCAGTATGTGCTGCTCTTAGGAATATAGACTGTGAAGTTTCCTAAGTGTGCTGGTCCAGAAGCTAAAGCACACTATGACACATTACAGAGATTTTCTTCAGCGAGACAAATTACTGTAATCTATTAAAGGGATTTTTCTTCAGATATTATTTTAACGAGGGAGGTTCAGAATGTTCCTGATACCAAAATCAAAAAAGGGACTAGGGCACAAAGAAACATTCTTTTAACTGTCTTAAAAACATTCTGATTTAAGCTTAGAGCAGAGAACAGAATCAAAGATAGCCAGTTCAAGAGATTACACTCATCCACTCAGAGAACAAAAAGATGTGTGATCTGGATGGCCGGTTAGAGCTAAGATTCCTTATACTTCGGTAACTAGAAAGAAAGTAATTGCACAGCAGCTATTAACAGAACATTATTAAGAGACTTAGTGTAAATAATTTCAAATAAATTAGAACATGCCTACATGTGGCCAAGTGGCATTTGTCTAAATAGTGGAGGCTGCCATGCCCTGAAGTGGAACTCAGCTTCCTGTGAATGGCTATAGCTGCTAAGGCAATCTCCTTTTTTCTATGATAATAATCTCACCAATAACTTACCCTTAAAATTGTGGGGCTTTTAATAAAAAAAAAATGGGTTGAGTCCCCACCACATATACATGAAATTAATGTCACAAGCAACAGAAATAAATACTGAATCTCACTAGATTCAATAAAACTATTCTCTCTTCTTTCTGTTCGAGAATTCCCTTAGAAAAAGTCTCTCTCTATCATAAACACAGTATCATAAATCTAAGCAGTAGAGAAACATTTAGTTAAAACTGTAATTATATATACATACATATTAACACATACACATCATTACAGCCTCTTGATATTTGCCTTTTTGTTTCTTTAGAGAGCTATCAACAGAATTTTCAGGGGTAATTTTTTTTTGAAAGCATGAAGATGTAGACCCTTCCTTAAGTAACACTGTAAAGTTCACACAGTCATAAAACTCAAAGAAAGGATTCTTGGGGGAAAAACCTTTCATTTAGTTAGGAATTTTAAAATAAAATTATTTTTAAGTTAATAAAATTAATGAAATATAAACTTCAGATCATTTTATATTTAATCCTTAGTATATTTAATAAGTAAACTTAATTGAGGCTCAATACAATTACAGCAATTAGCAACAGAATTAGCAACACAGAGAATATCTAAGGAACAAAAAAATAAGCTCTTTCTCTGACATGCTGCAGGTGATGAGCAGTAGCCTTAATTTTAAATAATTTGAAGGGGTTTAGATGCTACAGTAGGGAACAATCAAGTAATAAGGCACAATTTTCTCTGCCTTCTAAAGCGTCCCTTTTGGCTTGGGTATCCTCCTCAGATTTTCTTGTTGGATATGACTGTAGCATTCTAAACAAGGATGTATATCTTTTAAAGAAGTGGGATCATATTTTCAGTGCATTTCTTGACATCCTGTTACTCTTCATCATCCTAAGAGTCTTTTATTCTAGCCTAACATTAAGGACTTTAGAGAGAGCATTTTAGAAGTTGTATTAAATTGTAATTTGTTTCTTTTTAATTTGTTATTTTGCTGACATGCTGAAAGTATGCTGGAAATTGATTATAGGTATTTCTAAAATTATTTTTTCCCAAAAACATACACATTGGCATTACTAGGCATGAAAAACCTTCATGCACCAAATCATAAGCAACATGCCCAGACCTTTTTAGACAGCTCAGAAAAGTACTTCAAAAGTCTGTGTTCTACAAAGACTATGTGAGTCTGACATAAAGAGTGATTTCTGCTGAGAAGAGCAATATAAGTGCTGGTTGTAATTATGAGGGTAACTTTGCTTATAAAAAGGAGTAAAGCAGAAGATTGCAAATCACTTACACGGAGTTAGCAAAGGTCCAAGTGTGTGTGAGGTACTACCCCAGTAGTTCCTCTGCTCCAGAGCAATGGCAACAATGTCAATAATGGACAGCCAGTCCTACATGCCTGAAAATCCACAGAAGAGAATGCTATGAAGAGTGTTGGCTAGCAGTGCCCTGGGAGTTAGTTTGCTTTCAAGAGTCTGACTGCATTCTTTGTGCTTTTGGCAGCATCACTGGGGAAAAGAAAAAAAAAAAAAAAAATTCTTGGATTTGAATTTTGGGTTTTATTGTTGAAAATTATTTCTGAAATGAAAAGAATATAGCTTTGCATCTTTTATACAGGATCTACAATGTTGAAAAGATCAAAAACTTATTTTGGCCAGTAAACTGAGCAAACACGGTGTGGAAATTAAAGATAAAATATCTATAGAAACTACACTTTTAGACGTTAAATTTTTGACAGTACATGTCAGTGTAGAAGAAATTTAACATATTTTTCCATTAAGTTTTATGTATAATTTTTAATTTGTCTGTATTTTGGGGTAAATTCAAAATTTAACTCGAATTTGAAAATAAAACTAGCCTGTTTCTGTGATATGATATCTCCCCCCCTCTTTTTTAGGAGGCTTTTTATCTGCTTCTCTTGTTGACAAAAACTCAGCTACTTTCCACATAATGTTTTTCTGGTGTCTCAAATGTGACCTTGATCACCCCTTCTTCTGTTAAGTCTTCAGAACACTCTTGTCACAGCCAGCCATACTTTTCCAGAATAATACTAAACAGCTTGAGAATTTATTCAGTCTTCAGTTCTAACTGCATCTTTTTCTGCTCCCTCTGATCAATCTGTCTTGAGTGCTGCTTTACCCTAGTGTATTGTTTTCTTTCCTGCCCATATTTCTGAACAAGTCTATTTAGATAGTCTGTTTCATCAATTTTAACATCAAACTCTATCATTACCTGTTTTGCCTTAAAAAAAGTAAACTTCCTGGAATCCCATAACATCCTAACTTCAGAGCATCTGTCTGTCTAGTAAAATAAAGACATAACTTGATTATATGTGCCAGCATCCCTGGTTAGCTAAACCCAGCTAGCACCAGAAACAATTGCCCATGAAGAAGGGTGCAGCATGAGCTTTGCGAGGTAGGATTTCACAGGATCCTTTTCACAAGATCCTTGAAAACATTGTACTTCAGTTATGGAAGGCCAGCACAGCCCTTGATCCAACCACATACAATTGAGGAATTACTCTTTCACGAGGGCCTTATTCAGTATTCTAGTCTGAAAACTTCCTTCTTTTTAATTGTATTTATTACATGCCCTGTGTCTGCCACTGTGAATCTCACCCACTACCCTGAAAGAAAAACAGGAGTTGTGAGTATGGTCACATACTTTGTTAATTATTATTTTTATCCCAAAATACCACATTGCAGTATCATAATTTTTATTAAAACATTTTCTGCACAATTTCTGTAATATCACTTATTTATCCTCATAAGAGCATAACATAACACCTGCCAAATCAGGCAGAAACAGATGTCTTCTGTTTGCGATAACATGTCTCTGACGTATAAAAAAGCATATGACGTCTCAGTGCAGAATAAAGACATACGTTTCTCCATTTGGATGCTTCCTTCTTACACTTCCACTTTTTCCTGGTTTATGCTCTGAAACAGTTATATGAAGTCTCTACCCCTTTTCAAAGCCAGACAGAGTTCTATGAATACTAAGGTATTTATTTTTAATTTACTGTTTGTTGCTCCCTAAATATAAATGTTTATTCCCTTTTAAAATTCTTTTAAAATCTGGAAAACAGTACAGTGATGAGCTGCTAGACTTATTATGTGCATATAAAAACACATATATATTTATATATGCTAATCCATTTAGAATACCCCTTATTTAGGAAATGTATTATTAATTACGATCTCAATAACTACAAAACAACTAAAAAGCAATGCACTATGAACCATTCCGAAAGTAAAAATATTGTATTTCCTAAAAATATTCTTTAACAGGCATAAACTCTGAAACATGTTTTCCTGACTTTACTTATTTAGAGACTAAATCTGAAAATCTCATTAATTTCATTTGTTTGTACTTCCATTACATGATAAAGTAAGTGAAAGGAGGTCATAGGCCACATTGTCAGCTGGCAAAAAATGGCATAGCTAACTGAGAAATGCTTTATACTAGCTGAGAATCTAGCCCTACATTTCTAAACATTATTCAGTTACTGTTTTAAAACATTTTTTTTAATTTAAAGTGTGTGAGCCAATGGAATTTGAAATATATAGACAGAAAGCTGCGAAGCATACTGCCTGTAATTACAGAAATTAATTTCAGATTAATACCTAATATTAGTCTTTGCTAAGATAATCAGTGTTCCTTCTACTGAAAAGAAATGCAAAAGGTTTCCCATCTACATTTTAGAATGGAGCCTAATCAGTGCAACATGGGTGTAACTTTTTACAGTGGAATTTATACAAGAAAGTATGTAGGGAGTTCTCTGAAGAGGAGATGGTGACATACTATGTTGAAGGAGAAATAGCCAAGCTAAAAAGAAGCTATATATAGGATTCATAAAGTAGTGGTGAAGGGACAAATCACATGTAATACTTTTGAAAATGGTCTTGGCAATTAGGAACAAATAAGCCCAAGCTGACATGAAATTTAAAACACAGAGAAGGATCCAAATATCGAGAGAAGAAAATCACTCTGAAGACTGGACTGATTTTAACAGCACAAAATTTAGAAGTACAGAATACAAAATAACATATTTCAGGACTAGATGTATAGAACGTTTCTGCAAGATCAAGTTGAACTCCTGAGTGGGTTCAATTTTCAAAATTATTGTTATGTGAGTACCTAAAGCCTGGAGAAAGAAGTTGCAGTACATGAGAATGACACCTTTTAGTGACAACTTTGGAGGCATGAAGTCCAGGGCATGGGGTGCAGGAGTGCAAGTTCCTCTTGGAACAGGGTTCTGGCTGGAATCTCATTTGGATCTTGGACACCTTCAGCTCAGCTAATCCTATCTCTGGCAGGAAGAAACAGGCTACCTCTGCATTTGCTAACTTGTCAGATTTTCTCTGATGCTCTGGCAGCTAATACCATGCTAAGACGTGAGATTTGTAGGGCTTGCGTTGACTTATTGTTATCCCTGGTAAAACAGGTTTGAAGAACCGAGCTGAGCAGCCATTGCTTTGCAGCTACAAATCTGGCTACTGGGTTTGAGCGTTTGCTGGAATGTTCTTTGTCAATGTCATAATTTTAAGTTTTCTGCTTAATTCCTCTACCAGCCATAACTGATCATGTTCTACAGCAAATAACCTATTAAAAACCTACAGTGGTACGAAGATTTTTACAAAAATATTTGTCACACCAAAATCTTACATGGGGATTCTTAAACAGAAGTCCTCTCTTCTCCTTTAAGTCTACCTGCTCTGCTGGAACTTCCTTCTCCGATAGAATTTCTTCTTCCAGCATCAGTCACTCCTTTACCTCAGCTCTTGCAATGCTGTATAGAAAAGGTCAGCTGCAAGCAACACTACTTTGTGACTTTCTCTTTACCCAGTGCTAGAGATCTCATCTCTTGGATGCAACAGTGCTTAGAAAGAGCACTCTTCTCCATTTCCAAGTCTCCTTCTTTCCTACATTTTTATTTAGAAAAGGATCAAGTGTAAACATCAGCAGCTTCTCCTCACACAGCAGTTTCCCTGGTACCCAAATATATAAATCAAAGCCACCACTATTAATGTTTTTTGCAGCTGAGATGATATGCTAAAAGGATACTTTATGTTCCCCTCCCTTCAAAGAAATCACAGATAAAATTGTTACTCTAAATGGTGCCTGACTGAAGATCTTGTTAACCTGTGGAATACATAGAGCAATAAGAGGGTTACTCCCTTCATCAGGCTATTCCCACCTTGGAACTCAAACCTATCCTACTGAAACTAGCCGAGAATGAAAACTCTCTGTATGTGCTAAATCTGCGCTGGACATCTCACCTTTTCATCAAAACTGCCAGGTGCTGTACTTGGCAACATTGGTATCAGTCCACTGGATATCCAGTTGTATTTACCTGCATTTTCACTCTTTTTTTCTCAGCTAATACCTGACCTGACAATATTTTTCCTCTATATTCTTTCTAGAAGTTAACTCAACAGGTTTGTAGTAACTTACCATCTCCCACTAACAGTAGTTATGCCTTCTTTTCTTCACATTCTAGCTACTATCTTTAAATCTGTCATCCTCCTCCACACTTCCTGATCTTTCTTCACACACCATTTGTATGTCTTTGAATTACTTCTTTCATGTTGGGAGTTTATTCTTCCTCTCCTCTTTCAATCATTGTCTCAATGTCAATCTTTATCCTTTTCTGAAAAGTCATTCTCAGTTTCCACATACTTCCTTTTCCAAAGGATTTCTAATCAGTTCACTAATCCATAAAGTTATATTCTGTTCTTCTTTCTGGAGATTATTCTTCATTGTTCAGCATTTCTTACTGTCTGTCTGCATTATACCCAGCTTGCACTGAGCCACCCAGCTAGGTATCTGCAGCGGCTGTTAGTTGTTAAGGGCAAAGTTATACATACATGTTGATAAGATATTCAAGCATCAGTAAGAACCCTAACGCTCCTTGCATCCACACATAAAACATCTTAATGTTTGCTAAAGAAGTCTAACAGGCATGTAGCGGCCAGGAGCCAGGACTCTAGTTCTTCAGTTGCACCACCGTGCTCAGGGAGAGCTAGAGCTCTGTTTTATATAGCTGTATGTTTACATGCTGTGACTCAGCTGGGAATGAAAAGCAACTAGGAGATGCTAAGGGCTCTCATTTTCCACATACTTTGGTCTATCTCATGATAAGTTTCAGGTCAGCTCAAAACACTGATGAATGTATACAAATTTGCACTAAAAGTGCAGTCTGTTGCAGTGAGTCTTGTGAGTGTTTGAAGTCCCTTCTTGTTTAACAAGTTCCTTTACTATTTAACTGTAACACTGCAGAGAGGCATAGCATGCACTGACAACATCAGATGTACAGGCAGATTATGAAGTATGCTAGATGAAGAGGAGTGGATCTGCCTACACATAAAAGGCATGCTGTGTGAATCTGCCCATTCTTCTGGTCAGATCTGAGTTCCACAGGATATAACGATGGCTCCATATCTTACACAGCCCAGTCCAATGTTATGTTACAAAAAGCAATCTGGACATTTTCTCCCTACTAATAACTAGGAGGATCTCACCTGTACAAAGAGCAATATAACCACTTTAAATTTAATCACTTAACATTTAATTTACTAGCCATGGGTATATATTTTGGGTTTTAATGTTAAATTAGGTGAGTCATTTTTATAGTTTGTGGTTTTATAATACAATAAAATTCCAGTCAAAATAACCACAGAACATATATACAAGGTGAAGACACTATATCATAGAAGAAAGAGCCCTCTACCTCAATGAATAATTCATTTGTGAACCATGTAGGTGATAAAAATCTGAGAACAATAAACAAATATAATCTACACCACAAAGCTTGCGAGTGCTGAGTGGGGGTTACTCACTTGAGCTCAAAGATAGTGGAAAGTTTGGTTCTAGCTGCCCTGCTGAAAATGCCAAGACTGTTATCTACTATGGTAATATAAGCAAAGCTATGATCGCGATCTCTTCAACCTCAGGTGCAAAGAAAATATGACAGCAGAAAAGCAGCTGTCAACTGTTTCTAAACCAACTGAAGGAAACAAGTAGAACATGTTGCTAATCCAAGCTGATGACAAGAATGTAGAAAATTAAGAGACCTTAACTCCAAAAAGATCTTCAGTGGCTGGAGGCAGAGAATGTAGGAAATGTACTGTGGGCTGTAATAATTGCTGTCTGCCCTGGGAAATGGCATCAAGGCCAGAGCAGTCATGGCTCCATGCAAGCACATCCTCTAATTATTGAAAAACCTGTGTAGAGTCTCAATGTTAATCAGTCTCTCAGAGACTTCGGCTTTATGTGGTTAGTGCAGATTTATGGCATTTTTCTTTTCTTGTTATTAAAACTGATATTTCACAAGGAAGAAACTATCTCCAGACAACTGTTAAAATGCAAAGTTTCAGTCATAAAAGAGAACTGCAGGATTATTCTGAGACTATTCCACAGAGAACCCAAACAAGAAGGGTAAGAAACAAAACATCAAAGACAAAAAGAAAAATGCAAAAAGATGAGACTTTAAAATATTAACTAAAGACGCAACAGTTGGCCTATAGATTCAAGAGGTTATAGTGTAATTAATTAAGTGCTTGTTACAATTACGGAAATAAACAGTGCATATACTAATGCAACATGAATAATACATAACTATAAAAAAAGTAAAACAAATTGAGAGGTTTGCAGGGCCACATTACCAGAGTTATTTGTGTTATTGTATCAATGATGTCCTTAGAAAACAAACAAACCCAGAACTTTAAAATTCTATTAAATGGACACAGTTTTCTTCCTTTTACTATTGCTGCAGTAATAGTATAATGTACAATTTCTGATTATTCTACTGGAATGATTTTAAATTATATTTTGGTCCATAATGCTGAAGCAATTTTGAACATGGTCTTTTCCAATATTTTTAATCAATAACATTTCAGATTTTCTACCAGCTGTATCTGCAAATTTCTGGCAAACAAAGTGGAAAAAGTTGCGTGTCTCAAGATCTTTTCTCTTACTCTTACATATTACATCAATCCCTACATTCCAGAAGTACCTGCCACTTCATAAATTGCAGAACCCTGGGAAAGTTCACAGAAATGAAACCATAAAAATTGCAAACCTCTGTGTCACTGACAGGATTTGAGAAGGGCTGGGGGTGGAGGGGAGATAGATGTTTTAGTTGCACATCATTTAGTTGTCATCATTTTGAAAAATATGAAATAACAGATCTGATTTGTCTACACGTTTTAATTTACTAGTGATAGCTCACTGCTTTTCGGTGGCCTAAATTAGCGTCAAAATAATCTTTCTGGAAAGACATGCATAAATACTGCATAAGAACTGCCCGTAGATTGTACTTATAACCCAGAAGTGGCACGTTTACTCTGTATAGAAAAAGACTGTGCAATACCCAATTATCTATATGGCAACAGGAAGTTCAAAAGATGTAACTGGAATTATTCAAAACATTGGAACATTCAAAACACTTGAAAGCATTGTGGAAATGCCCAAATCAGAGCACAAGACTAGAATCAAAGAAGGGTATGCAAACTGACACCTGACATCGGTTCTTTATTACACTTATGATGCTAATGCTTGAAAAGAAAATGAAGACTAAAATACCATGGATATACATGCAGGAAAGATGCAGAATGATTTAAAGTACAAAAAGTTGTATGGAAAAGCAAGCAATGTGTGTTCAAGAATTCTTTTATCAGCTATACAAAGTTCTTAGATATAAAGATATCTAGGTCACTATTTTATACTAACTTACAGTCCATAACCCTAACTATGATGGTATGATAACTTAAATTGTGTCATGTGCACTCGAAAGTGAATCACAACCACAATTTTTGCTACCTGATTTTCTGTGGCTATGCAAACAATCGGGTACAACAATCAAGAAACATTAAAGCAGTCAAGTGCTTTATCTTCTGTAAAGATTATGACCAAGTCCAATTCTCAACCAGAATACATATTTCTCATTCTGGATTTGAATTTGAATAAATACCAGTTAGTCTTGGGAGGAAAAACAGGCAGTGAGGTCAGTATTTTATTCCCAGAATGGCATTTGAAAAATGTATCCACATATGAAGTAACTTGGCCAACTAATACTGCAATAATGGTTGTAATAGCAGTTAAAAATAACAGGGGAAGCACAGAAAGCTATGCATGCTAGTGTGTGTGTGAGCCCAGCAAAAGTCATTAGATTGATGATTGCTAATTATGGATTATAACTCAGATGTCTACTAAAGAATGAAACCACTCTGTAATACTCGGTGTTGTATGCAGCAGTTTAGATCTACATATTTTTACTTGTATACATTTCTATTTCTCACTATTAGCTACCACTTTCTGCCTTAGTAATAAGATGTATGTCCAGAAAAAAATAAAGTTTTCTCACCCTTTTGTAATAACATCATCCTGAATTGCAACTGTATGCAGATTATATATTATATATAAACCTAGACATGAATGTCTAGGTTTTCACACTTGTTTGCATAATTGTAACTGGGCACTTCAATATTTGCGTGTTCACGTCTTAGCACATTAGTTCTAAAACATTAAAAACTGAGTTTTACTGGGTGAAATATGATGTGGTGTCACCTTTATAAAATACAGTATTCAACGGTAATTACTGCAAACTGCAGTATTGCTATTGTTACTTATAGTGTCTTCAATCATTGCTACAGAAATCCTCTAGTAATATTTTAGAAAGGAGTAGAAATGCTTGATTTGTACAGGTAAATATAATCTGCATGCCCAAATCTGTTTTAATGCACAGGAAAATTAACTACAGTTAGTCAATTTAACTTTCAAATCATACACACAATTATGAGCTGTATTCATCCTTTGCTTCATGTATACAAATATACAAAAGTGTAACACTTCCATTTATTCTGTGATACATTATTATCAATTAATGAAAATACAGCAGACAGCATCAAAAATATCAACAGAAAGTGAGTTTTTCTAAAGACTTAGTTCACTGCTTTTCTAACCTGCCACTTACTGGCCTTATAATAATGAGAGATTATTCCAACTTCTAAAATAAAATCTTTTTGGATAAGGAACTATCCAACTGAATGGAATCTTGTAAGACTGAATGGCAGGTTTGATTAGAACTTCTTCACTTATGAATGAAGCAGATACTCTGCAAAGACTGAAGTTTAAATCAAAATTGTTCCATTAAGCTATCAGTGGCTATATAAGAACATAGGTATGATTTTAATTTTATTTCATTATTTAATTAATTTTGCTTCATTTTATTTTATAAGTCACCACAATTTTATATTGGTATCCTACCTTTGCCACTACCTGTACTAGACAGTGTAAGTGGTCTCTTGATCTGTTTTCATGTACATAATTAAGTTATCTGAGATGAATGGACCATGACTAAATCTTTCCTGGGAAGAACAAAATGCATAACTCTTACTTAACTTCCAAATGGATATAAATGTGCCATAAGCAGTATGATCTGCTTTTCTGAGCACGCCTGCCTGTACTGGTACTACGTTTCCAGTGTTTCTGTGTGTCCCTGCAGTCCTACTTGCCTACTCCCTGTCTGTATGGGCACAGAATTTTGTCCCTCTTCAAGAGGCAATGTAAGCATACTGAGAAAAATTTACTAAGATAAAGACGGCAAAAACAAGGGACTGCTCATATAGGAAGGAGGCCCATTTTGCTGTGTTTAAGGAATAATCAAGAACTAGCTGTAAAGGAGAGAAACATCGGTACTTGAAGGAAAACACTAGGTGCAAGGAAGGAGAACCACTAGCTCTTTAGGCACATCTACTTGAAAACAAGGCAGATAACTATCTGTGTGTCACTCATTTTTGTCCAGTTCTGTATACTGTTAAAATTAAAAACAATCAAGTGTAGGATCTCTGCAGTGCCTGTATTTCATACACTTCAGTCATCACATTTCTCTGCCATGGTACATTAAGAACCTATGCCAAATAATTCGCAACTGAGAAAAGAAATACTAAATTCCTGAAGGCTCTTGGAGAGTTTGTCTTTCTAATGAGTCCTCCCTGGCTGGATAACAGGGACCCAGCTCTCAAAGGAGTGTGCAAGACAGGGAAACTGCACACTAGGACTGTATACAGAGACTGAAAGTCAGTGCCTGAACTCTGTGCAGGTTGAATAGGGTAAGGGTTTGCTATGAGGCCTTAGTGAGAATTCAGATGCAAAGTTTACAGGGTAGACAAGAAGGCAGCTGTTAAAATTACAAAATTAGGTGATTACAAAATTACAGTGTAGGTGATTATAACTCTACATTATGCAAGATACTTGACCCTGACCTTTTTAAGTTGTTATGACAGAAAAGGCTGGTTCTGCAAAGCGGATAGGAGGAGTTTTGTTGATTTCCAAACTTCTTACCCAACACCACTGTCCCAATCCAATTCTACCATTTTCCTCTTCCTCTTTGGTTAGCTTTAGTTTAGTAATGCGGTCGTGCTGCTGCCAGTTCCAAATATGCATCTGAACCCTTTCCCCCATCAGACTGAGCAGCTCTAGATAGGTCTTTCCGTTCTGTCCCCAGCAATCAGACACTCCATTTTTTGGGATGTTGCCCTATGGCTTTACCAGGCTTTACCGGCTATTACTGACATTCAATGAGCAGAGGCACAGGCACATCCTGGCTGAATCCTCTATACTGGGTTCTGGAGACCAGAAATTCCTCTCAACAAATCCAAGATCAAAAGAAGATGGGTGCTGATATTACAGTGTATCGTCCAGCAGGAGATGATGTTGAAATTCATTATGGATGATAGCTTCTAATCTTTCTTGCAGTAAACTGAAATTATTATCTTGAATACTGCTGTAATCCATCTTGCAGCTGAGCCATGTTACTAAACTACAATTTCAGTTCTGCTTCTTTCAAGACAGAGATACTATGTACCTAGCTAAAACTGTTATTTAACATTGTTCAAACAAATCATCATTAATCACCCTGTAAGAACATATATCTGGCAATATTTAAGGCAAAGCTGAAGACTGATGTTGTTATGACATAAATGTAATGAATTCTTGTAAAAGTTTTGAATACAAAGTCAAGTCCCAAGAAAAGGACCCCTTAGCATCATCCTCTCTTCTTTCTGGGGTTGAGAGATTTAAAATTCAGAAAGCTTGTATATTTGTGGAAAAATCATGGTCAGGATAGAGCAAAGTAGAATATGCCTAAATTCTCTGCATCTGAGGAACTTGTGGTCTACATAGATGTGTATTACAGTTACAATAGCATGAAGTTTGTCCACAGAAAAATCATTGCCAAGAACATCCATTTTCAATAAACCATGTGCCTTCCCAAAGCCTAATTTATAAGAAACTGCCTGATACAAACTTCTGTTTTACATTTAGAAAAGAATGTGACTCAACAGTTTTGGCCATGTAGCCACCACAAGACAAAGGCATTTACGTCAAAGCCTACTGCAGCTGCACACAGATCCAAGTTCAGCTATTACCCTAGCAATATGTCTTTTTCAGGATTTATGGTCCTGAACTGTCATTGCCAGCCGCTGTCTTCAATTTCACTCTCCAAAAGATGTTACTTTGACTAGATAAGTGAGCAGAAAAAGGGTAAGGCTAGACTGGACCAGTATTGCCTTGAGTTACACTTACACATCCCTGCAGATTGAGGGACAATAAATGTCAGTTCCAGGCAGATCTATAAAGAATGAGCAAAGCTGTTCTTCCAGGGACACAGGGATAGTGGCTTATGTTGGGAAACTCCTTCTTCCCAGTTCTGGACATCTGGCAACAAGTATCTTCATTCTCTTTGCATGGTAGTGAAGAAAATCAGGCAAATGTTACTGATTCCAGTAATGTATCATTCCAACAGAGGCTCTGTGCCTCGGCAGTACTTCACTGAATTCTCTGGCTTCATCAGTTCAGTTATTATTTTTGTATTATCTGGTAATTTAGATACAGTTATTGTAGGTTCTTCAGCCTGTGTTAGATATTCTCTACACTCCCCAGAGTTTTGTATCCTGTTATATACTTCTTCTCTTGTTTTTATCAGTTGTCACCTATTGTGCCTCAGTATTTTACTCTTGGGTGCTTCAATTATATATGAATGTGATGTGCTTCACAGCAGCTAGTTTCCATTTGCCATCTAAATATCTTTGTACATGAATGGAGTAACCTACATTTAACTTCACAGACAGTTGTGCAAATCTACTGTATTTCAGCTTTTGAATTTTGTTGTTTTTTGAGGGGTTGGGGTTTTTTGGTGTTTTGTTGGGGTTTTTTTTTTGTCTGGTTGCTTTTATTGGATAATTGATTTCTGTTTTTTCCTCTGCTTTCTAAATCAAAAATAAAAAGAGAAAAGGGGGGGGGGGGGGGAAGGTTAGGAAATAAGTCACAGAGCCTATCCCTAAACCTGAAGGGTAAGAGGCTAGCTTGGGATATTAGAGGGCCCATATGACCTAACCAGTTTAGCCATACTGGCTCCCTTGGTGGAGTTCAGGTACTTAAGCTTGACAATTTCTTTTTAAAATGTCTATTACAAGAAAGAGTAGCTTGTCTGGTTTTGTTGCCTTAGTAGTAACAGTAATTATTTGCGAAGCTTTGGTAGCACCCCACAAGACTGATATTCAGAAGTGCTTTCATCCCACAATTAAGCAGAAGCTGTTTTCCCAGTTCTCCTAAAAATAAGACACTTCGAAAACAGAGAGACAAGATGCCTGCCCTAGGAGTATTGCCTACACAGACAAAAGCCAGGTAAAGAAAGTGGCAGGCATATGGACTGGCACTGATATTTATAGGAAACTCCTCTGACTTATTTTCAGAAAATATTTGCAATGTCTGATGCACATAAATGTGTTTGAAACTTGTGTAAGAAATACGAAAAATGAGCTGCCCACAAAGCTTAAGGCTGACCACAAGTGTTTTAAGGGTGTTCCCACTTCTTAAAGTTACTTCACTGAGCAGATAATGACAGGTTCAAACTCATGGAAAGTATGGGGGCTTTTAGGGAAAATTGTGTATTAAGACTCATACAGTATTTTTTTAAGCAGTCATCTTGCTGCTTGCATCTGAATTTCATACTCAAACATGCATTTAATATAATGCCAGTGTTCAGAAAAACATATAAAACAACAAGCATGCATTCTTATAGGAAAAAAAATATTTCAGTACTAGAACAGAAAATAGCTGCACAGGGACAAAAATAATTCAAAGCAGAAGCCTTCAATATATAGCAATATAACATTGTATTTATTTTGCTTTTTGCTTCTCTGAATCCCATGAGCACTTAACCTACCTTTTAGACTATTTTGAAATAATTTTAAAAGTAAATAATTTGGCAGGACTTTTTAAATCAATTGTTAATCCATGATTTGAGTGGCAGTCTCACTAATCAGGAAAGCAGCATGAACAAGTGGTAAGTAAATACAAATCAAAATGCATCAAGAAATAAATGTCTGAAAAACCCAGCAATGCACTAGGGGATTTTCTGACTTCAAATCTGTGCAAATACCGATTGAGCTTAAGATGTGTGGTTATTGGTTAAACAATTTTTAATGAAATATAAAGACCTATGTGCTCTTAAATGGATAATTTATGTGCAATGTTATTGTCTCTCAAGGTTTAATTAAATGTTTGCCTTGTGGCTAATCAGCTACAATTAATAAATGAAGCCTATATTCATGTCACCGATAGGAAATTCTAAAATGGCCTCCATTAGAATTTCAGTATCACTTTTGTGGCTGGTTGATAACAACAATCATGTATCAGAAACTTCCACAAAATAATTTTTTAAGGACACTAAACCAAAATTACGTTAATATAATGCAATGTTTTTATCACAGTGCATGATTTTAAGTTTAGTTTGGAGGTAAGTACCTATAACTAGTTAATGTAGAATTATATGCCTGCAAAGTGCTTTTCATACCCAAACTTTCCACAGTTCAATTTAAACATCTACTATACTTTAAAAAAGCAGAACTTCTTAGCCTTATGGACACAACAGAGTTTACACAGTGGAGCAAAAACATCTACTAATCACCAGACCTACTGAATCCAAAGGATTTTAACTGTCTCTGGCATGATACATTAAATGTTGTCTTAGGACTATGCAACAATAACACATTATTTTCCTAGACATGGCCTTTCCATGTCTTTTTCACACCTGCTACTTTAAGTTATAAACCTTGATAGGTAAGCATTTAAAGTGTAGGTGAGCCTCCGCTGGGTACTCTCCCATCTGAATACATTATATAAATTACAGGCCAACAGAGAACAGGCCAAAGGCAATGCTGGCTGTCACTGACAGTTCCAAAAGTCAGCTAGAAAGAGAATTTCACATCTCCGGACGTCAAAAGACGTCTGTTCTACGTAGTTAACGTATTGTTATTTATCATTTACACTGCAGTGCTACACAAAGGTCTCAGGGCTAGGCTCCATCATGAAACATTTGTAAATAATATGTAGTTACTTGTCTGTATCAGTGCTGAAGATGAGAGGCAATCAACGGGTTTGACCAGAACAATAATGGAAAACGTGTTTAATAGCAATTAAGAATAAACAATCTTCAGGGATCAAGTGCAAAATTTAGAGTTTCAACTCTACTGGGGAAAAAATATCCTTTAGTGAAACTTCATATAAGCACCTTTTGCTGGCAGTCTTTCTGATTATCTCAAATTATTTTTTCACCACTTTAAGCATAATCTATCAGACAGGGAAGAGAACTGTACAGGATAATTCTCTTGTCATCACTGAAGTAATTCATTTTGATTGCACCTCCTTCAATTTAGTTAGATTCTTGTTCAGCCACAAGTCATACCACCTACAGAATCATGAAATTCACACAGAGGAATCTGAAACACTGTAAATACTACTGTCTTCTGTGTGTATAAAGGCATAATTAATTACAATGCAGTAAGGATATTGCCTGCATATTTTGTCTCAGGAAATGAAAACTTACTTAAGAATAACTTATTTCTCTTGGGGTTGTAAAGACATCTTTATAAGTCACTGTTCTCTTAACATAGGCTTTCATTTATTACAGAATGAAGACTATACAAATTAATGTATTAGAGCTATTTAGCTCAGTTCTCCATAAAACAAAGCTTGTCCCAACATACACCAGAATAAACAGACAATGACACACTGAATATGCAAAGCACAGTAAAGTTTTCTAAATGTAATTACAGTGGCTGTTTCTATCAGTTACTAATATCAGTTCTACACATAAAACATTTTTTTAAAATGCTCTATAGGATGAACAGTCTTAACCTAATTCTGATTGCTATTTTCCATTCAGTCATGAAGGAGACCTTCAAACTCACTTGCCTGAGGCACTGAGAAGCTCCAGGTCTTTGACGCTCATGAAAGAAAGATAACAATCACTCTTCAGGGGAGAGAGATCTTATTATACGTACCCCGTGGGTTTATTTTATCCTTTATCAAACTGCACCTTTGTGGGCCTTTAATTTCTTAATGGGTTGTTTATCCTTTCCCCCTTAATTCGTGATGATAAGCTAGATGTCACATAGATACTGCTATGGTGATGAAAAAGTTGTACTGATGAGCCAAGTCAGTGATGTAGTTTGATTAACTTTTTATATAAATCTTTCCAGACGGCTTTTAAAAGAAGGCAAAACAAATAAGTTGATAATATTACAAATGTTTCAGTAGGTGAAAATCTCTCTGATGCATACCTATAAATCTATGAGTACTAATACCTGAAATAAGTAAACATTACCACAGAACCAGGAAAAGATATTAACGGGATAAATTTCAGTTTATTGTAAAGAGAGAGAGTGGGAAAAACAGCAGGAGTAAACTTATGAAGTGCATGCTGGGGCAGTTTTCTCTGTAATGCATGTAGAATACAGGGCCTACAATGGCATGATATAAAAGACTTAACAGGAGTTTTGGAAAGCAGTATTACTTGCGACTCCATCATTCATGAATAAGTTTATTAGGTGATCTCAGGCAAATGCTAATAAAACAATTGTTTTATTTGTACAATTATTTGTACAGTGCCACCTTTATTTGTCCTATACATGTCTCTCAGCTTAAAGAAATACTGATTTAGACATTCTGAGATGTGTTAAGTTACCATAAATCCAGTTATCATTTGTAATAGCCATAAAATGGAAGTACAGTATCTCTGGACCTTCCAGGACTACAAATGAATGTCTCTACCCTCTTTTTAACAATGCAAAATTCAGATTTCCAGGCATGCAGAAAAATAAGGCTTAAAAAGGAGAATTTTTTGCTAGTTATAGCCCTTACTTCAATGGAAATGCTACTTTTATAAAAAATTAAAAAATAACTATCTTTTCTCATTTTTTATGGCATATCCTCTTCCCTAGTACCTATTTCTACCAAGGCACATTCCATACTTTTGTAAACACTCAGACTAGATTGTTACTGAAATAGCCATAGCTTGTTTTAGTAAACCATAATTATATTTGTCCTCTTTTTAACTATATCAGCCCTTAGACCTATTTGTTTAGAGCTCAGCTAGAAAGGGCTGGTACTTTTGGTACCAAGTTTTTAGTCATATGAGTGGTTCCATTTGAAGTGAATGGAACAATTTATATAAATAAACGATCACCAGCATGTTACAGTAGTGTTAATGCAGTCCTATTTTGCTTAGTTTCCCATTACAATGTTTGAACTGACATAAGCAAAGAGAAATGGAAATCCTGGTGAAACAAAAGCTTACGGTGTCTAATCGTTTTGCTCTAATGCTACTGTTGGACACTTCCATCTAAATACTAGCTGCAAGCTACAGCAAGATGAAACATGACAAAAACCATGAGGTAAAGATTTTGGAGACTTGCATTCTCTGTCAAATATTTGGCTCTTTCCTGAGCCTATTATGCCAGCCATGGAACTTGACAATGATTTAGTGTATCGATGCACAGTATGTGTATAATGACTAGCAAGACTAGAGATCCATGCTTATAGTAATTTTTACGCTGTAAGTTTGTTTGGTCTTCATAAGCACTGCTGTCTCCATCTCATTACTCACACAGAAAGCTAAAAAAGGAGATAAGTGATGTGGAGACATTTCTGAGGCTGGTTAAACAGGATGCCAGTGCCACATTAGAAAAACAGTGGAAATCTTTAGTCAGTATGATACTACTTATTCAGATCTAAATATGTATTTGCCATAAAGAAAAAATCAGAGGCAAATCCTCCAATTTAGTTGTGTATTCCAACTATCTCTGAAATTCAAAGAGATGGGTCTTGTAGGAAAATAACTTTTCTATTCAGTAATATGTTACTGCTGTCAAAAAGAGCAGTACCAGGTCTTGCCTGACACAGCCTTCCTTGGCTAATTAACTACCTGTACCAGGACCCCTATTTGTGAGGGCTCTGTATTTATCCCACTTGCTTCTTCAAGTGCGAGCTTCATGGTGGTACCTGACCAGCAAGTTTTGCAGCATCACCGGTACCTACCAACAAAGCAGCTGATCAACACATGGCAGAACTGGTCTCCATATTAGCAGATTGGTCCACAAAATCCACATGAGCATCTCTAAAGAAATCGGAGCGATATCACATACAGAGTGATTACGAGTAAGGTACCTAAATATGAGGAGTCTGCTGTGGAAGAAAAACATTATAATGTTCCTGGGGAATTGTCTTGTGTGTTTGTGAGAGAAAACCATTTCTGGTGGTACTTGGCCTATGATAACTACTTAGAACAGCAAGTCACACATTTCACTAATGTAGGAACATCAGAAATGTAGAAATGCTGTTTACTTCTCACATGTATAAGGAAAAGATGCATAGGAAAAATGAATCATGTTACAGAAAGATAATCTGTTTTGAGAGATGACAGATTTCCTGTTATTTGGCTTTAAGTAAAGTTCACACAAAACATTGAAAATTGAGGTTAGAAAATCTTACAAGATCCGTCTTCAGAAATTCTCTGGTTTTCTTAGTTTTTATGTATTTCACTTGGTACGAAAAACAATAGTGCCACAGTCAACTCTTGGTTAAAGTTCATGCCAAATCAGTACCTAGCTTAGTATGCCATCCAAGGTCTCAAAGAGTTGCAGAATCTTCTCATTCATATCCTTTTGACTCTGGCCCTGGGCCTGGTGGAAGAGGAAGTCTGACTAAAGAAATCCTGACAAATTCAGAGATTATTTCTCTTCCATCAGTCTGCCATGTCTCTACACCTACAGCCCACAGCAGCCAGCACTAGCTTTTGTACTTTTTGTGTACTTTTTACATCTTTGTACACTGATTGCTGCCTGGTAGTATGCTCAGTGTTGCCCCGCTCCAGTTCCTCGGTTTTGTATTTTTGACACTTTGACATTTTCTTGGGTTTTTTTTTTTCCCCCCCCATTTTTTTCTCCATTATTGCTTTAGTTTTTACCAAGTCTCTCTCTCTTTCCCCTCTTCTGGAGTGGAGGAGTGGGGACATTTCAATTTTGTTTTTTTCTGTGGTGGACAGGTTAACAGGTAATGGGAAAATCAAAACTATCAGGGACCAAAAATGGACAGCCAGGCAGGAGTCAAAAAATTGGTTTTACCTTTCTGGGTTTTTTTAGTATAGTTAAAGTAATAGTGCACAGATTCTTGACTAGTTGTATGAGCACTATTCAAGTATTCAGTATTCAATAGTATCCAGATTTGTTCTGGTGAGTTTTTGGCATTGCTGTGTTTAAGCACAGACAGTATATTAGCAATTCCTTTTTCACACAACCATTAAAGCTGCACAAACACATTTCCTAAGGGTACCAGCTATTCAAAATGATCAATATATTGCACTTTTTGCTTCTGTAGATTACATTTTTGAATATGCCAACATCTGAACACCAAGTTTTGCTCAAATGAATTAATTTTTCACAAAAACAGGTTTTGCAAAGTTGATCTGCTATAAAGTATTATCCTTCCCTGGACTTTATCGTTGCTTACAGAATTGGAAGAAGACTTACCCCAATGATAAGAACAAAAAGTGTTAACAATTGAA
The DNA here is from genome assembly GCA_035590275.1 of Ibycter americanus. Taxonomy (NCBI): domain Eukaryota; kingdom Metazoa; phylum Chordata; class Aves; order Falconiformes; family Falconidae; genus Ibycter; species Ibycter americanus. The sequence goes on along the minus strand of JAVJGI010000001.1, from coordinate 14,649,740 downwards.
ATTTTAGGGGTTTTTCTGTGGACAGACACCCTTTCCCTTCAGGAATAGCAGGCCAACACAGTATTGTAATAGATGTTGGTTTCATCCTTAACCACAGAAAGGCTACTGCCTCTTCATATTACTATATAGATGTAGACTGCCTTTGATTCTTTGCTAAAGAGTGTCCTCTCTAAGTTACATATTGTTTGGCATGCAGGATCCTTTGAACATATCTCCATAAAAAAATCCTTACTTTGCTTCCAAGTCAAATTAATTATATATGCTTAACACGGAAGATGTAGCCATGGTGTAAAATGGCTGCTTGTGAAGTACTTCAGATATCATTCTATTTTAAATCTGCTGTTTTATCTTTTCAGTTTTTACAAGATTTCTGTGTAAGTTTATATATAGGATACGAATAATTGTGTCATTGAAGTGCTTCATCCAAAAAGCCATATGATAATAAGTCAAATGCTTTACTGAATTCTAATTAAATTACATCAATATGTGAAACCTGCAGCCTCATTAAGAAAACAAAGTCTGTTTGCCAGGCTCTATTTTTCTGCCAGGGATATATATATATAAAAATATATATTTTTGTTTGTTTGTTTGTTTGTTTTAGCAGAAGTCCATGTTAATTGGAATTATCTGTCTTCTTTTAACTTAACAATTCTTTGTTAACTGAGTTTATATTGGCTAATCTGTATTTTGCCTGTGACCAATGTCACATTGATAAGCTACTATTATCCCATTTATTCTTTTAAAGTATTAGAACAATACTAGCTTTACCTTCTTTACGTAAATGTCTTAGTATTCCTAGAACTTCTGAATACAAACATTGATAGTGCATGCAACTTCTTGACATGTTCATTCAAAACTCTGTAATGCTAGTTTTATTTTAGTAAGTGAATTTGAACTGTCCTCCTACATCATTTGAATAGAAAACTGTTTAATACCATACATCATAACTACATCAGCTGCCATCTTCCCAAATGCACAGAAGAAATACATGTTTTAACATCCCAGGTTTGTCACTAATAATGGTTAAAGCTGACATCTTCATCCCTTAACAGGGTCTCCTCACTATTCAAATAATTTCCTATATTCTATACTTGAAAAAAACTTTCGTTTTCCTCATTTTAACTCTGTTGACCATATGTGTATTTCCCTTATAACTTTTTACTTCCCACAGTAATTTTCTACAATTCCTAGCTTCCAGTGTATATGTATGATACCACATTTCTTCTTCTGTTTCACAGACATTTTCCTTGTAAACCGTCCTGGCTTTTCAGCAAACGCATTCCTTAGCTGTGGGATTATGGCTTTGTGGGTATCTGGGCTAACATCCTTAAGCGGTTTCCAATTATCATTGTCCCATTTCAGATTAAATTCTGTCTCCCAACTGATTTACCTTATAATAGCATTCACCTTTATATAATTAGCCCTTTTGAAGCATTAAGTATATATATTATTGGTTTGGACTTAATTCTGTTTGCACATAACAAATGTGATCAAATCTATCGGTTATACCTAAGTTATGGCTACTTTTTAGTTCTGTGATCAATTCCTTTTAATCTGACAAGATGAGGTCTAATACAGAATTCCCCCGTGCTGGATGCAACACTTTTTGAGTTAGGAAATTGACATTTAAAATATTTTGAAATTCCAAGTACATTTTAACACTGGCAGCATAAGACCTCCAGCATATGTCACTCAGATTGAAATTCACAGCGGTACAGGAATGTTTTCCCTATATGTTGTAGGTGGGTAAGGCATAGGTCATGCTGTTCTCTAGTGTGATTTGATATCAGCTAAGTACCCTGTCAGCTTCTGAGTTACCATTAGAACACTGACCCATAAACGTTCAAGATCATTTGCTTCCAATTGCCATCAACTCCCAAACAGGTAATGCCCTTTTTGAAGTGCTTTCTGTCCACTTGATCCTTCCAAAATGGATTGTAACAATTGATTTTGACATTCCAGTTTTCCAGCCAGTTCTAGCAATAAAAACTAGGCCAAATCAAAAAATGACCTCTTCTGCTGGTGTCAAGTTTCCAACAGTAAAAGAGAAGCTACTGAAAAATCTCTGCTCTTTGTATTCTTTAGCATCCCAGTTATGGTTTCTCTTCTAATTTTCATTCACACTTACCAAAAGGTCATCAGTTCCTTCTCATTATTCCAATTGCTTATAAAATCCTAGGCTCCCTCGGCGATCAGACCCTTAGGAGAACAGTGCCTTAGTTACAGTAAATTAAGCAGCAGGCTGTCATCACAGAAAGTGACAATTTGTTCTAGAAACCAAAGCCCTTCGTGTTATGTCACTTAGAGATTAAGTCTGGTCTTTTCTACTTGCTCTTTTCCGTTGCTCAAGAGTCCTGACGGATGTCAGAGAAGACCAGAGGTCTTGAGAGAAAAACAGCCTGCTCACAGCAAGTGTTGGTCTGTAACCGAAGAGGCTGCCCGCAAACCTTCCTTCGAGTACCGATACGATATTGTCACTGATTCTTTGCCTGCCAGCTTCAGAAAGCTGGCTGGGAGAGACGCGCCCGTCGGAGATAAGGGCACCTGGAGCTCGTGTGAGCGGCGGGAACGCACGCGCACGCGCTCCCTTAACGCCCAACGCCTCGAGCTGCGCCGGCACCTCGCTGCTGCCACGTTTGCCACGGTCTGAACCGGACTCCGCGGCCCACCCGGCCGGCGACCCCTGCCCGAAGGGACTCTCTGGGCGGCCCTGCTCGCAGCCGGGCGGCGGGCCG
>JAVJGI010000001.1:14593678-14646609 GCA_035590275.1 Ibycter americanus | reverse complement strand
TATATATACACATGTATTTTATTTTATTTTTTTAAGAGGCTAAGACAGTGCCGGAGCCAAGAGTTGAGTGTATGTAGCGTAAGGGGGTGGCTAACAGGTGAAGGAGAAAAAAGTGTCCCCAGCTGGTGGTGGGTGAAGCGGGAGCGAAGGGCGGCTGTCCTCCCGCAGCCGGGGCTGGGGAGCCACCTGGCCGGAGGACGTTCAGAGTGTGGGTCAAGCTCTGCAAAACCAAGCGCCTGGATGGGGCCATGACCCCGTTCCAGGTTACTTGGAGCAAATTGCATCTGTCACGCTGGCTATAGATTTAAAAGATTTATTGGGTTTTTTTGATCAGTCATATCAGCATTTTCAGTGGAATAAACCGACATGGCTGTAAGTCTGTCCTGGCACGCTCTGACATCCTTTTATTTTATGAGGTGCCAGGTAGCAGCAAATACACCCACAAAGGCAGCTGGGTGTAGCTGTGCCTGCTTCCTAGTCTGCTTCCCTTTCTGGGAAACCCTCAGCTTCCACTTAGGTTTATGTGTGCCCCAGAAAATGGGTGGGAAGTGCTAGGTGGCTGCAAACAGGTTTCCTGAAAGGTTCTGGGAAAGGCCATTGCAATCAGTTGGTGTTTTACCTTTAGCTTCAAGGCATGTTGGAGCTACTCCAGCCTGTGGGAAGAGTCCCTTGACCATGTGATTAAATACAGCTCTTCTTTAGAAACAAACTGCACTGCCTTGTCTTTTGCTGAATTCACTGGATGTTTGATTAAGTAAATGAGACGCTGCTTGGACCTTATCATAAAGGAGTAAGATGTAAAGGGGTTAGCAGTCTTTAAATGATTGGCAGCGACATTTATGTGAATGTAATAGCACGTGTTTCAGAAGGATGTGTTGCTGATACTTTCTGTCATGTGTCTCTGTGCTTGTAATTTACCTGTAAAGATTACAGTTACCTTGGAAATGAGGGAAGAACGCTGTCCATTTCACTGTGAAAGCAACCTCCCACCTCTAAAATAAGAACTAAATTGACATTATTATGAAGCATGTTTGTTTGGGGTTTTTTTTCATTCCCAAGCTTTGAGTTTGACATAGGAGTCAGGGCAATAGTTTTAATCCTCGTGAGGCTGTAATGGCCTCAGAAAAATGTCTGTGTATGTGTCTCATGTTAGTGCAAACCTGTGTGTGTGCCAGCCTGTCTTACCATGTACTTGATTTCTGTGGGGTGGGAACCTGGAGCATGTGGACCAGCGAGGAGCTATTTACACTCCAGCCAGGTACCATGTGAATGCAGCCTGGAGCCTGAGACCTGTGGCATGCCACAAAGTACACCTGCCCATCGATAGCTTTTCATGGTTGCAGTGGCTCTACCAGGGCTTTCAGGGTCTCCTTTCAGCTGCTTACCCCTCCCTTTTCTGCCCCATAGCTGCAGATGGTCAGCATTCTTACCTTGCCAAATTCAACAACTGCCGTTAAGACATGGTCTGTTTGCTTTTCCTCACCTAATACCTCAAAACTAAGAGGCTTGTGGAAAGCTTTGCATCTTCTCTGGGATTCAATATTGTTGTTCCAAAGTTTAATTACTATTTCTCACTGAATAGCGTCTTCCTAAAAAGAGATTTTCCTTTCTATATTGCTTCTGGATACAAACCTGTCATTCTCTATAAGAAGTATAATCTTTTATAGTGATGAATTACCCATTCGTTTTTGTTCTATTGATTTTTTTGTCCACAACACACTCATGTAAAATGTTGCTGCCTCTAATTGTAGTTTATTTATAAATCCTTTTTTTTTTTTTCTCTGTAACAAATGTTATCATTAGTACTAAACCCTAAAAGAATGATTTAGGGGAAAGATCATATCCTGTCATCTTTTCAACCTATGATTTTCTTTATTATTCCATTCTAAGTAATGCAATTTAAAAAATTACTTCACTCTAACTGTAGCAAAATATTGTATCAATGAAATAGCTTTTGATCCCAGAAAGGCTAATATATGTAATATCTGCTAGTCTGATGCTGATCATTCAACATCAAGATGATTCATATCTAACATATATTTCCCATAAAATAAATTTCCTTTCACTAAATGTAGCAACTAGTTAAATTCTTCCCCCTCTCCTATTACATTCTGTTTTCCTGTCCCTATTAAAAGTTTGTGCCTTGAGGCCTACCAGCAGGGCATGCAATACCTACATTAAACCAAATTTAAAAGTAAGGGTGCTCCTGCTGCTAACGTCCTCAGATCACAGACATGCAAAATGAAGGAACTGGCAGCTGAAACTTCAATGGTAGGAAGTGTAGACTGAATACTTGGGGAAAAAACACAGTAGCTCTATATGACAAAAAAGTCCTATTAGCATTTATGTACTTCAAAATGACAAGCTAGACAATTCTACATAACTGTAGGGCTTTCAGCTTTTGTTTTAAGTAAAAACCTGTGTTGTAAGTATAGCATTACTTACATTTTTTATTCAAAGGATTGTTACTATTATGATTATGTATTATTTTGAACGTTACTACAGTGCCTGTTGTTGCATTGCACACTGCATGTTCAATCATTTCTCCACCTTATATATTAACTTAAAATGTTATTAATACATGGACCTAGATAGCTTGAGGAAGCACAGGGAATCACATGCAAGTAAGGTTCCTGAATCAGTTGTCCCTGTGCAAATAAAACCATTCCAATGAAAGAGGGAAAACCATTGAAAGTAAGATCATGACCATTCCTATGCGTTACGTCCTACTGAAGTAATGGTGAGGCCTGAAAAGATTTTTGCATAACTGGAGTCTGGTTTCACACATAACGCACTGGAAATAAAAGAAAGTTGACTGGGAAGCAGCACAAGAAGGATAAGAAACTGCATCACTGTGAAGACATTGTTTCAGGTAACATTATTTTTGTTTGTTTGTTTTAGTTAAAATGAATGTGTTGCCTCAAGCAATCCTACAAAGCCCAAGGGAGCATCCCAGGTTCATAGAGCAGACTGTTTGCCCGTCATTAGACTTTGCAAGGTATGTACCTTTTTTCTTTCAGTGTCATTTTTACTGTGAATAGCTTCGATCAGCTATGCCAAGGTGAGAAATTATGTTTGCTTTTTTGCAATATTTAAAACAGAAAAAATCATAGGCAAGGAAATTCTCTCTTAGGGTGGTTTCATAACTGAAAGGGAAAAAAACCAAAATAGGAAATGTGTTCTGTTTAAGGTAGCTATTTCACCCTAATTTTTCAATACCTCTTCAAGACCTGTAGGAAGTTGCATCCATTTAGCATTGATACAATCGTAGGTCACTGAAAATGTACTGGTTTGGATGAAAAAACAAGGTGATTTTTTTTTTCCCAAGGTGATTTTTTTTTTCCCATTCAAGCACAAAACAGTTTAATGTCTCTTAAAATACAGTGAAGAAAACTGGCTTGAAAAACATTATCCTGTACTTAATAACTGAAGGAGTTAACAAGAGTGCCAGAATACTTCCAAGCAATCTTCTTGCATATGCCTACATGGCTTTCCATTCTGTTGCACCGATGTTGCACTCCCAGTTACTTGTATCCGTACATGTTTGCCTCCCTCAGTGAGTACTGGTATCTCAGTTACTACTCTGCTCTACTGTGCTCTTGGAATTGCCTCTGTTTCAGAAAGAATTGTAATTATTTTCTTCTTGCCCCGCTTTTTTTTTTTTTTTTTAAATCCACTTCCCCCGCCCCGCCCCGCCCCCCCCCGCAATCCTAGCATTCCCCTTAGCCTTTGGCTGAAAGGTCTGAGGCACGTCAGAGTTCAGCAGCTACATGTCCATGTCTAAAAGCAGTAAGGATCTAAAAACACAGTATCCTTGCGCCCAGTCTTTCTGAGTGGCTCATACTGATAGGTGTCCTCTTATACATGGATAGAATAAGGACATGCAGTGATGTCTTACAATTACTTTTTTTTAGAATCTTTTGTGGCTGGAGCCATGTTCTGCAGCCATCACTTTTTCCAGTAACTACATTGCTGGAGAACTCACCCTAGAGGTAGGAAGTTTGTTTCTTTCCTTGTCTTGGGAAGTTTCATGCTCAAGAACATAATTCTACAGCAGTCCTACAGAAGTTGCGACTATTTGCAGAATGGAAATGTGTGATTCTGTAATGGTCTAGACCCATGCTGTAGATGCCTAGTAATTACAGCAAGACAAAGTGCCATTTTTTTGATAGGAAATTTTGAGAAAGCCAGAGTCTGAGTTAACAGAATAGGCAGTGGGAATAGAAAGTTATGTGAGAATCAGTTTGGTCCTTTATGCAGCTTTGTTCAGTTCTTTGATTAAAAAGCCAGGTGTATTTATCATGAAGTTTACTTCTAGAAAAAAATCAGTAACTATATTTTTGCTGGGTAGACTGGTAACAGAAATAGTTATAGGGACGCATGGTGTAAAATATTAACTCTGGGGTAGGCGTCCATTGGATTAAAATATATTTGTCTTTAATAAGTGAGAAATATGAAATTAAATAGGAACCAATTTACAGGTGTAGTAGTCTTTTTTATAAACTATTTATGAAATTTAGTGAGTCATCATGGAAACACTGGAGAAATAAGGCTAAAACAGTTTGGGAAAAGCAAGTGACAACTTCTGGAAGCAAAGAAACAGTGGCTCTTAGCCAGTGCCATCCTCACCTCATTTCTCTATTAAGAAACAACGTCCATTCCAAGTCACAGTCTCAGTTCTTCATATTAATGACTTTTATTTTTTTTAATTCTCATTGCATATAACAAGCCATTTTAAACAATGATTATTTGAGTTGATGGAATTTTCTACTGTGTATTTTTTCCTATGTATCGTCTTTTCTGTGTTATTGCTATATCAGCATCATTAATAACAATAGCCAGGATGAGGTGAGTATTTATTATTTTTAGTAACTTAAATTCTTTATGGTGGATAACCGTGTTTGTAGTTGCATCAGTCCAATACAGGATGTTGTAGAACTTATGTAAACAGTAACTGGTTTCCAAGTTGTTGCTTCTGTTTTTTCCCCTTGGCTGTAGCTGTCTGACTTAGACAGTGTTACCAATCACAACGCAGAGAATTATATCTTGAATATAAATCAGGTGACATTTTAAATTGTATATGATTCTAGGGGGTTTTCCCCTGATTGTTTTTTATTAAAATACTTTTGTGAAGATGAGAAGGCATTGGATTCCTTTGTTCCAGCTTGAGATGATTTTTAACTGCAGTGTAGATTAAATTGCAGCAAGCTGATACCTAGGAATGCCTAGGAATTTGCTTGTTGTAGTTGACTCTTTCAGTCTGGGGGGTTGGACTCTTCCCCCCTCCCCCTCCTCACAACTCCATATCTAGTGTGTTCTCTATGTGCTACTGTTTTGCAGAAAGCTCGTTTTTGCAGTCTTAAAGTACAAAGGTCAGACAGGGGTTTTTGTGTTGTCTGCTGAATACTTCATATTTAAATACCCAAAGATACTATTTTTCAATTTTTCTATTACCTCATATAAACTTATTGTATCTTAAAATGTGTTATACATCAGTTTAAAATATACAATAATTACCTAATATCTTAATTATCCTAATGACATTGTGTATCTTCCTAAACCGTGACTATTTTGGTGTGAAAATTTTGATATTGATTAAATTTTTATATTGATTGTAACTGAATTTTTATGGCAATATCCCAAAGCTGTACCTTTTGCATGGTCAGCAGCAACTCGTATGGATTGTGTTATGTGCAGCTTGAAAGCATAAGCCTCTGTTGGTGCGGCTCAGTAGTAGTAAATTCTGGAACAAATTTAAATGCCCTATTTGTGCCGGAAGTTTTCACTATTACATTGTTTTAAATACAGACATGTCAAAATATCTCTGCATTGCTCTAGCTATTTTGTTTTCATTTAAATGAACTTCATGAAGTGTCTTCGGTATTCTCAGAGCAATAAAGAGCATGATGCTTATATTAGCTAACATTATGAAAAGAATCTACTCTCATCCCTGTAATGAAAGACAGCAGTGTAATACAGACAGAGAAAGAGGAAAGCAATAGATTTATGTGGAACACTAATGTTGAATTTCTTTTATCTTTGAGTGATTAACCAGACAATCTTTATGCTCTTTTAAAGAAGAATAAAAATAAATTCACATTACTTTTATACAGATGAAATCCTCTACAGTTGGGATATCAGAATCTATTTAAATACATGATCAGTAAGTGCATATTATCCTTTAAAATTCAAGGCATCTTTTGTGGATCAGAGTGAAGATGTAAAGAGGTGATGGCTCAAGTGAAAGGTGAAATTATGTACAGTTCAAATTTTAAAATTAGATCCATGCATCCTGAAATTTGCTGTTTATTTTAGTGGATTACCCCCTTAGTGGACCACCTTTTGCAATATGCTGCTCAAACTGTGGAAGGCTGAGAGCAGTATTACAAGTCTGTATTGCACTAAGGAAAACATTATGAGTTGGGTTTAGGATTTTTTTCGTTGATTTTTTTATTTTTGAAAAAGTTAAATACAAAGTAGATTGTACCACTCTGGTCCATACTGATAATGCAAAAATGTAATGGTTCTGGTTTAGAAAACAGTTTAAATATGGATAGCTTAATCAATTATTATTGATTTAGCTAATAAACCATTTCTTCTAGTTTAGACAGAAATATCAGATAACCAGGTCCTTGAAAGGTAATACCAACTCCGTTTTCTTTCAGAAATAAACATTTGTAATAGCTACAGACCAAAAAATTAAAAAAGATACTTGTATGTGTTTATAGAATGTCTGATATATTACTTTTCAATATTTCAGTATTTAGCTCTACTTGGCAATGCTAATATATTATACATGCTGCAGAAGTCTGTTAGCACCTCACAGTGTTTCTTCTAATTTTTTTCATTTAAATTTAGGATTCATTTGATCAAAGACAAAGATGGCATAGATGATTATTTGGCGAAGAATATCAAAGGCTTGTCAAAACAAGAAGCTGCTGCGTAAGTTGGCTTTTTTGAGGCATTTTAACATCCATAAGTTTATTGTTTCCTTTGTTTCTAGTCATCATAATCATTTAAATTTAAAGTCCCCTAGGCCCTACCCTTTCTAGTGGAACTTGGCATTTAAAAATTGAAGTTGATATTAAATAATGATGGTTCATTTCTCCTGATCTTAAATATATCAAAGCATTTAACTCCTTGGTTTTACTAATTTGTATATTTACCAAAGTATTACATCACCTTTGTAACATTATTGTTGAGATTGTATCAGTAATTACACTTGAAATTGTGCTGCTTTTTTTTTTTTCCCTTTTTCCTTTTTTTTTTTTTCTGAGCCTCTGTGAAATATCTCCTCTGGGGTGGAAGCTTAGTATACTGCCATACACATTCTTGTAATTTTGAATTATTATTTAGCCAAGCTCATGTGCTGACTTCTGTGGTGAAGCATTTAATACACCATTAGTTATTTAAAAACCCAGTGAATGAAAGAAATCTAGATAACTTTTGATTTCTTACAGCTGAGGTATTTACATTTAGGAGTTACAAGAGACTACGAATGACTTACTCTTCTGGAGTCTTTTAACAGATCTGGGGTTCAGCACCATCAAAATTAATGAAAGAATTCTAACAAATATGAATTGCTGGTTGCTTAAGTGAAATGATTTATTTATTTCAATATTTAAATAATAAAAAGATGCATATACAAGGGCTCTAGGCACCTTAACAATTAATATTGCAAGATCACACTTGCAGCATAAAAACATTCTATCAGACAGGAATTCGACCAGCTAGTTTCTTGCAAAACTAGCTTCTTTTTTCCTTCCTAGCCTAAGAACGTATCTGCAAACTTTCCCTAAAAACTTTCAAATAAAAATCTAAAAAATTACCAAATTTGACTTGAGAGGTAATAACTTCAGCATTGTCCTAAAACCTAACCATATAATACTCAGCAGGCATGCTTTCCTTTCCTGTGATACAAGTCCAATTTGCCTTTATTTTTACAATGGTAGCATGATAATGCTAGCAAGTGTTCTGAATGTCAGTAGAAAGATTATAATGTATCTGGTCCGATGACCTAGGAGAGCAATCTGTTTAAAGCGAACTCATACACCACTTATTTTATATGAATTAAGACCAGGTTCAAAGATGATGGACTAAAGATTAGTTCAGTGATGGGGTTGGGCAGGACCTTCTCAATATATCATCCTAGAGTTTACAAAGTTCAGTTTGTTCTTTTGTTTCTGTAGGACAGACTATTATCATGGTCACAGTCTGTGGGAGAGGGCAGCCTGACAGTGACAGGAAAGTGAGTTAGGTGAGGCGGTGGGAAGTGCCATGTTACTGCTCTGTGAGTACGTGGTTGATGTGGGACAGTTACCTTTGATCATGCTATCATACCAATCGTGCTAGGTGTCATAGCTAGTTTAAACATTCCCTGCTTAAAGAGAAGGAAACTGAGATTGCTCTGTGACTTGGTAACATTCTGCATGAGCTGGACCAGCATAAGGAACAGATCTTTCCCAAGCAAATGCTGTGTTAACAGAGGTCCTGTCCCCTGAATTAAGGGTAGCATAGTGGCTCTGTGAGGAGGGGAGGTAGTATCAGACCTCAAGGAGCAAGCACAGAAGTAAGTACATTCACTTACTGTCACCCTCGTTCTGTATCAGCTATGCAGTGCTGCTGTAGTCATTACGCTACAATTGTTGCAGACTGACTAGCCTTCCCAGTGAGCTGTTCCAGTCTTTAGCCCGAGTGGATTTCCACAGTAGACACACCACGCTAGGGACAGAAGTGTTTTCTCTGTGATTACACAGAAAGTCACTGCTATTTTAGTCAAAGTGTGTGTTACACCTCTGATTTGATCAGGTCAGCCTTTTACTGCTATTAGGAAAAAAAAAAAACCACAAACCACAAAAAAAAAACAAAAACAAACACAAACAAACAAACAAAAACAAAAACAAACAAACAAACAAAAAAACCACACAAAAAAACCCCTCCTCTACAATTTTTCTCTTTATATCCAGACCCTGAGTCTGGAGGTTGAGGAAAAGGAAACCAGCAAGAAAATCCACAATGAAGTGAGAATTTTATTATCTGTTTTGCAATATCTACACAAAGTAGGGTGTTTCCATACTGTTTTGTAATATGCTGTTTTTCAAAGTTATCAAAGCTTCTTAAAAGATTAAACTGTAATATCATATGTATTCTGGTTTATTTCTATGGAGATTTTTAAAGTACATCTTTAAAAAGATCATGTTCATGTTCTGTGAATTTAATTAATCTCAGAATTTTACCTTTTGATAATAGCTCAGCAGTTACAAAATTTCTATAGTATGTGATGTATTAATGCTGTTCCATAAACCTGATAGAATCATTTGAGAGCAAATAAATGGTAACAAACTAGCAGCTACAGTCGTATTGGTACTAGGGTAGTCTAGTTATAAAAAACTAAATGCATCAACTGTAATTTTAAACCAATTTATAAAGTTAGGCAATGCCATGTCTGTAAATTATCTTACTGAAATCGATGTTATGCTTTGTATGTCTCAGTAGACAACAGATGTTTTTATTTTTAAAATTATGAGAAGTGGCTTATAATATGTTGTATAGTTTTTTTAAATACTGTTTCCACTCCAGAAGTAGACTATTGCATTTCTTTTTGACAGGATATCTTTCTTTTGCCATCTAAATATCTGTACTTTTGTTTAATATGGAGGTTAACTTAATAAGTCAGTCATTATTTTGTCAAGACAAATTCTTGTAGCCTCACTCCTGCTTAATATTAAACACCCTTTCTTTCTTTTTCTTTTTCTTTTTTTTTTCTTTTTGGTGCATGTTAGGCGGTTAACAAATGTATTACCTCCTAAATAAAGGAATGTATGGGTAGTATCACATTTATGGAAACAAGCAACATTCTTTAAGGTTGTTCCCTAAAACTGTATACTTCACAATATTCTTTAAAATTAGGATAAGGCAGCTTCTTCATAGTTGAAGGAAAAAAAGGTTGCAGTGATTCTTCTATTATACAGTATTGTACTCTGTTCAAACTTCCACAAATGAGAATAATTCTGTTAAGTGTGCTTATGTTATAATCTCATTTTTCTGTAGAAAAATGTGGAGATATTTCCCTTTTTTTCTTTTCTTTGTAATAATTTTTGTCCCAGGGTGATATGATAGAAAAGGAAGAAAAAGCAGTGCTTAAGAAAGATAGTACTGTAATTATTTTAAAACAGGATATTGCTTTGGTTTTTTCATTGATTTTGTTTGGTTTCCTTCTCTAAGACTTTAACTTGAAATAAGAAGTGAATGTGGTGTAAGAAGCTGGAAATGGAAAAAAAGTAAAAGTTCTCATTAATGCAGAATGTGACTGCTTTCTTGCCACAGAAATTAGGCTTCTGTAAGCTTATGAGGAGGTTGGCTGACTCCACTGGCCTTCAGTGTGCTTTCCCTGATACTTTCTCTTCTCAGTCTTGACTCACCAAATCATTAATGGCTCAAAATCAGGTTGCAATAAAAATTAAGAATTGTCCTTATAACTGATCTAAGAGTCAAAAGTTCATGATGAACTGTGAAGTAAGGCATTTTCCATCAAGAGATTGATTCCAGGGTTGAATCTTCAAATGAGTTTGGAGCCTAGAATGGATCAGAATTTCATACTGTCATTCCTGTTTCCTGATCTTTTAGTCAGGGCCAGAAAGATCAAGTAACAATTCTCTCCTCTTCATACAAATGAAAATTGTCCAAAGATGACCATATCATCTAAAAAAGAGTTAAAGCCTAGAGAGACTTCGAAATCTTTTTGATGAGAGGAACAGCTTTGTTCAGTAGTAGCAAAAAAAATGTTAGTGTTTTTACTTAATGTATTTCTGTGATCAGATGGAGGTCCAGTGTCCTCACTCTAGACTCATTGGTACTCAAATGACATCTAAATTATTATACAGAGATGGTATGGGCTGAAACAGATATGCAGAAAATTTGTATTTGTGTTTTCTGTCTTACGAGTGGTGGATCAGTGTGTTACGGAAAGCTTGCCTTGATAGATTTGTGTCAGTAAAGACATGCTCTGATATGACTTTTTCAGGCTGGCGACAAGATTATCTTATATGCATTTGATCAGATGTTTTTGATATATGGTGGGTTGTTCTGCTTAGAATTCACCAGAAGGTTGGTCCACTTCAAGATTATCTGGAACACAAAAAGGCAAAGGTTTTCATTCTCAGGTGGGCTGCAACCCCCAGAGCAATTGCCAGCCATCTCAGCTTATACTGGGAAAATCAATCATTAAACTACTTTGCAGATTGTATACTGAAAACTGGAATATAATGTAGTAGCAATTCTTTGCTTCCACAAACCTTTGTCCTTCTCTGCAAATAGACAAAAGGGGTTTTCACCTAAGTTCAACTGATCCAGTGGACTAGGTTAATCACCCCGTATAATCAATGGGAATAATTAAGAATAAGTAATTTGATGAGATGAACCTCATCTTTTAGGATTCAGACAACTGCTCTAGAGTAAGGTGAATCACACTTTGAAGCACCTTTTTCTCTCCATTGCTTGTAGGAAGACCTTAAGATGACCAGCTCAGATGTCAACATGTACATTTACAGCTGAATCCCACACTGGAGAACTATTGAATTTTGAAAGCTGTAAAAAGGATCAGGTAGAAATCTTAGACAGTTGCATTCACTAATTCCCGAGGCAGCATTTCTACATGAAGCTGGCAAGTCCAGAACAAAAGTTACCTGGCATCCATTTTAAATCTTCTGTAAGCACCAGCTGACAAATTATTTTTACATTTTTTAGTGGAAGAATTAAAAGCAACAAGTTATTTACTGCCCTGCCCCCCATGTTTCTGCTGTTTTCAGTGTATCAGCTATGTAGAGTTAAGGCAGAAAATTAATGACGGATTAAGTATTAGTGCTCAAGAAAAGTTTGTGTAAATAAAAGATTTCTTTCTGTGGTGGGTTGACCTTGGCTGGGTGCCAGGTGCCCACCAAGCTGTTTTATCACTCCCCTCCTCAGCAGAACAGGGTGGGGAGAAAATAAGATTAAAAAACCTGTGGGTCAAGATAAAGGCAGTTTAATGAAGCAACAGCAAATGTTGCATGTCTGGAAGTGAAGGAAAACAAAAGACATTATTCTCTACTTCCCATCAGCAAGAGATGTTTGGCCACTTCCCAGGAAGCAGGGCTTCAGCGCGCATAGTGGTTGCTCTGAAAGACAAATGTAAATAACGAATGCCCCCCCTTCCTCCTCCTTTCTCTTAGCTTTTATATCTGAGCAGATGTCATATGGCATGGAATATCCCTTCAGTCACTTTGGGTCAGCTGTCCTGGCTGTGTCCCCTCCCAAGATCTTGCCCACCCCAGCCTACTGGGGGACGGGAGATTGAGAGACAGCCTTGATGCTGTGCGAGCACTGCTCAGCAGTAGTCAAAGCACTGGTGTGGTATCACCACCTTTTTAGCTACCAGTACAAGCACAGCACTATGAGGGCTGCTACAGGGCTAAGCCAGACCCAATACACTTTTGTGTGTCCTTACTTCTACTAGTTGGTCTTGGAATATTCAACTCCATCTGTCCTCCAAGACTAAAGAGGAAGAAACTTCTTCACCTGATTAGAGGCCAGGGTGATCTGGAGAGCCCACTGAGAGAGAAGAGTGGGGTTTGTGGGCTGATGGAGGGGAGAAGACCTAGCCTGGAGGGTGTTTTATTCTTTATTTTCATCATAGCCATGATGGACAGGTAAGCCCTGCTGTTAGACTGGGCTTTTTCTGATCTTGTCCTCTGTTAATAAGTTATTTCAATCACGAGAGTTTTGGTACTTAGTTTTAGATTTATTTGCTTTTCTCTTTGTCCTTATTCTAGTCTTCTGTGTTGATGAACCAGTTCTTTAAGGAAGCTGAACACAAATAGCTGATTGAGGTTTAATCCAGATTTTTTAGTAGCTGCCACCTTTACCAAATAAATTAGTAAGGTGACTTCATAGGTGACCTCTGAAATCTTTGACTCAACGAATGGATGGGGACCTTTTTTCATTGATAGCTTATCATGTTGTCATGTTTTCTTTTTGACATCCTGAATTCTTTACTAGGGCTTCTCAGTTTGAACATGCATAATTTAGGCTCAGGAATTTTGTGTTGTAAGGTGGATTTGACCGTTTCTGTGTTATGGAGTGAGGGTCTCAAGGGACAGGGGAGGGGCACTACCAAGAGTAAGGGTTAGGAAAATATCTTGTTGTTGGTGGTGGTGTGAGGTTAAAGCAAGGAAGGAGGAGGAACAGCTGCTGTTACTAGAAAGTTTGCAAAAGGCAATTTCAGACACAGGCAGATAATGTGTAGGTGCAGATTCTGCGTTTCTCTTGTATTTCAGTCCTCGATTGCATAGTATTTCAATCTAATTATGCACTGATTTGAGCTGCTTCCATTTCTTCTGTGTATAACACTATGAAGACAGGGAGAGCTCAAAGCAGGTAAAGAAGGTCATAGCAACAAAAGAAGAAATAAGTAAACTGTTCTTCTCCTTTCATGTTCAGGTCCCAGCAAGATTTTGCTGTTCTTGCTGATGTCAATCTCTGGATATGACCTGTGAGCACCTTATGACCCTGTTTGTTCACATTACGCTGGTTGAGAATGGGTGGAATGTTGTGTCAACTCATTTACATTTTATGAGGATATTTCTTCACTTTTAAATACTAAAAACCATGGAAAAGGGTATATCAGAACTGAAGAAATGTATCCTGTCATAGTAAAAGAAATTTTAAATTAAGGCACTCTATCCCAAACTCCCTGGTGATTGTAGAAAGGGAGATGGAACAAGTCACTTATTGAGCTAGATGATAAATTCTAAATTTCTTTCACAATATTATTTAAATATGTATTTTTTTCTGTCTGAATAATTCCTAAAAATCTTGCTTGCCATGACCAGGATTCAATGTTTATTAAACAACTTTCAAAAAGAGATTTTACCACTTAGAGGCACACATTCTTTTTGGTCAAATGAATGATCTCTGCGAATTTCAGGCCTGAAAAACATATTATTTAGTGTAATTAGGCAGTGATCTAAAGAACAGAACTGTGTGGGAAGTGAACGGTTTGCCTTTCCTAAAGAAACTTCTCTGTGCGTTTGTGTAATGTGAAAGGTTTTTCTTGAAAAGGTTAAAAAAAGTTCTAATCAACTTCTGTACATTATGTAGAACTTCATTTTCTAAACTCTGCAAAAGAAAGTTTCATATTTAATGGGAAATCATGAATTATTCCATTTATTATCTACTTCCTCCTTTCAAAGACATGATCTGGATAAAAGGCGGGGTGAATAATTTCAAAAAATACAATACATTTTTAATGGGAAGGTGCAAACTACAGATTCTCATGACTATTAGCAAGTATAGAGGAAACAGAATTTTACTTGCAAAAACTCATCAAACTCTTGCAAAGATAAAATACATGACATACTTTAATAAAGAAGAACACAGTGAGCTGAAGTTTTTCTTTTTTTATGTAACTTGTTGTTTTTACTAAGTTTGGTCTTATGGTTTTCTAGTGCTTTCATTTCTCAATAGTTCAACAATATTTAGCACTGAAGATAATGTACAAGCAATACACAACCGACTTCTATTTTTAAAACACTCTATAAAGGTGAAGCATCTCTAACATAACAAAAGAATCTGAAATAAAGAAAGTCAGTCTAATCTGCCTTGGTACAATCGTAACTTCCTAAAAATTCTCACAGTGAATCCTTCTGAATTGTGTAAAATCCTCTCTTTTCTTTTCCTCTTAATCTCTGTGTGGTCTATTTGTCCTTTAGACTACTGAGTAAGTTCTGTTGGGGACTTGCATGAGATATCATAAACAAAACCAAAAATACTGTGGGAATTGTTCATAGCAATGGTATAATAAATGTATAGCCTTGTATAGGGTTTTATGATAATTCATAGCATCAGCTTGAGAAGATACAGAAAGTAAATAATTATAATTATCTTTTTTCTAAAAATAATTTTTCACACTGTGAAAGAAACTTGCAGAGAAATGTAATGATTTCTCCAATATCATGCAAGTCAAAGGAAAGGGTTCCAAACCCAGATGTTTTTAGCTCTCAGTCCATTAGGTCAGCTCTGAAATAAAAGAGGAAAGTTGAGAAGTACTTCATTTTGATAAATAATAGTCTATAAAGTATGGTTGGAATTACTTTTTGTTAATGAACATAATTTAGAAAAAAAAGCAGAAAGATTGATGAAGATAATGCTTTTTTCTGATTATGCTTGAAGTAATCACATTTGTGTGTGCTTTTGTATGAAGAACATTTTTATAAGGATAGCACTGTTATTTTTATTTTTAGTGCTTTCTTTGCATTTATCTTTAGGGACAGAATGTTCCAAAAGTTCATTGCTAAATTTATATTTCCATTTTCTGGGTTAATTATGATTCTTAATTATTACAGTACTTACATTCATTTTAAAATACTTTTTCTGTGTCATCCTTTGATGTTTATAATTGATTAATTTTTAATTTTATGTAGTATTAAAGTGGCAGTGTAGCTTTGAACAAAAGTAAGCAAGTTCAATATATGTGTTCTTTGCAGGATCCTACTGACAGGTTACACATCCACCTTTGCATGATTTAGGTTTAAATTGTAGTTTGATGACAGTCAGAGACTGAGGCAGTAGATGAAAAATACTGCATTACTTATGCTGAAAGTTATTGTACTTACGTATATGGTATGAAGTACCTATATATTTACTTTCTGATATACTTAATTTTCATCTTTCTGTTAATAATTCTGAATACATAGCTCCATAAACCTTTTCTCACATTAAAAAATCTGAATTGTTACAAAAGTCAATTTCAAGTGGATGTTCTTCCCTTTCATGGTATGTATAAATTGTTATGCAGTATTTTTTATTTACTATTTAGAGCAGGGAATTCTTTTTATAACATTTGGGGATTTGGCAAATGTTATGTTTTTTGTATAAGGACATTAGCTATTTCAGCTTCATTATTTGGAATGAAAAAACATGCACCTCACCCCAATTTCATTTCATTCTCCGCCTTAGTAATCAAAAATTCTAGTGTGTAAGATAACCATCTATTACTACTTAATGGTATTTACTGTACTTTCATATCTTTCTGTAATGAGATCACTATAGTTTACAATTTAACGTAGTACCATCCAGTAAATATTTCATTGAAAGTATTGGTCTATAATTGGTCCGTAAATGGTCGGTCTTTAAACTGGGATTAAAGAGGGCTGTGCCCTGATTCAGTTAAATAGCTTTGTATCAGTAGCAATATGTGGTGAAACGTGTCAAGTACCTTGGCCAGCTGAGGGCTTGACTTACCAAAATAAGTACATGTATAAATTTTCGCGTTGAACTCAGATACTCAGACAACTCAGATGTATTTTCAAGTTAGCTATGTACCTAACTTGGGTGGATTGCAGCCCAGACACATGACAATGTAGATTTCAGCAGTGTGAGTACATGGTTTTATACCACTGTAATCTGGATTGTAGCATCGCTGAATGTGATAGTCATGTCTTCAGCTTCCATATTTACCAAATATTTGCATAAATGCTTTTTGTGTTTAACAACGCCCTGCAGAAGTTGTAACTATATTTTAGATGTGGGTCACTAATGGTGTTGCAAATTGGCTGTCCAGCTGTAACTAAATAATAATTCCTCTTCCAATTCTTAGGCATAGCAGCCTGAAGTTACAAATTCTTACAGCATGCTTTGCTTTTTAGTGTTTTGTATAGTATATTTCTTTTTACTTAATGCATATATTTTTCAAATTTTAGTGAGGAAATTCTGGTGCCTCCTTGTTTATGCTGGGTTTGTTTTGCATGTAGGTTAAACATAAAGTAGCTAAGTATTCACATAGTTGATAAAATTTCGATTTTCTTGTAGATTTATAGACAGCAAATGGGGGGAAAGTAAAATGTATTTGTTTATTTAAACTTACGCAAAAATATCTTCATTATTTTTTCATAATTTTGTGATCCCTATCTAAGGCATTTATATCCATCATTGACTTGCCAACTGCAGAAGGAAATCCCAAGTGGATATAACCTATTTGAGTACAGTTTTTAAACATTATAATAATTGGTAGAGTAATTATTTTACACTAGAAGTACACTTTAATATTTTATATACTATCATTGTTTAATCCATGCCATTTTGTGCTTTACAAAATGGGATTGCTACAATACAGTTGTATTGTGATCAGCAGCTGGCATTAACCTAAAGTACTAATTAAATCCTACAAAATCTAGAGATATGAACCCTGATATTAAAAAAAAAATAGTGTCATTTGAAAATAGTAGACTTTTATGCTTATTTTGCCTGTCTGTAATAGACCACACCAGACAGGAGGCATGGCGAATTAAGCTCATGATAAATAATTCTGTTACACTGTACTGATTATTTTTATTATTTCTAACACTAGTACCTGCCTCTTAGCCTCATAATTTCTTTTTTCTTTTCTTTCTTTCATTGTAAAAGGCAGAATGCAAATAGCCTTGTTGTGCAGGATTTTAAGTTAAAGGGAATGTAGTGTGGTACTGTGCTGATCTCCCCATGTTGCTTAAGGGTCTTGTAAAAGTACAATACCATAACATAGCAAGGTCCTTGGGATTGTAGCAACAATGTAATTTCATTAACCTCACAGAAAGTTAGTATTTATGATATTTGTGCTGGTAAAGGCAGATTAGAATCAGGTTTCTGTGATGCCTCAGCATGACTCTAGATCATTTTAGAATAGCAATGATAAAAAGAAATCCATATAAGAAAATTACAAGTATAGTTTAAGAAGAGTAAAACGCCTGTAGCGCTATCCAAGTACACTTAAAGCACAGTGTGAACAATGTCAGTGCCTTTTCAAGCTCCACATTCAATAAATAACTGCTTCCACCCATTGCATATTATACTACATGAAATCATCATCTGTAGCGCGGTACCACTAAAATGGCAACTTTTAGTGGTTATTTATGTGGTGCTAAAAATTCTTCTGACACCCACCCCTCCGTGACAGACACACACAAGCGCAAAGAATTTTTCAGCACCTCCTGCATAAAATATTGCATCAGAGTAACTGCTGTTGTAGGGCAAATGCATGATACCTAACCAGACCCACTACGTGGACCTCATTTCACTGTTTTACCCAGCCTGTATAAATAAACATGCAGCAACATCAACAGGGTTTCAGTAATGACAGACGTGTGTGTACAGAGAAACAGCGGATTCTCAGCATTGTCTATGTTTGTGTTAAGTGTTACGGTTTTCATCTGTTGAATATCATGGGTTAAAAAAAAAAATCAAACAAATCTGCTTTAAATTAAAAACAGATTGATTGGTATCTTTGTTTTAACCATAAATACATAGATAGGCTCTGGAATTCATTAAAAAACAATTTGTTTTTTTAAAATCCATCAGAAGTCTTTTTCTCCTAGCATGCACATATGATCATTCAAAGGGGAAAGAGGACTTTAAGTTTATATTCATATCACAGTTCCATTTTAAAATTAAACACGGCTAACGTGACAAAGCTGTCTGCTCATTCTAATTCCACTAGTTTAATTGCTTGCAGGCAACTGCGCAGGCAACGTCTGCGTGCCTTTGCGGCGCTGAGTAGCGCAAGGCAGGGGCAGTGGCAGCGGCAGCGCAGGAGGCGCAGCCCCGCTGTTCTCTTGCGCGTTGCTGGCAGTGCTGCGCGCCCTGCGTTTAATCCGTGCGGCTTCCTTCCTTTGTTCTGCAGCCCTGCCTTGCTGCACTGACAGCTGCATGATTAACATGTCCTGACTGCAGTTTTCCGGATTTCCAGTAGATGCCCCCAGAGACCATTAAACCTCTTGAACGTCTCCACTTCAAACAAATGAAAGGCCGGGCAGTCTTTTTTCATTTGCTTCCTGAAGTAACGTAATTGTTCAAAGGAAACCTAAAATCGGCGTGGACGCACTGCAGAAAAATAAACTTACTTGTTTAATAATATATCATAATTTTATTAGGTAGTAAGGTTCAAAAGGTTTCGTGTAAACTGGTTTATTAATGTAGTAGAAAAGTACTGTTAACACTTGGATTTTCCACAATAAATCATGTACATTTAAATAGGTATCAGGTTTTGATATTGATATTAGAAATAAAGTAATCTTCGGTTATGTAAAACTCGAGATGTTCTGTTTAACCTCTCATTTTACATGTTGCATGACATAATAAAAAGCAGCATGAAAAGGGTTTTGAGGATTAAAGATTTATAGGTTATCTCAAGATATCATGAAAAGTTTACTTCTGTCACCTACACTACTCCTCTGTTTGAAAGCACTGTTTTCTGGGAAAAAGGACACTGGCATTTTCGTCTGGAACCCCTTTGATAACTGAAACAATTTCAGAATTCGTTGCAGTGTCAAGCTCTCTTACGTGTCATAACTACCGTTCATTTCTAGCACTGTTTTATTGTTTGTGTGTGATCAGTCACTTGTGGCTTATATATTGCAGAAACTTAAGGAACCAATAGTAGCTAATAGTAGCATTATTTTGTGCTTTGTGTATTTTCTGTTTTTAAGTACAATTGAGAGATAACTTATCTTTATGCTTCTAAAATGTGAATGGTTATATAGTAGATAGCTTCATTTTTTGTGAGTTAAAATCAGTTTGTCTTTGCCTAAGAAAAAAACATGATGCTCTGTACCATGTGATTACTTCAGCATTATTTCAATTCCTTTATTAATTAGGATGGGATTTATTAAAATAATATTGACACTAATTTTTAAAACTGACTTATTTTACTGTATGTTTTGTTTTCCTGTATTGGTTTGCTAATAATGCTGTCTCGCAGGGAAAATGTGCTTTGACTTCAATTAAAATGCATCAGTCTGCAGGAAGTAACGTGTTACATTGACACAGTTTTTCTATTTATATGAATATTGGTGTTGTGCTCAGTGAGTATGCAGTGAGCGTTAAAAATTAACTGAATGACATTTTGTTTAGTCACTTAAGATCTTTTAGCAGTCCTTTCTTGTTCACATTTGATGATCTAATGCATGCACATATACACACATATATAGATCACGTTATATAAATAAATATGCGTGTCTGCTATGCAGATTGTTATTGCACTGCTCTGAATTGTATTACTGTAGGATTCAGTCCTAGGCCTTTGGAAGTTGGTAGGAATTTCTTAACTGTATTCTTAAATTCTTTTTAGTTAGGTAGAATTTTAAAACAGAAGAAAGAAAATACTCCATATACAGAGTAAAGAATACATTGTATGGTATTAACATAATATTTTTGCAGTAGTTTTAAGCGATATACTGTGCATCTGATATATGACAAATACAGCATATTCTGGCAAATTAAATGTTTAAAGATATTTCTTATTTACTTTTCTAAGGTAAATATTGCAAATGTTTTCTGGTACAGAACAGTTACATATTTTCTCCTGTCTGTGTGAACAATGTGTGCTTTTCAGTCTCAAAAAACACCTATTTATATATTAAACATAAATTCAGTACTTACTGTCTAGTCTAAATCATACCAGGATTTTGTAATATTTTTGTGTTTAGTTTTGCAACTGAAATGTAAAAAATACATGTGAAGGATTAATGTGCCTCTATGTAATAAGTAATAGATTTTATTTTAATCATATTAAACATGAAATAATGCAGATTATTTACTTCTTACATTACTGTTTATTTCATTGACATCTAGCTAAGAAGTTTCTAACATCACTTTCATCTTGTTAGTGTTGTTAAAGAACTGCAGTAGCTCTTTCTAGGCTAGAAGTATTAGTCTCATTAGGCTATTGTTTAGCATGAGCTCCTTTGAATTTATTACATACACTATAAATCTCAGTTTTCAGAATTTCAGAATATTTCAGAATATTTATTTTAAATCTGCTAAGAATTTGAAGTTAAATGGATTTTAATCTAAAAAGACAGTCTTGAAAACAGTTTGGAAACTTAACAGTTTGGAAACTTAATGGAATATACAAAATAAGATTAACACATCCGGGTCCTGGCCATTTTACCAGGGCAAAGGTTTGTTTTCTCACAATAGATACCTACGCCTGCAAACCTTTACATCTGTACTTTAGTGTTGCAGGCAGTCCCATTGGACTCATAGTTTTCTCTAGGATAGGACACAATGATTGTTTCATGCCACATAAAAGAAATATTTTGATTATTTCCATAAATAATACCTCAAAAGATATATTACCTCTTAAGAATATTTGATTACACAACTTTTTGATATGTATATCTTGTCAGAGTTTATGAATGAGGTATCTTTGATATAAATTCATCATTGCATCATCTGATTTTAAAATTACGGAGAAATTATCAAACTTTTGCATCAGTAAATCAGTCCCAGCTGAAGTTATATGCTAAACAGAAGCAAAATAATATCTAATGATTATGTTTCTGGCATAGCATTTGTTTGACGTTTTAAACCAAGCCATCATGTCCTACAGCAAAACTATTTAACATATACATTGTTTTGACATCTGGAATGTGCCTCATTTTTCCCTGTGCACTGTTTTAAAGCAAACTAAGAGTTCATTGTGTTTTCATGGACTAATGTAAACATGGGGGTTTCTTCCCATCAGTCAACCTTTTTTGCCAATACCAGCTAAAGAATACCAGTATATTTTTAACATGTTTTCAGTATATATATATTGGTATTTATTCATTATTGCTGTGTTTACTTCCCTAGGGTATGACATTCATAATCGTATTTTAGCAGAACGCTTTTTGAGCAGGGGAAAAAATACCCGTTCCCCACTGCTGAACTGCAGAGGTCTCTTCTTGAAAGCTGTTTTAGTTATCTGTACTTTTATTTGGTAAGGTGAAGGGCAGAATACTGGTTTAAAGGCTTAAAATCTATCTTTCTTATTCCCAGTAACAGGAATACATACAAGAAGAACATCTGCATAGACATGCTGCGACAGGGTTATCACGAGTCCTTCTCCGAGCTCTTCACTCTGATACAGAAGTGGAATGCCTTGAGGGAGGCTGCAGGGCCTGGGTCAGCCATATGG
Source organism: Ibycter americanus (assembly GCA_035590275.1). NCBI lineage: Eukaryota > Metazoa > Chordata > Aves > Falconiformes > Falconidae > Ibycter > Ibycter americanus. The sequence continues at coordinate 14,624,642 of JAVJGI010000001.1, read as the reverse complement.
CAGCAGAAGTCCCTGGAGGAGCAGCCTGATAAGCTGGATCAGCTTTACCACTTCCTGACCAGGGCTGAGGCAGCCCAGCGAGCAGGTAAATGGGGGGATTGTGGGTAGCAGAGCAGCGGGAGCTGCAACTGCAAATGCCTGGGGGAAGCTTCCAAATTGTTTCATGTATGAATTTGAAACGTTACTGCATCTTAGCACATTTCAGCCTTAGTCAACTAAGCTGTATTTATAGAATAAATGATTAGGAACTGCAGATATCGGGAGAGATTTTGTGAAGGAAAAAAAATGGCAAAAAACATGCAGAGTGCATTATATCATCAAAAATGTTTGATGTATTTATGGCTTTGATAACATCTCAATTATTTTCTCATAGTTTCATTATTTATTGTTTTTCTTTATTGATTTGAGTAGCTGGTTTTGTATTAGAAAAATTTAATAGGTGAAATGCTGTTTCACACAGTAATAGTTTTATAAATCTGATTTTATTAAATACCCTGTCTGCTAACCGTGTTTGGATTTGTGACTGACTTAAAAAGGATTGTGAACATGTCAAATAAAATACAGCACACGGATGTAACATGCCACCTGTGAATTACTGGATATTAGTGAAGACATAACTCCAAATTACTGTATTTTCTCTATTGCCTACTGTTTGCTAAGCGCTCATATTTATCATTTCCTTTTACTATAAATAGTAACATAACTTACTCGGTCTTTCTCCTTTAGAATAATCGTAGGGATGGAGGCAGATAAAGCTCCAACTACAATCATGTTTCATGGCTGAGCTGATTTCACTGTAGTTACTTTGTTTCAAGTTGCATTTTGATCATTACAAATATGAAAATCTACCATAAAGCTTGTGAGTTTGGAACATAAGCTTTTTGACTGATATTTAGAAACATACAACTTAATTTAAAAACCAGCAAAAATACCCCTTTCAGCACTTTAAAAAATGTTAATTTAAAATGTTTATTTTATGTTTACTAGGAAAGTCAAAAGTTGTGTTTCTTTAATTCACTGTAGTTCTAGGCAGGAAGTCTAGCCAGCCCATGACTGGAAGGAATCTTCAGATTTGTCTGGAGTATGATTAAAACCGGAATAGGCACCCCCATAGCTTTCAGGAGTACAAGAGGGAAGTTTTGTGCTCAGACTGCCCTGACAGAACCACACTGCCAACACTTTGATGTTCAAACAGCAGTAGATATGGTTTGTCTTGATGGGCATGCTTTCTGCAGCTGCTTGAGAAGAGCATTTTGCCTTCCTTTCAGCACATGATATTTTTCAGTGTTACAAACTGATACGTGACAACAGAGTTGGCAAGCACACTCCCAGAGAGTCAAGGCATTGCTTACTGTGCAGTTTCTGCCCCTATGAAAGGCAGGGGCCCTTTCTCTCACTGAACCCAGTGTTCATTGTGTGCTGGGCTCCGTAAGTATTTTACCTCTTACAGAGACAAGATACCACCAATTGACTGACTGATGGTGTCTTGCCTTCAAGAGAGAGTATCTCCCAACTTTGCCTGTTGATTAAAATGAAAGAAGATAAAATAATGAGAACGTACCAATAGAGTTGGCAAGCATTTTTACTGAATTGCTACATGAAGGTATAGCTAGTTTTTTCACCAGATTCAGTGCAAACCTTTGCACAAATCTCTTGTTTGTATTGAGGTTTGAGTCACCTGGCACATGAAGGGGTGGATGCTAATTCATCTTTCAGGTGTTAGAGCTAGTAGTGCTGTGAAGATAACATAGGAATTACACAGCTCATCAAATACTAATTCAGTAGTTCCACTAATCCAGTTACTCTCTGATTCTAATCAAATTGCTTGGGGCTCTGGCTTATGATCTCCTGACTACTTTAGTTGACACCATTTAAGAAGTGTTCAGCAGTTCACCTCAGCTGGAACTTACTATGATGTAGCTGTCACAACAGCAGCTGACCTGGATTTGCTCTTCAGCTGTCACAGTGTGGCTGATGTCATTAATATTAGGCTAGCTGAAAGTTTACCTGTCTCAGGTGTGCTGTCCTGAGCTAACAGTTGTGTTGAGGAAGAGATAGCAGGTATAAATTATGAAAAAAAAAAAAATTAAAATCTTACAAGTCATGAAGATTTTTTAATGAATTTAAACTTCTTGAAGGGGTTGGTTTTGAACCCGAAGTGGTAAGTGGAAAACAAAACTCCACTTACTATGTCAGTAAATAATTTTCTTATTTAATTTTTCTCACCTGATATTCTTGTATCATAATGATGCTGTCTATAATTGTGAGTGTAACTTAGAACTGCTGCTCCTCAGTTTACAGTTTTATGAATGTTACCATAGTGCACAGAGCAAGCCAGGTATTGATTCACTTCCCATATTTATTGGTGGAATATGTTAATCTTTTCATTTTTTTGATAGTTTGTAGTTATTTGACACTATAATGCTGGACAGAAATTGTTTGCTTGAACAGAGTCAGCACCATCCATTATGATGTGGAGGCTGATATCAAAGAGCAATTATTTTCTTTACTGATGGGTTTGAAAATAGTGACATTTTGTTTACCTGTGTTACATTGTGCAGACCGTTTACACTTACATACACCAGTGAATGTTTACCCTGTTTTCATTTTTAGTGGAACATTATGATTAAGCTTCAAATCATACAGGAGTTGTTTTTCGTTTGTTTGGGTTTTGTTGTTTGATGTTTTTTTTGATTGGCTATTACCAATATTATACTGTGTGCAAAGAAAATACCTTTTTTGCTGTCCAACTTAATCTCATTGTCATTGTATTTGAATACCTCCCAAGTATTTAAAAATAGAAAACTAGCATTATCATTGCAGCTTCTCAGAAAAATAACTGACAGAGTTATTTTGCCCTAGGTAGAGCATTATCCCAAAAACACTGGCAGGAATATTGGCAATACTTGCCTGCATTCCTATCTGGTCTTTTTTGATGCAGATAATGTAAATATTTCTGACTTCAAAATTGAGTTGTTTCTAATTATTCCTTGGTCTTCCTTCATTACCATGGACTAACCTCTCTTTTTATTAGTTCTGATCTCAGTAACTTAAAAAAAAATAGTTTAGCTTTTAAAATGTGTATAGTTGTAGAGTTTTTTTACAGACGAATGCAAAATAAATGCCAAAGCAATGTATCTACATAGCTCAGCATTTGATGTATACAGTTATTTTTTGGTACATGTGTGAAAAAGTTGGGGATTTTGTTTTTGTTTTCAAAAAGAAACTTACATTTTGAGGCCATGGAATGGTCTGCCCAATTGCCTGCTTGCCTGCCTGATTGTACTCCTAAGAGTAATTTCACTTAAAGGTGTAATTGCCCATGTAAGGTGTAATACAACCTGCCAGCACTGTTGTTGCTCTCCCTTTGAAGAACCGCAGCTCCCTAGCCCCTACCCAGTACCGTTCTGCAAGTTAGCAGGAGGGAGTTTGAAGCCACAGTGCATCCTTGTCTGACATTGAGGGCTGCTAACTAAATATTCTTTGGCTGCTGACACCCTGTGAACAAATGATGACCATACTCTACAGGGGTGCACCAACTAAATAGAATTCTGTCTGTCTAAGACCCAGACAAAATGACTCTATATCTTCCGTGTTTGGGTGGGTCAGGGGATAGAAGTAGGAACACAGAAAATTCCACTAAGAAGTCTTTACTTTTATTTTGGAATTTTTGAACAGCACCCAGTGTAATGTGTGCCGGGGAGCACAGTTCATTATAATGATAATGTTGTTGTTGCTCAGATAAAAAATATTTAGAAGTTAAATTAAAACCTTTAAACTGGTATTTGCACAGCTTTTACCACATGAATATAACATTCTTTAAATCACTACTTGGCTGCTGCAGTCTGTCTTATTGTTTTAAAATGCATATACTAATTTACTTGTAGGGTCTGTACACTCATTAGACTAAGCCACTACTTTGAATAATCTCGTTGAAGTATTTTGTAGCTACTTTCATTTAGTTAGCACCAAGCCCGCCAGAAGAATGATTGATAGTATGCAGATTATACTGTAAAGCATCAATCGTGTTTTAGGCTGAGGCCAGCCTCTCAATGATAGTGTGCCAGATTTGTTTTTTGTCAAAGTAGAGGTCACCTGTCACAGTATTATTTCAAAAGGGCTTGGAAACTGTCACTTTTCAGATTATATCTGAACTACATGTTAAATGTAGGCTTGAACCGTAACTGAATCCTTGCCTAGGACTAACAGATACCTTGAAGGTCTGGTATGATCGGTGCTTGCTAGAGTGAGCTGGTTTGCTTGTACAAGTTGAAGGGGATGCAAGGCAAGTTACAGCTCAAGAGCAATTAAAGGAAGAGATGTCTCAGCTGTTGGATCTACTTTGCCAGAGCAGGGGAACAAAACCAGGGAAAAAGCCACAGTTCAGTGGCTGCAACGTGTATTGAGCAGCCAGCACTATAGCAGCAGATCACTGTGTTCACTGTGCCAAAGCCAATGCATGGAACCCATACTCGTGTATGAACACGCGTTCAATGGGGCAAGACACTGCTTATTAGTTGATCATTTGGGCAGCTGGTGGAGAGTAGGAGTTAAGACCTAAAAGCTTTGCCTTTCTCACATTCCATCTGCTCCTGGTTCCTGACCTCATGCAACCTTTGTGGTATGCTGTATGCTAAATGCTGAATCTGTGCATGTGTTACAGGCTGCTGACCCTTGTAGAGAAAAACAGATATGCAGAATTAGAAGGAAGAGCTAACTTGGGGGTTTTTTCCTCACTTCAGTGTAGAGAAAACTTATGACAGTATGAGTTATCATTTGTTATTGTTGTGAAAGGTGACTTTTCATAAAACACGTGAAGAAAGTGTGAGTATTTGATGTGTTTGCACTGGAAAATCTTTCTTTGTCTGGGGTTCTTAAGGTTGAAAACAGAGTTTAGCATTTTACAGTGGAAGGCATTTCTGTAAGATTTCACACTTAATGCCTTAGGCTGGGCTAGAAACAGTACGATAACCATATTACCCATGCTATTCTGGAAAAAAAAAATAGAAAGAGGTTATGCATGAAAAAATGAAAAAGGATAAACATACCAAAACCTCTTTTAGTGTTTGGAGGTGGTGTAGTTTTGTTTAGTTTTGGGGGGATGGGGAAAGGAATGCTGTTTTATTTCCTAAGCAGGCGTATCATTCTCTGCTTGATATTTTATCACAGGAAAAAATGCAACAGTTCCTAGAGACCAATGGAGGAGTTTATTATTTTTGTAATTATCTTACAAAAAGTGAAGTGATTCTGCCCAGGAAAGAAGCCAACCCTTCTCAAAATATAGCCAGTTGTGGAACTGCTATTGACTTTAACAGAAGCAGCAATTTTTTAGAAAATTTCCATACTGTGTTTTCATTGCAATGGCTTGGAATTCCCCCTTTAGCATCCCAGATTACCAGTTAATTGCCTTATATCGTTATCATTACATAGCTTTATCCTTACTTGGCAAAATTATATCCTGACTGTTTCCTTAGCATTTTTGTATAGATTGTACTTTCACTGAATAGATTCCACTGAGGTACCTAGCAGTATTGGTAGGGGTGTGTTCTGTGTACACTCTGCCTTGCAATATCTAGGAAACAAGAGCCTCTGACTGAAGCTTGATGGTGTCAGCTTGCTAACCCACAGCAACCTTTCTTCATTTGTGTGCGAGTTTGGCTTATGGATAAACTTTCTGGAAAAAGGAATGATTAGATGGTCCTCTACCTGTAGATGTAGGGGCGTGATTGTCCTGAAAAAGCAAATGGAATTGTTTGCTGCGTGTGGATCCAGGTGGAAATGGTTGCAGCACCATATTCTATTACTGTTCATGCTTTTTTTTGGCCCAGCAGCCTCCATCCTGGATCTTTCTCTGTGTGAATTCTTCACAGCATCAGCTGTTGTGCTGCGAAGTCCCTGGTATTGATCTCTCTGGCAAAATTAAAATAAAACTTCTAATATTAATGGTGTGTTATTCTGACATCAAAAATGACTCCTAGTGACTTAATTGATCTTAGGCCACTCCTTTATATGTCTTCAAGAGTGAACGGTCAGTTACAATCAAGTCATACTTGCTAAAAACAACTAACTGAACTGGAAGATGAGTATTACCAGCTGTTAAAAAGTTTCCATATGGCCCTCATCTGGCAGGAACAAATGAGTGGTGGTTTTTTGAGTGGAAAATATTGAGTCATAAATGGATGATAAAAAATTTCTTTCTGATACCTGTATTTTAAAAATGAGTACAAGTTCTATTTTCCATTAACAAGAACAAGAGCCTTTCTTTTCTTCTTCAAGGAAAATACTGAGCCAGGATTCCTTCAGGATGTTCTCCAAAGACTGTTCTCTAAAGACCATTTCTGTACTACTTTTCCTTTCTTCCACTACATCCTGTCACAAAGGCGATCATACAGACGTGGCAGCAGTTGTACTTAAATCACACTACTATGGCTGGCAGATCTTCTGTATGTTTCTTTATCTTAACTCTGTTGGGACTGTCATACTCAAACTCCATCGCACTATCCCTGTGCGTTGCACTACTTAGTAGCTGTCTAGCTGAACACAACAAACATGCAGACCATGGATCTGAATGATCCTCTCTTCCGTGCATACCTTTGCTTGCCAAAGGAACAGTTCCTGAGAAGAGGCCAGGAACAAACATATTATGCAATGGGCCAATCAGGGACTATGGCTTGAGCATAACAAGGGGAGATCCTATTTGACAGTTGAGATGCACCTGAAGAGATCCTGATGCAGAGCAGGAAATACTATATATGTGTAATATATGGGGTTTAATGTTTAAGCTCAAGTCAAAGGGATTTTTTTAAAATCACTGTTTAACAAAAGTATCTCAACAAGGTTTGGTGGGGATACTTCCCTTTTGTGCATAGACACCCAATTCAAAAGTTGTTTTCCATTGCAAAGGACAATGAAAATAAAATATTTTTTAAATTTCAGATCAAACAAAATGAAAGAAGTCCATTTTCTGTAATGTATGTTCTGTGACAAAAATGTAAAAATATTAAAATATTATAAAACAAATACTGCAACATAGGGTGAGTTTAAATTTGTTTTATGCCTAATTTTTGTGAATACAGCTGCCTTCAGTTTGGTAATTTGGCATTGAAAAAATGTTCTGTTGGATAATTGCCCATAAGATGTGTTCTTAGCTCTGCTTCAGATCTTCAATTAAGTCCAAAGCTGCGAACAATCAGGCCTCACCGTCTGCTCCATCAAGTTCTGTTTGTTCTGTGTAGCTGCCATTTTGCGTAGATGTTCGTCTTTACAGTGTTCTCACAATCCTGTGACTTAAATGTTTTGGAAGACCTAAATTTGCCTTCCAATGTTTTATGAAATTAATGTAGTTTTTGAAAGACTAATGGGATCAGCGTTTGAATCTTTATCTGTGTACTTTCTTAATTGTTTCTTATTTTAAAACAGGAATTTGTCTTGCAGGAACCATTCTACAATTGCTTGTGTGATACAGACTTCTCTTTTTGTTCATTCATTATCACGTTCCAGTGCCATCATTCCCTCTCTGAATAAGCAGTGCAGATAAATTTTTTTTTTTTTTTTTTTTTGTATCAACAGATACATAAAGATGACTTGTCTACATGTATTCTATTATCAGTTGTATAGAACTTTCTATACAAAATCAGGGACATCAAAGCTTTAACAACTGAACTACCTGTGGGAGATTTTATATAAGAGAGTATTTAGCTATTCTAACATTTTTCTTCTCCTCAGGAAGTAAAAGTTCGCTTTTACTAAGTCTGACATGCTTAGCTTTAGCACTGTCAAAGTAATCTCAATGAATTTCTTCAATTTTGAATTTGCAAATCAGACTCTGAATCCAGAAGACAATATGGCTTTTAAAAGCCTACCTTTTGGGGTTTGTTTTATGACCAGCATATCTGGTCAGCCACCGTCCAAGGCAGTTACAGAGGAATGGTTGTCTTTGTGCACTTCTCATTGTTATTCACCGGCAGGATAGTCATCAGAGGGTCACATTGAAGTTCATTCAATCAAAGCTGTGTCAGTAACAATAGTCTGCCTCAGGTCAGTTCTATCTCTTGGGATTTGTAGGGCACTACCTGAAGTTATTTGCGTAATTTTATGTAGCATTAGTGCCTTGGTACTTTGTAGGAAAGATTTCAAAGGTAACAAATCTGTATCTAGTGTTCTACCCCAATGACAATCCAATGATCTTTCCCCTTACTGTGGTATTATAACCATTTGGATGTATCTTCTGGTATCTACTAAGTTCATTTTCACTTAGCAGTAATCTATCGATAATGTGTATTGTTATCTTTATGTTAGTGGTTATAATTAGGTTTTGTTTTTCTCTATTCGTGTGGTTATCTGTTAATGTATCTGTGATTTTCATGGGAACCTCTGCCTTTTACTTTTGAGATAATCTTTAAAAGTGCTCCCTTGTGCTGCAATAGATGTTTAAGTTGGGATGACATAAATCACAGCCAAGAAGTATCTGCTTTTCTTCATTGACAGTAACCCATATCTATATCTGAAATGGTTTGTTTGGATGAATCCCAACTATGTCTTGACTTCTTTATCTATACGTATATAGAGATGTGCTTACATATATATATATAAAAGCATATATGTGTGCACATGCACACAGATAAATATATATTTATTAAGCCCAAACCAGTTCTGTTACTTCCATTTTAGTATCATTTGCAGAGATGTTTATGAGGCTGTTGTATCAAAATAGTCTTAATTTTTAATGTATGAATAAGTTTTATATGACGTACACTCCTGGATGTTCTGAAGAGTTACCTAAGAGGTACATTTTCAGCCTTGAGGGGGGACAAAAGGAATGAAAACTCATAGCCATGAAGAATGTTCTGATTAGGAGTACATGAAGTCTGTACATTAATAACTATTCCTCTCAAAGCCAAATTTCTAAACTTAAGCTGATGTTTTGATATCAAACCTTAGATACAAATGATGAGATGATAATCTAGGTGTAATGTCTGCGTTATTTCTATTCTGGTGATTCTAAAGAGATTGTGAAATGTTGTTTCTTGGAAGGAGTGTTATCTGATTTAAAAAGCTAGAAATGGAAATGTGTGTAACAGTCATTCAAAAATCATAATTTTATACATTTTAATGGGAAATATTAAAAAGGTAGAAATATGAGATACCACTTCATGGAGGAAAAACTGAAAACTAAATAGGAAAGCAAAACAATAAAAAAGCAAAAGCAACAAAAAAGTATTGTTTACCATTAAAGAACAGGAAAGAATTTGTAAATCAAAAGAGAACCAGGGAATGTTCAGTAATGGGGAAAAGACATTTTGGCTTGATTTCAGAAGATCTTAAGCAGGGAAAATTCAGCCCATATTCGCCAAAATAGATAAAAATGGAGAAGGAACAAATACCAGATAAACCTCTTGAAGACCGCAGACATGCATAGGTTGTAATAGGATTTTTTCAGAAGACAGAATAAAGTTCTTACTGTGCTGTGCAACACACTGAAGAGCTTTATCAGGATGTTCTGAAGTCGAAGAACTTAGTCACGACAATAGACAGAATGAAAGATTTAGATTGCTTCTGATTAGACCCTAAGTAATTTGTAATTTTTAATTTTGAAACAGAACATACTAGAGGTGAGGTTGAGGACAACCCTTTCTGATGTGGTTTGTTGATGCATTCAAAGTACTTTTTTTGAGTAATTGCTGCTGTTCATTCCAAACAATGCAAGTGACTTGCATAGATGATAGAATTTACAGTTGAGAAATTAGTCCTTTTGAAAGTTGAATTTTCCCTAATTCTTCCTGCAGATAACAAAAGAAAAGAATTTAACTGCATCTGTTGGTCAAGGTGTTTTGATATGGTATCATAGCTTTAAAACACTTAGAAAAGATCTGGACCTTGAGTGCGATCTTGCCTGTATTAAAATCAGGGTTTTTTACCCCAGTTGATTTCTGTGTGGTGCTCCATACCCAGGAGTAAGAGGAGTTTTTTCTCTTTTCCCACTTTTCTCTCTTTGCCGAGCAAAGCTTACAAACTGCAGAACTCCCAAAAGCAAAGCAGTTCTGTTCACACAGCTAGCTTAACCAGTCTCTTACCTGCTGCAAGACTTGTCATTCTTAACTCCTTCTTTACACAACTACATGAAAATTCTTTTAATAACTGGTTGTTCGGCTTACGTTCATTTAACATCCACAAACACAGTAAGTAGCCAACCAAAACTGCAATGAAATTTTAGCTAATTATTCCCGTTCACGTCTGATATGAGCAGAGTTTGGAAAGAGGATTCGTTTAGTTTAGCCAGCGATAAATTTAGCTGTGAAACATATGGGTTCATGCTGTACTTTATTATCACATAGATTCTTCAGCGTCATGTAGGGAATATATATTTCAAATCCCCCTTAGGGAGAAGCAGTATGATAAGAGTTGTCGAGTAAGTTTTAGATCTCTACTCCAAATTAATACCATTTTGGAATAATCCAAAGAGTATTTTTTGTGGATTTTTTGTAAAAGGTGCTTTTCTGAGAGAAATAACTTTTCTTAATTCTGTAGAAGATCTCAGTCTGTTATTTTGAACTGTGAATAATGTATTTGTTGATATTTTTTTAATGCTACTTAGATTTGGGACTTGCAGGTTTTTTATAAATTTTAGGGATAGTGTGTGTTCATTTAGCTGTCTGAGATGATGAAGAGTAGGAACTAAACACGTTGTTTTTTCCTTCAGATCGTAAGAGATCTGTGACTTTGAGTCTCCTCTGCTTTCCACGTTAGTTCTGAGAGTAATACCCTGGTGAACTGTCTATTTCAGGGCAAAGTGTAAAATTTCAATTTTTCCTTAATTTCTAACATCTAGAATGGTATGAATTAGTGGATTGTGTTTGCAGAGTGTTCCATTTGGTTCTTCATCTCCATCACTACTGTTGCTACCTTAGACTTGTTTTGAAAGCTCTTGCTGCCTTTTCAGGTCTCTGGCTCAGACAAACACTTCTCGCACAGTGACTGTGTGCTTTTTTTTTACTCAGTCTAGCTTCTCTCTTTTGACTAGCCAATGTCTTATCCAGGTTTTGCGTGTTTTATTGAACTGAATGTTGGTTTAGCATACAGAAATGAGAGCAATTTATTGTGGTTTTGCTAAAACAGGTTTTCAGTTCTGCCTAATTTGTAAGGTTATCATTTTGCCTTTATCATATTTCTTTGAGTGGACATGTAGCAGAACTTGGTGGTATTTGAGTGGTGGAAATATAAATAGGTCTTCATTTTCATTATATGGTTACTGCTGTAATATGCAAGACTTCTGAAAGCTGATGATAATCTAACATTTTGATTGTAACCTTTGTTTTTAAAGGGCACTATGAGGACGTGTACGATAACCAGCTTAACTTGGCCTACTGTTTCAATGACCCTGAGGACAAATGGTTAAGTAATTACTTTTACGAGCAATGCTTTAACACTGCTCAACTAATAAAAATTGATGGTGGGAGAAGAGAGGCGCAAGCACGTGCAAATATGGGCCTCATCAACGAGGAACAAGGTAAGTCACTGAGATCATAAAGCTACATTGTATCAGCATTGGGACAGTCGTATTTGGCAATTTGTGTTTCATCACAGGGCACAGTGTTTAGTGTAGAGTTGATTTGCAACCATAGTTTCAAAGATGTTTTAAAACTGTTGCAATTTTAATTTTTGGAGCAGCAAAATTATATATATATATATATATAAACAAAGTCTATAATTATTTACAGACATGTTTCCTCTGACATCCACCTGCAGTTGAAAGTACTCCATCAGATGAAAAACAAAACACAAGTTTAAAGAAAGCATTTCTTTAGCAAAAAGGTTCTTTGGTTTTGGCCTTATTTTCTTTTGCTTGTTTTTGACAAGAGACTGGTACTGCTGCCTCAGGCCATGGGTGTTTGAGTAGGATGGCATCTGTAGTTACACAAACTGGGTTGATTTAGAAGAGGTACGAACATGTAATTCAGTTTAATCCTGCCTCCAATTTACACTTGAATAAAACAGTCTATATTTTTGTGTTCTTTTTAAAAACTGCCTTCTGGTTCTCTTCACTGAAAATGACACCCTGTTTTTTTGTACGTGACTGCCATGTTTGTGTTTGCTTCTGGTTTATACCTTTCCACAAGCTCCATTTCTCCATTCATGTATCTGTATCCTCAAACTGTGAGTCTCTGAAACCAGAAAAGATATTAATAGAAGTAACTAGTCATAGAATACTCCAGGCTGGAAGGGACCTCAAAAGATCATCTGGTCCAACCTTTCATGGGAAAGGGAGCCTAGATGAGATTATTTTAGCACCCTGTCCAACCACATCTTGAAAGGCTCCAGCGATGGCGACTCTACCACATGCCTGGACAGGCTGTTCCAGTGAATGATTGTTCTCGCTGTGAAAAATATTACTTTCCTATATCAAGATGAGCCTTGTTTCTATATTTAAAAGCATACATTACCATTCACGGCAGAGGGGTTGTGTGTGTATAACAGCCTGGGTCATTACATTTTTGGTTTTAGGTTTGACTTTGTGGTTGAAACCATTCCAACTTTGAGCTCAGCTTGTGGCTGGTTTCTCAAAGAGAATACCTTTTCTTAGAAAAAAGAAGATTCACAAGAGTTGAAATATGGTGTGGAAATAGTGTAATTCCAGTAAATGTCTGGCAGAATGGGTGTGTTTTGAAAGATGGCCTAATTTCCCAGCAAACACCTGAACATAAAACCTGCAACCTTTTTTTTTTTTTAATTGAAAGATTATTGGTCTTTTTTCCCCCCATGTTCTCTTAAAGCTGAAACATTGCGCTTTTTTTTTTATTTCCTCATACTTTCTAGACTGTTGGCCATTTACAATGTTTTCCTCTGAACTGTTGCCGTATCTTTCTTGTCTGCAACACCCAGAGCTGGATTTTAAAATTTGAGTTCATACCAGCGATCAATAAAAATGGAAGGTTTACAAGCTGTGTTTTTATTTGTGTTTTTAGGTATGACATCTACATTCTTTGTTTCAGCATAAATTGCATACTCATATTCAGTTTATGACCTTCAGTTATCTCTAAATTCTTTTCTGAAGAATTGTTAACTTGCTATTCTGTTCCCCATTCTGAGATCTCCAGTTAGTTCTGCCTAAATACAATATGTTGCTTTCTTTTTGCACTGAGTAGCATCCTGTGTTTTGTAGGTGGTTTCTAGGAATTGTCAAGATTGTTTTGAATTCTGAAGTTGTCCTTCAACATGCCTTCTCTTCTTTTTAGTTTGGTATCATTTGAACATTTTAAAGGCATTTTTCTATCTTGTAATTCAGATCCTTAATGAAAATAGAAATTAGTAAACTGGACCTAGGACAGGTGCATGTGGAACCTCACCAAATACCTTTTTCCATACTGACAGTGGACTACTGGTAACCGATGTCTATAGGATTTCCTAACCAATTTGCACTCACCTAACAATACTTGCAGGTGAACTATGCTTCTCTAATGCTTTCCAAGAAAATTATATGACAGTGAGAAAGAATTTACTGACTTAAAGAGAAGGTTGGTTTGACGACATTCGCTTTTGATGTATTGGCATTGGCTGTAATATTTTCCTGTTTTCTCTAAATGCTTGGAAATAATCTCTTTGACTATTTATTTATTCCAGTATCATTCTAGGAATTGAACTTAAGCTAAATCCAGTTTCCTGGTAGATAAGATAGCACTTGCTTTAAAGCCCAGCCAGTCACAACCAAGCAATTTTCATTGTGAGTGAAAAATGCTTTATTAGGTTGTCTGTCTGATACTCAGTAGAAGAAAACTATTGAAGTTGCTGGATTTTTTGCAACCTTTTCACTTGGTCCTTCAGTTACTAAAAAATAAAATTACAAGAAGGTGCATAAAAGCAAACATCCCTACCCATTTGTAGCTTCAAAGGCTCACACTGAGTGTGACTCACTACTGTTATCCAACCACTGCCTAAAAAAATTTTAACATTTCCTACTTTTATATGCTAAGCAAAAATTGTTGAATACTTAAATATCTTTACATTACAAAAGCATATAAGTAAACTTATTAAATACATTTTGGGATGCTCAGAGGAGGGGAAATTTCATTTTTCTGCTGTAAAATACTAGAAATTTTCAGAAGAGAGGCTTCTTATTAACATTGGTAAGGAGAGATAAATGAAGGTGCATTTTCACTGCCAAGGGTAAAGCTTCTCTGAATCTGTAGGGTCTGTCCATTTTCCATAGAGAGAGAGAGAAAACTGAATAAGCTGAGAGAGTAAGCATAGGATTTGCTTTGAGGGACCATAGAGAAAAAGACAGCAGATGTATTCCATGCACTTTTTATTTTCAGTGGATGAAAAACTAAATCACAAGTTCTGTTTGCAGAAAAAGTGTAAGAGCAGATGTGGAGTTGACATTGTATAAAGTTGCATGAGTATTAATGGTGTTGTAAGTTAAATTCTAAGCATGCTATTTTGGGTATTAGAACAGACATATATAGCTTATAAATTAAATGGTCTTTTTTTGTTCCTTTATTTATAATGCTGTAATTTAATTTGTTTGTGAATTGAATGAGTTGGGTACCCATTTCCTATGGGGATATGTAGGTATATACAGGAATAGGTACACATGAATACGTATGTATGTGTGCATTAATATATACATACAGGAATATGTATGTGTAGCTATATAAATACAGGGATGTGTGTGTAGGTATGCGAATGATACCTAACATTTACATGATGCTTTCATCTGATTTAAATCACCATATGTATATTAAGTGCATTGATTAATAGTGCAGCCAGGAGATACAAGAATTTACAAGAACGTGAAGTTAGTTTTACAGACATTCATGTGTGCATCCTTTTAGATGTAAATATCTTGTACCAGTTCTTTTCAGTTCTCTCACCCAATGATGTATTTTTAATTACTTGTGAATGGAAGCTGTCTATATATGCTTAGGACTGATTGCTTGGGAGTATAAAGTTAAACACGTACTTCAAAGGTGGTTGTTTGCCTTGGAAGCAAATCAATAAATTTGCTGGGTAATTTTTGTGTAATCAAATTTAAAGTTCTTTGACTTTCAGCCTGGTCCCTGTCCTAAAGGCTGGATATAATCTGATGTTCATTAATCTTCAAAGCTAAATATTTGAGGTGTTGGCAGTGTAGACTTCAGTCATGATATTTGGATGCAGGGGATTAGTGGCTGTCAGTACATAAGGGAAAGAAAATTGTAATTGAGTAGCCTGCTACAGACACAAATGGAATGTTCTGCTTGAACCAAACACAGTTTTAGTGACAGTTCTTTGCAGAATGAGATTTTAATCTCTTCTTTAAAAAGCTCTGTAAAATAAGGTCTCTGTTTACAAGTTACCCAAATGACATACTACTCATTGATTATTGTAGGAGTATACAGGTTATGATCCTGTTCAATTAGCTGTACTCACCCCATAGTCTTTCCTCAGGGGGCTGATAATAAATTGTTTTATTAGTTTGGTTACTAGTCATTTTCTCATATAGCTATTAAACATGCCGATGTCACTTTATACACATTGAAAAAGTGATGTCATATTTTAGTATTTTTTTCTCACATTAAATCCAGCATTAATTGTCATCCAAGTAAGCACAGACTTTGTGACAGAATCTCAGTTAAGAAAAATCAATTTAAAAAAATATTTTTATTCCTGTGCTTTGAATATGTTTTTAAAGTAATATCAGTCATTACAAACATGCATTTTTCTTCATATCAGAGAATAAGATTAACATAGTCTGTGATTAATTATATCAGTGTAAATGCTGCTGAAGTTAATTGTGAACTTCAGGTTTACACTGTTGTAACTTGCAGAAGAAACATAATCTGAGTGTACTGATAAGCATAATGGCTAGTGGTATTTTCTATAGGTTCTTACACTGCCAGCAGTCATTACAGTATATGAGTACTTTCTGTTTTGTATTAAATGGTTAATATTTGTCATGCATGAAACAATGTACACCTTAAATATATGCATCCCAAAGTTACAGATAATTGATATCAGTAACAAAAGCAGTCCAGGGGAAACAAGGAATTTTTACTTGTAGGAGTTATTTGCTTTAAATAGGTTATAATAAAATTAGATACATTTCTGTATTATTCAAAAGCATAATAAAAACAGATACCTGAAAGTGTACTTGTTCTAAAAGCAGCCACCAAAGCCAGTGCAAAATAATACAGGTGTTTGTATGTAGATGCATGTATATAGATGTGTATGTATGTACATATATATATACACATACACTTCTATATATGGACATATGTATGCAACTATATGAACACACACATTCAAATGTAGCCAGTGCTTTAAAGCCAGTACTTCAGATACCAACATTCAGTCTTCACGTCAAGCAATTCTGCATTTGTGAGAGAAGCTTAAAGATGAGTAATTAACATATCTGATGGTGTTTTTCTAATACAGGTGCATGACTGTTCTTTTCTTAAGGCACACCCTTACAAAAACATAGGTTAGTGGTACGTTGTCTGTGGGACAGTAGAACAGGAAGAGTGACATCAAGAACTCTGGAGGAAGCAATGAAAACTTCATCAGTACAGTCTTATTACAAATATCTGTCCTCCCACCCTCAAATGATGCAAGGATCTCAACACTTACATTTCAGACATTAGCAGCAAATGTAGACATTCACAAGCTGTGGTCATTTTCCTGCATGAGTAAATTAAGCAGTGTGTGAGGATGTCTATGAGCATTGGAGCACAGGCTAGTGCTAAAATGGTATTTAGTCCTGCACATGCTTCTAGCTTGTGCTAACTTGGACTTTCCTGCCATGTAATTATTCGTGGGCACAGTCTGATAATTAGGAGTGTTGCAGGAACTTTTCCTAACAGACAGTTTGCAAGCAGCCACACTGTTTTGAAGGATAAGAGAATTTAGGAAAGACACAGCTTTCTATACCTGTTGGTTGCAGTGCTTGGAAACGTTTCTGGATACATTTAAATAACTAGTTTTGAGAAAGCATGTAAGTGTCACAGTAGAGTTCAACAAATAAAATTTTCACAGTGAATTCCAAATGTAAATCAGTGCCATGCCAAAAACTGCATATCCCCTGGTATGAGAGCTGTGAGATGTGTGGAAGTTATGCTGTTAATCTCAATGCAGTGGTGACTTTGAATTAGTCATCAGATTTATATTCTGCCAGCACATAAGGATCAACAAAAGTGGAGGTAATACTTTTTCTGAAATACTTTACAGACTGGAAAGACCAAAGACAGGCAGAACTAGTAGGAGAAAGGACAGAATTCAAAGCAAATAGCAATGTTAGGTATTTCAGTGCTGATTCCTATAACATACAGCTAATCCATAAACCCAATTTTGTCTGTGTGTGTTTTTTAGATTGCAAGTTATAAAGAATTCCTGATCAGGGTCTCCTTAGTCCTTTCTGAAATAAGCTTAGACATTTCAAAATATTTGCCATATTCTGCAAATTAATGAAGGGGTTTAAAATGTTCAGTCTTAATCCAGTTCTGCCTTGATCATAAGCAATGTTATGCCAGAGTTGATCACTTTGATCCCTCCACACCCTTCCCAAATATATTAATAAATTATACCTGATTTATGAGAAAGATATAAATGCTGTATCTGTAATCATGGATAAAATACAGTTGATTTCATAGGTTAGAATTTGATACAGAGTTTTCTGGTTGAAAGGCCTACTGAACACAAGGGACTTATAAATAAATTTAATTAATCTTTTGGGGAAAAAAACCCACTGGGTTCTTACAGACTTTGACAATCTGAATTAAGACTATGGAGTAGGATTATACCTATTATTTTACCATATGTTGAAATTAAAGTTTTTAATCAAGGCATTGTAAAAGTTGGTGGAAAGAATCCTGGTGAGCTTAATGGGCATTTGATTCAAGCTTCTAAAACTTTAGTATTAATTACTAGATATATTTGATACACAACAACTTAAAAACAGTTTATAACATCATCTTTTTGTTTTGGAACATAAGAAGTCTAAACTGATTATTTTCTTGTTCCTAGCAGGTCCCATTTAATCCACTGCTAAGAAATTGTTGATTTTGTGTTTTGAATTGTTTATGGCAAATGTTTTTCAATTAAAAACAGTAATGTATAAATTATTGAGAGAAACTCAGCATACTTTCACGAGTATCTATGCAGAGGAAATATGCACGTTTAAGCAGAATTTCCCCAGTTGGTTTGCCTTCAGGCAGAAATAATTTATATTCAGATAAAAAAAAGAGGATGTTAATATTGCAAAATGAAATACTAAAAAGGTTTAAAAAGGCAAAAGTTAAAATTGCTTATGAAATTTCTTATGCTTTTGTGTGTGCACATTTTGTGACTTTGTTTTAATTACATAAATATGTAGTGTCTTTTGCTAGGAGGTTCCTAAGTATAGCCAGAATAAAATTCACCTGTGGGATGGATGGCCCGCCTGTACCTTCTACATTAATAGAACTTTATATTATCTGTGTTGCAAGTCTGCCAAGCCCACTTAAATAGCAAATCCTCATTGTGCTATGTAATGTAGAAATGAAAAGCGTTGCTTCACAATCTGATTGCCAAATTAGAAATGGTTTGTAAATAAACCAGTGGGACATTTGTGAAGAGTGAGACATTTCTTCTTTACTACCTGTGGAGTGCAGAACTGTTACTGATAACAGTATTGCTGCATTTGAACTATACAACCTGCCTATTTAATGTTGTTTCCACCATAAGGCGTATAGGCAGTATCTAGAGGTCTCCATACTGTTGTATTCAGAAGTACAGGTCTGACACTGGAAGAAAGCAAGGTAAAATGGATCCCTTGAAGAAAGAAAGCTTCAGGAGCAAAGGCAATTCAAATTACCAGCTAATACCTACCCAAGCCCTTTCTGGTTTTGCCATTCCTCGTGTCTGTGTTAGATTCCTTATTGTAAGCAACTTCTTTTGCTTTAAAATGATACCCAGATAAGTTTGTGATTTTAATAAAAGGTTAGCCTCGTAATTTCCTCTCCCTTTGTTTTTATGGTGGGATTTTTCGTAGTGTGGACCGAAAAGGGATTTAAAGATATAAATGCCTATGTAATTTTTTTTCATAGGAAGCCTGAGTGCTGGTCAAAATATGGCAGTGGTATAAAGGAGAGTTGCAGTTCTAGAGATTTAGAGACTATATACCCTTATGGGCAGGAACCACCATTTTGTTCTGTGCTTATACAATACCATTTCCTGTATGCTTCTGTAACACTTGTACTTGCTAAGGTTCAGTGTGTGCTGTGATAAATTGAAAGCTATATGTGAACATGCTGCTGACTGGACAGTGCTTAGTTGCCAGCTGGCCAAGGAGTGTGCTGCCCTCTAGAAGACATACAGCAGAGTTTGGCCTGTCTTTCTGTCTATTTGGAATTTGGATCAATGTCTATCCTCCAGCTACTAATTTTCGAAGTGGTGGTGGGAACTTACTGTCCTACATGCTTCTTACCACCTCTTACCAAATTTGGTTGAAGTTCACTCCAAATCTGGTTGGAGGACAGGATGATCACTTAGGCTTGTTTCCTATGGAGACTAACCTAAAAATGTCTTTTTGTACTGTTCATTGTTTGGAGTGAACAAGTAGTGTGTTTCATTTGATTCTTTTAATTTTTCTTTATATAACAGACCATACCCTGTAGCCACCAAATACCATTGATTTATCATTACATCCCCTCTGCCTTGCCCCAGGTTGCTTATCCCAGATTGCTAACTTTTAAGACTTATTCCTAGTTGTGATTATTCATTCCAAACAACTTTTTCAGAAAAAAGGAGTGTAGGAATGGTTCAGACTTGACAACTTGCTCATGTGTCTCCAAATCCTATGGTTTTGGCTACATATACCTGTTGCTCAATTTTGTCCTTAAGTTCATATAGAGGCATATACTTAAAAAGAGTCTCCACATCAGGGAACTTTAAAGACAGAAAGAAGCCTTTCCTTAATGGGACATAGAATTCTGCATATCCAGTCTGATCATTTAAAACACTTCATTGATTTTCATCCTATCAACTGAAGCTCTGTCCTCTTTGTTACTCTGCACTTACACTATTTCACAAAGCAGTTATATTGAGGTTTTTCTGGTTGTTTAAAAATTGAATACATAAGTTACCTGGGAAAAACTTGATTGTAGAGCATAATTTAAAAAAACTTAAGCAGCAAATTGCTAAGAGATAAAGTCTTCAGATACAATGCTTTTCTCTGTCGGTCAGCAGCAGATAGAAGCAGCCATAAATCCAGCTAGATTCTTGGGGAGGACAGACTGAAAAGGTTTATTAAATAATTGAGCTCATCCTCATGCAAGTGCAGAATGTAGTTCTCTGATAAATGACATCTTATTATCACAGGGTTGTTACTGGTATGCAACTAGCAGGTACCATATTGAATTGATGTTATAGAAATTAGATATGTTTTCAGTTCAAATTAGTATACTCTTAAGAAAGTCTGAAAGAAGCTTCTGAACATGCAACATAAAAGCAAAAAGGGACTGTTGAGTTCATAAAAAATATTCTTCATATAATTATTTTTTATTCTTATTTTTTAAAAGGTGTTGGTAGGCAATGAAGATGTTTTGAATAAGAGAACTCAGGGGAAGAATTCTGTAGGGTTCTTGTTTTCACTTCTGGAAACAAATACTGTGAAAATGAAAAACTTTCTTCATGCCTTTCCTTCAGTTGATTTATATTAAAGTTTGTTATTAAGCAAAGGGAAGTAATAATATTCTTTACACTAGGAAAAAGTAAGCAGGTTTGCCAAGAGCCTCCTTAATCCTTTCACCATTGCTGCCATTTTCCTAGCCTAATTCTTCAGGTGGAGGATCTTTCAGTTCTGATATAAAACCTGGGAACAGGTCTGTATTCTTACTTGTAATGAGAAGCTCTTCAAAATATTCAAAGCAGTACAGAAGCACGAATTCTAAACTTTGTGATTTACATTTTCCTTAAAAGATTTCACATGCAAAAAAAAAAAATAATCTTAGATTAGTTTCCATTCTTAGGTATTTGATGATTGTAATGTTCATTTCCAAATATGTCATAAAATTATGGGAAAATTATTGCTGTTCTTTACATTGAACTATGAAAGGTACCATATCAGAAATATTTTAGAAAAAACATCTTATGTACACTTGAATATAATGTGTAGCACTGAAGTGAATTGTTTATATACACACTTCTGCAAGAATTATACTCTTTCTTAATGTTTTTGGTATCAAGTGTTGCTCTGTTTGCTCTATGCGCATGTTCATAAGGCTGTGACATTTAATGAAGAGATCTTTTTAAAGTATTGATAGCCATGAGTAAATTATACTATGTTTGATCTGTGTTAAAGATTCGAAGTCCAAGGTCTTTGAATAGAACTTAGAATAAAAATGTAATTAGGTTACATCCCTAAAGTCTGATATATCTTTAAACAAGACTGCAAATGAAACTTTATTAAAACTTCAAATGAATTATTTCTTTGCTTTTTTAAATTCTTTTTCCCTCTCTTCTCTTTCATGTCTATTACTGACATTGCTGCTTGTATTTTACCTGTCTTTTCCGGGGTATTTTAATTATTTACTACTTAATGAGTAGTACTGAGATGAAGCTTCATTCAAAGCTGCCTGCTCACTAACAGATTTTTTTGCTTCAAAGCTTTGCAAGGTCTTGGACTATGGCAAGCTGAACTGGTAGTCGTCATCATAAACTTTCCTAGAGGCAGTGTTTCCTTTTAGTGATTGATAAAGGATGTAGTGTTTCCAGAGGTGCCCTCTCAGTGGGACTGAGAGCTGATGGGGTGGCAAATCCTCAGCCATTATCAATAATCCCTAGAAGTCATAGGTAAAACAAACATTACGAGGCTATTAATAAAAAAATATATCTTACTCTTCAGAGGATCATAGGATAATTCAAGTTGGAAAGGACCTCAGCAGGTCATTAGTCCAACCTGCTACTTAAAGCATCCTCTGAAGTAGATTATCTGCACAACAGAACAGCTCCAGTGCTGGAGCATTGCCTCTGATACTAAATTTATTATTGGAAGCTGTGAAAAGTAAGGGCAATGGGGTAGGATCTGAATCACTACAAAAAATTATTTAAACTGAGGCAAGCATTTGACATGAGCTAGCAAAAGAAGTAGTTTAGTGAAACCAATCTGCTTCAGTGTCATTTTCTGTATTTAAAAGGTAATTATATATTACTCTTCGAGACTCAGCAGTGATATAACTTGTTTTCATTTGGTTCTTTTGAGCTAAAGAAACCCTCAAGCCCTGAAAAACAGAACTGCAAAGTGTGTGCCATTCTTCACTATTCATCACTGCATTTTCACCTCCATTCCCTCTCTGCATTTGGATATTTGCCTATAAACACTGAAATATTTGTGAAACCTGAAATGTGAGCATCCCACTGAGTGTGGGCCTGCTCTTATTCAGAGCCTGGAGCCTTACATTGTGAGCTTTCTGAATACATTTTGCATCTTAGGTAGCCTTTGCATATAGAAAGCACTTTGATGCTTTACAAACATGAAAGAATAACGTTTGAATGTTATTGTGAAGCAAGAATTCCATTCTCTTTAAAGTGGGTATGTTGTCATTCAGCTAGTGTTCAACATTGTTTGCAATGTTCTCTAGATTAAAATTGGCATATATCAAGAAGTGATTATATATAATCAAACAAATTAGAAGAAAGTATGCGACAAATGTTGCTTTCATAATGTTAACCTAAAAAAATAAAGGAATTTTAATTATGAACCAAAATTTTCTGTGTGGGTTCATTTGAATATGAGTGTAGGACAGACAAGTTAGTGGAATTTTCGTATGGCACCTGTTCAGTTGTCTATTTTTTTTGCTGAAGTTGGACGCTAATTGTGGAAGGGTACATTTTTTATTCTAGTTTGCATGTGGGCAAAATGCTGCTAAATCAGTTTAAGTACAGTGTTGCAAAGCCAATTGAGATTCTAGATTCAACCTCAGACCTAAACTTCTGTGAAAATGCCTGAAATATGAATGTTTTTTCCACAATTAAGACTAAACTAAAGGAAAAAATCAGTGATACAATGTAGTTCAGATAGCAAGACAGTAATTACAGGTATGTTTCTAAATTTAAGGGTTACACTTAGTATGAAATCACCCTTTGATTTGTTATTGTCTTTCATGTATGTCCATACATTATAATTAGTACCACTCTGTAAAGTATATGCGAGGTCTGTGTGCATATAGTTTTGGGGGAAATCATGTAACTGACACCAGTTTTTCTTTGTAGGGTTACTCTGAGTAGTTGCAATTGATGTAGAGAGTAGCTTTATGTCTCTTTGAGAAAATCTGAGAGGTTTTATGTAGAGCCAGAAGCAACTTAAGAAGGCCTGGAGCTAACCCAGAATTTTGAGGGTACAGTGCAGTAACTGGAAGAAAGGCAAGAGGAAGGTATTTATTCCAGTCTCTCCTACAACAGTGCTTGTTCTTCCTCTGCTTATTCTTCATGCTTTCTTGTAAGAACACGAAGATTTTTCACAGCAGTTCCTCTTCTGGTAATGTGCTCTTCAGTTAATTACAGGTTTTTTTCTCTGGCTGGTCCACAGTAAACTATCTGCAAAGCAGCTGTCATTTCAGCTGCCTGTGGGAAACTCTTCCTTCTTTACAGTTCAGTAGTGTTGGCAGCAGCAGGGAAAGGGATTAGAGAGCAGACAGGCAGCAACCAGAGAAACTAGCATTATTCCTAGCTTGCGAGGTGTCTCTTAAAGAACCCTTTAAGCAACACCTTTTTAGAGCATTTTTAATATCATAATGTGTTGATGATGAGGTATAACATACTGTGAACAGTCCTACTGTGGGTGCTACAATATGCACTGCCGTCTAGGTTCCTATAGGTACATTTTGAGTATTTGAGCTTTAAGGCAGGTAATTTAGGTCCTCAGAGGACAAGAATAGATATGATCTAATGCTCACTGGATTCCTATAGTTATTTTTCAGTTCTTGTCAGACGACAGATACTTGCTTAACTAATGTCAGCAGAAATAATATCATTCTCTAAATTGCAGTTCTTTACCCAGACAAGGGAACATAAAATACCATCTTTTTGCACTGCAGTCGCAGTCCACCAATACCGTATCTTGGGTTGTGTGATGCTCAGCTTTCCTTTTATCTTCTTCCTTCTCCTTTATGTCCTCAAGCCTTCTACTTCTCAGGCAAGCTTTCAGTTGACCTTGAGCAGCTTAGACTCTAGGGAGAGATCTACTGGTGTATTGTCAAACTGGGGAAATTGTCAGAATAACCCATGATGAGCCAACATGTTCATTACAATATTCTTATGAGCTGTGTATGTCATTTTGCTAAAACTCCCTGTGGAATCTTTCTGAAAAACGTTATCGGCTCCTATATAGTAAATGGAAATAACTTTTTATCCTTTGTCTTAAAAGTACCTTGATTATTGTCTGATGATTGGTTGTATTATAGAGGAATCTTGTGGAGTTACAGAACCATGAAATTTTACCTTAAATGTCTTTCACAATTTTTGTCTTGCTTTTGCACATGCCACATAAACTCAGGTTCTTGCATCTGAGATCAGTCCCAGTGGCTTCTGTACAATTCATTTTACCTCAGGAGTCCAGGGTGGTTCAACTATTTACTGAATGAGAGCCTTGTTTCATGATTCTTGTAATCTTTTCATTCTACCTCCCAACACATCTCTATTAAAGACTTATAACAACCTCTGTAGATAGTGGCTCACATTAGAAACCGTGACAGATTGTTAACTGTTTCAGTGTGAATATTGCTACCATCATTATTGTAATTGAATATAAGAAACTAAAAATAATAGAAGTACTTTAAGCAGTTAAACTGAAATGTAAGCCTATAACTTTTAAAACAGTAATAACATTATTTTTTGTTTGCTACCATTAACTGTTGCTTCAAGCAGATTTTATGTCCACGTTGTACAGTGAAATAACTGATTATGAAAGATGTCCTAGTTCTAGATTAAAATATACTATAATATACATAAAGCCTTATTGTTCTTCTAGGTTGTTGTTTTAAGCTAAAGTGGAATATTTTCTAAAGTCCTCAACAATTGTTTATAATTTAGAATTAAATGTGCTTTCTGCTTATACTAGTGCTGCTGAAGAAATGTACCTAACGGACCTGTCACTTTTTTGTGCAATTGCTTCTATGGCATTATTTTCATTGGTAAATGTATGAGCTGATAGAAAAGGAAATCATTAGGTGCTCTCAGTATTGCTGAGGCATGGAGCTAGAACAGGTCAGTCACTGCATTTTGCAGATTGTGACATTTTAAATTACCTGTACACTACTGGAAGCAATCTGTGGACCTAATTAACATCTCACCTAATTAATGTCAGGACTGTATATAGAGAATTCTAGATAGTTTTGCACTGCCTTTATTAAATACCACATTATTTAAATTTGCTATCTTCAATTTCAGTATTGAAAACTTCAGATTTGTGTGCTGTTTTCTTAAGTGGGAGTAACTTTTTTTTTTTTCTCCTTCAAGTAATCAATGCACTGCTGAATGAGTTCATTTTAATGCACTCAATCATGCCTCTAATGTTTGTAGCTTACGGGCGCAAGCATCAGTAATGCAGGAATGTTATATGGCTTTAGTTTGGGCCATTTCATAAAATATTCATGGAATCAAAAATGTGCATCAAAATAGCGGCTGGGAGAATTACATTTATGTGCCTGCTTTTATGGCAGCTTCACATTTAAACCCATTTGTGTTAATATCTAGTCAATCTTTCTACTTAAAAAAAAAAAGGCAAAATAGTAGTCTACATGTATATGCCTTTTGGTTTGATATCTATTTTGATATAATAAATGTATACTTTTGGAGTGGGTTTTAGGAAAGGGAATTATAAAGGAAGTTTTAGATAATGTAAAAACGTTTCTCTTCAGTATTTACAAATTTACATTGAGTTCTTTTGCTTGAATGAACAGATTTTTTTTAACTTCTAAGCAACTGGGTAAAAACTGTAGCACAAATCTTTGTGCATACATATGGAGTTGCTGTGAAAACAAGAGTAACTTCTAAAATTTGATACTGTTGGTAGCAGAGTGATGTCTTAGATTCATATAATTGTTTAAAACTGATTCTTTACTCCTAAAATTATATTGTGACAATGTTTACCTCCTATATTTAAGATTAAACCATTGCTGATAGGGTTTCTTTTGTTATGCCATGCCCTGAGCTACATTAAACTGTAACATTTTAGTAGTGGTAGTATATATGTTCTAAGAGTTATGTTTCTCTTTTTTTTTGATTCCTTTTATAAACAGAGAAGAGATATCAGAGGTTCTCAAACTCCATTTAGTATATGCTGAGCTAATTTCTGCATGGCAATGGGAAAAGAAATACGCAATTGTTGTTGATGTTGCCAACTGAAAATGGCTATACTGCTTTGTGTAACGTTTTGAAAATAGATTTTTCAGGTATAGTTTTCCTAGAAACACATTCTGGATTTTCTCTTTGAATTCCTAGAGATATAAAAGGTATATTTCTACAAACTATTCCAAGTGATTTTCCTACTCATTGTTTTTCCTTCTTTTCTTTTTTCTTCTTTCAGTTGATAATAAGTCATTTAAAACTCTGCCTTGTCACTGCTCAGGCGAGATAAGAATACTCTTACTCTCAGAAATGTTATGTAATTGGCTTATTACTTTCTTCTAATGCTTTTCAAGATTTTCACACAGCACCTACCTATGTCTGTGCCTTACTAACTATGTAGTTCAGTGTTTAAAAATTGGAATGCACTGGCCAGATCAATTCCAACTGAACTGATTCATGACAGTGAATAAACTTGCCACCCCACTGAAAACATAATTTTTCCACAACATTTGAGGTTCACATACACATTATGGATTAAAGAGATAGACTGATCTGTCATTTGCCACTGAGAACAAGGGATTTCACATTATTTTGGTGGAGGAACGAATTCCAAAGTCTAAAATGTTTTACTTTCCATGAATTTGAGAGGTCTCCAGACAGCTAATATTACTTGAAAGAGTCTTCAGTACGCAAATTCTCAGCCATGTAAAGGCTTTCAGGTCAGGAATTCCAACTCTCCCTCATTTAGGAAACTAGCAGGTGTTTGGTGTTTGGTTGGGGTTTTTTTGCTCAGCATCTTCTTTTTGGCATTTCTGTGAGCAGATTGTATTACTTTTTACTTCATAATCTTTCTTGACACTTCAGTGAAGCCAAATGTAATTTAGTTCCATTTAAGTACTACCAAAAATATTATATTGCTTTTGTATTTTAAAGCTTGCTATAGATGTATTGTTTCTAAAGAGATTTCACTGAGATCTGTTAAAAGTATGTCAGGTCACAGTTCTTGTGGTTAGGTCAACTCTTAAGAACTATGGGGTACATGGGATATATGAGTTCAATTTCTAGTCTGACAGAAACTTTCTCAAGGGGATACTGCAAGTGAGGAAGCATGGGTAAGAATTACCGTACCTGATAGTTCTAACAACCTAAACAATAGTTCTGAAAGTTGCAGGTGTTATTTACCTGAATGATGTGTCCCGTTAAGAGATTATATTACAGAGTCTTTAGGAGAAACTCAGATACTGTGTTCAGCTTCAAATTACTCATCCAGGTGATATCATTCATTTATTTGCTGCTTCCCATTCTTACTAGAAGTTTTTGAGTTACACATGAATCAAAATCTATTATTCTAAAGAATCCATTACACATGTAGTGAAACTAGATCACTTAAATGTATGGCAATATCCTTTCAAAAGGATAATCAGTTGATTAATAAACTTTGGGGGCAATTTCAAGGAGGATTCTCTATGTGCTTATGAATATCCAAGTGGATAAAATGCTGTATCTAGCTATTGATGTTAAATTTCAACTCAACTGTCCATCATTGGGCAGAAAGCTGACACCAGCTTCTTCAATTATTATCTTAATTCTGCATTTAGCAACTTGGATAATTGGAATTCTGTTGACTTCTGAGTTGGACTTGCCCTAAGAAGTTAGCTGGACTGGATAGGCAGAAACCCAAATTCAAATTGGAAACCTCTTTAGAATGGACAAGAGGTTTCATTGGGTTTAGCAAGTCTACATCTCTTCCCTGTTACGTGTACTGTCAGTGAATGCTTAAACAGCTTGTACTGGTCATGATAATTTCATTTTCCACTTCTGTTTGTTGTCTGATGTAAAGTATGTGATCTTTTGGAAAGAATGTATAGAACTTTTCCTGTCTGTTTACAGGGTCTGACAGCTGCTCTGACAATAAGATTTTTTCCAACATTTTGTGTGATTTCCACAATACCTGTCCCTAGCTGGAGTTAAATTGAATAAAGCCTGCTGTCTCCCCTTTTACCTGGCACTTCACTCTTCAGCACTTTTTGTTGTGTCCTCTGGGACTCTTATATGAATCAGAGATTGTAAAGCCTTAAAATGATTTGTATATGAAACTCATCTAATTAGTTACTTCTTTGAAAGAGAAGTTTCTTGTGTTTGTCAGTTTTAGTTGAACTCATTTTAATAATCAGAAAAGCTGAGTATGAAAATAAATTCAATTATAATAAAGATAAGAGTTATGTTTTATATTGCTAAATTGAAAGCATGGTAATAAAAGGGTAACATATGCAAAAGACAAAATTAAATTAATAAGAGGAATCTGTCATAGCTGTTCTGCTGCCTCTATGTTGGCTGGAGGCCTGGAGAACTAGACTTGTTTTCTCTTGGAATGCTTAAAGAAGGTCTTTCTCCAAGCTTCTCTCCCTTCCTTTCCTACAATTGGGAAACAACTTCTCTTCTTCCTGGTTCTTTTTGTGATTTGAATGCAGCACTGTAAAAACAGTCTGCAAAACAGTAATCATGCCTTGTAAATCATGTTTCGGAAAAGGTGTGAACTACAAACACATCTAAACAAACTTAGTTTATGGTTTGTTTCAGCTTTTAATAGAAATAGCAATTGATATATTGTTGACCTATGAGACAAGATTCCTCCATCACACACACACAAGCTTACAAGGAAGAGTCCCATTCCCAGTTCTCCCTTTACAGAACATTCTTTGTAAAACAAGGTACTGTGACCAAATGCTGCTTTTTTTTTTCTTGTAAATGGTCTCATCTTACCTGCTTCCCAGCAGTTTTTCTGTACCCATTATATATAAGGAAAAGCTTTTTTGTTCTTTCAAAGGGCTTTGAATTTCCATTGTCCAGAAACCGTGGAAATCTCCTGGATTGCATGTATACAGAGATAAATCTAGCTGAATGCAGAGGGGAGGGAGGAACTACTTGCATGTTAAAATGAATTGAACTTTATCTTCAAACTTTTCCTTGCCTTAAAGATGTTTGAGTAACTTACATTTGAAGACTTTAAATTGTATTACTTCAGCTTCAATAATTAATCTATTAGTGGTTAATGCTCTTCCAGTAAATTTACTACATAAGCTCACCAGAGCTGGCTTAGTAATAACTGTTGAATAAATTACTTTGCATAATAATTCTTTTTTCATCAATTAAATTATTTGAATAAAGATATTTCACACACATACACACACACATAGTTTTGATACCTCTGTTCTCCACATTTCAAATCTTTCAACACGGGTTTTGAACATATGGAAAAAGAAACTTGAGGAACAGTTTGAATTGTGTTTATTTATGCATAGATGAGATTTTGAAATATGAGATCCACAAAGGCTATATTTATGAATCTATAATAGATGTATTTTCTAGAAAAATCTGACTTTGCATCCTTGGGATCACACCTGCCTAACATTGTGAATCTACAAAGGAAAGCTAATTTAGAATGTAATAAGCTTAAATTACCGCATTACTGGTAACTGTGAGATTTGGCAGTATTTTCCAGTGATTTGTAAGTTGTATATTGGAGATTCCTGAAAAATCTGTGAAATGATTGGCTGCAACTTACTTCCTAATGAGATAATTATTATAGACTAATAAAAAAAAAATTAAAAGTTATTACACTCATTGTAGTTATGAATTCGTTTTTCAGGTCATGTCATGAAAGCTGCGGAGCATTATGAAGCATTTTATCAGCTAACAGAGGGTTCGACCTGGAAGGATGAGACAGGCCATACTTACAATTCACTGGCGTGTGAGCATCTCTGGAGAATTTATACATTACTAGCAGACAAAATGCTAGAAAATAAAGAACACCAACAGGCCATCAAAACGCTAATAAAAGCTTTAAAAATGGCAAAAGAAGGTAGGTGAAAAATAACACTTTCCCATTCCTTTATTTGATGTGCATGTCATGATTTTCCCAAGAGTAAAGTAGAAATTGTCAAGTGTTTGGCTGGGTCATTATTTCCTATGAAATTCAAAGACAAATACTATCAATACACTTCCAGTTCTCACTAAACAAGAAATGCCTTCTTGCTGACAACAAAGAATCTTTTAGATTCCTGAAAGCTTTATCTAAAAACAAACAAAAAAAAAAACAAAACACACCAAAAACAAAAACAAAACCCCCCCCACCTTTTGGGAATAATAGTATGTAACAGTGAACCCATAATCAGAAAGTGAAGTCACTGATGGAAGCTCAGCTTGCTGATTTTGACTGGCTAGTCACTGCTGATTTGGCATTTTTTTAGTGATATTATCTGCTGGAACACTACATTTTCACTACATAGTTATTTAGTACTTGCAAAAAAGAGTTTTCTATCATAAGCAGACAAGATTTCTTCTGTATATCTTAATACACTTACTGCCTCTTGTCCTGTCACTGAGCACCACTGAGAAGAGCCTGGTTCCCTCTAATTAACACCCTCCCCAGAAATTTGTGCACATTGATGAAATTCCCCCCTGAGCCTTCTCTACTGTGATCTCTACAGTCCCAGCTCCCTCAGCCTCTCCTCCTAGAGCAGATGTTCCCAGTCCCTTAGTCATCTTTGCAGCTCTTCGCTGGACTTAAATGGAATCTCATGTATTTCAGTTCATGCCCATTGCCTCTCATCCTGTCACTGAACACCACTGAGAAGAGCCTGGTTCCCTCTCCTTTATTGCTGCCTAA
>JAVJGI010000001.1:14570188-14593123 GCA_035590275.1 Ibycter americanus | reverse complement strand
CAATGTTAGAAGCCTTGCTGAAACTGAGGGAAACAACATCTACTGCTTTCCCTTCATCCACCAAGCCAGTCGTCTTATTGTAGAAAGCCGTCAGATTGGTGAAGCATGAATTCCTGGTCTTAAATCCATGCTGACTGCTCCTGATTGCCTTCTTGTTCTACATAATGGCTGTATGAAGCTTCATCCATGTGTGGATAGGTTTAAAATGGGGTGAAGTTAGAACAGCATTTGAACATTATATATAATGTGAGATGTTGATCAGCTACAAATGCCGTGCTCTGGATCATTTCCTACACAAGAGGGAACAGAAAAAAGAAGGCAAATATTACGAGATGACTTTATGAAAATACACATAATTTTCCAGATTTTTCAGAAATCTTAATAATACTTTTTTCTCAAAAGGTGCTGTTAATTGTTCACTTCCACAGGCTTACTTTTCCTAAATTATTATTCTAGATGATTATTGGAGTGCTTCTCAGAAGTAAGGTAGAAGGTCTCAAATAATCATCTTTTTCCATGCACAGCAATTCAAGAGCCTTTCATGGTATTCCTTAAGGGGCGTATTTTGCATATGAATTGCACATACAATTAATATATAATATTAATTCAATATTTATCACTAGATACATTAGGTTTTTAAAATTAATAATGTATGCCTAACATTAATCTGTTAGCCAGTCTTTGCATGGTTGTTGGGATAGATAGAATTAAACTACCAAAATGAGCAAATAAATTGAAAATATTTTCCAAATTTTAAAATAAGTTTTGCCACAAACATATACAGGTAGATAGCAGAACACAGCAATCTATAGAAGTGTATAAAATTTATTCAGTGAAGCCAAGGCAAGTTCCTAAAAGGAAATATCTTTATAAGATCAACAGATACTCTTGGAAAAAATGAAGAAGCTTTCAGGCATCTAAGCCTATGTGAACTTTGCCATTTATTATTTTAAAATGTGCCAGCAAATGGTTTCTGTTTCAGATTTTTTATTATATTGTCTTTGATTATATTAATTCTAAAGACCCAAAATTTCTCATCGTCTTACCTCATGAAGAATAATATTTTAAAACACCATTGGAAACGTAAATGCTTTTACGGTAATTTTGGGGGAATAAACTGAACAGGACTTTGGGAGCAAGAATTCAATTATTTCCATTCCAAATGTTTAATTTACGAGGGCATATGATTGTATTTGGCTAATTTTTTACTTTAATTAAACCACTAAATAACCTATTTTGGTTTTATCTGCAATTTACATTAGTAGATCTGTTTTGTGAGTTGCCTGTTTAGAACTTTTCTCTTGGGAGTATGTACCCAAATACTGAGATTGCCAATACAATTGATCAGATGAAGACATGTGCACCCAAAAACTGCACCGTCTTTTAAAACTGCATCTGTTGATCAAATCCAAGCTTTTAGCTTTTTCTTTAGCTGTTGTATAAAATACACGCTGAAGTCACACCTACAGTAAAACTGCTGCTACTAGTATTTACTGTAGGAACTAGAAGGAGCGCTGAGTGCTGAGGAAGTTTCCTATCAACTTCTTCCTTTTGCTAGTGAAAACTGCTGGAAATGAGAGATTGTCAAAATGGATTTGATGCCTTTCCAAAACTTACTTTGACCAGGCAGATGTTCCAGTGCCCTGACTTCAAACCAATCACTTTCATAGCTTCCTGAGACATGCAGTAAATATCACTGCACAGCATACTTACCATTGTTCTCTTTAATTTTAAGCTTTTGAAGCTCTGTTCAGACAAGTTCTCCCATCCCCATTCCAGAACCATAGCCTGTATCTATGAAGCCCGTATTTAACAATTTAGTTAAACCCACACTGGCTCTGGCTGCCATCTGTAGTACCCATTCTGTCCTTCTGGACCATCATCTGTGTTTATGTATTTTATGAGCTGGGATTAGATGTCATCCACTTCAGACTGTCAGACTGTTCTTAAGTGAGGAAGGGAGGTTTTTTATATGCCTAGCAACTTTTCACTGGTTATTCCTCTGTGAAACTGTATTTCTGTATCCTTTTTCCTTATTAAGCCTTTTAAGGGATATTGAATATTGGAAAAGACCATCAGGTTTTTGAGTTACAGGCTTTTCATAATTTTATGTAATGTATAAAGTGCTACAGATGGAGCATTGCTGTGGCCTCAGCAATTATAACATTTAGAGAGTTCCAGAACTAGATGTAGGCTTCTGTGTGTTTGGACACAAAGGATTTATTAGCCTGACAATTGCAAGTAGATAATCTCCCTTTTCATTGCAACTATATCTATTCATGCATTTTACAAAATATCTTGATATGCGCTTAGTTATGCTTCAGGTTGATTTTTCACTCTTCATTGCATTTGAGCAGGTGGATATTGACCAACAGAAAGACTGGATTTTGGCTATTTTTAATATAATTTCATCTACAATTGGTTTTATGGATACTCATGTTATGGAGGAAAATTTTTTAATATAGTGTGATACAGTAACCATTTATATAATTAGTTGATATAAATTTCAGGATTGAATGGATGATTTTCTATTGAGGGAGCAATATTAAAAAAACAGCAAGTAGTGTTTTCTAGATCAGTATTACTTAAATAAAACGTGGCATGGAAAAGTGTGATGCACCTCAGTTAGCAACTGCCTGTGCAGAATTTTCTGTGACTACTGCTTCCAGGATAAGATACCCCTTTTTTTAGCTATTCTAGCCTACAGCAGGTTGCAAAATAGCCATGAGAATAAGGAATATGAACCTGGTCTACTGATAGCTCCCTCTTGGTCATGGGTCAGCATACTTTGTGTTTATGTATTAGGGTGTATTGTATATTTGTAGCTACTTTTATTTTATATATTAATATTTAGAGAAAGGCTACTATGATTTTCTAATGTGAAGATACTCTGGGTATTGTTAAACAATTCATGATAGAGAACATTACAGCATGTTAAATTGTTGGTACTGCATTACTTACTGGAAGACATTTTCTCTGACTTTGCTGAACTTTCTTGTTGAAATTTGTTTAAATCCATTGCCCCTATTTTTAATTAGCACT
Organism: Ibycter americanus; assembly: GCA_035590275.1. Classification (NCBI taxonomy): domain Eukaryota; kingdom Metazoa; phylum Chordata; class Aves; order Falconiformes; family Falconidae; genus Ibycter; species Ibycter americanus. Next base: position 14,590,081 of record JAVJGI010000001.1, on the reverse strand, counting down.
ATATATTTTTGGAAAGTGAGAAATAGCAAGGGTAAGGAGAAGGATAAACTTACTACAGTATTTAAACATCTGTATGTTATTTAAGAACCTGCAAGAACTGTCTGTATTAATGTAATTTTCTTCAGACTATGCTGGTAACTAACTTTAATCCTTTCTCTAGGAGGTGACATGAAGATGGAAGGAGAAGCTGCATATTGCTTAAGTTTAGCATATCATCTTGCTGGAGAACAAGAGACAGCATTATCAGTAAGTTTATTTTAAAGTTGCTTTAGCTTTCCCAATGCCTTTCTCTGCCTCCTTGGCATCTTAGGCATTTTGGAGAGTGGAAAAGAGTTGGAGAGATTTGGACCTTTTATAACTGTATCTAGTTCTGTAGATGGGGATCCATATGGCTTAAGCAATTATGGTTCCAATAAATTCCAAACTGGTAGAGTCCAGGTTTCAATGTTTGGATCTGTAGAAATAATATAAATTGACAATTCAGTTTATATGTGACTAGCTTTGCTTTTCCTGTATCCATACATACATAAACCAGTTTCTATTTAGTTAGGTTTTTTTATAAAACACCAGCTTTGCAAGCTAGTTTGATACAGCATAGTTGTGAGCAGCAATTAAAAATATATCAATTCATATGTTTAGCTTTTCAAAACATCAGGAATTTAGAAGAAATATACATTGCTTTTGGTATGAAAAGCTGTAATGCTGATGCAATCTGCTTTGTTGATACTTGAGTTCAAGCTCCTCTTCTCATGTTTGCCTTGAGTCTCCATACATAATAATTCTAAGACAATGAGAATTCTATGTGTGGAATTCTAGTCTGGAAGGAGGGTTCCTCTAGTTCCTCATAGCTCAGTATGAGAGGAAGGATAAGCAGCAACTTGATTTGTCTGTGCCAGTCATCAGAGAAGTGACAGTTCTCCGTGATCCTCTTAAAAACATTGTGTGGAAAATTAGTTTGAGTATTTGTCCATGATGATTGTGATTAATCAGCTGGATAATTGCCACTTCTATTTCTGTTTGTTCCTTTAACTGGAGAATGACTTGGTATTTTATTAATGGACATGTTTTATAGAGGTCATTCTTTGTGGTTGTCTCTTGTGGTGGTTTATTTTTTTCAGAAATAGGCCAATAAAAGTCACAGAGTGAATTCAACGTGGGTTTCAATATTGGTTGCTTGGCTTCTGCAGTGTAGGAGGGCTTCTAGATTTCAGACTTGAAATATCCTCTTACATGCTTTTGGTGATTTGTGGTATGATTTTTCCAAAAGTTACTGACCATCTTTATACATAATTCTTCAATACTGATAGGCCTATCTTCTGTATAAATCAACTGAATGCTGAAGAAGTGGGAGCCTATTCTCACATCAGTTGCAATCAAAGTTTGTAGCTGAATGTGGAAATATTTCAAAATTTAAAAGCTACATATAATTTAATAAAATTATATCTAATGGTTGCAACAGCAATGAGAAGAGGATATTTAATCTCTTCCAAGAATACAGTATGACAGATTAGACTAGATTTTTTTGTAGTTTATCTGCATTTTTTTTTGACGGACAAATGTGTGCTGGCATTCTTACCTGATCAACTTTTCTGTTAAGTTTCTGAGAGTCACAATAAACTGTGTGAATTATGAAGAGCAGCAAGATAGGCAAATGTGCTAAATAAAGAAGGCTGCATGTATATTTGATCTCTCCATCACACAAAAAATTAATTAATGAACAAGAATGCACAGTCTCCATGATATACAAAGGATCAAACTATCCTTGAAAGCATCAAAAATATTAGATGCCCTGGCATTGTTTCCTCAGGATCCATTTTGCTCATGTTTTATAGCTACTCCTTTCCCTCATTGCTCGCCCATGCCTCCTGCCAAAAAGTTACAGAAATCATTTGGAAGTTCTTTTTTTTTTTTGTCATGTGCAGAATTATTATTTTTTAAAGGAAGATTCTGAAACCTTGAATTTTGTCATGTACTACTATTAATTTATTATACATATATTATAGGTTGTGCCTATTGTTTTTAGTCTTACAAAAACACCTGAGACATAAGGAAAGCAATGTGCATTTTTGTTAAAAGGGAAAGAAAGTCTCTGTAGTACAAAACATAAATGATACATTATTATAAGGGTATAAAATGTTATTTTAACAGTAATAAAAACACCAATGCATTTCAGGGTAAATAATACAATATTATATTATAATACAGAGGCATTTCCTAATATAATGGCATTTCCAATAATATTACATGAGAAACCTATGAAGTACTTTCATTCAGAAAACAGAGTGTGTATTATGGGACTAAGGAAAAGGGGTAAAATTTTAGCTCCTTTGTCCTTAACAGTGATCAATATAGACAGCAGTAAAATATCAGTGGTTGACAGTACTGTTGAGCACAAGTTGTCTTCACTCTCCAATTAGAAATCATTGCCTAAAATTTACCCTTCTGTTCTCAGTTTAATGGTCTCTGTATCCAAGGGGAGCTCAGATGCTTACGGAGATGAAATCATTGCATCCTGTTCCCAAAGGACTACTGGTTATCATTACACATAACATGCAGACAATACTGCTAGGAGCCAGTTTGCCTCATGGTAATATGTAGTTCATCACCAGCTTCTGTAGCATGCTAAAGAGGTCTTGCCACACAGCTTGGGACTATTCGGATGTAGACTCAGGGGTCTCAGCAGTTATTTTCCTGTTTTGCATCAGTTTTCATCTTCTTTATCCTTTTGTGCTGTGGTCCACCTCAGGCAGTCTCCTTCTAGGGGAATCTGAAAGGAGCAGCTGTTACAGATACCATTTCCTCCAATTGTTGCCACTTGGTTCCTTTTGCTGTTTAGCATGCCTCTCCCTCCCCCAACACGCACACACAGTAGCATGCATATAAACTTGTGTCTTTTTCATTCATGTCTTCTAGCAGAGTGGAGAAGCATATGTTCAAAATATTCATTATCTGATGCAGTAATTAAAGGTTGAAATGATTAAGCTGCAGCCTATTATATCAAAAATATGCAGTGACTGTATTGAATGGGCTAGTTTTGTTGGAGAAGGGTGTGTATTTGCTAGGCACTTGGTGTTTAATCTAACATAATTTGATTTGGTGTATAATCTGTATAAATTGGTTTAATTTTATTTGATATATTTGATTTATTTCAGTGGACCTACTCAGATGTAAAAACATAAGTGTGTGCAAGTTTAAAAGCCTGAGAACTAATTATGTTCAATAGCAGTGTGATAGGTTCATCGTATTTTTCATATCATCTGGTTTATAACAAGCCCAACGGCTTTTCCACAAAATATGACGCAACATATTAATAGCTCACATTATATAAATTTTATCTTAAACATTATAGGTTTTGTCAGGGGGAGTTCTCCATCTAGGCTAATTTTAAAGTAAAAGTTACTGTTTACTTGTTTTTCTTCAGACTTGTATAACAAGCTAAGTATTAACTGAAACACTTCTGTGTCATTAGAAACCTTGCATGAGGTATTGTAATCTAATGCTTGACGTGGGATTTTTTTTGTTTAAACTGGGCTTTCAAGAGTGCTTCAAAGAATTAGGCATCATGGATTTTTCCTCCTTCAATTAGGGTTGCATCCCAAATCATCAGGAAAATTCCAGTCCTCATCCCTTGTCTGAGCGTTAGGTTTTTTCCAAGTGTTCCTTTATTTTGGATGTTGAATCCTGTGTTTCAGATATGTTACATATTTAAATAACAGAGGCAATGTTCATGAGTACTGAGACTCATGCCAAAATAAATGTGGTAATTTATGACATAATGCTGTGTGCCTGAATTGTCAGAATTACGATATACAAGCCACAGGCATAAAATTATCAAGAAAATTTATGAACTTACAAAGACATCTTCACATTCAAAATGACCCTATTAAAGTAATCAGAGGTGATTTATGACCATAAAGTTAATTTCTGAAAAAGTCTGTATCAAAACAACTGAAAATTTTGTCTCAACTGATGCAGTTAGAGAGAATATAAGTAAATGTATCTGGGATGCAGATGTTCCAAAGTTAGTATGCACAGTATATTTTATTTAATTATACCGATTGTATCTAATCATATAATTACGTCCATATGTATGTATGAACTTGGTGTATCAAGGAGGATCTTAGCAAGTGAAAGAACTCCAAAAGGTAGACTGAATGTTATCCTCTTTTCTCCCAAACATTGTGAAAGGTAGCTGAGAAGAATGAGCGTCATTCCTTTGAGATATGCTTACTGTTCTAGTGCTTTGCTGGATGGCTGAACTTCAAGACACATTTCTGTCAATGGTGCCTGAGTAGACCATGGAGTCCAGGTTTAAATTCTCATTACTGTTATTAAGAAAAGAAACACTTTAAATGGAGACTTGCAAAACACATCAAAAGATACTATTCAATGGAAATTATTTCAAACTTCATTCTTTTAAATCAGCCAGATTGTCCTTTATTCATCTCTAAGTGATATTTAGCCATTAGTAATAAAGTATAACATTTTCAGCTTAGCAAATGGCATCATATGCTTGAAAAAACATTTTAGCATACCAGTTTAAGAAAAGGTCTCATCATTCCTAGAGGCTTCACTTTTACTGAAGTGATTTTTTAATTGTTCTTAAAAGTGTACTTATTTAGAAATGTTGTATTTTTCATATCTGAGGAATAAAAAACCAGACAGAAACTCTGAGTCAGCTTTGAAGGTAGGCATTTCTGAATGATCTTGACACTGACAGTGTATATGTACGGACAAAGGTTTTCTTCCTGAAGGTCTAGTATTAGTGAGCCAATTCTGAAAGTGATTAAATTTCATGTTTCTGAAAGGTCCCTGCTGCTAGGCACTGGTGAAGGTAGTACAAACAAAACTGTGTGAGAACAATTAGTACTGGTAGTGAACTTTGCCCTGACAAAATATACTGACTCACATACTGGTGGAATAAAGAAATTAGAAATTATTTGTGTTGAGAATCTTCACTTGTCCTGAAACTTCAGGAAAGAGTCTGATCATTCAATTATTTTGTTGTTGTCCATTTAGCACTCAATTCTGTACTGAAAGTTCTAACTTTTTATTTGGATATGAAAGTGAACAGTCTCTTAGTGAATGAAGGATATCTTCCGTTGGTTTAATTTAGATAATAGTTTTCCTATCTTATCCAGTTTCTTGAAAACCTGAAAACAAACAGAGAAAATGCTCTGAGTAGCCCTGAGGTGTAATGATGCTGTTTTCCTTCAGTACTTTTCTGTATACCACACAGATTTACACCTTGGTGTTATGGTGTCCACTGCATTACCTTGGAACATGGTATCATTTTCCTTTTGAGTCTGTGGTTCAAATTGCATTTTGCTTGGTTAATGTCATTCGAATAACTCCTCTCAATAAACTGGATTTTTGTCAAGATATATGTACCACAAGACTACCTTTTGTAAGATAACTCTCTTAAATGCAGTGCTGCTGCAGAATTACAGTAGTCAAGGTATACAAAAATTATAGAGCATGAAAACCAAAAAATATTCAATACATAATTACTTGATTACAAGCAAATCAGATTATCACATTTCCATGTTTTCCCATAGCAACAATGAAAATAAATGCACTAGTAACTTGTTGATATCAACCTTACTCTTCAGGAGTCTCATGTTCCATAAGACTGACTACCAAAACACCATAAATGGGTGGTCTTTCATCTCATCCATTACAATTTTAAATCTAATCATTCATACATCCCAAAAGAGCAAGACAACTGCAGTGACCTGCAGATATGACTGCATGTTCCATCAGATAAATCTATAGCACCTTTTCAGAATTTTAGGACTATCTGACCACTGGTGTTCTCATGGATCTGAATGCGAGTTGGTGACAAAGTTTAAAACCTCAATTTTGAGGGCTAAGCATGGAGGACATTATTTTGTTTGCATGTTTGTTTTTAATTCCCAAACAGTATGAAAGTTGCTGGGTTTATATATATTTATAAGGTTTATGTAGCCTTACTTAAAATAGATGTATGAAACATCCTGAATTTAGAACATTTAACACATCAAATGTGGTTTCCCAAAGTTCAAACTCTATTTTTTTGTAAGATTTTGACTCAGAATATCTATTACAAAATGACGCATGTTATTACTACCTTATACACACATGCACTTGCTTGCATGTACACACACACTCCCTGTATGAGTTTGCAAAAGAACTGGAGGGCGCTGCAGTGCAACATTAATAAGAATATTTACATGCTTCTGCATTAATAATAATAATAGATATCTTAAGAGCAAGAGAATTAATTGTACAACTCTGAATGATTTCCATGAAATTGTTGCTAGCTGTTATGTTTGAACTCAAGAGCAGCAAATCATCACTTATTGGAGGTTTGCTTAGCTCCAGTATGTTGAAACATTGAGGACGAAGCCATAAAAACACCTTAAACTGCTCTGCAAGGGAATAGAAATATCTTTGCATCTGCTTTTCAGCAAGGCGTGAAGGGCAGAGCAGAGCAGTTGGCAATCATGGAGCCTTTGCTGTGATCCTACCTTTTTGATATAGCTGATGGGATGGAACAATCTCTGCTCAGAATGGCCAGTGGAGATGGCTCTTCCTTATGCTTTCCCTAGCAAGGTAGGAGCCAGACTGTGACCACAGCTATACAGTGTCTGTTTTATGGGATATAAGGTTACAATTAGTCCACCTGCCCTGACTGAGGTTTCTAAAACTCTTAATAACTGTCTTCTGTCAGTTAAAAGATGTGATTTAGGCAGACATTTCCTACTTACTGCATTGAAACCTTTTTTTAAAGTAGCTAATAAAATATACCTTTTTTTTTTTTTTTTTTTTTAAATAACTGCTGATATACAAGTTTCCACTCATTTCATTCCCATAGGCTAGGAACAAAAAAGACAAAGCAGTACAACTGTATGCTATAGAGGTTATTTACTTCATGTACTTTAGACTATATTGGATTTCTACCTTAGGTGTGCCAAACCTTGGAACCTAAATGCTGTATATAATTGAGAGAAAGAGATAGTTACGGCATGTCTAAGTTTGTAGCTTATATTAGCTGAGAAACAGTAGTGTGAAAGATGTTAAGAACTGTTAGTAGTATGTCCATTAGTGAAACTGCACATATTATACCCAGGGCTGTAGCAAATGGCTGAAAGACTGTATAAGAAATTTTCTAATTCTGTTGGATAATACACTTACAAAAGTCAGACTTTTTATGTGTTTTGAGAAATGAAACATTTGTACCCACATGGTACAAACTCAGGAATTTCAGTACTTAAATGCAAATATATTTGGAATCTGGGAGGTTTTGTTTTCCTTTGTATACTTTAGTTCAAATGAACAGGCATTAAAAAAATTTCTGTAAAGGCAGGCTTTTAAAATTAGATTGGTTTCTCAAATTGGTATAGTTCAAGCTACAGCAATTTATTTATTAAATACGTGTTTAAACTTAAATTCAGTTATTCCCATTGACTTCAAGGGCACAACTCATATATTCAGGTGTAAGCAAATGTTTAACAACTTTGCTTGATCAGAACCATTGATGGCTAGATTGGAGGATAGGAGGTCTTGATTCAGGCATCAGATCTTAAGGAATTTAAAATTTATCCTTTGACAGATAAATAACCTGAGAAGTTAAAACACTGAAGCATGCCAGTATAAAACCTAGAGCTTGCTGCTTCATTGCTAGAAGCAATTTGTTTTGCTGTTTTGCTTTCAGCTTATGTATTATTTCAGAGCTGATCAAAAGAATTGGTAGCAAAGTGTGAAATAAATTGTACTTCTAAATAAATCGATTTAACACTCCTTGGTGCTTTAAGTGATTTTAGTAATATTAATATTTAAAATATTTCTGTCTGAAATCTTTTTATGACTACATATAGCAGTAATGGCCACCATTTCATTCTGCTGTTTTTCATATTATAATACTACATAGTAAACATTGTAAAAATACTATCTTTTAGCACTGAAATGGATGCAAAAGATTTCAAGTGTCTATTTGCATGTAAATGACTCAAGTTTTATTCAGTCAATAAAAACAGTCTATTAATCCTTTTACTACATTACTTACATGGGTTAAAACTTGAAGAATATGAGGTTTTCAGCTGAATGAGAACTTTTCCTTAACTTCCACATAGGTATCCAGAAAATTAATGTTTTTTAACTGACTTAAATTTTGTGTATACCTTCCTAGTTTACCTTTGCAGTTTTTTCTATTGTGTTATATAAATTTAAGGGTGTGTTCATTTGTTTTTAGCTAGGAAAACTTTGTATAATTAAAAATATCTGTTCATGGGTGGACTAAAGATATTAATAAGCATGAAGCAGATTATTTATAGGTGCTTTGTCTAAGAAGTAATGGGCATTTAAGCATGCACATGCATATAGTATGATATTAATGTCTTAGGAGGCTACAGCAATCTGACAGCCAGGTACATTCATGTAGACACAACAGTATAATAAAAGCAGTCCAGACATCTGGATCACGGTGCTGCGATACAAAAACATTTCTGAGCAATTCACATTATTGCACTTACCCAAATTTCCAGTCTTGTCCACCCCTTTCTCCTGTTTCTTTCTCCGCCTCTGCCTTTGTCTTTTATGTACTTGCGGAATCTCATTTTTCCTTTACAAGTCACCTCCATCTGCTTATGTGTCAGAGTGGCCCTTGTGCCACACATCACATTGAGGAATTCTCAAGATGAAGGGCTGTATTCACATCACTACTTCTGTCTCAGCACTGTTTCATGCTTGTCACTGCTCAGCACTCAGCGCCACACTGCCTTGTTTTGTCAATAACCATTTATTTGTTGCTGGAATAGTAGCAACCATTACATCTGACCTCCCTGTTTCATCAATTATGGATAGATTATTGGATGTGAACATCTGCAAAAGCTTGCTGTTGAACTTACCTCCTGGCTGGGATTAGATAAAGTATTAAACTGTTGTTTATTGTCAGGCCAAAACTCTACTGGGAAGCCAGGGAATTCCAAGACTAGCAAGACTCCCATCAGCAAGCACCAAAAATTGTTTAGTATTGCCACCGTTTCCCATAAGATCGTAGCCATTTATTATTTACACTTATTACTAGTTGTTATAACATACTTGATAAAAGCTCTTGGCAGGCACAGTGTTTCCAGCTATTGTCACATCTGTCAGGATGGAAAGGATACATAAACTGTTTTTTCCTCTTATATTGCTGTTAAAGGGTAACAGATGAAGCTTCTTCACTCCAGACTGCTAAGCCATGCTTTATTTTGAAGAAATATGTCAACAATGGCTGGTTTGGAAAACATTACATTCCTGTACTAAATAAAGATTGCAACAACCTTTACTAGAGTAATGTCCCTTGCAGTAAAGATTTCATATTTTACAATAATAACAAACTAAAATACCTGGGTTTGATGTTTGCATAGGGTTTTGCTCTGAAGGACCTGGCTGATTTTTAAAAATTTTTATTTGTTTTAATAAAACTCTTTATGAGGTATAGTAAATAATGAAATGATGACTGCATTCCTACAAAGTTGTAGGTGTCAAGAATCAGAATTAATATAATTGTTAGTGGCACCGAAAGCCAGAATTAAGAACAGTAATACAGAAGCTGATACAGAAGAAATGAGAAGGATGGGAACAAAAGTTAACATTTATTCAATCATCTGCACATTTTATCTTTTTTAAGTTTCCTGTGCAGCAAAATGGAGCATACAGGGTGAACTCCTGACCTCGTGGAAGCCAACAGAAGTTTGAAATTACTCTGGGGAAAGGAGCTTTTTCAATTAGTTACTTGTATTTACATATCAGTTATTCAGAATCAAAGTAAAATGTACATACTCTGAATATTATGCAAAGCATACAAATAAGATTTGATACAGGCAAAGAACCCTAGGTCTTATCTTGATAGACTGTTAAGGAATGAGTGAAATGTTTGTCTCCCCTTCTCTAATCCTTCAAACAGATGCAGACATGAGTAACCTGAGGCATGGATTGCCATGCAAGTTTATAGAGCATCGAGGTAAACAATTGCGCTTGATAGCCAAGTATAATAGGGGAGGGAAGAGGGTGAACTGGATGGGGCAGTTACCCCTCAGGGAGTGTGCCAACCAAGCAACACCTTAGTGATAGCCATGTCCTAGCAAGAGCCTGTGGAAGGTCTTGAACTCCACTTTGATGTTTGACTTGACCAGACTTCTGGGTGGATTCTTTTACATCCCTCCTCATCTCCCTCTCTCTGATTCCTTTGCTCCAAGATGCATGCTTATGCTATGCGTTATCCAAGTACCCACCTTAAAGTCCCTGGAACAGCAGTTCTGGAACAGAACAGATTGGCCAATTTCAGACAAATTCTTTCTGTCTCTGTAGGAACAGTGACAAAGTTTGTACACTTCTGGTTTAATTTTTTTCCATTTGTTTATCAAAACAGCGCAGTCCAGTGTAATTGAATATGGCTAAGGGCAAGGACGCTTAGGGACATGGTTTAGCGGTGGACTTGGCAGTGCTACATTAATAATTGGACTCAATGATCTTAAAGATATTTTCCAACCTAAACGAGTCTGTGATTCTAAGGGGTTAGCATTCACATTTACAGAATTTGAGTTGGTGAATTTCGGTGGTGACAAAAGAGGGCGAACAGTTCTGGCAAATCAGGGACTACTCCCTCTTTCCTTCAGCATGGCACCCGGTTTCAGTATCCCTTAACTGTGAGCATGCAGGCAGAATGCTGTACTACTTCTGCCCTGGATGCTCACTATGCCTGAATACATTCAGCATTTAACAAGGTGCGGCCTGCCATTCAGTTGACAGTGGTGTATTATTTTCCTGGGATCAATGAGCTCTGCTCATTGTAATCAATACATTACATGAACAGTACGATTTTCTTATTGCTATCCAACCTCTCTCACACTGTGTTTTGGCCAAAATAAAAATGCATGTGGGTTTGTGTTGTGAAACTCTTTTTTTGACCTTACTCAGGATGGCCACAGGCATGTAACCACTCAAATTATGGTAATAAAGACCTCACTTTTAGGCATTTTTAAATATGCATTTCTTGGGGAGCTGTGGGAGAGAGTTCACTGAGCTGCTAAATGCCTATGCATACAATTCTATTGTCTTTTATTTTCACTGGGCTATATGAAAGTGATTATTTAGTGACTGTCAGTTATGTGGTTTTTCTGAAAGATTTAAGAGGTACTAAGTGGTATGAGGCCAGCAGTCTCACTCAATTGCATTGTCTGTCTACCGGCACCTATTGTTGGCTCCAGGAAAATATTGTCAGATGCTGCTAGCCAGGCTGGGCCTTAGCCTGTTACCGCAGCACCTGTCAAAAATCATTAGCTACTGATCTCTTTGACTAATGTTCCAGTTGATTGTCTGATTCATGTTCAAGATCTGTAAATGAGGCAGAAGCATCTTTACTGCTCACCAGCTGTGAAATGGCTAAACACAGCTAGACTTTTTCAGAAATCAAAATAAATGTATTTCCAATAAAGTTTGACAACAATATCGAGTGCAAAGCTGAAAGCAGGACTCTATTTTTGTGTTTTTTAAAGTTAGAGTATTATAAATCAATATTATCCCATCTTGGTTTTGTCAGAGTAATGTATTTTACCAAAATAGTGGAATACCGGTGGTAGCGTTAATCTTGTGTTGAGTTGGATAGACATTCTTTATTCAACATAAATGCATAGCTTCAATTTTTACTCTTTTGTCCATTATCCCCAGATGTATCAATGTTTAGCATAGCCTGTGTCCTTTTGTCTGAGTCCTCCGTGTATGCTAATGAGGTGTGTGCATGTTCTTATTTACATATAAAAGTAGTACAGGTATGACAACAATAAAAAATCAAGGGTGGGATTTTGGGGAGGGGGAGTCCGGGGAGGGGGGGCCTGGGGTATCTGTTTTATATTAATGGAATAACCCCAGGAGGGTCACGCTGGCATAATGCTGAGATAACTGAGAAGCAAATCTGGGCCTGAGATCAGACTAATATTTTTTCTTGGCAAAGGAGGTAAACATGAGAATCACCACTATCTAGAGAATTAGTGCAAGAACTATACCACAAGTAGGCTCTAGTTTGAGGATTTAAGCAGAGCTTGTAACTTTATTTTTACACTGTAACTACTTGTAGCCACAATAGACTTACAAAGACCCAGGATTTTGATTTTGTAAACAGATGCTCCCACAGTAGCTATCCCCCTTCCAGGTCCACCTGCATCCAGCTTTAAGTCCTAAGCAAGAAAACAAGGGAGATTGTACAATGCATCCTGATTTTTTTAATTTCTATTTAGGAGCCATAAATGCTTCTTTCTTTTTTTCTGCAACACCAAAATAATAGCAGATGGCATGTGGGACTGTTGTCTGTAATGTGGGAGACAAAGTTGAAGTCTTCATCCTGTCACCTTCCCACATCCTGCACAAATGAGAACAAGTGATTGAAACCCACTGTTAATTTCTGTATTAGACTTTGATTTTAATTTTATTTGGTTTTTTTAAACAGTATTTCCACTGCAGACCCACAGAAGTAGGAAGTTTGAGGCCGTGTGCTGGGTCACATAGAGCCAAAAACTAATTCATGACCAGAATTGATGTAGTTTTTATAATTTTTATTTTGTTAAACTTACCTTTTTTTTTTTTAGAGGTAGAAAGAACTGTACATTATTGTAATCTGTTCAACTGTATATACAATGATCTTTTTCCACTAGTTAGTTTTCCCACTAGAGTATCAAGCTGTCTGTGAAACAGGATGGAAATTGTGTAATGGAGCCTAGCATGATCAGGATAAATCTATTGCAACAGTTTCCTTCCTCAGAAGTCTTCATACATAGCAAATCTAAAAAACAAAACCAAAACCAAACCAACAACAAAAAAATAAGACAGTTTGCCCCTTCAGTAACCCTAAATCTCTGAAAACTTTGTCTGAGTTTTAAGAAGGAAATTCAGCCAGATTCACGTAATACCCAAACCCACTCTTTCTAATGGACATTGCCAGTGTAGATTCTCATGTAGTCCCATTCAATATCTCTTCTTCTTCACATATTTTTATATTTGTTTCCTTAACATGAAAAAAATTACCATGATGACATTTTAATGCACAATATTTACCATAGAATACTGAAGCAGAAGCTTGTTACCTTAATGAGACTTTTGTTTTGTTGTCTAAAAACAATTTTTCCACCCTTTTTGTTTGTGTAATGACAGCTGTATTCTCTAAGACCACAAATGCAGCAAACCTGCATATTTGTGTAGGAGTTTTCAGCATTAATTATTGACATGTTCCACCTCTTCCTTGGATGACACCATCCTCTGCACACACTGGCCAAAATATGTATGAAAGACTCATTTCTGACTATACTTCTGTCTAAAGGTAGAAAAACTTGCAAGGGAGCCTATAATTTCCATAAGATCCAAATGGTATGTGTTCCCAATATATATGCACTTGTCAGAGGGCTCATAGATGACTGGCCCAGCCATGCCCACTCAATACTCTTGCCACTTGCCTGTCTTCTCTTACGTGGTATTCACAGGAACCCAGTTAGGTGGACTGGCGGTTTGTATCCTGTGAAAATAAACAGTAAAGTTTTCATGTCCATTTGTTGCTTTCAGGCTGCTTATAGATTCTGGCAGACATTATTGTGTCAATTCTGCTTGATTTGCCAGCATGCAAGCTTTATAAATTTTTATTTTAAATGAAAATTAAAACTGTGCTATTAATTGCAAGAGACTTTGGGTGAAATCCTCTAATACTTACATTTTGTTCCAGTATTGTATCCCACCCTACCCCCTCTTCTTTTTCTATCCCGAATGTTGAAGGTAAGGCATGCACCATAGGTGAGGAGGCCCCTCTTCACTTCCTCCACACAAATGGATACTGAGTGATTGTAACATACAAAGGCACTACACAGCTCCTTTCCATAAAGAATGTGTCCCTTTCCGTGTCCCTACATAGTATCTAAAGCTGGAGGAGATATTTGAATAATATATTCAAGGCCTAAAGAGTGTGTTTTCTATTGTAATTTATCCATATTTCCTCCCTTTCATGTAGCTTATTTAATTATTGTTATTTCATCATTATTTAGAATAAAATATCTGATTTGCATAGTGTAGTAGTAACCTGGGACCAAGATGAGCACTTTTCATAACTAGGAAAATGAGTGGCTTGCTTGCTTTCTCACTTCTTTCTAGCAGCTGGTGCGGAGGTGCAGCGAACCAACTTTTTATTTGAACTACACTGTCTATGGTTTTTACTTGGTTTTATCTGTACTTTTTAGGCTTTGTGATAGCTGTGATAGAAAAAAAGTGTAGCAGCCTAAGCCTTAGGTGCCTAAGTAACCTTTCTGTGCTAGGTAGTAACCACTAGAGGCCCAGTGTCCTAGTTTGATGTTACAGAGACCGGTTTAAAGGAGTGATTTCAGTCCAGTACATAAAATTTTAGAAACCTCCTGACACTCTTATGGCAAGTTTTCTGATATGTGGTATGATTGGCACAACAAATGTTGACGGTCCTCTGAGTTAAATGCAAAACCAGAAACTGTTTCTGGGACACTTACATGCATTTCTATTACCATCCTGGATATTAGGACACGCCACAGGCCTTAGCAACTTTGAGTATGCATTCCGTTTACGGCGAGTTCAGAACTGATGTGACAGCTTCCTAACTGAGGTGCCTTTATACTTTTTTTGTCATGTCTTATGCATTGATAACTCAACTGACGATGACCTGTGAGTATAGGATGCAATGGTGATATACATGTGAATGTAACTGATGAGAAAGTACTTGAGGGATGATAAATCGTGCAGTGAGCATTAGTAAATGCTACTTTTTGTGCACACAGAGCTTATGTAACTAAAAAAGCCTTGTCCAGGAATACAAGAGATTTACTCCCACATGGAGTAAAACTCTTTCAAGAACTAGGAAATGTGAGTAGTGGAAACAGTGATAGAAGTGGTGATATGGTGATATCCATAGTATTAGCACACACAGGTTGTCTTCTTTTGAACCATGCACTTTGTCAACAACAGAGGATGCAGTCTTAATAGAAAATGCCCTATCTTTTGCCTCAGTATAAATACACAACTTGGGGCATACAGGATACTGTTGTATGTCCCTGGGCATCTCCCATCCCCCCTTCAGAGCTGGTAAATGACATTCACTACTCCTTTCTTGGAAATGTGCAAAAAGGATTTCCATAGATAGTCTTTGGAGATTTCCTGTTTTCTCATGTGTGTAATAGGTTGGGTCAAGCAACAAAGTGGGGAGAGGAAAGAATAAGATTTAATTTTATATGCACTCTCCCGTCATCACCATTGGAAAAAAAAGGGCTGAAAAAAGAAATTATGCGATACAGGTGATGTCAATGTTAAATTAAATTGAGATCATATGTTTTTATGCAGCAGCTGTAAGCTTTCAGTTATGGGAGGGGTCATGATAATAGATTACATTCCATATGACCGTTAACAAATTGCTTGTGTGCATGAACAATTAGTCATAAAAATAGCAACATTATCTACGTTATCTACAGTATTTTAAACCAACATAGATTAAATGTATAACCTATAATTTATTCACTTTTTGGGCAACTGAATTTTACTAAGTAAAGTTGTCATGGTGAGAGTTTAAAGAAAGAAAAATAATATGAAGTTTTATCTCAGCATGTCACTCTGAAACACTATGAATGCAAAGGATACTGTCATAAGGTATTGACTGTCAGAAATTCATAAAAGCACAGCCTCTTAAAACCTTTTATATTATGGATAAGGAAATTTATATTGCAAATCAGGTAATACCTCTTTGATTTTTGCAAAGTGCCAAAATACAGGGATTTAAATGCAAGTTATATCTTTTTAATTTGTAATTACTGAGTAGTTTCAAACAACTATAAGTAGTGATCAAAAACCTAGTCCCATTACAGCTAATTAAAGAAGGAATGTACAAGTGTGAAAACTTTGATTTTGTGTTTCATATGGACACAGAGACTGTAAAAAAAAAAAAAAAAAGACTAGAAATTCTTAGCACTGTATTTATTTTTTATTATGTTTTATTTTCCTGTTTCACAGATTTTGAACACCTCTGTAAAAACCTTCACAGCACTTTGTGATTCTGCTGGCCTAGGCAGAGCACACGCAGCTATAGCCAAGATCCTGGTAAGGTAGGTTAGCCCATCCTTGTCTGACTGTCAGTGCAGATTCATTCAACTGTGAAAGACTTAAATTGTTAGAGGTCTGTCGCTTCCCATTACTGACTGCTTAAATTTTAAGCAGTGCCCTTCTTGCAGTAAGTGACCCTTTCATCAAAAGTTATTTTAAACTGGTACACATTTTTTAAAGTGTATGATCCAAGCTTTTCTTTACCTGTAAACTATAATATGTCCTCTTTTCCCACATTTTGGGAGCTTTTTTAATTTATTCTTTCTCCCACAAGTTTGAGAGGGACTTTACTGGAAAACAGAAATGCAGGCATATTTTCCAGGTTAAAAAAGACAAAAACCTTGAAGAAGGTAGCAAGCTTCAGTAAGTGTCTCAGTGTAATCTTTTCTGAACTGTAGGTTTCTGTTTGTTGCACTTGCTTCTTCTGTGGAGGCATTTCTGGTTTGTGTCTATGTAACTAAATGTAAATTTGTTGTAAATAAGATGCTTGTCTTCAATGTTTTTGTTTCAGCATCTGGCATTAAAATTGTCTTCCAGGTGAATTAGTTTGAAACTACTTCAACTTCCTACACAAATAATTTTGACATAAATGCATAAATTTTGACATAGTCTAATGCAATTATCATATGAAGTAGGATAAAGAGAAATTAAAGTGAAGGCTGCAGCTTATCCTTGGTTCATCCTATGTTTGGGGACTTCAGTCCATATAATGCATGGTAAAGGTTGCCAAATTTTTTATGGAGGAGGACTTGTCACCAGGTTTATTTCAGTGTGTGGAGCAAATTCTCCGTTTGAATTAGATCCCTTGCCTTTTGGCCTTTCAGAGCATATAGGGACCAGCCACAATCATAATTCTCTTCAGCTCTCTGATACATAATTCATGGCTACTCATATTCTGAACATCCTAAATAAGCACGTGGGATAAGATGTTCAAAAAGCCACAGAACAGACTTAGAATACCAGGTCCCATTTTCAAAACTGTTGTAAGCCTAACTGAGAAAAATTTAGTTGCTAGGACACCAGCTGTTACAATGAGTGACTTGCAATGAGTGCAAAGGTGTCTGAGCTCTCAATAGCATTCATAGGTTCCTTGTATTCACAAAAAGCAGCAGTCTGGGTAGAGGGTAGCCTAAGATAGTCAAGAGGACATTCCTAGAAAATTGTGTATGTTAATTTCTTCTCTCTGTGATTTAGGCATTCTGAAAAGAGAACACATACATTTGTTTACTCAGAAGTTACAGGTCTGGAGATCCTTATGAAGTGAGGTTGCTAAACCCTTCATCTGAAAGACCATGCCAGTGCAAATTCTTTTCTTAAAAGCAGAGCTAAAGGAGGAGTGGCTAGTGATTTTCTTCTGTGTCAGATCTGTACTCCACACCACCTGGAAGCATTCTATAGCTATGTGGGAATGGACAGTCTCACTGCTTTCCAGTTGTTGCAAAAAAAAAGAGGAAAATAAGCAGGTATGCAGAAATGAAAGGGGAAACAAAGAGCAATAAGACTCCCCAGTTTAGTATTTAAGGCATTCTCCTAGGAGAGGAACATTATGATTGATTCAAGGAAAGGAGGAACTTGCTTTCATATCTAGGATCAGGGATTTAACTGCTATTCTATTGCACAGGTAAAGACACAACCATAAACCGTTCTTCTGGAAAATGGCTGCTGTGGCATTTTTTATAAAACCCATCTGGTAGTTATGCCCTAAGAGTGTTAACCAAATTAAACACCATACATATGTGCCTGCTTTGAAAAGCTTTAGGTACATGATAGGCGTAAACTGCTCAGCCCTGTAAAACGTCATGACGATTCTCGGCACTTTCCAGTCATTTGAGAAACTTTTATGTAGGAAAGTCTGGGCACCTATAAATCATAGAATCATAGAATACTTTGGGTTGGAAGGGATACTCAAGAGGCGTGGGAAGAGAGGTTGCCAGTGGAGGCTGAAGCAAAAAAGTTGTTGAGTATCTCAACCATCTCCCTATCCGTTGTTACCAGTTTGCCAGTCTTGTTCATTTGGCAGGGGGGTATGCTTTCTTTGGCCTTCCTTTCCTGACTGACATACCTGTAGAAGCTATTATTATTATTCTTTGCAACCCTTGCCAAGTTCAGCTCCAGCCATGCCTTGGACCTTCTAACCCCTACATAACCAGGCAGCGTCTCTATACTCTTCCCAGGATACCTGTCCCTGCTTCCACTGCCTGTGCATTTCCTTCTTGCCCTTTAGTTTGACCAGCAGGTCTCCACTCATCCATGCCAGTCTGTTGCCTTCCTTTCCTGATTGCATACACCTGGGGATCAAGAGCTCTTGAGCCCTATGGAAAGCATCCTTAAAGATCTGCCAGCTCTGTTCTGCTCCCTTGTGCCTGAGGACAGTTTCCCAGGGGATCCTATTGATTAACTCCTTGAAAAGCTGGAAGTTTGCTTTCCTAAAATTCAGGATCCTGACTTTACTTTTTGCCTGACCCATGTCCCTCAGGACTGTGAATTCTTCTACCAGTGCATGATCACTGCAGCCCAGGCTGCCCCCAGTCTTGACGTCATCTGTGAGCTCACTTGTGTTGGTGACCATTGGGACCAGTATCACATCCCCTCTGGTAGGGCTGTCTGTTACCTGGCTTAAGAAGTTATTCTGAGTGCATTCCAGGAGTCTCCTGGATTGCCTACAGCTCGCCATGCTACTTTTCCAGCAGGTGTTGGGGTGGTTGAAGTCCCCAGCAGGACGAGAGCCTGTGAGTGTGATGTCTCCTGTAGCTGGAGTAAGGAGGCTTCATCACGAGGCTCCCCTTGATCGGGCAGCCTGTAGTAAACACTGACCACAAGGTTCCCTTTGTTGCCTCTGTCTCTAGTTGTAACCCATAAGCTTTCAACCTGCTGGTGGCTGTTCCTCAGACAGCCTTCATTTCTTTACATAGAGGGCAACCCCTCTGCCCCTCCTTCCTCGCCTGTCCCTTCTGAGCAGCCTGTAGCCATCGACAGCCACACTCCGGTCATGGGATTCGCCCCACCAAGTTTCAGTAATGGCAACTAGAGCTGAGTCAGAACTGAATTCTGTCATTCAGTTGACCAAAAATTCAGAGGATCACTGTTCTGGATTTATGGTCCAAAACCTTAAAAGTCTCAGATAAGATATAGAAATCTGTTTGTGTACGTGGGCCTTACATCTTCTTGAATGCTTGAATTCTATGACTGAGAGTCATGGAGACTTGGGAAGTTTTCATTCATTGTCTTCATGGGGCAATTTTGTAGGGAGGTCTCACAGACTGGGAGACACTATGCCATAAAACCTTTTAATTCATTGTTTTAAGTAGAAACTGATAAATTCCATAATTACTTTTACTATTACTATATCACAGGCAGCAGAAAAGCTGAGTAGGCCATAAAGTATCTCTGACATGAGCAAATAGCATAAGCAACGTTTGAATTGGGTGTTGAAGGCGCCGGCCAAAGCAAGGCTGCTTTCAATTATCTTTGAAGGTTGTAGCAACTAGGGGAAATTCCTGTGGACTTGGAAGTTGCAGTCATCACTTCTGTCTTCGAGAGAGAGGATCGAGGAAGTGTCAGGCTGGTCAGCCTCACCTTGATCCCTGAGAAGCTGATCGAGCAAGTAATCCCAGAAGCAATTTCCAACATGTTAAGGACAAAAGGGTGATGTGATTTAAGACAGGGAAATGGTGCTTCACCAACTGATACCGTTGTAGATTAAGACGACTGGCTTGGTGGATGAAGGGAAAGCAGTAGATGTTGTTTCCCTCAGTTTCAGCAAGGCTTCTAACATTG
>JAVJGI010000001.1:14496651-14560455 GCA_035590275.1 Ibycter americanus | reverse complement strand
TGCGCTGCTGGTCACAGCCCCCTGAGCTCTGCCATCAGCCAGTTCTCCATCCACCTCACTGTCTGCTCATCTAGTCTGCCCTTCCCAAGTTTATGTATGAGGATGTTATGGGAGACAGTGTCAAAAGCCTTGCTGAGGTCAAGGTAGACAACATCCACTGCTGTCTCCTCATCTACCCAGCCAGCCATTCCATTAGGCTATTAGGTTGGTCAGGCATGATTTCCCCTTGGTGAATCCATGTTGACTACTCCTATGACTACATGCCCTTGTAAAAAGCCCTTCTCCAGCTTTCTTGTAAGCCCCTTTTAGGTACTGGAAGGCTGCTATAAGGTCTTCCTGGAGCCTTCTCTTCTGGCTAAACAACCCCAATTCTCTGTCTTCATAGTCCTTTTTACTGGATTCATGAATGTTGGATTTCTGTATTCTGCAGGATAAAGAGAGAAATTATTTGGGTTTCTATTTAGCAACAGTTGGCTTATATTTCTCCTACTGGTTTTGGTTTTGTTTTTGCAATTAGGAATATCCCTGGTCTTCGGTATACCCCTTCTTCCCCCATAAATCTGTAGGTTTTAATTTCTGTTCTTTTCTGTGCTTTATGGCCATCATTTCATTATCTTCTTTTTTCCATTTGTAAGATTTCTTTTCTAAAATTTAATATCACAATAGTAAATTAGGACTTTTTCTCCCACAGAGATGTTAAACTTACTGAAAAAGTGATAATTTCTAAATGGCCTGGCTGGAATCAGTATTAATACTTAGCATTGATGTACTGAGATTTGTATGTTCAAAATACTACACAGACAACCAAGAAACAATTCAGTTCCTGAGAAAGATATGAGCAGTGATATCTGGATTTTAGAGGTTAGGAAACAGCTAGGGAGAGTGATTTGCTTACTACCATGCCATGAGTCATTCTGTGGGCTGGCCTCTCAGCTGCAACATCTCTGAGGTGCTAGAGGAGTGGGCTCTAATATAGAGGTAAAATACACGTGACTACAACTAGCTTTTACAGTTCTTTTTTTTTTTTTCTGTTCTTTACTAGGGGAATTACAATGAAGCTTTTGAATATTTCAGTCAGGCTTCGGAGGCAGCAAAAACTTTAAATAATTTGCCCTTAGTGGATGAAACAAAGATTTATTGTGGCATTGCAAAGGCTCATAAACTGATGGTGGCATTTAACAGCCACATAGAAGCAGAAGATCCCATCAGCCTCAAGTACCTGCTGGCATGGAAGCAGAACAGAAGTGACATGTGCACTGACCCTCTTACAGTCGGTAAGACATCGGTTATGAAACACATTAGTGCTGTATTGTCCTCAACAGTTAAGTCGTTTTTCTTGTAGAGTTTTATGAAATTATTTCCTGGGTTTAATCCTTGTACTGAATGGAGGTTGGATTTACTCCTTTCTGTGCTTATTTTAAAGACTAAATTAAATAGGTTTAAATAGTATATAGGAGGGAGAAACAGATAGTAGTAGTTGCTATGGATGGTAACTTACTTTTTTTAGTGCTGTTTTCCAAAACATCACAGTTACGCGCAAACAGTCAAATATTATTTGTTCAGTTCAGTCAAATATTATTTTAATCTTTAAAGAAAAAAAAAATATCTTCATTTCCCATCAGTTTTTCAAGTGCATCCAAAAATAAGTTCTCTGTTCCTAAAAGTAAGTAATTTCTGCTTGATATAGTGGACATAGTTCTGAATTCAGAAAAACATGTTTTATTTTTGGCATCCTTATACATGACATTGGAGGGAAAGAAAAAAAAAGCAACTCTACGACTTCTTCACTGTGTTTCCTTGTCTCAGGTAAAAGTAGAGGAGAACATTGTGTGGAGTAGACCTCTTTTTTATGGGTTAAATTTTCTTTACCTTTTTTTCCCCTGTGCTATATGTTAATACAAGACAAACTGATATACACATTATCTCCAAGTATTGATATTATTAAACTGTATCATGCTGGGGAAGGAAAAGTAGTAAGTCTACTCCACCTTAAAACTTTCCTCTCTGCATTCTTGTGGAGAGTGTGAATCTGAAATATAGCAGAAATAAATGACAGCTGGGGTAAAGTCACAGTATGGAGCTTCAGAGTTACCAGGTCCAAGTTCCCTTAGTCATCATACTCTCAAAGACAAAGAACTGCTTGTCTGCTGTCTTTTTGTTTATCTTTTCCTCATAGAATTGGAACACTTAAGTATAACTTCTGTTGTGAATTTTATATATAAAATAAGTGGTTAATAGCCTGGTAATTGAAGATGTTAGTGGTTTAACAGGAGCCAGGATACCAGCAGCAACACTGGAAGCAACTGAGAATTGTGGAACAAAGACATTCATTGGCATGCTGAAGAGATGACAAATTAGATAGTACTCTGTTTAGATTTCCAGTGATGGTAACAAGGCAGTTCTTTCTCGATGCTAATGTGTTTCTTTTTTCTATGACTGTATATATTTATGATTTTTGCCTGAATAAGTGAATAACCAGCACACTCACAGATTTTGTTGTGTGGCAGAGTTAATTGGGTGCACGTCTCCTGCAAGGGATCATAAGTTTCTAGACCTGCAGTGCAGATGCCAATAATTCCAACAGAGATGGTCAAAGAAGAATCCAATGTCAAGCAATTTTATATGCATTTCATATGAGGATCATTAGCTGTAGCTGATGTAAGTAGGAGGCCAACAAAAATCAACAATGGCAACAGCAAAAAGCCAGGAGCCTCGAAGAGATAGAATGATCTTTGTATCTTCAACATGTATTCTACTTCTTGCACCTAAAGAGGTTTTCTGTTCAACTTTTGTACATCACTTTCTCCAGCCGGTTGTGAAACTCATTTATATCCTGAAATGATATGTGCCCCTTTAAGCTTGAGCTTCATGCTCCTCTTTAACAGTACTTCAGGGATAAAAAGAGTATGATTAGAAAAGCCCTTTATGTCCTGGCAAGCATGATACCAGAAACAAGTTTTGCCTACTGAGATTCTCTTCCTTCTGTATTTCTGCCTAGTTTACCCTCTGTTACTTTCGGTACTACAGTTTTCATTTTAGTTCCAGTTAACTCCAGGAACCCTGTGGCTACTGCATATTTAGCAGCTCTTCCAGTTCAATATTATTCTTCTCATTAGTGCTCCAAGCTTACTCTCATGATACCCAGATTACATCCAGGAAAACATAGTGTCACACTGTCAGCACAATCTGTAACATTCTTCATGTTTTGTGTGCCAAATCTCTCGTTAGTACTGGCATTACATTTTTAATATCTTTGTCTGGCAAAACATGACCTGGCACCAATTCAATATTAGGATTCACCGGCTTTTTTCAGGTACAGCCTTTATCCTACCTTCCAGGAGAATGTCTGTGCATCCTATGATGAACTCATCACTTTGCAAATTCCTGCTGTGATAATAGAACGGTATTTCTAGCTCTTTCAAACAGCTTAACGTCAATAATCTACTAGATTTTTTCCTCTACTAGCCTTTTTGAGGATGAAACAGCTAAAGACAAGATACAATGGTAGCTCTTAATTCGCAAGGGAATGTAATGAAAGCAAGAGGAAGGTAATAAGTTTTTATTTCTAACTGTTCTGATGGAATAATTTTTCTGTGACAAAAAAATGAAAGTAGTTTCTGTATTCTTAAGCAAAAGAAATACTTAGACTAGTGAAGGAACAATGACATTTAAATTCAAGTACTGCCATATACCTTATGTCTTTCAACCAAGGCTTATTTTCTAAATCAATCATTTCAATAGCCAGGCAGGAAGAACCATTAATTACTTGATTTACCTCAACATTTATTAATAAAATGGTTCTTTTGACCAAAGTTGCTGTGGACAAAAGGGATGGAATTGTCAGAAAACAGTGTTTATAAATGCAAAGGAGAATGTGTTTCTATCTGCTGTATTTGACTCGGTCACCTGACTTCACTTACAAGAGAGTTATTTATGCCAGTGTAAGATGCCACTGCAAGAACAAATATGTTTTTATTGATCTTTTCATGTTTAGTCAAACGTATAAAAAAATAACTATCAGTAGAATCAGTAGGCAAAAAGGCTTGCAACTCCATGTTAAAACCTAAAAAGGAACCCACAGCATGACTAACTAACATCGTCTGATAAGAAAACATTCCACAGGTCTTTCAGTAAACAATCTTGTGACTTACTGGCTTCTGGAAGGGAGAAGAATAAAGGTGTTGAAGGCAGGAAAATTTTGGATCAGATTTTGGATATTGATTACATGAAGTGGTGACCAGGTGTGTTTTCTGTGAGTCTGGCATCTCTTAAGTCCAGGTCATTGCATCTGGCAGGGCTGTGCCTCAGCAAGAAACCTTGGGTGCTTGAAATCATCTAACCACTTTTCAAAGTAGACTTAAAATGTGTTGTTTTCCTCACACTAAAAAGTCTTCAGTTATTTTCTTTTGAAATATTATGGGCTTTTGACCACAATTTAGATTTACATTTCTTGACTTCGGAGAACTTTGCAAAATTGACACATTTTACCATAGGTCTTCTGTGTTTTGTTGGTTTTTTAATAATTTAATAATAGCTACAAATGCATCACAAATTATTGTCTTACCCATATAATCAATTGTGAAGTCTTACGATCAATGGAATTATCTTGAACCATCAACTTCAGCATGATCAGGACTATTTCGAGCATTCCACACCTGAGTAGCCTTCATCATGATTTAAAGCACATGCACCAGCTACAACTATAGCTTGGAAAATATAATCCAATGAGCTTTTGTTCTTACCTCCAAATAATGTAGTCCCTCAATATTCTTTCTCCACTCCCTCTCATAGATGTATGGAATGGTACATTCCATAATGTGAATGTGTCGTTTTTGTTGTGTAAAAAGTTAAATTGTCATCCTACCAATTCACATTTTGTAAAGCTCTTTAAGATGTTTTATAGTAATTTTTCTGTAAGAGGTGTTGCTAGCATGAGATTGTTAGTATGTTGAAGAATAGAGACCTTACCAGGTGCATTTTAGATTGAGCTTGTGTGTGACTTTGTCATTCGTTAGTAAAAGGATTATCCCAAAAGAATGGTAAAGCCAGAAGTGAGATATGAGATCAAAGATTACACTAAATAAATTCTGTTAACATTCCTTTACTGTAACTTTCCACAGCCAGTAATTTATGGACCATTTTGATAAGAGTGTCCAACAGTAGGACAGTCTGCTTCATAATGTGAAAAACTGCTTTTTTTACCATCTCTTCTTTCTGAAGTACACTAATTCCAGGAAAACTTCTAACATTACAAATCTTTTCTTTCCTCCATTAATAAATTATGTTAGTTACCTCAAATGCATGCTAAATAAAACTGTTATGCCATGGCACTGTACCCAAAATGCTTGACTGTACTTTAGCAAATCAAAACCAATCTTTATCAGAAATGTGCATTATAAATTATACTTTGTATTTACCCAGTAGATGTTCATTGGTAGTAGCAGATTTTTTGATCTGAGAACATTGAAGAGAAAGAAAAAATACAGTGCACTGATGAAAACTACAAAAATAACAAGTCTTTGTACCTTACACAGATACACATCCATAAAACAGTTCTTACAAAGTCAGTGGAAAGATAGAGGCTTGTGTTAGCAGGTTCCTTTCACTGCATATTTCATATCTAAAGCTCTGACACAGATTTTGGTGCATCATGATGCTGATGTGGGACTACCAGGATTGTGCCCGTGCATGCCCTCCCTCAAAGCCACTGTTTGTGTGTCTGTTTTATTGACTTGTTTATTACTTAGTAAGGTCTGTTCTGCAGTTAGCATGTACAGAAGGCAAATATATAGGTGTGTGACCAAGTACACGCTCCAAGGCTGTCCCTGTGCCAGAGGCACAAAGGCTCACTTGTTAATAAGCATGTTTCAAAAGTAGCTCAAATGCTTCAGTGTCCCCTACTGAAATTCACAGGATGGCTTCAGCGCATTTTTGTGGGGTTTATCAAATAGAATAATTTGCTTACTTCTGGAAAAATACTCTGGTTAGAAATATATACATTTAGGAAAATGATTAGCAAAAAAAAAAAAAAAAAGTTTAGAGGTGATTGTGTCACTTTTTTTCCTTAAAATTTTCTAAACTTGTACTGCCTCTTCTTGTTCACATCACCTAGCACTCATCAGTTGCTGAATTTTAACTTGTCTCACTTTTAATTTTAAAAAATCTCAGTAATTTTTTGTCCTGCTGTACCTTTGATATTAATGCAAAATATCTTAACTAAATATTGAAAAACAGCATGCTTACATACAGATGTTGATGACAGGTGTATTTCACAAAATCAACTTATCTAGTTCATATATCTTATGTTACTTGTTATTAATTGGGGTTTGTTTTGTAAGTATTTGATTAAGTCTGCTTAGTGATATACTCTGGTATTTTTAGAAAGTAGGAGTGATTATTGCTTGGACTACAGAAAGAATCAAATGTGAAGAGAAGAACTGAGGGTGACAGGGAAGTTTTTTGGCACGTTGTGATCAGTGGCCAGACGCACCAGGTTCTCAACAGAGTCTGAGAACACAGTTTAAACATCTATGTCAGTTTTGCCATGATTGCAGTAGCTTGTTCTGTTTTCTGATGATGGTTGAACTTTATCTGAAAAAAACACGATAGGGGAGCGCTAATATTCAGTGTTCTTTTGCTTTGTGCAGATGCACTCTCCAGGTTTTTTTCCTGTGATTTCTTTTAAAATACTGCCTTAACTGGGAATTACTAGACAGGACGAGATGTAGACCAGGTCTGTGGATTGACAGTACCAAATTTGAGTGGAGGATTTGTAGAATGTTTTAATGTTTAACCACTGAATAATGTGTTAGGAGAATTTTTTTCATAACCCTTGCCAAAAGTTGGCAGTTTTTGCACGTATGAGTGATGTTATAACTTCAAAAAGTTCACTATCATCCTGTCTAATGTGATTATGTGGTTCTTGTCATCTACAGTTATTTAAAAACATCTTAACCAGAGGAGAATTTGGATCTCATTTAGATTTTTTCTTCCATCTGATACTTTCTATGGAAACATCTAAATCTCGCTATGCATTTGCTTTAGACACATCCTGTGCTAAACATTGTTGGCATCCAGCTGTGTTTTCTCAAACAAGCTCTCTAGATCAGCAGAAAATGGTTCCCTAAATAGGGTGAATTGTTCTTTCTTGTGGAAAAAAAATGCTGGAAGTGGTGTTCGAACTACGGTATATTGTCAGACCCTTTAGTGTAGCTTTATGCACTGAACTAGTGTAGCTTTGTGCCCTGTACTGTCAGTACTTGTACCAAAAGTGGAGTTCCTTACCAGTTTAAAAAGTGAAAATTCTTAGGGCAGAAGCTCAGTCCTGCTCTGATTCTGTAGGACACTTGACTTGCACAAAAGAAATTGAAGCGCTTGCCTAACCACATTAGGTCACTTCTGGAGAAATCTTTAATTTGGAGGCATCTGGAAGTTTTAGGTTTGCTTGCAGTCTAGAGCACAAGAGGCGCATTGACAAAAAGAAGAGTCATAAAGCAGAACAGCTGGCAGCTGCTGTGCTCTGGCAGTCCCCTGATGGTTGCAGGGCCAAAGGAGGAATAACCAGTTGGCATACTTTGAAGCGGCCCCAGGACTTCTCCCCATGTGCCCATCATAGGCCCCTTTGCTGCATACACGAGCAGAGATGTCTCTGGTGGTTTTATGCTCTTGTTCTCAAAAGGCAAAATTGATCCTCAGAAAGAACCAAAGAGCAGACTTTTATGTTTTTGTTTAATATTGAGAAGGTTGTTGTCATTTAGACTTCATAAAGAACCTTTTGTTGGTGCTGTCTGCAAACATGCCAACTGAGAGAGATTGACCTCAGGCCAACATGAAAACAGTTCTCAGCTGCAAGCCCTTCCTTACCAAAAGCTCCCCAACAATCTTTGGACACAGAAAATCAAAGCCAAGACAAAGAAACTGTATTCAGTGCATATTTTCTGTAACAGAACCCTTAGGTCATCTCAGGAGTCACAGTCAATGTATCAAACACCTTCCTTCTCCGTGGTCTCCCCAGCCAGCTTGCTTTTCTGCATCTTTGGGGGGGGCGTGTGTGTGTGTCTGAGATGCCTTCCCCTGTCTAGACATATCCTTTTATGTTCCTTTTATGTTTAAGTAACAAATTGCTGTTTTTATTAAGACTCTGTGGTCTAAAGATAGTCAAGATTTAAATTATTTACATTTAGAATGAGCCAATCTATTTTAAAAAGTGACGTGTCATACTTCCACAATTAATGTATTTATGAAGCCATATTTCTTTTGTCCAAAAATCCACCTCTCTTTTGATTGTTTTCTGTAATCACCAGGAATATTCTGTGATTTTTTTTTTTAACGGTTTCTGAAACAGTTATTTTCTTTTTGTTTCTCCACCTTCCCTGTCTGTTCTGTGCTCTACTTCTCTTTTGTTTTCTTTCCTGTTCTTCACTTTTATATTGCAAATTTTTCTCTCTCTTTTTTTCGCCCCACATCTTCATTCACAAAACTGATTTTATGTATGTTTTCAGTCAGTGTTTAAGAAGCGTAAGTCAGTTACCTCTATACCCAGTAGCTAACATCTCAATCTATACCTTATTAGGTATATCTATCGTGCTTGTAGTAGAATCAATAGGGGTTTTTTTAAGAGTGATATTTCAGGTTTTTCATACTGAGCATTTTGGCATTGTTTTTCATGCTCTGTGTTTTTATTATGTTGTGATCAGATCAGACAATACACTGGAAAGAATCACACTTCATATTGAGTATCTTGGTATGTTGGTTAATAGAAAATTGTGAAGTATCAAAATAGCCTTTAAAGAGATCTTAAGCACCTGTGTGAATGGATTGACTAAGTTTAAGTGTACAACTAGGTGATTAATTAGCGTGAAGATCCAAATGCATGCTTCAGTAGATGACCGTGCCCCCAGGCTCATCCACTTGTTTCTGCTCACTCAGTTAAGCATTCAATATTATCTGTAATACAGAATATTCCCATTTAAGGGCTCATACAAATCTGGCCACAGAGCCAAGTAATTATACAGTATTTTCCATAGTGTGTCATACATGTACATCATTTTGAACATGTAGCTACTATCCTATAATACTGACATTCATAAGTATCTGATAATCGATCAGGGGAGGCCAATTTGAAATTGTTCTGAATCAAAGGGTTTTTTTGTATTTTTTCTTTGGTTGCTACAGTGTTTTAATACAATTTGTTTTCCTCAAATTTGTGGCTTATTTTTTAATTTTTGACACGTAGCTGCTACAGATGTTAGTCAAACACAACACGGCTGGTGTCAACTTCTGTGGGGAATTAATCTTCTGCAGCAGTTTTTGAAACAGGATCTGCAAGTGCCCAGCACCTTTCGTATCTAAACCTTATGCTTATTCATGTGCTAATGATAATGTCTATGAAAGCCGACACGCAAACTGTGGTTTTTTTGTGAACATATATTTCATACTGTCTGATATTTACAGATCACATGAACATAGACATCGAGCTGATTGTGTCTGTCTACACATCTCAACTAGGCATCTAAATGATAGTGTTGTGCATTCAACTCATTACTGATATAAAATTGAACCTGAAAAATGGAGGATGAGTATGCCGTATAGTAATCTTGCTCAGCTCATGTTGTGCACCAAAAGAATTTATGGAATAGGAACTCCAGATCATTCCCCAGTAGCTGGTGTCAAGGAAAATCAGAATGTTGTAGTTGGTAGGAACCAGGAGTGGAGAGGGATGCATGCTGCACAGTGCTGGTAGTTCTGGGCTATACGTTGATTTCTTATCCTGGGTGCAGCACTTGCAGCCCTCTGTTTACCTTACATGTTTGTTCTCCTGGTGGAAAATGTCACTTCATCAGGGTGCTATGGAGCCCAGTCCTTTGGCTCCAGAACCTTTCAATCTGCTGAACAGCATCTTGAGTCGTGTAATTCCCTGAGAGTGAGCTTATCCTCACTGGTACGTTTAGCTCAGTTTTGAGAATAATATTAAAGCAAATTATATTTTATTTTGTTGATATTCATACAAGTATGCACACATATGCTGCAATAAGAAGAGAATTGAGATGAAACGATCATTTTAAGCATTAGGAAATCAACTGATATATTGGAGGATAACTGGGTTTCTGTTCTTCTTTATTCTGTATCTTGAAATACTGTTTACATGGGGGAAAGCAATACTGCAGTTACCATATTAAAACTGTTAGTAATAACTGTGACAAGTTAGTTGTGATTACCAGAAAAAGATTGTTCAGACTAATGACTTTGAAATTTGACTTAGATAAATTTAATTTGGTTTTAGTTCAAAATAAAATATTTCTTTCTCTAACATACTTTGATAAGTTTTTAATGATTGTACTGCAATTGTATTAGCTGTTTGGAAGGTGGATGTGCATGTGGAGAATATGTACATATATACGTACATACAGAGAGAGGAAAATATTGCAAATATGCTAAAAATTGTGGACCAAATACTGCTTTTTGTTATGCCCATAAAATCTTGTTGATTTGAGGGGGGATCGCACAAGTGTAACTATGAGCAGAATTTGTCCCTTTTATATGAGATACATTATCAAAAGGTAAGTAGAGGTTCAAATAATTGGGGGAATTGCTAGGTATGATGTTCATGCTAGGGAACATAACCTAGATAAGAGGGAGGTTCCAATTGAAGGTATTCTAATAAATAATTTTAGTATATGACATTTTATATTTCTGAAGAGTGTTGCTTGAGTATTTGTGGTGAGAGGCGCTGGAAAACATATTACTCACTAATCATAGTTGTAGCATGTTTAAGAAATGATCATGCAACTAAAATCTGGAAGATGCAGAAAGAGTTCTAGTATGTCCGTAGGAAAATACGGGGTTAAAGTAGACTATATTTTAAGCAGTGTTCAGTTGACTTGCTGTGTGGGGAGAGACTGAGCAGTCCTGGCTAATGACTTGTAGGTACTGAATCCTCAGGTCTCTCAGGTGGTTTCACTCGACCAGTTTCAGCAGAATGATGAAAAGGTTGAGATAAAATAAACTGACAGTTGCTACTCATCGCAGGCAGCAAGCTGTACCCTGGCAGATGAGACCCTGGGAGCCCTCTTTTTTAAACAAAGGCTTTCACTGCAGTGAGCAATGAACTCCACACAAAAAGGGAAAAGGAGAGGGAGATTGGCAGCTGGTGACCGACAGGAGGAGGGAAGGGAGGGAAACTGAGAAACACAGCAATTGTTGGCTAATTAGAAGCCATTCCCACCTACTTAATACCAACCCATTAAGCAGAAAACACTTTTCATCTTACTCTCGCTGCTACACATGACATTATACTCCAATCAATACCCTCCCACTGGCTGCCCCACTGCCCACAAATGAATACATTGCAGTTCAAGAATGCAGTAATTGAGTTGGGGCAGTGAAACTGCAGCTCACAGTCAAGATCTTTCTCTGAAGATACTAACGTAGTGTTTGTGATGCTTGGATAAAGAAATCAAATCCCTGTATTGACAGCTGTCAACAATTGGCAAATGGACGAAGTCAGCAATGAATCCGTTTTAACCTTTGATTAAAGAGACAATAGGTATTCATTTTCAGAGTATTTTTTCACGTTTGAGTAAGAGATCTAGGGGTTTTGCACCCAGATGTTTAGATTTTCCAGGGCATTTTGAACTCTGATGCTTGGTTATACCCATATAATACATGTATTCACATCATTATGTGCACGCAACAA
Organism: Ibycter americanus; assembly: GCA_035590275.1. Classification (NCBI taxonomy): domain Eukaryota; kingdom Metazoa; phylum Chordata; class Aves; order Falconiformes; family Falconidae; genus Ibycter; species Ibycter americanus. Next base: position 14,548,760 of record JAVJGI010000001.1, on the reverse strand, counting down.
TATATCTCTGTATCAATCAATACATCTCACAAGCTTCCTTGTTTTCTCGAAGGTTTTGAGGTAGCCCCAACCTTTTAAAAGCATTTACAGCTGCTTGCCTTTTTTTTTTAGTTTTGTGGACAACATATACTCAGGCTATTTTTTTTATTTCATTTTAAGTCCTACTATGATTTTTAGTTGTTACCTTAAGATGTACGGTTTGGTCCGCAACGGTATGTTGCACAGCAGATCCAGGATCTTACATTTCAATCATTAGGATCTTACATTTAAGGTCTACATTTAGATTCTTGCAACATTTTTTTTTTCAGATTAAATCCCTTGTTCCCTGAGCCATCTGGAGTTGGTAATACTATGCACAATCTGCAGCATAAAGTAATACTGTGCAGACTGCAGTGTAATTCCTTCTTCATGCCAGTTTTGTCACCACAGAATCAAAACAGCAGGACACTGTTACTGTCCTTCCTTGGTTAGCCTGAAGATGACATCAGTGTAAGTCTTTTGGGAGTGCTAGAAGGAGGTTCCAATGCAACACATGACATCTCTCTATCCCTTTCAATTCCAAAGTGAATTGAGTATCAATTCAGGAACTTTTCAAGCCAAATTACAACAAACTGCTACTTTGTTACCTCTTGCCAGTTGTATTATAATATTTTAAGCTGATTAGTATAATTATTATTAATTTTCACTCAATTCATTTGTTTCCCAATATTGTAAAGCACCTTTCAGCCACCCTCTTTGTGTCTCTGCCTGGGTTTCTTTTGTTAACGTGTTAATGACAATCTTAGAAAAAGATCTGTCCTCAATGCAGTCCATGAAGAGGAAAGAATCTTCTGATGGAGAATGCTGGAATTTTTACTACTTGTGAAGATGCAAGTACCCAGGACAAAGGAGTTGAATATGATAAGGCTTGGGGACAGGGGTTTTATTTACTTAGAGGTACTTGGATAGGACGATCAAAGCTGCATTCAGACTCCATGTAGATACAATCTGCTTTTTACAATAATCTGGTTCTAACATTTGTTTCTGTATACTATGGGACTTTGATTCATTTAAACACAGAGGTGTACAAGTTCAGTCTTACTTTGACTTGATGCCAATTAGAAGGATCAGAGGCAGGCTAGGGAAAATGAGAAGAGCAGTTGGCAGTCTTTCTGTTTCTCAGTGCCAAAGCCTGTGGGGTTAATTTGAAGATAACCAAATCACCTTGGCAGCATCATCTCTGGTCTTTTCCAGAACTGTGGAATTTAATGAGCCAGGACAATAAACATAGGATCACAGAAAAATAGTAATGGAAGGGACTGTAAGAAGTCCTCTTCTCCAGCCCCAGTGTAGGAGCAACTGTATTTATGTCATTTCTAAGAGAAGTTTGCCTTGCCTGTTCTTAAAAAACATCTGGCAATGAATCTTCCACAGCATATATGGACAATCTGTTCAAAGGGGTAAAAGGATGCAGGAAAAGGAAAAAATTAGGAAGTTTTTCCTTTATGTATAAAGTTGTCTGTAATTCAAATTCTGTATCTATTCTATCAATGAGGACTTCAAATTCATTCCTTCCATTTTTGCAGTAACCTTGGAGAAAGGAATTATCTGACATATGCTGGGGTTTAGAATAAAATTTTACAGTGATTTCTGAAAAGGACGGTTATAAGGATTGCTTAGTCTAAGTATTGATTAGATATGACAGAACATAGTTCCTTCTTATGAGTATAACTGATGGAAGGAGGTAGAAAGAAGATGCAAGGATCCTGTTTCCCATTTTGTTTTCCAGTTATATTGTCCAGTAGGACTAGTCCATATCACTCAGCTGAGCACAGTAGACTGTATTCACTCCAAAAGGGCAAGAAGAACAAGGGCTTCACCAGCAAGAAATAGACCAGTGCAGATGGAAGGGTTGCTGCTTGTTCTTAAATGGTCTAAGTGCTGTGAAGCTTTGTTATTCAAAGTCTCTTACATAATTCAGCACTGTTCTCCTTACATGTTTCTAAAGCAGGAAAGCAGCTAGATTTCTGAATTCATCTTAATTGAGTTAAGACAGTCATATTTCAAATCTTACTAGAGATGCAACTGAACTCAAATGAAATGCTTTAGATCCTTCTTTATGATTGAGGATGCTTCTTCTAGAAACCCAAATGTGGGATCTGAACAGTCTCTTTATCCATTCTAGACTGTATGTTTTGCTACTTCAAAAAACAGACTGATTTTTCTCCAGGTTCAGAGTTCAGTAATTGAATCCATATCCTCAGATAAATAAAATCACAGTACTGCTGTGTGCCTTCACAACTCTCAATTCTCATAAAGCTGTACTGAGTCCTGGTTTGCCAGTCTTTTGTAAAGAGAAATAAAAATATTTATAAGCCAAATGGCTCATCTCTTGAGCCCTTATCAAATGCTTTTATTCCCTTTTCATCAATTCTTTTTTTTTCCTCCCATGGCAGCTTAATTAGGGTGGGTTTTTTTCTGATCTTGGAACCCCTTCTAATAGTCTTATCTGCAATAGTTCCCTCGTTCCAGGTTCTCAAATAAAATTCTCTTCTAAATGTCACTCCTCTTGCTGTCGTAAGAGTTAACCATAGCTGCCTCCATGAGTAAAGCTTCCTACAGAGAAGCTTCTACCTAAGTTAGAAGCTGGCAAGGCTGTTGTTTGCATAAGACCCATTCATGAAAAACTCTGAGGCTATATTTGCCTTCTGCAGAATTTGTAACTAAGGGAAGAGAGTACAAAAAGCATCAATCTTCAAATAGATCAAATGATCAATAAAACCCGCTCAGATTGCATCCAGCAAGCATTCTGCTCAAGGAGACTGCTTCAGGAAAACGGCTTCATCATAGTTGAACAGTAAGAGTATCCTGTGGAAGCAGTTATGGCCAGGCAGTTAGTTGGTCTTCCATACCTGCTTTCACTCCATGTGAAATGGAAGTGTGTTCGATTTCTTCTACCAATTTCAGTCATCTCACCCTGCTGTGAATGCTCCAGATTGATAGATGGAGCTTCTCTGGAGAAAAAGGATGTTTCTTTCTGCTACTTACATGTACACCAAGCACCGCGAAGACACGTGCTGGTTTGGGTTTTGTATTCTATAGGACTGTGTTTGAGGGTGTTTGAGAGAGGGGTGTTCCTAATGGAAAGACAGAAGAAAATTGTTTATGAACATTGTCTATTGTCAAACTTAAAATTACATACGTTGTCCATTATTGATTTCCATAAACTTGAGGTTTGTGTGCAAGTTCTCATAATCATTGAGTCTTCAGTGCCTCTCTAGCTGTAAACATTTCCAAGTGTTTGTCTCTAAGGATGCGTGTATGGGACCTGCTGATGTCTGACATAGTCACATTTAGTTAAGGGGAAAATGTTTTTTTTTCCTGACCTTATAGTTTCTGTGTACACAGAACTTTGTGGTCTCGATAATAAGGAGGCGGTTGCATTTTATTTAGACTAGACTGAGGTTTCCTATGTGCCTGAGAATCTCAGTCTCCATGGATAAAACAAAGGCTTAAGAGCTTCTGAAGTAATCATTACTTAGAAGACTGAAGGATTGTGCTTTACGGCTTCCTGGAAACAGATGAAAAAAGTTTTCCTCCCATCAGTGTTGTTTTAATTGTGGTTCTGAGGTGTTAGCAGTTGAGGTGTGTTTGGCTACTGCAAGAGTTAGCTGAAACTTTATTTTTCATTTAATATATTAAAACTATAGGTTTGATTAAAAAATGGATTATTCATCCCTCCCCCCTCTTCCCCAATAAATTCGGTTTGGGTTTGGGTTACTCCTAACTGTTCATCATTCTTTCCTTATCCCAAAGTTATCTCCATTGGCTGATTTTGGTGCAGTTCTGGTGTAGGCTGTACCTCCAGACTGCACAAAATAAATACGTGTGTGTGTGTATATATATATATATATATGTTTGGCAATTGCCTATGTGGTAATCTTCATGTTTTTCATACCTACCTGAGACCCATCAGGTTCTTTCATGTTTGCTTTGCTATACACAAATAAAAAAGGAGATATTTTAGCCAACTTTATATGCTAAAAGTAAGATTAACAAATTGGTATCAGCAAATATAATCACCTAAAAAAATTGGCCCTTAGAACAATCTCAGATTAAGCCACAGTTGCTCAGACTGAGCAGCTGCCTCGAGGGGCTGGGTTTAGCTGGCTGCTGGTGCATGTCTCTGCATGGTGTACCTCCGATGGTGTGCTTCTCTGTATCAGCACAGTATGAGATAGAAGGGAGCAACACTCCCCTGTTGCAAAGTCTCTTTTCCTCATTTTCCTGTCATATTAGCAGTATTGTCAGCAGAAATACTTGAAACTACAAAGTGTGGGTTTTTTAAATCAGTTTTAACTGAAACTGCAGCCACTGATGGTAATTTTTTATGTATTGCATGTCACTACAAGGAAACTGAGAATGTTTCTGAACCTTCAACAGCAATCTTTCTGTACATTTGAGATTACCTTAAGGTAATTCAGAATTTCCTGGCATTATTATGCTCACTGACAGGATAATTGCTGGTATCATTGAACTGGTTTTACACACAAATTCCTGATATGAACTCAGCCTTGATTACATCAAGTGCAGTTTTATACATGAATGATTGCCTTGTACCTGAAAATGGGGTCTACCTTGATAACCAGAGAAAACTGTGAAACAACTTAACAATTAAATGTATTTATGACCAATCCATGGTATCCTTTTGAAAATCACCATTTTTATTAACGGTTATGAAAAATAAGATCTTTAACAGAAAATTGTTCCTTAATGAACAGAGTACTGTCTTGGAGAGCAAAGTGTAAGAGATTTAACCTAAATTGTCTTACCTAAATGACACTTACAGCACAGTGAATTTCCATTCAGGAGTGGCTTTGCATCATTTCATTGGGAATATTTTGTATTAAGAAGTTGTCTTTGAGTGAGAACCACAGGTTATTGCATTAGTATCTATACCTCTTTTCCTCGAAACTGGGGGAGCATGCCTTTTGACTCCACTTTGCTTCCCCTACGTTCTTTGAAGTTACGAGCTTCACGATGGAGTCCAGCACGAGCAAGATGTGGCCCTCACTGCAGGCAGGGGTAAGAAAATCTTAACTCTTCTTCTAGGATAGTTTGTGCACCCATACTATCCTAGACTGCAATGCTATGCAGGATGCACTTGCGAAAGAACGCTGCCTTCTAGTACTTTACATCAAGGCACAAATGCAAAACTGAAATTTCGAATGCCCCTGTCATGACCGTCTTACGGTCCTTTTGTTTGCAAGAGATGATCTAGGGCCAAACAGGGCCCTGGGGTCGGGGGCGAGGTGAGTGGGTGGCTCGCAATCATGCCAGGAGTTGTATTTAGCCTCTAGAGGGCGCACTTTGATCCCTCTTCATCGCCAACAATTTGCTGTGACAAAAGCCAGTGAGCGGGTGAACGCAGCCACTTAGCATGAGCAGCAGCATCACACACCAGCAGACACTGTTGAGGCAAGGCTCTTATCTTATGCAATAAACCATCCCAGCTTATGTGTACTCTTCAGAGATGGAGCCTGCCTCTTTTTTCACTGAATTGGGTGTTAGGTATTCATTCAGCATTCAGATTTATGCTTCAGATGCTCATGAAAGAGGATGCTTTCCTTCGTGCGCCTGTCAGTGATGATGCTTGCATGCAGTTTTTATATTTTTGGAGTTATTTTCTTAAAATATTAACACAAACATCCTGCCACGTAGACAAATCTGTGGAGATACTGAAATCTGGAGAGTTAAGAGATTTGCAATATAGGGTTTTATTTTACCCTTTGACTTCCTTATAAATCCTTTTTTTTTTATTTCTCTTTAATGTGAAAGGTGTCTTCAGGAACATAGCTTATCATTTTCCTTTGATATATGTGTGCTTTAAAACGTAGTCTAAATTTGCTCAGAGAAAATCACATTCAGGATCTAGTAATATAGTTGCATTCAAGACAGAATAAAAGGCTTATATTACTACATCTGATTCAAAACAATGGCTTAATTGGCCAGGAAAATGTAGTTATCAGATGATAAAGATATGAAGTCAAGGGCAAGATATGCCTGAAAACAAGCATTTTCCTGCCTAAAATTAGGCAAAGTTAATAGGTTAAATTTTGTTTATTGAATAAGAGAACCCAAAGTTGATTGATATAGTAATTTCAGTGTTTGCTATGGCAAATATTTAGCTCATTATCAGTTTTAATAGCATTTTGCAGAACAAGCCTTTTCTTGACATGCAGAAAATACTATTAAATTTCCCTGCATAGATACATTGTTATGACATGCAATAACTACTTGAATATAAAGGGGATTAATAATTTAAAAGGTGTTAACAAATTAGGGCCATCATTAAAAATAGACTTTGAACCATTTTGTAGAAAAATCAGATTGAGGTAATGCTCCGCTCTTATGATAAAGAATTACAGCATTAATTCTGCAAAGTGAACTTATTGCTCCTATTCGTCTCCAAAACCCTGGAGCATTAAAAGACAGGAAGAATGAAATGATCACTGCATTTTTTCAGGCACAACAGCTCTAATATTTCCATCACAGTTTCACAGCTCAGCTTGCATGGTTGTGCTAGAGGAAAAAGCCCATAAACGTCATGCTTCCCTTTGTTTTGTTTTTGCTGGTCTTATGAAATCGGGTCAAATTTTTTCAGACAGTTTATATTAATATACTGAGAATTTTGCTTGTACAGCATCTGTGCAGAGTATAAAGCAAACATTTCTTCTGTATAGAAGCTGTTTTTTTCTTGATTTTAAAATGTAATTCTCAGTTTTCTTTTGCATTTTGTTTTTCTTTTCTTGCAACAATTGATGACCAGAGGCATTTCGAGGTTGAATTCTTGTTGGTTTGCAAATTATTAATTTGTTTTCTTTCCAACTTGAGATAAACAGAAATAAGATCACTTTTGAAACCTTTTCTTCATCGTTTTGTATTGCATCCATGAAACATGCAGAAAAATTGATCAGATTTTTTTTTGCATAAGTGTATTAGGTAATGCGTTTGTGATTTTTAATGATGTGAGTAATCCCTGCCCATATGAATAGTTTCACTGCAGTAAGGGTCAGGAGTGGACCCTTATTCTAGAAATAGTTCAATTGAAAGATTTAAACAAGCTTTAAAAGGCTAAGCTTTTATTTTTGCTTCATTCCTCTTATTGTTTTCTTTCAGACATATTTTGGAGGGAAAAAAAAATAATTCTAGGATTTAAGTCATAAATTTCACATTTGAAGGACAGAGATACCAGGAGCTCTTTAAGGCCCCGAAGGCAGCAAAATATTTGTCCTTTCCCTCTCTCTTATTCTCACTTGCCATGACAGTCATGTCCCTTCATAACATTTCCCTCTCATCCCCCTTCCTGAGTTTTCCCTCCCCTTCTCCTTGCACTTTCTGAGACCACAGAACCCAGATGGTGCCCTCACTGTTGCCAGGCCCTGGGGGAACTGTTTCTGTTATAGCACCTCCCAATAGCTGTACTGAGAAACATGCCAAAAGTCCAGTGCTGAGATATGTTTAATTTTGATACTATTTTCTTTCCAGTGAATTTGTTTCTCAGCACCAATTTTTATCCCTAAACTCAAGTCTCCTATATGGGCAATGGTGCAACATCAAGTTTAAATAAAATTAGTGTACGTCATCATGTGATTTTAACAGAGTCAGATGTTGTTAAAGCACCAATCAATAAATGGTTAAAGCATTGTTTATATAGCACCTCTATTCCTGCTAACACTGAAAAATTCATAACACCATGACATTTTTCAGGCAGAAGTGCATATGTTGGTGCAGACATGAAGAACGTCTCCTATTATGTACCAAAATACCAGTGTTTGATTTTTTTAATCACACAGATGAAGTGTGATGGAGAAAGTAGAACACATAACAGAGGACAGAAGATTCATGGTCTGATAAAGTATAAAATAAGAATAACTGTGGTAGAGATACAGTTACCAAGGGACATCAAGGAAAACAAACTATTAGTATGTTATTAGCCAGAGGAAGATCAAGGGGAGTATTAGTCTGCTATACAACAGAAGGGAGAAACTCTTAATAGATGACCTAGGGGAGGCCAATGTGCTTTAATGCTTTTTTTGCTTTAATCTTCACTGAAAAGGTCAGCTGGGATCATGTGGCAAACAGAGTTTATATCTGCCACAAAAAAGCAAGATCCAAGGCTAGAACAGGAGAAAGTAGGCTAGAGAGTACTTAGAGGAGTTAGATCTTCAAATCAGATGGGCCTCAGAAACTTCATCCTGCAACACTTTAAAAAATGGCTGGATCAATCTTGAGGTCATTAGCCATTTTTGAAAACTCATGGAGGTCAAGTCAGGTTCCAGAGTAGTGGAAAAAGACAAATCTGATGCCTGTTTTTAGAAAGGGAAAGAGGAGGAGCCACCAAGGAATTTCAGATAGATCAACTTAAGATCCTGTCGTGGAAAAATACCAGCCCATATAATCAGATGTTTAGTAGATACCTAGGAGAAAGCAAGGAAAAGTATGACAGCCAAAATGCATTTGCCAAAACTAATTGTGTCAAGCAAAATAATTAACAGGGCAACAGGACTTCTGGATAAAGAAGTTAAAATAAGGAGAATATATAGGATATAGTCTGTCTGAAGCTTTTGACATAATATTATACGCAACATTTATAAGCAAGTAAGGAAGCATGGATTACATGAACCTACTATCAAGTGAGTGAATAATGATTATAACAAACTGACTATTAAAAGCTATCAGTGGCTGTTAGAAATGGAAGGCTGTTTAGCATGTGCTTCTACAGGGATCTGAGTCTGCCCTATCTTGTGGTGTAATTCCTTATCTGGAGACTGGAGTAGAGGGTATGCTTATTACAGTTGCAGATAACACAAACTAGGGATGGAACATAAGCACTCTGGTTCATGGTATTGCAATTCAAAAGGATCTTGACAAACTGAGAAACATGTTGTAATGTTCTCAGCATTAGTCCATGTGTCTGTATGTGTGAGTACATATACTCAAGTGCATAGTTACAAAAAGGGAGCAAGTACCAGTCCTGTAGAGAGGAAAAAAAATCTAGATTTGCAGTAAATCACAAGCTGAACCTGAATCAACAGTGTTAAGCTGTTGTAAAAAATGCAGACATCTTACTAGGGTATTAAAAAATGATGAGTCGTGAAGTAATCCTTCTGCTTTACTCAACACTGATAAGGTCTTAGTATCGTAGCAGTTCTGGATATCATGCTTTATAAAGTGTGCAGACAAACTGGAGGATGTTCAGAAAGGTTGAAAAGGAGCTAAAAATCATGACTAAAAGAAAAGATTAATTTAATGGTAGATTTTGAGCTTCTCTGTCTGCAGAAGAGACCCAGGAAAGACACAATAGCAGATTTGAGATAAGTAGGATTTGAAGGAGGGGAGAAAATAAATAATGATCTTTTCTCTTTCTCCACAATAGATTGAATTAAAAATAGTGGGTCAGAAAAATACAGTTACTGGAAGGATATTTCTTATTAGCCACTGGGAAAAACTTCATAGCAGTTTTAGGAACAGACTGTGTAATGTCTTGTAGCCACATGTTTCAATGGTTCACGAGTTGCCGTTATGATGAGGGTGGTGTTAACATATTTGTTCTTTCATGTCCGAGAATGCAAACAGCAGCATTCTCAACGTGCAGTAATTCTGGAGATAAGGCTGTGAAATGCCAGAATCTTGTGGCCTAGGAGAGAGGAAAAGAAAAATAGATTATTTTCTGGGTATAAAGATACTCGCATTTTATTTGAAAATAAACACTTACCTGCTAAGAAGGGTTGGGTAAATCATGTCATTTCTTTGTGCCCCAGTTAGCCCATCTGTGAAATCAGCTTTAAGTTGTTGATATTTTTTGTAAAATAGCTTTCCAAAATACTTCTTTGAAGTACAGTAAGAGATATTCCTTGCCTACCCCTATTCATCCCCTCATCCTTTCCTCCTGGGAAGCTCTCCAGTTCTTTCTTCTCTTCTTATCCCTGCTCTTCTTCTCTGCAGAAACTGTTTAAAGGCTACCAAAATACTGAATTTTGTCATCCCATAGATTCATAGGGCAACAATATTCAGTTTTGCTTGTCATTGAAAAGCCTAGAATCAACTTAGGGTCAGGTTTAATGTGAAGGAAGGCTATGAAGACTGAGAGTGAAATCTGCTTTTGCCTCTTGGAAACAAAGTTCACAGCTGCAGTTCACAGCTGCAGTTCACAGTTCTTCCTCCCCTTCCACTGCCTGTTTCTCCGCTCTGTGGCTAGAATAACAAACCAGCCTTTTCATCCTGCTTGAAGAGGCATTACCATGTGTCCCTTTTCCACTTTCGAGCCCAGGACCATTTTGACTCTTCCCATTATCCGGCTGTGGGCTGCCAGTACTACGCAGTAGTAAATGCAATCTTTTGCATTTTCAGCTTTTGTCTCAGCATTTCCTTCCACAGCATCATCTCTTGGGGCTTCAGCCATGTACATGACCTCACATTAAGCTGCTATTAATGGCACGTCCATGAATGTGCTGACTACACAGTACAAGTTTTTTGTTGGTTTTCTGTGGTTTTTATCCTCAGGTACAGACACTTTCAAATGCACACATTCAATATACGCATTCTAAATTTGTGACCTCCCCTTTTGCTATTCCCTGGGCTGCGTGCCCAAAAACTGACGAGCCTATCTTAAGGGAGCAGCAGCATGCAGTGCCTTCAACATCCTTTCTGCATAGAATCTAAGGGGTAACATTGGCAGCTTTGGCTAGATGGGGTGGGAGGCTAGAGTGTCCAACAGCAATTCAGTATACTGCTCAGGGTTTTTTTCACATGACTGGTTTGATTGTAAACAAAATGGGAGCTATAGGTACTTGCATGTTTGTGTGCATACATTGGTGAACATGATTTTTTCTGTAAATGCTGAAAAACTTCCACCATATGAGAAAGAAAGGTGCAATTACTGAATGCTTTCTAAGACACCTTTGCGCTCAGTCCTAGTATTGTGAGGAATACTGAAGCTTCTAACCCTTGTGTAGGAGTTATTTATGAAAACCTAAATATGTCATCCCTGTATAGTTGGGATGTATGTCAGGGAGAGAGTCCAGGGCAAATAATTCTAGGGAGTGGCACACAGATCCGGTTTAGAAGGCACTGAGAGCAGGTTATAAGTGGTAGTGTTAGGATCAAGAGTAACTTGCAAGTATGAATTTGGGGTGGAGGTATTTCCTGCTTTCCTATACTTACTTCATTTTGTGGAACTTCCCTGCTTCTCCAAGGACAAGTCAATCTTGCCTTGATATGTTTTCTAGATAATGCCCTGAATAATTACTGTTTCAAAGCTACTTCAAGGTAAAATGTTCTGGTATGTGCATTTTTGAGTCCTAGAACCTCTGGTAATTGGCATCCAAAGATGACCACATGCTGTAACTGAAATGCTTGTTTCCACTGGCTGATAGACAGCCAAGAAATATATTTTCTCATTCAACATTTTATATGCACTCAAAAGATTGTTTCTCTTGTTGCCAGGTCTTCTGATAAAGTATGATTTTCGTCCAAATCTATTTTTCAATTTAAAAATATTTCCATGTTAATTCAACTTTAAGCATAGGTAACCAACAAGTAAGATGAATTTGACAGAAATTCTATTGGGTCTGTAGTGTTTTCTCCCTTTACTCAATATTTAGGGATCTATAACCTAAGAAATTAAGGCTTTTGAGCATAAACTAAGCAAACAGAAAATTGGGGCAGGTGGGTGTATGTTGTAAAATATTAAATATTTGAGTATTTGCCCATGTCTTTTGGCCTCTAGACATTACAAGTATTTATAAATTTGAAATTCAGGCAACTATTTGAAAAATAAATTGAGTACAATACTTTATGGTTAAACTGCATCTATAATTTCACCAGTTTCCTACAAGCATTTAAACTATTTGATTGCTTACATTTTAGAGGAAGAATAGAAGGAGAAAATGGCTATAGAATGATGGAAGTTGGTTCAGAGTCTGACTTAATAAATGTGATGATCAAATATGAGGATTTTTGGAAAGAGAGATAAGCGATGCTAGCCTGAAGGCTGAACTTAATGTCAAAGAGGGTGTTCATGCAAAGTAAAACAGTGTATCTAGTAAACTGGAGAAATATTATCTTTGGAGGAAAAAATCTCTAAAGATTTTATGCCACTTTTAACAGACAACAACAAAAAAGCCCTAGCTGTACCTCAGGATATGATCGGTCTTTTTGAACTGAATTTGTTCAGTGCTTTTTTGTTCTTCAGTGCTGTCTGCAAGCATTCCCTGTCTCAGTCATAAGGCTCGGAGTTTGGCAGTTTTATTTCTTTGTTATATTTTCATCATGTGAGATAAAAAGTCACGGATGAGTGATATAATGGAAACAAATGTTACCTGTGTCTGAGCAGGAGGAAAAAAGCCCTCAGTTGCACTGAATCCGTGCTCTTATTCTTTCATAAAATTGTTTGAAATTCTTTGAAAATGATAGGTGATTTTTTTTTTTTTTTTTTTCCTGCTCAGCTGAACTGCCTCTTTACCAGAAGTGAAGTTCAGTAGCCACCTTAGGAATAGCATTTCTCAGGATAGCTGAGGCTGAGACTGTTGTGGGTATGATATGTTCAGACTCTGTAGGAGGGGATGAAGGCTGCATCACTCTCGAGTAGCCCCTGGAGGTTAGCTTAGAGCAGCAGTACAGCTTTGGAGGAAGCTGTCAGCCCTCTGGGCTACAGGGATGTGCTGTTTTTAATAAGTACATTGCACAAGAGAGTACCTATGAGTTAAAGTGTATTTTCTCACAAGAAAGTCTTTTTAAAAAATAGTGATTAATAAGTCCAAAGCTGCATAGTTAATTTCTGAAGAATGTACTGTGTTCAAATACCAAACAGTCCTAGATGTTCTAAATGTGAATAGAGACTAAATAAAATACGTTCTACAGATGGGCAGTTTGGCTCATCCCTTGCTCAGAGATTTGAATTCGAGCTCTATTGTTTTTTTACCAGTTATGAAGGAGTTAAGAGATATGAACCATTCAGCAGTGGCTCTTCAGCTAAATAACATTTGATTTGACTGGTCAGCATATTTGTTTTTGTGGGGGAGGAATTGAGAGGAGGATAAAAATAATAGGGACTATCAATAAGTATGTATGTTCTAGATATCACAATGCCATATATATTGCAAGAAATTGCTTTTCAGAATGTGGAGTGCAGCAGGTTTTGAGGCTATTGTGTATAACTTGTACTTTCATGTCTTGCTTTAGTATTTGGTGGTGGCAAACACTTCATGTATCTCATGTTTTTTCAAGTTTAGAAACTTATGCTTTTCATCAATTAGGGCTTTTTTTTATTGGATACATAGTAAACACATCACAACATTATTCAAAAATTAAAACTAAGCATTATGTTATCAACATATTAAGCAAAACTCACATGTTCACAACGAGCAATTGAGTGAGCTAAATCAGGCAATACTTTAAGTATGATATGACATGACAAAGAGTCCCTTGTATTTTCTTTTACGTATTTTTCATAATTATGAAATCTTGTAAATCTGGTGTTCATAGCCATGATTCACTGACCTGCTTATTGAATTCGGGCAGTCATAATCAAAAAGTCCTGCAGAATGTCATTGATGAACTGGTCTAAAAGGAGACTGCAAGATTGCCTAGCTTTTTATTTCCGAAGAAATGCATGTCTACCAGAAATGAAGGATGAGGTTCTGGTTGTCCTAAAGTTACTACGTGTGGGAGATTATACAGACATATATGGTAGTGATGAACAGAGATCAGAGAGACCAGAACATCAAGGGGAAGGAGAAAGGGGAATTAAGAGATCAAAGATTGTCGAGAAACTGGAGGGAGAGTTTGCTTTGTCTTCTCTGCCAAAAAAAGGTGTGTTTTTTGTAGTGAAAAAACTAACAGTAGTGTTAGTTGTTTTGCTGTAGAAGACAACAAAAGCTCTGTAGCTTTTATTGTGATGTAGCTGAACAAGTTCAGCTGCAGAAGTGCACTGTAACACCTCGGTCCCCTGTCTCCCTTTTTACTTAACAGTAAGATAATTTTTAATGAATGAACAGTGAAAAAATTACTCTGAATTTCTCTGTTTTATTCCATTGAAAAATATTCAGAGAGGAGAAACCTAACAATAAAGAGCAGCCTAACTTGAACAGAAATGATGGAGTTTGATTTCCATGCTAAGCAACCTTTGACACCGCAGGAAGGACTCAGACTATCAGAAAAGCATATAGAGAGTAATACATGGAGAGCATCAGGCACTGAGGGTTGCACAGTATGAGATAGCAATTTATTTCCCTCTCTGCCACTGAACTGTTTTGTACATGTTGAAAACTCACTTTTCCTGTCTGATATTTTTTTCTTATTTCTTAAATAATCACAGAAAAGCACAGTTATTCATTAATTCTTCTCTTAATCTTTCATTATTCAAGGAAAGAGCTTACCGAAGTCTAAGGTCAGATCTCTTTTTTATTAGCTATTTATAATTAGACAGTGAAAGCCATACCTAAATATTTAAAGCAGTTTGAGATGTTGATTACCCATAACTCCCAATGGAAATATACACTTTATTTATAAGAAGCCTCGGGAGAGAATGAACTCTGTATTTCTGGAGGTTTTGAAAGAGTATGTTAGAAAAGTGCCTGTCCAAAATGGTTCAGGTACAGTTGATTATGATTCCAATCAAAAGTATTATTCCAGGACCTTTTTTTTTTTATTATCTGGCACTTCTTGGATTTCAGTCAAAGATGTGGCATTAAATGCCTAAATGTAATACTCCAGTTTTAAAGACACTTTCTACAAATTATAGCTTTTATATACTTTCTCACATAAAATTAACTGAAACTTTGAGGAAACCTGACTACAATTTCCCCCATCTCGCCAGTAGTAGACAAGGCTTTGTCAGACAGCTTTGTATAAAGAAGTATCTGTGAGAGTACACTTATGCTGGTTCATATCCAAAGTTTCCTTTATCATACAAGTTTCTGTTGAAGGAATTTGCACAACATGAGTATTTGTGTGATAGTAGATCCACCCAAAGTAGAATTTCTCATGCATTGAGTTACATTGGAAACAGTTGCTTCAGTTTGGTGAATTATTTTAGTTCTGTTAAATTTTCATCTACAAATGTGTACTGGAAGCCAACGTATCTACCACCAGGTTCTCGTTACTTTTTAGAGAATGTAGTATATAATTCTCATTTTTAGTACCTAAAAATGATTAAGAGAAAAACTGCCTCACCCCCAAAGTTAAAAAGCAATAGTAATACCGCCAAATTTTAATAACTTTATTTTCTCGTCTTCAGGATAGACCTTGGAGCAGTATATTCTTAAATTCACAGCAAAAGCATAAGTTTTTTAATAGAGTAAATTTTCCTTTAGGATTATGTGTTTAACAGATGTCTACTGTATACCTTATCTGGGGAGTTGATTCTTTGTTTAGTATAAGTAGCATTGGGATCACAATAAAAGAGAAGGCTAGCCGCCTTTGCTGTCTGCAGACTAGATTGCCTTAAGAGACATTGAGACCAGTAGAGAAAAAAGAAATTACACTGATCCAATAGATACACTGCTGAGAGGTTTCTATTATATTCTTACCTCAGACATTGTACCACCATTAAATTCACACTTTCAGGCCCTGGGAATCAGGTCAGCATGACAGAGAAGTTTGGCTAAAATGAATCTGCTATATTAGTTTTTGTGAAAATGATTAAGCTCTGCAGGTTCAAGATCAGTACTATTTTTCAAGCAGTCATTGTTTCAAAGCTAGGCAAATAAACCTTAACATAAAAGAGAAAATGATAGGGAGCCAGACAAAAATGAAATTGAGTAACAGAGTAAACAAACTACCTGAATACATGATCTCAAGTAGAAAACAACACAGTCATTCATTTGTCACAGTTAAAAATTGGCTGGCAGGCAAATATTTTTTTTAAAAGTATTTTAAGTAGACTGCCCATCAAATAAGCATAATTATAATCAAAATTCTTTCAACGTTCTCAAAATTCCTAAAGGCAATCAGCTCCACTCAAATTAGTAACTTGGATAAATCACCATTAATTAGCTAATATAAGCCAGCAGGTGGTTTTGAGCCCAGAGAGATTCCCTGGTTATTTAAATTATGTATACTATACTACACCAAAGATAAAGTAAGTGAAAGGGGAACAACAGACACAAGTCTGTTTAAAAAAAAAAATTTTTTAAAAACCAAAACTGTTTAGGGATGATGCTCAGCTAAAATCTTCTCCAACTCCCACATCCTACCCAATGGAATACAAGACAGCTTCGACCCTCAGCTCAAATATTATAATCTAGGAATGTTCTGCGTAGTTCCTATTTCAATGCTGAAATATATGCAGGAAACAAAATCTGCATTGAAAGCTTGCTTGTATAGGTTCGTCCTAAATATATTGTGATTCCTAGAAGGACGGACATAACAGTGACTGTGTTTTATAAAAATGCACCAGTGAAGCCATAAGGATAGCCTCGTCAACATACACATTAATCACAAAACCAGGGGGCAGTTATTTTTGTGAGCTTGTGGTAGGCATTTCCTATAAATAAATACAGTAAAAATTACATCATTTCAAGAGATTAATGTCCAATCTTCTGTGGCCAATGCTGTCATGTTCAATTGTGGACAATCATTGTTAGGAACTAAACTGAACACTTTTACATGAGTACAGCAGAAGAAAATCAGAAATTTTTTAAATACTGGTACCAATAACTTCATGAGATCTAGAGATTCTTTGAAAAATCTGAGCCAAATCTGTGTGCAAATCTATTGGCTTGCAATAATTTCTATTTGCATGGTATATTACCCTAAAAACCCCAGAGATTGCCATAAAATTTTGTCATAAATTACTGCTTAGTGATCATGCAAAATCAAGACTCAACTATATTTTACAGTCTGTGATTGAAGCTAATGACATTGTGTGGGAAGAAACAGTAAGATCAATACAGATATTTGTATTTGTCCCAGTGATAGCATCTCTGAATGTCTGAACTGTAATGCAATAACAGTTCTTTAAAGGATTAAAAATCCTGCCAGGTTTTACTGAATGATGTGCAGGTCTGGTAGTAATATTTAATCCCAATGCATGCTCTTGGATCATCCATGTTTTTCACTTTTATCAACTCAGTGTAATTCTCTGTTTACAAAGAACTAAGATTGCATATGGCATTGTATTACTGCCTCTGTGTCTGGCAGACTCATTGCTGGCATATATTTTGTGTTGGGTGATGTATTTTGATGAACTTGTTTTCATACATTTATGCAGGTTTCTAGTCTATCACATTTATTTTCAATGTAAATGATAACTGTATTATAAACATATTATCCAAGAATTATTTAGCATTTCCATTCAAACACAAGTTTCCGTAAATTCGGTACTAGAAAGAATAGTGTAGGAAGAAGGTTTTTTCATTGCCATATTATAGCCCAAATCCTGAAGTCCTTATCATTTTGCTTAACAGAGAAAACATGAAGCCTGTACCGACCAAGTCCTCCCCATTTCTGCAATAAACACTTAGGAATCAGGTGTATCTCACATAAATGGGAAGTCCAGGCAGTTCCCAAGTTATCTGAAGAAGCCTCAAGACGTGTTGCAAACTACTGTGCAGTCTTCACAACAATATTTAAATTAAAAACACTGTTCTGTGGACTATTTCCCATGGTCTCATAGACCAGTGCTTCCTTAGTGGATCAAAGGCCCTCACAGAAGAGGACAATAGATACATAATTACTGAAAGCATGAAGATACGTGCACATTGCCAACTTTCCAGCTGTTGACAGAAACTCAGTTAAAAGATGATGCAGACTAGAGCTTTATTCATTTTCCTGCAGACTTCTTTACCCATCACTAGTCTCCGTGGTCCTGCCACATTTGCTTTTAGGTCACCCCATCAGAAATGAGGGAGCCTGAGCAAGAGCATGTGCATGTGTGAAAACCAGCACAGGAGTTTGCCAAATTTGAGAGTGATTTTGCCTCATTTTTTAAAGGTTTTCTCAACCTTTGGCCTAGCCTTTCACTCTTCCACTGAAAAAGAGACTTAAGACATAAGCAACAATTTCAGAATGTATCCTCAGTCAAATGCAAAATATGTAAAAATGGTAACAGTCATAACTAATTCAGTAGGTAAAACTAATTCTATGTATACACAAAAGTAATATCACTAGTTTTTAAAAAATGTGTCCTGCATTGTATATTAAACTACCTTAAAAATTCTTTTTTTCTGGGCATGGTATAGAAGTACACAACTGTTCAGGGGAAAAAATGCAGACTTGTTGCTCAATACATGCAACAGTGCCCTTTGATATCTTTTTTTGGACTTCATAATAATGCTGTGACTACCACTGTTCACAAATATTTTATTTATAAAAACTGTCCTCCCACAGGGCTGCTGCAGATGATCTGCAAGCTGAAGACTAGCCTGTAAATTCCACTCGCTCTAGGAAATGGTGCTTCTGTTTTTAAATATCAGTGCTTGGATTGGGATTTTTAGTAACTGGTAGTGTGCTCCCAATTTCAGTATATAGAGCAAGGGATCTAGCTCTTGATTAAAGCATTTACATTACAGTTTGGTGTCCAGTCTTTCTACAATAAAGCTGTTATGCTCCATTGTTGATTAGAACTGTAGAAAACCAATTTGAATGCTTTTATGTTAGCATGACAGGTAGAATTAGTGTTATTTTTGCAAGTAAGAATAATCATTTGATATCTCAGAAAGATCAGCACTGACAAACCATCATTTGTTAGTACCTTTTGAATGGAAGCCAAATAGGCATTAATGCTCAGAAAATGTCAAGTGGAATAGAACTGAGTGTTAGTGGCCACAATTATGAAATTTAGAGAGCGATGAAAACCCTGGGTTAGTGTTTAGCAGAGGTAAGTTCAGTCTGGTTACGTACAGGGAACAATTGGAAGAGTTCCTGTGTAGATTTTTTATGTTAACCCCTCCCTAATCTCCATGGTTAGAGATCGTGCTCTTCTAACAGTAACATGATATACTTAAAAAATTACTGTAGTAAGCCAGATCAAAAGCCTATCTGGTCTGGTATCTGCCTAGCTGTGGCCAATAGATTAGGAAAATATCTAAGAACAGGAAATTTGGAAGCAATACTTCTGCCTGGTATTCTCTCCACATCTTCAGCAGCCTGCAAGCTGGGGACTTTCTGAAGAAGTTGAGTGCAGATCCCACTATATTTCATAGGCTTTCTTGTACTTGTCCATGAACTTGTTCAGTGTCTTTCTAACTGTTGCATAACCTTGGCTGCCAAGACACCTCATTGAACTTTGCAGCTAAAATACAGCTCCCTTGAACCCGTCCTCGGCCCATTGTTTTGCAGTTTCAGTTGTTGACCCTCAACTTTTGCTCCATGAGAAGTAATGAGTTATCATTTCTTGCTCCTTTTCTTTATGGCGCTCATGAAAATACATACATCTTTTTACATTTCACTATCAGTCATCTTGCTATCAAGCTGAAGCTTGCAATCTCCCCGTGCATAAAAGACTGTTTTCCACATGTGCATTAATTTGCATTTATCAACACTGAATTTTATCTGATGCTTTATTGCCCAGTCACAAAATCTTTTTGAAGTTCTTTAGTTTTGATTTTGATTACCCTGTGTAATTTTGTATCAGCAGTAGATTGTCACTTTGCTGTTCACTAACATTTTGTGTTGCCTTTTTTTAATGTTTAACTGAACAAATTCTGCCTTAGATCCCTGTTGAATTCACTACTAATCTGTCTTCACAGTGAAAATCAATCCATCTGTTCTTACCTTTATTTCCTACCTTTAACTAATTATTAATCCAGAGAAGATATCTGAAGCATTCTGGGAATCTAATGAGCCAGGTAATATTCATCCGGATCCTCATGCATTCCTCAAAATAATCTCATGAGACCTCTACAAAAGCTATCTTGTTTTCTTTTCCTCATTATAACATTTTAATTCACTTATCTATCTTATATCCTTTATTAGAGTTGTAGCTAATTTGCCTAGTATAGAAGTCAGATTTTTACTGGTCTCTCCTCCCCATGGAACATTCTTGGTTTTAAGTAATGTCTTGTTTAGCACTTCATATTATCCTGGTATTGAGGCTGATTTAAGCAATACCTGTGTATGTGTCCTTTAAAACTCTTGAGCAAATACCACTTTCTTGCCCAATTCATTTCTCAGTTTGTTCTAATCCTCCTCCAATGGTGTTTCAATTTGGGATTGTTCCTCTCGCTCTTACCTAGAAAATAAAGATGCTGGTGCAGGTCTCTGCTGGAGGTCTTCCTTAGTGACGACCATCCCAAGAATACATTTGCCTTTCTGCTGTTACCTTTTATTCCTTGAGTTCTCTTTTAATTCTTTGTTTGTCTGTGTGTGTGTTTTCTGGAAAAAAATTAAAAAGAAGCATGCAGTTCTGCGTTTTCCCACTAGTTTATAGTGAGGACACAAATAGAAACAGGAAAACAATGTAATCTGCGGAGATGTGGTAACTGAAATCCATACTGTATTATCTTTGGCAGTTCTTATAAAGTAGTGGACTAAGTTGTGGGTTTATGCCTATACCCTGAAATCTTTCAGCTTTTCTATTTTAGAAAACTGTCTCCAATATCTTGGTATCATGAAAGTGAACATTAGAGTTCAGTTTAAAACCAGGTAGTCATCAGCTATTCGTAGGTGCAATGACGGTGTCAAGTTGATGTTCTTGTAGCAATGAGCAGGCTTCTGTGTCAGTGGCAAATGAGCAGGATGCAGAATGACTGCAAAACAGCTACATTCTCCTGTGCTATCCAAGGGAATTTCTGACAGGCATGTCAAACTACAGAGGCCCTGATTCTGCTTTTAATTAAGAGCTATATGTTAGAGACATCTATACATTCCGTTGAAAAGTCCAGGGGAAGCTTCCACAGTAATCAGTGTCAGAATACAACCTTATGTGGTAACTAAACTTTTAGTGACTTACTGTTTCTTCACTTTATTGTCTTATTCATTAGTCATTTGAAAAAAATCACTGTATATTTCATGACCATTTCCACTCCTCCTTCCTTCATCCTTCTTTTCACATTTTTGCTGTCTTCAGGGTTTTCTTCCATCTTTTCCCTGCATTTCTTTCCTCACAGGATCTTGACTCCTAGTTCTTTTCTCACAGCACTGGTTAAATAATCAGAGATGAAGGGGCTTGATAGCAAAGTGTCATTATTTGAATTTAGAGAGAACATCCTAATCAAATTGGGAATGGAAGAAGAAGCTTACTCCTCAAGGGACATTGCTTTAAGTCGCCTGCTGTCTTAGGCAAGTACCACTGCATTAGATATTGGACGAATATTTTGAACCTCTTTGGGGAAACAAATGGAGGGAACAGTTCAGTGAAGTGATCCTAGAAGCCTTTGGGCACTTGAGAGAAGGGGAGAGAGAGAAAGGATTTGTAATACATAAATGTAGTAGAACAGTAGAAAGCATCAGCACTCAAAGAAGGAAAGATTTGTATCTTCTAAGAGTTTTGCCTGGTCAACCAAAAAGGGAGGGTAGAGATTCAAAAGAAATGAAAAATTCTATTTGTGATCCATTGTGACTCTTTTTTTGGCTGATATTCTGTTTGTAAAGGAGTCCTGAAAGGTTCAAGGCTTGCTAACTTGTTTTGGAGATTTCAGATGTGGTGTGTGCTCTGTGGTATGTTGCATGAGCTTTTCAATGTTATCTTTAAAGCCGACATATTACATTTTCTCACAAATGTATGATGCATACTTGGATTAAGACGTCACAATTTATTTAAATGTTTGAAAAGATTTGAAGAACAAAAAATGACGAAAAATTCACGTCCTTTATTCAATAGCTTAACTTTTAATCTTTTACTTTACAGTGACCTAAGCCTGCCGGTTTTTCTATTTGCTTTCTTTACCTAATCAAGACCTAAAAGAACAATGCATAAAAGTATGTAGGTAAAAATGTAACCTTAAGTTGATATTATATAACCTTTTTTGTAATAAGGCCTTGTCTGCAGGTATAAGGCCCCTTCGCTTTCAAGTTAGTGAAGTAGCATCATAATGCAATACTAAAAAAAAAAAAAAAAAAAAAACAACAACCAAATTTTAAAAATCCAGACATATATCCTTTTAAGCTTGCTGGTGTGAACTCTGCATACATACCAGAGTGCATACACATGCACAGATGAATAAACACCAGGTTAGAACACCTTTTAAATTAAAGGATAATGTTGACACAAGAACAGACTCTTTTTTTTTTTTTCATGAACTGTCTCATTGGTAGGTTTAGGTCAGGAACTAAAAGTAGTGAAGTTTTGAAGAAACCCTAAAAATAAAGTATTTAGGGACTTCTGTTAAGTAGGAGTTAACTTCTGTTAAGGTACTTCAATGAACAGGTTTATATTATGTGAATTGTACAGTTGGACTATGATCCTAAAAATTCAGAGGGTATTGATTCAAGCTTGTAAACTGAAAAACTGAAAAAGTGAGATTCTCAGGCACTCACTGATGCCTGATTCAGTGGCTCAGTTTGGGAAGAGTAGCTTGTGATTCCCTTCGCAGCTCACTTATATTCAAGATAGTTTTTTATAGTCTGTTTTAAGACTATTGAGGATCCAGTAAGTGTATTTTTCATTTCTCTCCCCCTCTCTTTTTTTTTCTTTTCTTTTTTTTTTTTATAACATCTTTAGAAGCGAGGTTCAACCGTAATCTTAGTATCATTGGGGAGAGACGGAATACAAATATAATTTTAAGATTTTGAATTCTCTTGGTTACTTGAATGTGAGGTAAAAACCTTAACCTAACTTTTACAGAAAATATCCAGCTGTGCAAAAGATGTTTCATCAAAAATGCCAATTTCAGTTGCTGTTAATGGAAGAATTCAGTTCAGATTATTAAAATTACAACCATTTAGTACCAATCTCTCCAGTGGTTAATGAAGAGACTTGTGAAGTTTTACAAAGTCAGGATTCAGTCCAGACCTGAACCACTAATTTGGCAGTGATACAGCTCACATTAAATTGTTTGTTTACCCTTACTTTCAGTGACTAGATATTTCCTTAGCAAAGGTATTATATGCAAAATAATTAATTAGCATTGTCTTAGTAAGTGTAGTTGTCCATAAACAGATTCAGAACTCTTCAAAATAAATCTCTCGCATTTCATAATTCAAGCTTCTCTACTAAAACTACTTTTACAATACCAGTGGCAGTAGTCTTTATTTATTTGTAAATCCTTTGTGTGTGTGTGTAATTAAACTTCAGAATAAGTTATAATAAAATACTCTGTTTTGTTACAGCATTATTTAAAAGCTCCCAGGGAACTGAGTTGTAAATATTGCTCACTGTGACATGTTTTTCCTATAAAATAGGAAAACCAATTTCATACTAAACTTGCCTTTTCATATAATTATTAATTGTGAAGCTTTTTTGCCACTACAAACAATAATGTGAATGTAAATATCTCAAAAAGATGTGTATTTGAGAAGTCTAAGCTTCTAATATAAGTGAATTTACTTAGTGATCTCTAAATTAACAATGTCCTAGAAGGCTGCAGAATGATTCCTCTTTTTGATTTTCACTTAGATGTCTAGAATAATGAGTAGTAAGGAAAACCGACCAAAATTCAGAAGTGATTTAGCTAATGTGCAGATGTGCCTCCATGGATGTAGTCATTCTGGTCTGAGTCAGGTAACATTATCAACAGCATAAATAACACATCAAAATGAGACATTCAGTTGTGCTTCAAATCAAAGTCTCTTAATCTGTGCAAGTCACTCCCATGTTGCTGGCATTTGGCAGTGTCTAACCTGATCTTTCATGGCTGTATCCAGATGTTACAAAGAGCTGAAGTTAGTCGTAATCCTTGTGAAACTTTCCGAGTAAGAGAGCTGGTGCTGGGATTGTGTTACCTCAGAAGTGCCTGCATTTGGGAAAGATTGAAACTGTGTTGAAGTTTCACTGTTGACTTACTGTAGACTCCATCCATCCCATCGAGGTGAGACAGCAATTTTTGGTAGGGTCAAATGGTGGTTAGTGATCCAAAGGAACAACTTTTCTGCCTGTCCTCTATGTGTTGATAAAAGGAAATCTGACCTCACTGCCTCACAAGCCATTTTGGTTCCATGTCTTGGCTTGAATTTATACTGCACCAGATCTCTAAGAGTTGTAGTAAGTTTTTGAGTATGCCATCTTATGCCAGTTTAAGAAGCGGTTTTGGGGACAATAGTACTTGGCTACAAATGATGTGTGCAGGATGAAGATCTTTAGTGTTGGTAAAAATAGAAGAGAATAGTCTGGTTTTTTAAGCGGTGTTGCTTACCTCATCTGCACTCAGGAAGGAGTAAAAACATACAGAATTAAATACCGATAGTAATGGTATGATTAGTGTATCTATCAACAAGGTGCACAAATTGGTACTTAGATTTTGATTAGTATTAGAAAACCAATCATTGTGAAAGTTATTTTGTTTGCATATTAAACAATTACATTAATGAAGAATACTATTGTTAAAACAACTATGTAGTTAAAGTTCTTACCCAGAAGTAGAACGCTCAAAAAATAACACTGACTTTGTTTTCTGTTCTTTCAAGTAAACAAGCTTGCAGATAGGTTCAAAATATTTAGTTTAATTACTATTAAAATTAAAGTCAGGGACTAGAAAGAGCATCTAGTGAAAATGTGCATTGCAGCTTACCCTAAAGGAAGAAATATCGGGCCGAAGAAAGCAACCTACAGAGAATGTGAAATAACAGCCAAGTGCTGGCATTTTAGGAATGTCTGTTCATAGATGTGCAAGTTTTATTTCACATTGTCCTCACCCTTCTCAATAAGAATGACTGATAGCTTCACTTTGTGATTTCCCAGCTTTTAAGAGTCTATTTTTATTTATTTTTTATGACCAACCTTACACTTGTTAAATGTAATTTTTGCTTTATGTAACATAAAAAAGAGCACATCTGCAGTATGCTGTCCCATGAATTAACAAGAATGACTGGACATAAGACAAGAAATCCTTTAAAAACATACGTTCACATTAAATATCTGGGCTATCTCAGTAAAGAAGGTCTTATGGGGTCATTTTTGATGCAGTGCAAGTAAACCATTTCTGCTCTTCTGAAATAGTTTCTTTCAGGTTTATATTGAGCTTGTATAAAGGCACATTACATAAATAAGGGCTTAGTTTGTACATTAGTCTTTTACATCTTGGATTCTTACTAAATCCTTGTTTTTACCAACTTGATGCTTAAGAGATATTGATTTCTGCTGCACATGTCTATGGTGTTTATTTTGATATGTCTGGGATTAAAAACAAAATTAACACGCATAATCAATTTTTTTAGAATTAAAAAGGGCACTTTGGTAGCTTTGGTTACGTTCTTCTGAAGAAAAAGGAGAGTAACAGAGGTGTGATAATAAAGGGATCAATTTATTCAATCACTGGGTATAAAAACATTAGCCCTGGGAAAGAGCCTTCCTCTAAGAGCTTTAGCTGCCCAGTCTCACTTGTGTGGCACAAAATAATTTGCATTTTTAGAGAAATTTCATGTCTTCTGTGAGCTCTAGTGAAACATGAATAAATTGCTTTCTTTTCCTCTTTTTCTGATTTTATAAAGCTGAACCCATTAGGGGCTGAGTCAAACTGTAATGAAAGAAAGGCAACAACTGAGATGATGGAAACCCTGGATTAGATTTCTTAGTAGTCCAAGCCCAGCTGTCACGGCCTACATGTCAAGTTAGTGCTCTTTGGGGAGGCCCAACAGTACATGTGAATATTTTTTTAACTGCTGTGTTACAACAGGTCTCTAAAGCAGCTAGGAATTAAACAGAGAGGCAAAGATTAAGAATTAGAGAGCCACAGCAAGCAGTTCACCAGAGAGATTTGCAGTCAGGCAAGTAAACCTTTCCAAGTCAGTTAGCCTGCTGCCATCTGCCTGACAGGCTTGCCTGTGACCCGCCGCGCTCCCTTTGTGCGCACTGAGTTCATGTGATAGCTGAAGATGTACGTAAAGAATACGGTTGTTCGTGTTACTGAGTGCACTGGTCTGGCGCTGGTCTAGCACAGTCTGTTGAGTTCACCACAAACCACTGCTCAGCTCAAATAAAGCCTCTGCGAAAGGTTGGCATTTCTGTTCTTTCATATTACAAATATTATTCTTAGCTGGTTCATAAGATAGCAGGTACAATCTAAGCAGACCCCAGAAGAAGCCAAAGTACAGTTTCTAGTTTTATACGTAATCAATGAATTTGCACACAGGTGATCAGGCCCAGCCAACTGTGGGTTTATGAAAGGCTGGTCCTGCTTGATGAACCTGATCTCTTCCTATGACAAGGTGACCCACCTAGTGGATGAGGGAAAGGATGTGGATGTTGTCTACCTGGACCTTAGTAAAGCCTTTGACACCATCTCCCACAGCACTCTCCTGGAGAACCTGGCAGCTCGCGGTTTGGACGGGTGCGCTCTTCACTGGGTGACAAGCTGGCTGGACGTCCAAGCCCAAAGAGTGGTGGTGAATGGAGCCACATCCAGCTGGTGGCTGAGCACAAGTGGCGTTCCCCAGGGCTCAGTGCTGGGGCCAGTTCTGTTTGATATCTTTATCAATGATCTGGACAAGGGGATCAAATGCACCCTCAAGTCAGTTTGCAGAAAATACTAAGTTGGACGGGTGTGTTGATCTGCTTGAGGGTAGAAAGGCTGTGCAGAAGGGTCTGGACAGGCTGGACCGATGAGTCAACGCCAGTTTTATGAAGTGAAAGTGTGTGTGAGAAGAAAAGAAGCGCCAGGTCCTGCACTTGGCTCACAACAACCCCACACAACGCTACAGGCTTGGGGAAGAGTGGCTGGGAAGCTGCCCAGTGGAAAAGGACCTGTGGGTGTTGGTCGACAGCCGGCTGAACATGAGCCAGCACCGTGCCCAGGTGGCCCAGAAGGCCAATAGCATCCTGGCTTGTATCTGAAATAGTGTGGCCAGGAGGACAAGGGAACTCATCATCCCCTTGTACTGGGCACTGGTGAGGCCGCCCCTCGAATCCTGTGTTCAGCTTTGGGCCCCTCGCTGCAAGAGGGACACTGAGGGGCTGGAGCGTGTCCAGAGACGGGCAGCGGGGCTGGGGAAGGGTCTGGGGCACAAGTGTTATGAGGAGCGGCTGAGGGAACTGGGGGTGTTTAGCCTGGAGAGGCAGAGACTCAGGGGGGACCTTATCGCTCCCTGCAACTGCCTGACAGGAGGCTGTAGGCAGGTGGGGCCGGTCTCTTCTCCCAAGTAACCAGCGATAGGACAGGAGGAAATGGCCTCAGATTGCACCAGGGGAGGTTTAGATTGGATATTAGGAAAAATGTCCTCACTGAAAGGGTTGTCAGGCATTGGAACAGGCTGCCCAGGGAGTCGGTGGGATCACCCTCCCTGGAAGTGTTTAAAAAAGGCATAAATGTGGCACTTAGGGACATGGTTTAATGGTGGATTTGGCAGTGCTGGGTTAATGGTTGGACCTGATGATCTTAAAGGTCTTTTCCAACCCAAGTGATTTTATGGTTCTATGATGGAACCAGGGTTCTGCTGTTGGAAGAAGGGCAATCTTCAAGATTTGTGCCTGTGAAATATTCCTTCTGCTGGAACAAGGCTTTGCTTGAAGACTCTTAAACCTCCAAGTAGGGATGTCTTATTCTAATTTATAGCAAGAAATTTTGGCTATTATACCTTATGAACTTTTTGATAAGTTTTGAACGTGATTTGATCAGAACATACAGATTCCAGCATGGATTTTAAGGGGAAAGCTGCCCATTTATTGTTTTTTATCAGGAAGACCTGCTTTCCTATCAAAGCACCAAACATTCATCTGAGTACAGTCTAGTGTTAAATTATCAAATTATGTTACCTAGAATCTTCTACCTAATGCTTAGAATTTATCCATCTTCCGAAGAGACTCTCACTTCCTCCTGCAAAGAGGATGATGGCACAATCAAGGAGTTCCCAGGTCTGTAGTAGATTCAGATAGCTGAAATTATCTTCAATTCCACATTGGCTTGGTGAATTTGGGGAAATTGTGGTATTTTCAAACCTATGTTAATTTCAAAATAGGTTTCCTGGACTCTGAGACCAGTTAAACAGGGAAAAAAAAAAGAAAAATCTGGCAGAATCCCTCTCAGACTTGTGCCCTGGGGGAAAATTCTTTCCTTATTTCTCATCTGGTGCCTTCGCATGATTTACCACATCTTAGGAAGGCATTTCAAACTGGCAGCAACTGTAACTGAAACGGTGTCTGCCTCCACTTCCACTGATGACTTTGTGAGGGACAGAAGAACTGAGAGTCCAATATTCCCTTAACAGCCTAACCTATGGCAGCAACACAGAAATAACCGTTTCCTTTTCTCCCCTTGAATCATGGTTGGGGGAAAGGTCCAAAAGAAACCAGGTCACCTGTCGCTGCTCTGCTTTCCTCAGGCCTAGAAGTCCATGCCTCCCTTCAGCCTCGTTAGGTCTCTGCCACACTGAGAGTATCTGGTGGTGGTTCTCATCGCAGCCTTGTCACTGCAGTCAGGGAGTGGAGTGGCAGGGCAACAGCTTTTACTTTATGAAGAGATTTGTTTGCCTGGTGGATGTTTCTAAGCTCTGCTGTTCCTAGAGCAAAACAATGTGATTTGTATGGCATATTTCAAAGTGAATTTAAAATCACTGAAGTCAAATGTTTTCTAGAAAGACCTGGTTTGAAGCAATTTGGCAAAGCTGACATAACCACGCTGACTTCAGTGAAGCTGCATTGGTTGCATCACTTGAGGATTGGGCCCAGACTAGCCAGAGCATTTATTTTTGATTTCTAGCTTCTACTGGCATGTTCTTGAAGGTCTCTGTACTTCTGTAACTTTTTTAAGTAGCTCACAAGTCTTATGCTGACTACTAATAAAACAGAAAATCCATTTCCATTTTTCAGTGTAATCTTTTTTTCATGTGAGTCTATTTCTCATCAAAAGAAGCAGATGACTGGCCTGAAAGCTGGAGTCCTTCACTTATCTGTAAAGATGGAAGAAGACAAGTAATGGCCTTTCAAGTTGTCCCATGTTGTCTGGAAGAACATGGCCATAAATCCAAAAACTAAGAGGGAGAAACCCAACGCTCAGTGTTGCTCTGACCAATGAAAGTATTGTTCCCAATGCCTGATGAAAAGAAGTATGTCTGATCTTACTCTTGGTGAAATCAGCAAGGAAAGCTGAGACAAAGAAGATTCTTCAAAGTGTCTGTGGGAGAGGTATCTCATATAGCATTATATCCATGTCACCACATGTGAATGCAAGGGCCTTGCATAAACCAGGACCTTCACTTCCAGCAGCTGTTTTTTATTGGGTTGGTTTTTTAAGGGAGAAGTAGGAGCACTTTGCATCAATCTTAGAGGAGGACTTTAGCTGCTACAGAGAACAATATTCTCCTCAGAAAACCTGAGTCACAAGAAAACTGATACTTCCATAAGGGATTCTGTATATTCTTTTTAAAGAACATAATCTTCCAGATGCCTCCTCTACATCTCCTTAGCTAGAGAGGATGCACTCATACCTAAGATGCATTAGAAAATGTAAAGCTAAAGTCAGTTAAGGAGAAAAAAAAATATCTCCCTGGAATCCTTTTTTTTGTAGCAGATGCATTGCTGGATTTTCTCTGCTTCACTGGCTTTGGTTTCTGTACCCAGAAGATACCTTTGGCTAAGCTCTTGGATGACAGTTTCCCAGGCAAAAAAACCTGCATGATAGAGGCCTCAGATGATAAACAGTTTGTGAGCCACCAGCCAGAGTAGTCAGTGGAGATGCTGAAGTAACGAAGTCTCAACAATGAAGAAGTGTTCTTACATGAAATTATAGAAGAGTAGGTAAGCCTTTAGAGGCCACAAAACAGCAGAGTCAAACCAGGACATAAAGAATGAGATATACAGAACAAGAAACTCTCAACAAAATTACATACAGCACTGATGTCAAAATACAGAGATAAGAGCAAAAAGAACTAAAATCAGGGATACTTCTAATCAGAGCAGTCTGATACTGTATTTCAACCTCACTAAGCTAATGGTATATAATTAAGCAAGAGGAGGTGTTTAGGTAATCTGAGCTTTCCAGCTTTTCCACCCTTTGGGACACCTTTGAGAGACCTGAATTTCAGAGAAAGGGGTGCTGAGCACTCTCTGACAGCCAGATCCTTTGAAGATACATCAAGCTGCATATTCAGAAATAAACATCACACACTACCAGTGATTTAAATACTGAGCTCCTCTGTTCAGTGACATATTTCTCTCAATGGGTAGAAGGTGGTGTTTACAAAATGCAGTTATGGACTGTCCTGCTAGCCTGTCTTGCAGGTTTTAATTGTGCCTTTGTAACAAGTACTTAACAGACTTAATGCAGTATGTCTATATGAGTAAAAGATAAGGTATGAGGTTTCATGTGTAGCCATGCAAGAAGATTGCATAGTAAGTGCATAAAGAGGTCCTCAAGCAGAGTATTTAAATGTTTTACAAGACAAGGACTGTAGTGCTTTGGGGGAAGACAGCAAGAATTTTTCAGTGTAGTGGCTTGGGCATTAATTGGTCTTAGAATCATCTTAGAATCGTCATGTCTGAAATCTGTGTTTTCACATCTACTGTATTGTATTAACTGAGCACCTGATAAACCTTGCTTTGCTTTAAAATGAATGTAGCAATGACAGTTCTGCACACAAATTGGGACCCAATATGCTGCTTCTGTTGTGAGCATGATGCTGTCTGAGAAATCAGTCTGCTCACTGCTTCTTTGCTCTTTGCGATGAGGTTGGATTTCATTCATAACTCTAAAAATTCTGTTAGAAACTTCTGTGCATATATCATTAAGATACATATATTTTTGTAAAAGCCTATAGGAATATCTTTTAAAATGCTGGCAAAAGTTCTCCAGGACTATAAAATACCACTTCTGTGAGCAAGATAAGGACTTCCTTTCATAAGGATTTCTAAGTAGCTTTTGGGCTCAGTCTTTAGTGATGGCTCATGGCTCTCAGCAGAGATAGAGGTAGTGGAAGTGTTTTTATACAGCTTGTATGTTCTGTCCTCACCAGCTCCTCAGGGTAGCCAAGGGTGAGTTTGGCTTCTACCATGAGAGTGAGCACCCCCGCTTTGCTCAGAACTTTGCTTTCTCAGCAAGTTCCCCTGGGGCTTGTCCTGTCCTCAAGAGAGAGCAAGTAGGTTCCAGCTGTGAGAGAGCAAGTAGGTTCCAGCTGTGATCTTTATTCTGCATCTGGGTGGAGGTGAAGGAAAAGAAACCCTTCTCTGGACCATCTGGGAATTCTGCTTTGCACTGTGGAAACCTTAATTAACAGCTTGGCAGATGCTCAGCCTGCTTTGTATTGCTTGGAAAACTTTGCCTTTGACTGAGAAGGTTTCAAGATATTGAATTGGAGACATTGTTTGTTTAATTTCTCCCTACCATGGCTTGGAGTAGAGCCCTAGGTGATATGCTGTCTTGAAACTTCAAACTAATAGTTTCGATTTAATGTAAAATTTGTTGACAGTTAAGGAAAAACTATAAACTAAAAACCGGCTGCTATTTTGTTTAGGTTTCTTCACATTTGACTTGATCTTCTTGATGACTGTTTGTCAAAGCTGATTTTTCTGTGTCACCAAAATTTGCATAGAGTTTTTGTGATCTCTAACTTCCAGATACACAAAAGACACAATGTCATATTTTGGCCTTGAGAAAATCCCTTTTTTCTACCTACAGTCAACAACCAGACCTGATAGAGCTGTTATGTAAAGTGGATATTCAACAAATGGTTTCTGCAAAAGATGCTGCTATACTGTATTGTCACAGTCTAGTGTATAATTTTTGCAATGAACAGAACTGAAAAATGTAAGATCAAGAGAGATTTCCATTGTTGTACAAATGTCTGGCACATGCCCAAACTATGTGAGAGGGAAAGATTAACTTGTCTGACGACTGTAGAATATGAATAAGTAAACAATGGAAGTTATTAGGCAGGGAAAAATTCATATTCCTGTTAGGTTTTCTCATCCAAACCAGAAAAACCTTGCACTTTCCTTATAGTGCCATAGTCTGAGCAGGCTCTTTAAAAGCATATCAAATAAATTCTGGTTCTCATTCATAAACTTACCCATCTGTGAAGCCTTTATTCAGAGAAACCTACCTGCTCAAACGCTTGCTGCGGTTCATTAAAGGCTCCCATTTGTACTCATAAAGACTCATTCATTGCCCTGAATAATATATATGGTATACTGAAACAGAACCAACTCTCGCTTTTACAATCTAAATTAAACAACTTTGTCTAATAAAGGAAGCACTGGCTCATTCCTAACTAGGCCATAAGCCCTAAGGGTCTTGTATGTGTGCATTTATTTATTTATTTTTGCCATATTTTCCTACAAGGATCTGAAAGCTAAGTGAACCAAGCTGAGAAAATTGTTTCTCTTTTTCTGCCTGCTTAGAGAGACTGAAGCAAGCATGGGCACAATTGTACTGAAGCAAATGCTCATCCATAAACTTATTCTAAAATGCAATTGGATGATCTGTTCTTTTCTCGGTCCCACCTTCTAACCTTTCTAATCTTGAGAGTTCATCTCTATTATAGGTGGCTCTTACAAATGCCCATGATTAATAACCACTGTGATTCATTAGCCTGTGTTGTTGGTATCGTTTCCCCAACGGGAGCATTTGCTATCTAGGGATAGTCTGTGATTACTCTGCCTTGTGGAACAGTAAGATGCTTTCAATCTAATGCGCTGTCCATGTTTTAGCATAAAATAATATTAAGGCATCCACATAATGGAACCGTCTGAAGATCCATTTTATTAAGCACTGAAAGAAAATGTGTGTGTGTTTGTATGTGCAAGGGAAACATAATCAGCAAATCTTTTTCACCAGAAACGTAATTTCAGTGAGTGTTTTGCATAAAGATGCAGCTATTTTGAGGTATAGTTCTTTGGATGTGAGGTCAAAAAAAAATACTCCATAGCCAATAGCTTACCTGGTGTAATTGACTTACTCAAATTATGTACGGCCTATTGAAAATAGGAAAAATAGGAAACAGAGGTAGGTTTATTGTATTTATTCCATTTTGCTGGTATTTATTTTAAATGCAATCTACCTTCAAGTACAAAGCTAGTGCTCTTAAAAGATTACTGTTTCAAGTTACTTCACATACCTTAACAGAGCATGTAACCTTTTTACATTATATGATCAACTTTTTGACAGTGCAGGGCCAGCACAGCTAATGGAATAATAGCCTGCAGGGTCCAGCTAAATGATATACGAATATAATCAACCTTTGTGATGACTATTCAAAAGTAATCCCTTTAGCTTTCAACTGCAACATATATTTCAAGCAGGCAAAGCCATATGAAGAAAATCTCTGCAGACTCCACTGATACAATATGGCCTTCATATCCCCACAGTGTGTTTGCTGCTCACAGTGAGTTTTAAATTTAAGGTAATGGCTACTGTATATTCATGTGAGCATAGAACAATACCTTTGATTTGTTGGAGAAATGTTACATTAGCTACCAAGGGCCCTATTCAGTAAACTTTGACACAACCCTTATATATGGTTTACTGCTTATTCTAAATGGAATATGCCTGATAAAAATGCTTTGCATGCCCAAATTGTACAAATTCATTAATCTTTATATTCATAAAACCTCCAAGTACAACTGCCTCCATTCCAAGTGAACCTAGTCAGGATACATGGCTAAACGTGTAGGCCCAATCTGCTTTCTAAAAAAGCGTTGCATCAATTTTCAGTTATCAAGACAGAAAAGAAGTAGGAGGATCTTCTGCAAGTGCGGGACGTGCATGTTGTTGGCAGTCATATTACTTTCTGCTGTGTCTTTATTCCTACACCATTACATCATTCTACAGATTATATAACTGAAAACAGCTGCATGACCTTTAAAAATGCAAGTAATTTTTAAATTACAACAATGAATTATATCTAATCAGTTGCATTATGCCAATTTGATAATCTAGCATACCCTGCCAAATCATGGGGAGGGTATAAAGAATACAGTGAGATAGTCTTGCTTTCTCCCTCTCCCTTTCGTGACAAAAATTCAGAATTGGCTAATAGTGAGTCTGAATAGGTGGAATTAATTGTATTAAAGGAAAATAGATGTAATGAAAACACTGTATTGCCTTCTATTACTACTGTTGTATGTACAATATAGTAAGAGTTTACTCACATTTGCAGCAGTTGCCAATGTGGCGGTCTTGTTTGCGTGCATGTACCTAAATATTTGTAAAAACATAACAGCACTGTTGCTGTCTTTTGTTTGAGGTGCTGTATTGTAGGATTTTACGCCACTTAAGCAAGTTAGATATAGTGGAAGAGTAGGAGAGGATATGGACTTTTCTCCTATTTGTTTGCCATGTCACTTCTTGAGCCTGCAGGAAATTAGGGCATCCTCAGCATCCTGCAGCAGGGAGTTCCAAGGGTGAGCTGGCAAGGCACAAAGAACCCCTTCCTTTGTCTCCAAGCCCACCACCTGCTACTTTCAGTATCTCCTACCTCATTCTTTTATTGGAAGTAACAGTGAAAAATGGTTTCTGGGTCACCTGCACGCTAGTCGCATTCTTAATTTTGTCATCTCCTCAAAATATTGCCTGCCTTTTTTTCAAAGCAGGTTCAGCTTCCCGGAACAATAGGCCTCTCATGATTCTTCATCAGTTTGTGGAGCTTTCCAGTGGAGTTTTTGTTTCATAAAGTCCAACAGTCTCCAAATAATGCAAAATCTGGATTTGAATGCTTTCGTATCATGTAGGCATGCAAGCTCAGGAACACAGGTGTTGCTTGTATCATTTTCTTTATAGTCTTCGAGAGAATGGTGCCTAAAATTCCTGTCCTCTCTGGAGTTAGTGATCATTTTAGCTTCAGTCTTTGTAGGTGTCGGTTTCATTCTTTTGTATGACTTTGTGCTAACTATATTGTGTAAAGGACTAGCAGCTCTGCTTAGCTTTCTCCCTGAAACATAATGAAATAATGAGATTTTTAGAAGTGTAACAATCTTTAGATAGACACATGTAAACAGCAAGAACAGAGATGCCAATTCTAGCTGCACTGAAAATTCGACCAGACAATTTTAATTATGTTTTATCAACAGCAGTGATAATATGTCACGAACATCCTATTATGATTAATTATATTTACATACTATTAATACATATTAATGTTTATCTCTGCATTTTGCACAACACAATAAGATAGAAGGAGAATGCTTGATGGTGTGATCTGTGGTGGTATATATGTATTATCATTATGAATATGAGATGCTTTTATTGTTCCCAAATAGCACAGGCCAAACAAATGCCAAGAAAACATTTATGGCTCAGTATTCCATCAGTTATCCTTGATATGCTTCATATTTGCTGGGAGGATAGAACTGTTAATCAGACAATAATAGCTTGGTGTCCAAGTGTGAAGGCAGAAGGCCAAAAGGTGCATGAGAGAAGCGATTTATGCCATAATTCCCCATCTGTCATGTACACATCCCCACCGTTTTTTGCATGTGTCAGTGTACGTAAGATACATTGCTGTCAGAGACACACTTTTATGTGTGCTTCCTTGCAAATACATATGTTACTATACATACCTAGTCACATTTTGGGCTTGAGTTACCCACCTGTCTTGCACCACGTTTTCAACAATGAGCTTCCGCTGGAAAGAGCAAGAACGCCACACTGGTGTAAAGCTGGGGTGGGGCGAGATACTCCAGACCCTTGTTAGCACCTCTGAACTGCATGAGGCTCTCAGCTGCTTCACTGTGTGTGAGTTCCTGAGCCAAACTGAGAAGCTACAGGCTGTGCAGCTGTGAGCAGAGCCCCTTGAATTCAATTAGGTTTTATTAGATTATTTTTTTAGAGATGATCTGCTAGTAAAGGAATTTCCATTCATGTACTGTAGGCCTGCTTTCAGGAAATGTTACCTGGAATAAATACAGAGTAAACCGCTAACGTACATGTTGCCCTCATGCAAAATGAGACTTCATATGATAACTTACACTAATTCTCAGATATTCTGCATAGATTTACTTCTCCTATTCTTATTTGCATACAACTATGGATGAAGTCCTAGTTAGCAGTTATACTTAATAAAAGCCTATGACATGACGAAACATAAATTTTATTGAGTCTTCAGTAGTCCAGTAGTTTGCATCTCTTCCAAACACTGCACCAGCAGAGACACTGCTTTGAACATTACTTTTCATCTCCATCAGAACTGGATTAATGTATTTATTTTGGACATGAATTAAATTAGGATGCCATATAAGCACCATTGGTATTGGTGTGACTGAAAGACACAGTCCAGTTTTAAGCATCACAGTGCAAAGAGGTAGTGACAAATTGAGAAGGATCTAGCCAAGGATTACTCAGAGGTCAGAAAACATGAGCTCCTTTCAAATATTGAAGACTGCATTTGCTTAGCCTCAAAAAGAGAAGATTAGAGGAAGGAAAACAGTCTCTCAAGCTGTAAGGGGTTATTATAAAAGAGGACAGTGTTCCTTTTGCTACCAAAGGTAGAACAAGGCAAAAATCAGCTTAATTTGCAATAAATATTTATCTTAAGTATTAGGGAAGAAACTGAGCTATGAGATTGTGAAGCACTGGAACAGAGAGATTAGGGATGTTGTGAAATGGCCTTCATCAGAAGCCTTTGAGAATAGATTTGACAAATAAATGTCAGGGAGGGACTAGATATATGTGCACTTTCTTCATTTGAGGAAGTGAACCAGATCAGTAGTTCCCAAAATAGGAAACAATCCCCAGGGATGCTGTGGTTGTAACTAGGCAGAGGGAGGTATGTTGCTGGAGAGTCACTGGGAGTAGAGCAGAAAGTGCAGCTGGGAGGTGGGAGTTTGGTGCGGAAATGGAGCAAGGAATGAACAAGGCTGAGCATCACAGATCACAGCAGCAAAGGAAGCGTGTGGCTGCCAAAAGCTGCGGAGTTAAGCCATTGCCTCCCAGCCACCCGCTCATTTGATCACATCCTATTAGGACTGCACTGAGAGGTGGCAGCCTTACTTATGCAGCCCCCTCACCCTGCTCTTGCTTTCTGCACTGCTCACTTCTTCCCCTGGATGGTCTTCTCACTGCCTGCCCTCTTTCAGTGCTATCTTTGCCATCATCTTCTCCCAAATGCATCTTCCTTGTTGGCTCCCCAGCTGGTCCCACCTGGACCTGTCCTGCAAACTGGCCTGTTTAGGAACTTCTGCACAGAAGTGCAAGAAATAAGAACAGAAATCCCTGTCAGTTCTGTATTTCTAGGATTGTATCTTACACAGCTCGCCTCTGCGTTGTCTTAGATTTCCTTCTCTTGTGACTTTTTATGTTATTGCATGTTTTTCAAATAAACCTTCTAGGCTTTTTTACCAGTTAGAATGTTTTAAGTCTAAAGCACTAATGCACCTTTTCTTTTTTTTTTTTTTTTTTTAATAGCAGAACTTGATAAAGAAACAAGTGCTTCAAAGCCCCTGTGAGCCTCTTCCAAAGACACCAGTTATAGATCCTTCCTGGTACAGTATTTGCTTTTAATCCATAGTCTTTATACCAATATGCTGATTTTTGCAAAATGACATTGGTAACAAAATTTAACCTGATTTTGACAGGGAATTGCACATCATCTCTGTTGTACTTTGTCCAAATAACAATATTTTTCCTGCTCATAAGTGAACGAATACACACTTCCTTCAGATTTTTAACTTATTTTCCCAGTTTTGGAATTGAATTGCCTTCGATCATGTAATTGCTTTTAATTTACAGAAATAAGCCTTCGAGATAGAAACAAAGCTATTAACCAGATGCTGAATGCAGATATAAAACCAGTAGATATCAAAGTGTATATATAAACTTACAACATTTGCTATTTTTTTATTTGCTGTTTTTCACTATAGGGAATGCCTACTTACTTACAGAGAAGCTAATAGATGAGTACAGGAGATCCTTGAAAAGCCATGCAACAAAGTAGGAATTTTGGTGGGGATTTGTCATTTAAATGGGAGCAGTGTTGCAGTGCAAATATCTGAGAGCTCTCAGTTCTTTTATGACTTAAGTGTGGCTTCAATGTGCATTACATGTTTTTATCAAAAATAGCTGGTGTCACTGAAATAAATACAAAAGAGAAAGAGTAATATAGAATAGAAACTTTGCATTTTGTGCCCCTAATGCGTATTGTCTTCCAAAATGTCAAGATCCTCCTGTTAAGATATTAAACATCATTTATACCTACTGAATGGGCATCAAAGATGCTCAATACCTTATAAGATCAGGTTCTAAATGTGTCTGGAGAATTTTCTTTAAATCCCAGATTATTGTCCCTTTCAGAAAAAATAAACTACACGCTCGATGCCTTATTCATAGGGCTATCAGTGATTTTAGCATCTGTGCTTAACAGTTGCAGTTCAACTGTAACTTGATAGACTAGATCCAGCCTG
Source organism: Ibycter americanus (assembly GCA_035590275.1). NCBI lineage: Eukaryota > Metazoa > Chordata > Aves > Falconiformes > Falconidae > Ibycter > Ibycter americanus. Next base: position 14,510,359 of record JAVJGI010000001.1, on the reverse strand, counting down.
GGTGGCACACTATGGTGCAGTTTTGGTCTAATCTATAACACAGGCTGGACCCAAATCACAACTAAGTTTGTTTAAAATCTGGTTGAGCACACTCATGAAACTGTTGAAAACCTGTACAACCAAAGCATTTGAAATGCCATTGACTGTCTCAAGTGCAACATCAATCTATAGGCACAGCTGAAACAACTATATTTAACAATGAAAGTGCATCTGGTAGAATACCTGTATGTCACGTTTTCCAAATTGAACCTGAAATTCCCCTTTTAGCAAAGTTCATTCACACAATCAGGTAAACTAAAATTCTGCCTAGATTCTTTTTGATAAATAATCTGAAGCACTGATTCGGGAGTGTGTGTGAAGAATTGCCTCCCATTTTGAGCTGATGAAATTCTTGACAGGGGGTTCACCACATGACCCACAGCAGTCTGACTCCTGTGGTCTTCACAGTCCTCACAGGGCATTTTCCAGTTACCATCACTGTTGGCCCAAAGCAGAATTAAAGGAGAGATGATGTTGGTTATCACTTTGCAAAATACATGTAAAAGCAGGATTTGGAACCTTTGAATTTTATTTTGAAAAACTGACGTAAGCTTTCATAATGGAATTTATTAAAAAAACTGTTCTTTCAAACTACATAAACAAAGCTTTATGAATCCCAATAGTCCACCATTCCTTTCTTTAAACAGAGGTTTCCAGATTCAGAGTTTGAAGCAAGGTCCATTAGATCTGTAATCAGTTTTTATGACAGTCTTTGAGCAAGCAATAGCTTTTGCCGTAGTAATAACTCAATTCACAGTTTTCTTCAGGATTGCAATTTGAGTAACTGGTTGACATGTGACAATAAGGTTTCTCCCTGTTAAGGCATGGTAAAAGTGTATCATTAACTAGCTCTTATTAGACCGTTGTTGGCCAAGATACTGTGTACATGCAGTGTAAATACATCAATACCTCAAAAATATACAACAAATATTTCAATAATTTTATTTTTTTACTTAGAGGTCTTTATAGTCTGAACACCAAGCTTATTACAACAATGTTCATTTAGAATGTTTTTACAAGGCTGAGAAGTCATATAGGAATGTTCCTACATGCAATTATGCACGTACATAAGCATACAAATCTCTTGACTGAGTGTCAAAAAGAGGTAAACACTTTATGAAAACCAGGACAAGAAACAGGACCGTGAATTAAACAATAACAGTATCCAGTTTACCCCTTATATTTTGATGCTATTGATATGAAATATGAAAAACATTATAAAAACAGCACAATTTTGCAAATAATATCTGAAAATCACATTAACCTGCAAACTCTTCTAATCTTGACAAGTATAGCATGACTGCTTGTAAGAGGTTGCTGGTTTTACGTATTTGGAATTTCTTTTATCAGAATATTGTCAAAAAATGGCATATTTGAATTTATCTTTCATAGTTTAAAAATATATATAAAATGACATAAACCAAGCAGATATTCTAGGAAAGACCATTGTCAGTTTTTCAAGGACAAATTTCTAAATTCCTAAGGGTTATGAACCCAATGTACATTTCTGCAGCGGCTGAACGTTCTGTGTATGTGTCCCAAAAGTTGTTATGCAGTTATATTAAGTAGCATCCATGACCATCATTACTTTTTGCCAAACTGCACTCATTACTAAGTGGTAACTTTTGTATGCTTGTGAAAAAATGGTCACAAATTAATCCTCTAGGGCATTATCTCTCCCGTACGTTTTAACAGTACTTTTTAGTCATAAAGCTTTTAATAAAAATAAGGGGACTTTTATCATCCTATAATAATGGAAGTGCAATTTGTGTTCTTCAGAGTCAAGAATCTTTGGGAGAACATTATGTTTATTGAGCTAAACGTACCTGCCTCCCATCCCAGTAACAATTTCTCTGACGAGTAACTGTCTGGCAGAATTCAGGTGGTGTTCTGCCCCTTGCAGACTTTTTCAGCGTGAAAACAAAGGCTCTGCTTTCCCCTTCAAATGAATTGGGCAAGGAGATTAGGCAGAGTGTTGTTCCGTACATTATACTTTGGACAGGGTCCTGGAATAAACCTCTCCAGCTGTTAGAAGCAGTCAGAGCTCCATGAGTCGTGGGCAGACCTTGGTGTTAATGCCTCGCATGATCCAGCTGAAAGCACAGTGCTCACTGATACTTGGCTGCAGTATCAACTCTATTTCTTCAGAAGAAAAATCACCACTTTCTGAATTACCAACGCTTCTTCCAACATCACTTTTCTTTGGTGATCTCTTGTCAGACATAGTCCTGCTCACAAGATCTGCTGAGATCAGAGCTCAGATTAGTACAACGGAACTTTTGTCCTTTGTCTCTTTACATGAGAGATGCTCTGATTTCTTTCAGGAGCTCCTCATACGGAACTGAATTCTTTTCCACTCTGCCTGGTTCATTATCATTGCAAAACTTCCTCCAGGTTTTTGCAGAAAGCCTCTAATCTCCTGACCCTTAAGACTTCGCAATCAGAAAGGAGGACTCATGAGAGGGTATGAATTGCAGTTGCAAGTTTTTCTGTGCTCTGAGAAATTATAGACATAATTGACTTTAATGAACTTAGGAAAGCACCTAAATCAACTTAACCTGTAATGCCGGTTGTCTGTTTCAAAACAAAAACTTGTCAAACATATTATGGCAGATAAATCTTTGAGTAGTTCTGAAGTGTAACATTGATGTCTCTAAAATCTATGTCTTGCGTGTGCCTAAGGCCTGTGAGACTGACAATTAAGACTGCTTTTTGAATAGGGTTTTAGTAGGTTTCACTGTGTATTGACTAACAGTTCATAGCAGAAGGGAAGGTTGTATCTCAGAAAGGATTCTGTTTATAATTATGAAAAGCATGTTTTCTGACCATTAATAGGGTATATCTTGTTAATTATGATGATATATATGGTATTTCACCTGTGAAGCCATTTAGAAAATTAATGTTTGAGTCACAGAAAGGTCATTGCCATTCTGGAAGGAATCCATTCATCTCTAAATAGGCCATCCGAATATAGACTAAGAAATACACTATATATAATTACCTAGAAATAGATGGAATAAATAAGATTGATGATAGGTATTACTAAAGCCACACTTTAGTTTCCTGCTAGGAAAAAGTAGAACGTAACTGGAAGAAACAATAATATGCATGTAAAAATGCAAGAAATAGGTTAGCCTTAAGTAGTTTTGTAAGATTCAGCTATTACACATGAGGTGAGAACTCATCAGCCTTCAGAAGTGGTGTACATCAAGGACTTTGTCCTGAGATTCAGTCAAGCATTTCTGAAGACAGCTCCTACAAAGAGAATGAGGACGAAAAAAATTTTTTTCCCCTGAAACTGTGTCTTGTTTGACGGCATAATTTCATAGTATCTCTGTATTTGCCACACATGCTTACAAGTACATAGAATGTATGTGCTGTCTTTGAAAATAAACAAATAAACACGTTAATGAATATTTCCATGTGTGAGTCTTCTTTTGACACAGGCATATCACCGAAGAGTGATGCTGAGCATGAAGGAGCCCAGCAGCTATGATGGTAAAGCACATTGCCAGGAGTTTAACCTTAGGAGACAAACTTTTCTTTCTAAACATTTACAGGTTAGTTTTTAAAAATACAGAATAAAAGTCTAGAATGGCTGTTGGTCAAGTGAGCTCTCAAGCCCATTTAGCAGAGGAGGAGAAAGAGAGAAAGGTGCAAGCGTGCCTTTAATTGAAAGCCTGTGGTTTAATCTTGGCTCATCTGCGGGATGGACAAAGTGAGTCAGCCACAATGCTGGCTTGGAGGAATTAATCTGAACAGGTGAGAAAACAGTTTAGTAACTAAAATCCCCTGTCGCTATCCCTGCTGAATGAGTATGTTTGTTTCACCAGGTTAACAATGAAATTACTTGTTCATTTCATTACTACATGAAAGGCAGACAGACAACTTTGCAACAAGAGCAGCTTTCAAGCACAGCTAACCTGGGTGAGATCTGAAGTGCTGGCGATGGCCCTCCCTGAAGTCCCTGGGAGCTGAAGGTGTGCAGCCTCTGAAGAATTGCACAGCTTTTTGTAGGATCATGGCGTGGGGGAAGTCTCCAGTTGTCCCAGCAGCTACCCATTCTCCAGCTCCGTTCCGCAGCTTGGCCACCTGCGGTATGGGTAGACAGAAAATCTGTGGACAGCAAGTTTTCAGTAGCACACAGAAGACCCAGGGGCTGGAAACTTGAGTGTCCTAGGAGGAGCGTCTGGGAGTGGCAACAGCTCCTGGCTCCCACTCAGCTCTGAACCCAGCTAGGACTGAGATCACTCCCCCGAGACAGACTGACGAGAGGTAAGCTTTGTCTCTGAGAGGCAGCATCCTTCAACACCAGCTCTCGTAACTGGCACATTTAGCCCCCGGGTTGGGACATACCTATCCATATATAGAGGTATATCACCTTTGAAAGGTTGCTGCCTCCTACACTGAGCTATTCTATCCCTGGCAACATTGCTCCCTGGTCTTCCTGAACTATTTCAGTTCACCATTCAGTTCACCACAAGTTCACCATTTGTAATTGAAGTGGCTTGAATCTGACCTTAAACACAGCCTTAAACACAGCGGTGCCTCTAAAAATGTCTTCAAAGAGCCCTCCCTGAAGTATGGTGGTCACTGTTATTTTCTCCTGTTTTCTTTCATAAGAGTTGTCTACTTCCTGGCTCCTCAGCATCAGTTGGCTGAGAAAATTAGACAGTCTCCCTTTCTGCATAAGTACCAGGAAATCAGTTTCCCTGGCATTGCTGTCTGCTTTCTGGGCAGACCAGACTCATGCCAGGCTAACAGTACAGATTAAAACAAAATTTATTTATGATAAGGAAAGTTCAGGATTACCTGGCTTCTGTCTCCAGGCCCCACTCTCTCACAGCAGCCCCTTTAACTTTTGCATTCTGAATTGCAATGAGCTTTCACGTCTGCTGAGCCCTGCTACTCTCAGAGGAGCTCTGTGATATTAGAATATTTTGATGAATTAGAGCCCTTGCTTTTACTTCGCCTCTACAAACCTCTGTTCTGGGAGAGCAATATCACCGATGCATTCACATTTTGCAGTGCATTTGGCAGAAATGGCTAAACAACTGCTTGAGATGGGGACAGTTAAGCAGAAAGGGGTGAGGATTTATGGCACTTGGAATTCTTACTGTCACACTGAAATCCAGCACTAGCATACTGCTTTCGCGTGGGGGGCAGGGAGGGGTGCATCTGGCCTTGCCAGCAACAACAGAGTAGATCATGTGCACAGAGCCAGCGGTGAGTGGGCACCTGTGCAGGCTTGTAAAATGTAACTGCTCCTGTGCTGGTTGTACGGAGGCTCTAATGGCAGTCAGCAGCTCCCTTGTGTGGCAAATACTTCTTTTTTTAAAATGATGGCTGTAGGTCAGCCAAGTGGCTGTGAACCTACCATGCCACTGGAGCCTGGGGCTCTACAAAAGCAATACAATCAGCGTTGGCACTGCGTATTCTGAAAAGCTAAGGGGTAACACCACAAACAAGTCTTACTGATGTGCCTGTAGGGGAAGTTGTCACTAGCCAGCCAGTTGATAACCTTTGTGTGAAATCAGCCTGGACTAAGCCAGCTCAACCTCCTGAAACACAACCTTGTGGGCAAGCAAAGGTGACTCTGGCAGGGGCAGGAAAAATGTCAAGAATCAGCGTGAATATGGTGAGTGCAGGAGGAGCCAGTTAGACTGTAAGATATTGGGACTGGGAACAGTCTTGGAGACAATTTGTGCGTACCAGGATTGGCACAATAGTTGGGGACCGGGAGTGCTGTGCTGGCACAAGCTGTGCACATGCACACACGCCAAACCGCCTTGGAGCAAATGATGTTCAATCAGTGTTGCTGGTTGGGGTCACTCGTATAAGTCATGCTTTTTTCCTCCTTCTTCCTGATTAGAAAATTGCAGGATAGTGGAATCTGCCTAGAAAATTACTTTCTAAGAGCATTTGTGCCAAAAAACTTGGTAGTTTATGCAAAGTAAATAAAAAACCAGGCTGTGAAGGTGAGCGAAGTGAAAGAATAAAACCCCTAAACTAATGTTTTTGCAAAAAAATATGCTTGCTTTACTCACCCGCTCTGTTCCTCCCAGATCCCATATCCCACTGTAGGGAGCTGTGGCGTTTCCATCAGCGAGACAGTGCACTTTCCCTTGAAAGCTGCTGGGTTTAATCTTACCATCAGATGGTGTGATTCATTTCTGCAGTCCCTGTTGTACATTTCTTAATATCAGACATGAGTGAAATATCTTCAGGACTGTGAGAGAGAGTGGAGTTAACTATTTTTTCAAAGGAAAAAGATGTTGGAAATACATAGTGGTCTTCATCAACTGAAAGAGCATGTGAAACCAAGGCCAGGCTCCTGGGCTACACATGATGAGCCTGTCATGGGGTCGACTAAGTGAGGCAGAAAGAGGCTTTCACACCTCTAAAATAGAGCTGGTTCGGTTCAGCCAAATCCCAGGTGTAGTTCAGAGCATTTGGCCTGGCCTGCAGCTGCCTGGGGGTGGCCACATCTGACAAGTAACAGCTACACCCGGCAGAGAAAAGGGCCTACGCCGGCTACGAGCCTGTGCTGTGTGCTGCATGGATTCACCCTCCACAGCACAGCAAAGCTTTCCTCTGCCTTTTGTAGTGCTGCAGTGGCTCCACAGAGCTGTATGAGTAGACAAAAAGTTTCATGTAATAGTGTAGGTTTTCTCTCATCTTCTGTGAGACCAGTACATGTGCATGGTCTGCTTTAAATATGGTCATCATATGCATTGTCTCAAATCATTGCATAGGTCAAGAAGCCCTCCTGAAAGCTGTGTTCAGTGAAGGCTGAGGTCCTTCTACTTTTTCCTCTGGTTTCTGAGCCTTTGAAGTCTGTTCAGGGGGTGTACGCCAAAGTTCTTTCCTGCAACAGCCTTCCTGTAATGGAAGCTGCAATTCTCAGGTCATCTCTTGATTTCTGAAGCAAAGGCTTGACAGTCTCACCAAATATTGCAAGCTGAAGTAAAAATCTGTCTGTGGTAGCCCTGACTTATGTGTCTTCACACCTTTGCTTCCTGATGGTTGTACTCAGGCCTTTTGAATTTCTACCTGTAAATCATCTTCAACACCTTTGAAACACAAATGTTCATAACAATGGTATGAGCTGAAAATGTTTATTTCATAGTTTAAAATGGTCCTGCCATCTTTAGCTGTTCTTTGGCATCTCTGCATGATGATCACCCATTTGGGGGAAAAGTGCTTTCAGTGATTTTGTCTGTTTTGCCATGACGAGTTCCTCGGTTAGGAGCTTGATCCTCTTTTCTCACCCTTTTCCACATACAACACTGCAGCATTTAAAAAAAAATAAATCTGTTGATCAAGTAGGTGGATGTTCACACCAGAACTAAGTCAGAATCTCACTCCCCAGCACAAAGGCTTTGGGTCAAGACCCAAATACAAATCACAGTAAAACTGAGGGTTTGAGCCTGCTGTATTCCTTTCCATTTGCACGTTCTTCCCCACTTTCTCTTGTACTCAATTTGTTTCCTTCTTCCCTTTCACCCAAAGTCTCCCCTCTGTCTTCACAATTTTGATTAACGCTGGGTTCTGCAGAAGTTCGTTCACCCACCCCTCATATCACCTGCCAAAAAGTTGGCATGTGCGCGTTCTTCTTTACAAGGAACCATCGTCTCTTTTCTCTGATTGTCTGAAACCACTTACTAACCAAAGGTAAGTCACATCTCCAATATGATCATGCAGTTTTTTACATTGCTAGGAAAAATGAAACTATTCTGTACGGCTGAAAAGGGAGTAAATTCACTGGCTTTGTGCATATGAAAAGTGGGTAAGTTCTGTTTCTCTGTGTTTATTCTTGTCTTCACAGCTGTTTTCCCCAGTTTTCAAGGTGTCAGCAGTCTTTGAGATAGCAGGATAGCAGGATTACTTTAGCCTGGGATTTTGGTCCGTATACTTTGGTTCATAGCCTTCCTTCATTGTTAACCTCGTATGCCTGCTGGATGAAGACTTGATACAGATGAGAAGTAAAGATGATGAGCTATTTCTAACTAAACTTTGCTGCAAACAGCTGGTTTGTAAAAGTTACATTACGCCCTCAAGAAAAACAAAGGTACTTAAGCCTAGAATGTCACTGATCTCTGTACACCAGCCTGCTGCTAAATGCCTTCCAAAGTCTGCCCTTCGGAAACTCTGCCCTTCATCTTCAGGCCTGGCTGCGGGGTGCACTAGCAGATCTGTATGTCAGAGCAACCTGATCGGTTATAAACTGGTAGTGGTTTTGCCCAGTATCATCCGCAACTGCCTCCCCATTAATTCTCTCAGCCTGGAAGCACCCTGATGTCTCCTTAATAGGGGTTAGCATTATTTATAGCAATTTACAGGTGTGCTGCTAAAAGACGGAACTGTAAATCACCTCAAATGTTGTTCCATGATGAAGTGCCTCTACATTATTTAACGAATTGTCCCAACATGACTGAACGATGCACAATGGAAAAACTTGCCACAGAAATGTAATATTGAAAAGGCCATAATACTACATATTTAGTTTAGATTTGTAATTGCAGTTGATATTCTTCTGGCAGTTTTGTACTCCAGGAGTATTTTCAGCTTCAGAAAAGCAGAGTATGTCTAACCTGGGGGTGTCAGTGGGGCAATTCGACAACTAATACATGTGACACTGCTATACAGCTGGCTTTACAGAGGTATTTGGCACAAAAAAGATCTGGCTGCATGTGCACGTTCCAGTTACAGCTTACTGCCTAAAGTGTAAGGTAGTAACGTTGTTTTACAGTGTATGAGAGTGATTTTGCCTCAGTAGAAAGAAGATTGAGGTGTGATGAAATGCCAGCCAAAAGTGCCTACAGATACCTCAAAATAAAGAACTACACATGTTCTGAGATGTTGGTCTATTGTATTTGGCCTTAATCTGAGTGCAGCGCTTTCCTGGATCAAGAAGAGGCTTGTAATTTTGAAATGGGAGGAAAAGTGGAGCAGCACCTTCTTCCTAGAAAACCTGGAGGGAAAATGAACCACATTAATTGTTATATTGGTCCTTTCTCTTGTAATTGCAGGTGGTTTTCCTCCTTCAGATGTGGAGGGTACCGTTATGTGGCAAACAGCTTGTTTTTTCTTTACTGGACCAAGGGCAGTTTAAAGATTGTCATGCCTAAAACATACACCCAAGTCTCAGCTGATCTGACTGAGTGAGATCTGGCACAAAACCTAACAGAGGAGCTCAGCACCACCAGCCAGGTCAGCTGCTGATTTCCTCTGGGCAGGAAAACTTGCTCACAAGCACCGACAGGCGTATTTGGAAGGGCAAAGGAGGGAAAAAAGGGTCTGGAGAGGTGAAGGGAGGGTTGGTGTCAGCACTTCCTTCCCAGGGATTCAGGGTCTGGAGGTGTATGAATCTAAAGATGAGAACTGAATAGCCCCAGCAATGCCTCTGTTGCTTTTTAAGGAGTAACTTTTTTTTTGTTTTCCAATTTAACCTTTTGAGTTTCTCAGTTAAATCTTAGCATCAGTCAGAGCTCTCTTAATGTGAAGTCCAAGACCTTCTAAAACTATCGGTGAGGATGTTTAAAACGTTCCCACAGAAATGTCCATTTCCATGTGGATAACGGGGCTGCTTGTGTTAGCGCATGTCTGTGTACAGGAGGACCCACTTAATTAAGGGCAGCCTCAGACAGCAGAGCTGCGTTCAGGTTCCTGCTGCATTGGGAGGATGAGGAGCATTGCAACAGAAGCAGGAAAGGGTGAAGGAGGTGCCTTGGGTGTTGAAATGTTCACCCAAGCAGCATCTCTCCATCAGGTGGCTCAGTCATGGATGGGGGCCTGGCTTCCTCAGGAGGGCCTGGGGGACCATACTCCACATGGCCGTCCCTGTCTGGTTGTACCTCTCTTTGTGCCTCCCCTGGCCTCAAACTGGTTTTAAAACTGTTTTAAGCCCACTTCAAACCAATGGAACAGATAGGGAAAGGGCTTAACTGTGAATATATCCCCACAGATTTTGTGCAGCGAAGTAGCTGACAGAGGGGACAGACCCCATGTGTGTCCCACACAAGGGAAAAGGCAGAAAATCACACACATACCAGAAAGCCTGCCCCAGGCAAGAGGTTTTATTAATGCTCCATCCTCAGGAAAAGTGTCAGTCTGAGTTTGTGCCTTATTTGACACCAGAGAACCCAACTAAAAGACCCGAATCTGAGGGAAGTCGGCTTTTGCCATTCCACTGCTGCTCCGCCTCCCCGCTGCGATAGCCCTGAGGCTGAGCTTTAAAACCGACTGCTGCGCTGCTGCTGGGGAAATAAACCACTTCTTGCCATAGTTGGAGGTGAATGGGTGTTTCATTGGGCATGTCATCCTCCCCACATCCTGGAAGGTATTCAAGGACGTTGCTGGTTCTGCTGCTTGGAGGCGCTGTCAGGTGGGGCAGGGTCAGTCCTCTGGTCTGAGCACTCTCCTAGGATTTGGGAAACTTCTTTACAGTTCCTCATCCACCCCAAACTTCTCCATTTTCCTCTGCTGTAAGGTCAAGCAGCAGCACGTCCCTGCCTCCTGAGGATGCTGTGGGGATCAGTATGCTAAATACCACAAGGCGCTCTGGTACTGCCAGAGAGATGGGCAAAAGCACTGAATTGCCATAAAGACCCAAAAAGAATTATAAAACTCTAGAAAAAGAAAAATCCTTAAAAAAAAAAATACAGCCAGTACATTGGGACACAGTATTAAATACAGTGTCAGTCACCCCCAGCACAGTTCTCCCTTTTCTGCATGCTCTCTTCCACGCATTGCCACTGCTTTTGCCATTTGAGGTTATGATGTGTGTAAAATGGGACTATTGCAGCACACGCAAGTGTTGGAGTTTGGACTGTGTGTTTTCCTTCACAGAGTACTGCTGCCTTGGCACCAGAAACCTTGTAAGTGATGTGTTTTGCAAAAATAAATAAATAAAGGAGCAAATGAAAATGTCATATACATAAATATGCCACAATAAGTTTAGTCTTTGGATCAAAGTGCTCAAAACGACACAGCTTTGAAACAGAAAGGGAGGAATCAAAATTACACATCCCTGCGTATCTGCTCGGATGCCAGCTGTTTAACTGAGGTGTACATACCGTGGCTGATTAAATGAAAACATTTCAACAGCTGTCTAAAAAAGTAAAACCCTCTCCCTGTCTTCCTGGGGCTGCCTTGTACACCATCCCCGTGGGCTGCCCGGGAGAACAGCCACTTGGCTCCAGCCCACATGTGCCCCGTCTCCGCTCATCGTGCGGGGGCCACCAAGCACACAGGGCTGCTCTGGGCGCATCCAAAGGACGAGCAATAAGATCCTTGGCAAGGTTTGGACATCACCAAGTCCTGGTGCCATTAACTTGCAAACCTGCATCTGGGCCAGAGCTCATCAGCTGGCTGGCTCTAATCCGGATTATTCAATGAGTTAAAAGTAACCCTGGCCAAATCAGGGGGACAAAGCAGCTCAGCAGGTGAAGGGGAGAGGTGCTGGTTTTCATAGCCGAGCCAAACAGAGCCCTACGTCCCCAGCAGGAAAGAGGGTTTATGGAAGAGAAAAAGCTTTAGGTAAGTGGTGGGTGGTCTCTGGTGGCTGCATCCTTCCCAGTTTGCACAACCAGCTGGGAACCATTCTCCAGCCCTGGGGCCAAGCGGCACTGCGTGACTGCTAATTCCCTTCCTCTCTTCCCCTCCCTCCCCAAAACTATGTGGGCACAACCAGCCTGCCTGTTTGGAGCAGATACTGTCCCCAGCCCATGGCCAGGCATTGCCTGGGAGGGTGTTTATCGGCTCCAGCCAGCATGGCAGAGGCAGAGCCATCAGTGGCCAGGCTGTGGGCCCCCTCCTGCTTTGTTCCCTGGTGTAGGCACAGCCAGGAGGGGCTGACCTGTGACACTAGCCCGGGCTCTGGAGGGGATGCACTAGGTGGCCTCCCAGGATCCCGTCCCCTCGGCTATGCTGGGAGGATGGTAGTACTCTCCTTGTAGCACAGGTGTTGCCACAAGCCCCAGCACTGGGATTTAGCAGCATCCTCAGCAGGGCTGGCAGCAATTGCGCAGCCTGGGCTGCATCGCCGTCACCCCTCTCCAAACACGGGCGCCCCAGCTGTGGGAGGCGAGTGTCACCCCTTTCCCCAGCAGACAAGGCATTAACCTGGGCACAGACAGGGACTGGGCACGTCACCACCACCCCCAGCTCACTGCTGACATCCACCCTGTGTCTGCCTGTCAATGGAAGCTGAAACAGAGAGTGATTTAAATTGCCATGAGGTGGGAAAGTAACGGGGAGCAGGCAGCCACCCCAGGCGTAATTGCTGATGAGCTGCATCAATTAGCACGGGGACCCGAGCTGGGCCTCCCCCACAGCAGTGCCCCTTCTCCATGAGGAAGGGCTGGTAGGAAAGGTTTGCGGGCATCTTCACATTAAGGTATTTAAGTGCAAGAAACTTGGGAGAGTGATCACATCCATTCACAATAGTTTTTAAGGATGCTGCCTTTTAAGAATGTATTCTGAAAGACTTCATTTCTAAAATGAAGAGCAATCAGGAAAGAAATTTTACAACCCAGGATGTAAAAACTATTTCAAAAGGTGAAATCTTTTGTTTGGTGGTTGGGGTTTTTTTGGTATTGCATCTGTTGTGTGTGTGTGTGTTTGTGTGCACCTGTGGGATGGAGGCTTTTATCATGCTAAGGTTTGCCAGCACGTGTCACTGCCAGAAGCACCCCTCAAGAGTCACTGCGGCACATCCACCATTTCTGCCCCCAAAATAAGGCAAGGAACCGAACTGCTTTTCACTTGTTTAAAAGTGGCAGCCGCTGCTGCCATAAAATATTGTCATCGCTTAACACGAGACTTTTCCGTGGCTTTCCCTCCCCATCTGGCATGGGCTGACTTGCCCAGCTATGTTTGACATGATCTTTTTTAATGGCTTTGTTAAATACAGACAAAGCTATCTCCCTGTGAAATGCCCCCCCCAAAAAAAAAAACCCACTATGTTCTCAGTGTTAAGTTTATCCCACCTATTTCCACAGCTTTCCCTCCAACATAATGTGGTGCCACTGGCAAGAGAAAAGCTACAAGGGTTTCGACGGAGTAGGCAGGTAAGGAAGGGATTTCCACCATGCAATGAGCCCTTCCCAAATCCAGCCAGCCACACGTGCACCCACACACACCCCGAGAGGACTCGATCCCCAAATGCCACATGCAAACGGACAAGAAACACACGTGCCGGCCACGTACACGGCACCGTGCCGCTGTGCTACATCTCCTGCGTGCTCCTGGTGGCAATAACTGCGAGCACATCTGCGAGCAGGCTTCAGCGCGTTGACCTGGGGCCTTCTGGTGGCTCTTCAGGCCTTTTTGCCTATCCAGGGCAACGCTTTTGCTCCTCATCCCAAAAGCATTTTTGTCTTCCTCTGCCCAGAGAGCACCTGGGACCTGTACAGTGGTGGCGGCTCTAGGAGGGGACTCACACTGCTGGCGACGACCCTGCGACCTGCAGAAGACGCCTCCAGCTCTGCAGGAGCACCCTGCTCTCGCGTAGGGGCCAGGCTGTAGGCACCCCGCCTCGCGCAGGTGCCCCCCCGGGCTCGCCGCCCAAGGGTGGGGAGGGCCGGCTGCCACCCTGCGCGGCTGCTGATGCGTCCCGCTCCTGGCAGGCGGGGAGATGAATGTCCCCACGGGTGTCAGCGTGCGG
>JAVJGI010000001.1:14458920-14479238 GCA_035590275.1 Ibycter americanus | reverse complement strand
TTAAAGTTCATTGGGGGGGGGGGGACACGGACCCAAACAAAACAGGTGCTTTCTACCCAAGCGAGGGAAAGAAGGTGATGAAAAAAGTTTTGTTTGATTTGATTCCAAGCTGCGCTCCAGGTGGGGGCGGGAGCCTGTGCTGCTGGGTGGGTGACCCCTGGCTGGGGGAGGGAAGGGGCAGGGCTGGTTGGTGACCCCAGTATTTTGGGGCTTGCTGCAAGTGTCGGGGGGCTGGTGTGGGGTTTGGTGTTCGCTCTTCATACAGTTGTGTTTTAGCCGGGGTGAGCTCTCTACGCACAGCTGTTGTTTTCACAGTCTTGCAGATACGCTGTGTCAGCACAGCCTTTATAAATCCCATTTCCCCCAAAGATTTATGATATAACTGTAAATGTGTGCTCTGGACTGGTATCTTGCATAGAGGGTTTTAGTGAGGGATCTTAGTTTTAGAGGGTTGGCGCATTTATTTTCTATGCCTAAGATACATGATGAAAAACATAATTTATAATGTGGCATAATAAAAATGGATGATCTTTGAGAGGATAGCAGACTTTCTCCCGTACCTATACAATATCCTTTTTGGTAACATTTTGGCAATGATTTTGCATGTGTGTTAATGTGGTGTGAGAGCTGGTGAAAGTGCATCTGGCAATGGTAGGAGCTGCTGTGCCAACTTATCAACCTTACCAAGACCACTATGCGTACACACAGCAGTCAAGTTGGGCGAAGAGGGAGGGAAGAAACGCTCATTCAGCAAAGGTACGTGGGTAGATTTTGCTTTTATTTATTCCACTTTAAATCAGAAATAACCGTGTGAATTGGAAGCTTCTTTGCTGAAATAATACATGTGTGAATGCTCCAAACATTTCAATGTTCTTAAAAAATTCAAGCAGACCTGGGAATAGCTGGGTAGCTTGCTTCTGAGAGCTGAGATACGCCACCTCCTGTAGTGCTGTTTGGCAAGACTGCCTGTTTTAAAGAGGCAGTCCAACGTTACAGCTGGTTTTAAGCCAGGCTGCATTCACTGCTGGATTGTGTGGTATTGCCATACCTGTATATTTCATTGTAAGCACGGTAACTTTTTTCCACGCAGATCAAGCTGTTACACATAAAGTAGTGGAAAACAACAGATCTCTATAACTGTGTGAACAGGGGCTGGTTTTCCCCTTACTCGGGCACTGCGTGCACTTCAGGTGCTGCAGGCATCTGCAAAGCAAAAGCCATGGAAATGACGAACGAACGCTGGGCTGGTGCATTCTTCATTGTGGCAAAGCTCCTGCCAAGTCAAAGACCAGCCATCAAATGAGAGTTTCATCTCATTCTAAAGGAGAGGCTTAGGCTGTACTAGTACTACTAAAATTGGGAAACCGCTAAGTGAAATTTGCCATCTTGTTTTGGTGGTGGTTTATTTCTGATTTTGTTTTAAAGAAATAACTGACAAACCAGCGACTGTAAAAACTTAGTTGCTTAGTATATACACGCAGTTACCTCTTGAAATCATCACCCTTCTTTATATTATGTGAGCAAAAATTCCTATGTATGTTAGCCCTTCCCTGGTTTGTTAGCTAATGTACATATGAATTGGACCTTAAATACTATACTGGCACACGTCAGAATATTAAGATTTCATGTCATAGCAACTGTTCAGTTCAGGGCTATGACATGAATTCTTGATCCACTTCCAGTAGTAAAAAACCCGCAACTCTAAGTCAACAAAGAAATTGTTTTAGGTCTTGTGGTGTTCTGGCCAACTCCTCCGGTGTAAAATCTGTAAGTTTGCTTGCTTCCCCTGTTTGATAGGTCATCTAAGTACAAGCAAGGAAGAGGGAACATCACCTTTTGGACAAAACACCCCCACAGTTTTGGAGAGGGCAAAACCGAGAAAATAAAACCCCACTGCTCATTGTTTTTATACCATGTTTCTAAAACACGTGCTAGCATGAGTTCTGTGATTAGCTGAAAGAGAAGAAACTTTGCTCTGAGTTGTCTATGTCCACTTCAGATTACTAAAATTGTTCTGTTCAGAACTTGCTTGAAAACTACTGAGAGTTTATGTGCAAATAACCATTTTTTTTAATCTGCCCTGAATTGCTATGGTTTGTCATGAAGAGAAGAGCAGGAACAGCCTTTTAAAGCAGGTCGAGGATGGAGGGATGACTGGTGATGGCAGTGCAGGATGTGCGCGGGAAGCACACACCTTCTGAGGGTAACTTTTGTTATTTAGTGAGGTCTACGATTCAGAGGAAGAGGAAAAGCGGTAGAGGAGAGCAAGAACTTGGTGCTAGAGGGGAAAAAGCAGAGCGCGATGTCTTCAGGATGAAGACTTTGGCTTCTCTGGTATGGTGAAAATTAGTGCTGTAGGGGATGGGGTTTTTAAACTTGTTTTTCATTAATCCTTGCCTCTGCAAAAGGAAAATGTTCTTTTAGGACTGGTCCAAGGTGTAGAACAAATGCACCCGGGAATCGGGGGCTGATCCTTACTACCTTCTCCCTCAGGTTCCAGACACTTACCTGACTTGTTGATACAAAGGTGTCTCCATGTGTGCTGAGCTGAAATGTCTAATCTCATACCCATTGCTGAAATGAAACAGAAAATGAGAGGGCTATAGAAACATGAAGATCTAGGCAGGAGGGGAAAAAATACATCCTGAGTGGCTGGGGTGAGGGTAAGGGAGCACAGTAACCCCACGGTAGTCATTGCTTGCACTGCTTAACGCACCCCCTGTAGCAGCACTCGGAGGTCCCTGCTGGGCAGTGAATAGGGGGCGAGGGGTGCGTGCTGCCCCTGTGTGCCACCAGGACCCCGCGGGAAGGGCGAGCAGTCGAGCAGGAGGTTACTCGATTAACATGATGGTTTTATTATCATAAACTCAGCTGATAACAGAGGAAGTCAGGAGCACGCGTGGGTTTTCATAACCGTGAGGGAGAGTCCCTGGAGGAGGTGCTGGCTGGTCGGGCTCAGTCTGTCAGCTGCAGCGGCCGTGGGTGGTTTGGGTTTGTAATTTCCAGAAGCAATTAAGACAAGAAAACAAAACACTGACTCAATGGGGTGAAGCAAATGTCATACATTTCAGTACTTATTCAAAAGTTACTTTTCAGCCTTGAACTTAGCTAACTCAGTCTAGGAATTTCCTTTTTCTCCCCATCAGAATTGAATTAAATCATGATTTTAATCCCACTAATTTCAAGATTATTTGCTGGAAAACTGTAAAGAAAAACGCTGTGGCTAGCGACTGACAAACAATGCATTTGGGGCTTAGCAAGCAGCCACTGAGAGCTGTTTTCTGTTTTCTTGCTGGCTCCAAGTTTTGGGAAGTTCAGACTGCATATGCCCAGCTGCCACCCAGCCTGGTAACCACCACAGCCCCGCCTGTCCCGTTGTTACTTCATGTTTAGTGGGAGTTCGATTGCAAACAGCTGAAATTTGGATACTAATCCCCTGTGTGGAGTATGCTGGAGGCTTATGTCCTGTTGGTCTTGGAGTAAATTGAATGTTGTAGGTTTGGCAGCAGGTGGACTTTTTATTTTCATAAGAAGCCGACCAACCGATGTTGGTGGAAGGCAATTCCTTTTAATTATTTTAAATCATCAAGCAGCTTGTCCAGTAGGTGGGATGCCACACGAGCATGAGGCTGCCTGCTCGGTGTCAGGCAGGGCTGGGTGCTGGCAGAGCGGGGCTCTGCCTGTGCCTGGCCCCTGGGCATCGCCGGGGCTCAGCTGCGGGACGGTGCTGGCTTCTCGGCTCTTTGGGGTGACTGCTGTCTTCTGGTACGTGTTTATGGGCTGAAAAGCACAACGGTGCTTGCTTCTGGCTGGGGTCTTTGGAGGCTGCTACACCACCAGTAAGTAAAAGTTAATTGCAAATTTATTTCCACGTAGCAATAAGGGAAAGACACTTGGGGCCAGTTTCCTTTACGGAAAAGGGGGGAAAAGCCTGTTCTACACTCATTTGATTAACCTGTGCTGTTAATCACTGCCAGGTTTACGAACCTCTATTCCAAACTTGTTACTCTAAGGGGCTTCAGTTCAGCAGTTGAAAAACAGCTTTCGGGCCTGGGTAGGTAAGAGTAGCAAGAAGTACAAGTAGAAGCACTGAGCCTTTGAAGAGTGTATAAATAATTAGCAACCTATTTCATGTGGACTCTTTTGTCAAGATACAGTGTCAGACCTGGGATTTTACCAGAACATGATGAAAATGTAGAAATAGCTCTGTATTTATTCCAGCGTAACAATGTTGAAAGCTAAAATAATTTGGTATATTAGAAGCTATTTTAGGTCACAGGTAACAGCTCTGCACTGCTGAACTGCTCTGGTATCTGTTGCGGTTTCTTCAGAAAGCAGAAATTGTCTGAAAGATTCTTTATACTCTTGTGTCTTTTGAATCTTAGATCCATATTTCATGGTTGCAAAACATACAACACAGGTGAAAACCTGAACTGCATCTTAATAAAGCAAAGTGATGAACAAATAGTAGCTTGTGCCACTTCAGATGGTAGAGGGAAATATAGTAGGTAAAATAGAAAACAAAGGTGGGAACTTATGTTTTCCACACTCCAGTGGAAAAAAACCCACAACCCACAAACAAAAAACCCCAACTCTCTAGGACATACCCATGTGTATCAGTCAAAAGTGACAAAAACTTTGCTCTTACTAATAAACAACCAGCGCAAATCCCTCTAATGAAATATATGTATCTGGAAGCTAATGGCATCGCAAGTGTCTTAGATATCAAGCACGACACTGGTTTAATCATGATTTGGTTTAGCATCATTCCAGTTTGTTGGTTTTGGTTTGGTTGGTTGGTTTTTTCCCCCTGATTGTGTGGTTAAACTGTTTGCTTTTTAGGGCAAGACTTCTGCTCTTCCATTTTCAAACACTAATCCTGATCTCTGGGGAAAAGCCCCAACTCCACCTGTTGTAGATGGCTTTGCTCATTCCCACTGGGAGGTGGGGCTCAGTGGGAGTCAGCATGAGTTTTGTCCAACTAAGAAATTCATTCAGGGTAACCCAGCGTCAGTCGGTGGCTGTGGGACTCCCGTAAGAAATCCATGCGCTTAAACGCGGAGGTTATTTTAGCAGAAATGCGTCTGTCTCTGCTACTTTCAGAAATGCTAATGGGACTTCAGCGAGGTCAGGACTTCAGAAGCACTTTCTCTATTAACTCAAACAGAATCAAGATTTCATTCTTCACCTTTTTCTACCAAGGCTTTCTGCCCAGCTTTGAAGTCTGGAAGGATAAATCAAATTCAAAGAGTGAACTTCATTTTGCCTCCAGTTCAAATGTTTGGGCTGAGTGATGGTAATCTCAGTGCAGGACCACAGGCCAGTGAGTTTCTCAGTTGTGGGCGTGAGGCATTTTCCGCCCCTTCTACTTACATTAGGAATTACATAGACCTGTTTAAATAATGATTACAGTTATTTTTTTTTTTAATAGCTTTCATGCCTGTGTGCATTTGTATTTTAAGAGGCTAGTCCTTAGCTAGCTTTAAGTTGTATTTGTTCATTGTGCTTGTCAAATAATTTTAAAGGAATATGCTGCGTTATTAAAAAACGGTGTTCTCTATTTGCTTGTTATGTGATGTGAAATGCAATGGGATCTCTACAGAATAAAATACACAGTGAAATGAGAAGTCACAGCTGACACGTGGAAGAAGAGAGCATCACCCCTGATCCTTCTGGGCTTAGCTTGGCAGCATGTGAGCTTCTGAAAAAAATGAGGAGGCAAAACTGGACCCAGCGGGTGCCAGCGGGCACTGCCCGTGACTCTGGCCACGCAGTAAGCGTACAGCTGCTCCCTCCTGCTGAGGGACCGCTGCCAGCAGGCCACTGTTTGCCCACCCAAACAACTCCGCAGAACTCACGGATGGTTTGTCACAAACCCAGTGAACTTGGTGGCAATGTCCTAGCTGCTATTCTGCACCAGTCCAGGCGTTCACTCCTCTGTGAAGCGCTATCCAAGTTAGCCGTTCTATTTAAATTTTCATTGCCACTCTTGCTAAGAGTGTACTACTCTCTCATTTTCACACTTCTGCCTCTAAGCTGGCCTTTGCTACTCAAATGTGAAGCTGTGTGCAAGAGACTAATGCTTAGGCACCAGACAAAATACCCAGATAGATACAAACCCAGCCCCTCCTCCTTAACAAAACTGGTTCTTCCCACCCTAGTTTAAACTGGAAGCAATGCTATTGAAATCCATAGGCTTCAGCAAGGTGAGCAACGGAAAAAGCACGTCCGTATTTTCTTGTCTACCTTCGGTACCTTCTGGTGTCCACTGGATGCTGACACTGATCTGGCTGCTGTGTGTCCCACAGAGTCAGACTGAGTGACTTCGTAGCCATCTCTGTGGTGGGTTTGATCTTTATTTTCACCGAAGCCCATAGGGCAGGTTTTACGCTTGACAAGCGAGTGGAAACCGTGCCACTCAGCTATTACTTTTTAATCTGCTAAGCAGGAAAGTGAGCCTTTTAAGTGCCTGGCTTGCGGGAGGTCATCATTAGTCTGTCAAGGTATTTCTTTATTGCTATCTTCCATAAATGTATTTGATATGGCAATTCCTCGTTATGTTGTTTTGAACAGACAAGACATACTGTTTATGAAAACAGACTTCTTGAAAGCAAGCTGTGGTGGCGGGTAAAGGAGGAGAGGTTGTTTACAATATTTTAAGCCAAACGGTTCCTTTGGCAGGAGGTTTTCTGTAACAAGTGAGAACAACAAGAATTAGCTCTCTCAGCACTTCGACGAGCAGAGATTTTTGTCTGTAATGAGAAGAATGAGACTTGTTTGACATAAACTACAAAACAACACAGGAGAGATGAAGAAGGAGGGCAGAAATACATTACTGAAGGTGAGGAGAAACAACTTCACTGCTCTACTGTGAATTCCAAGATTCTTGCTCATTATAATGTATAATTACAGCTGGCATTATTCCAGAGGAGGGATCTTGCCAACCGTGCTAAATCCTTTTGAGGAACTGACCACAGCAGCATCCTACCTGAGTTCATATAATCCAAACCGTTCCCATTTTATTCTTCTGTACTGGACCCTTCTTTATGCAGAAATGCAAATTCTCTTTGGACTCCTGAGATTTGAAAACTGATTAGAATTTTTATGCTCCTCCGTTAAGGGTAAAAATAGGTTATCCCAAGATAGACAGCCCCCCAAATTATACACTGATCTGAGAAAATGGGAATAGCTTGCTTTTGTCATTAAATGAATAATGATTTTCAGAAACCAGTGCCAATGACATGGTTGCACCTCTTCTGAATTTTTGTTGTCTTTCTGAATTTTTTTTTAGCAGTTTACTGATAAGTTTACAAATGCCAGGTTCTATTTACTTGAAGTAGGATATTCATCCATTTATCATTTAAAAGCATATCTTTGGTTTGCTTTCTAAATCTAGTGTGTGATAGAAAAGTGGAGAGATATTACATATGTGGCTATCTTAATTTCCTCTGCAGCTCTCTCACAGAGCAGAGCTTGAACTCGGAGGAGTTCAACTCAGAGGAGAACAAGAGGAACAGAGGAGACTGGGCTGAAGTTTGGCTGCCTGAATGTGTCTGGTTAGATACGTGTAGGTGCAGCCTCTAGGGCACGGCTTTTGCTTTTAAGAAGAGTGATGGATCAGGATACTATAGGATAGAGTGAATACTTATTGAATTCAAGCTCAGGATGGTTGTTGGTGGCCTGATATTTTCTGTGTAATCAAATTGTAAGGCTCCTGCTCTCCCCCCAGCCCTTCTTTTTCCCTTTGAGAGCAATTGCAAGGCTAGGTTGCATTGCTGGAGAACTGCTCCTTTCCCACCAGTAAATGATGTCATCTAAGCAGCAGTGGATGCACACAGATGCCTCTGGAGCCTGGTCTCCTGGCTCTGAAATACCTGCCCATTTGGTGGTGTGGGGGCAATGATTGCTTTTCTTCTGGTCTGGCTCCCACAGGCCCTTCACACCTCATATACCCTGGTTACATTGACTTTGTTCTTTTCTTTCCAAGGTCTTCTGACAGCCTCGAAAGTATTCGCTTTGTCACTTGCTCTCCCCTGCTCTTGTTGGGTGTTTCATGGCAGCTGTCTTGGCTTCGCTCTCCTCCTTGACCAGTAGCACATCGTGTGTACGTGTGCTTCGTTTCATTGAAAGCTTGGGATAGGAAATGGTGAAGTGGTCTGGTTGGAGGGGGATAGTACAGAAGGAGAAGCTAAGGCTCTGTATAATGGACCAAGTCTTATCTATGCAGCTTTCCTTCTGTGTGGACACAACTGTGTGCTGCTTATTAATATTTCATTTGTATTGCACATGCACACTGCTAAGAATGTGGTGCTCATCTAGGCATAAAAAGGCTATTATTAACTGATCTTACATGTGCCTGTGAGTCTCCAGAATCTTATTACAAAAGTGATTCTTTTTGCCCGCTTCCACTCCAGTGTTAGAGGCTCCACTTGCTTCTGCTTGCTTTATCTCCATGTAAGCCCACGATTTTTTGATTATATAGTGAGAATAGCAAAGAAAATCAAGATGTCTAAGGATCTTAAAGGAGCTAAATAATTCTTACACATGAGTTTAGGAAGAATTATTTGAAACTATTTATCCCTTTTATTTCCTGTTGGCAATGCTATTTTCTTTACAAGGGCTGTCTAGGGGAAGTAAAAATGTGTGTTAAAGGCAAAGGGGTGTGTATTCCTCTGTGCTTTACCTACAGTTTTTGGTTTAGACCCCAACCTGTTACACAGCCATAAAACAGGGTTAATGGGATTGTAATAATAGACACAAATCAGGGTTAGGTCTGCTAAGCAAAAATTAAGAATTACATTGAATTAAAGATTTATGGAGCTACTCCTAGGTATGTCAGGCAAGGGGAAAACCATGGATGTCTTAGATAGCATGTGGATATATGCAAAAAAAGAAGTTATGAGGTTCTATATAATCCAGTGAACTTTAACAACTCCTTTATCATATACACAAAAAAAGAATAAAATCAGCAAGAGGAAAATCAGCAAAGTTTTGTTGCTGTGAGAGAGTTCTTACAATTTCAGGTCTATGGTGTCAGTTTGGAAAACAGAGGGCTTTGCTGGGGTTTTTTTTCCCCTCTTTTTTTCTGAACAGTGGTATGAACTATAATTAAACCATGTACCCACATATTTACATAGAAAGACAAATGGTCTGTTTATTTCAGCAGCTGTTTAACAAGTCACCAGCACAATCAATTAAATTAATCCCAGGAAATAAAACTTGAAATAAAGATGATACCTGAAATCATTCTTATTCATGGTTAGAGACCATGCAGATTCTTTTGACAAGTTGAAAAATCTTATGGGTGATGTTGAAAACTTCAATGTACAAGTGCTAATTCAATTTGAGGGCAAAAAACCTGACTTGATAGAATGGTTTCTGTAGAGATATTACTAGAATAGCAAACCCCCAAGCAATACAAAGGCAGCCAGAGTATTGTATGCTCATTACCTGAATTTTCAAACACTTAACAACTGTGAGAAGTATGAATATGCAAAGCTTCCAGACTCTGACCAACATTCTTCTTATTTTTTTCTATTCCTGGAATGAAAAAGCCAGGGTTTATGTCATTGCATACACGTAACTGTTATTAACTCAATTTAAAGTTGCATATGATATAAGGTCATAGGTCTCTAACTCAGCATTTAAGTAAATCATCCTCCTCACCAGCTGCAGCACCTTAAAATATGTGTGCAAGTGCTCTGTTGAGCTGGGGCTAAAATTTCAGCCCTTGTATCTTCACAGCTGTTATGCCAGGGAGATGAACAGTGGACCTTGCATAGACAGTGCAATATTAAAAATTTATTAAATCACAACTATGGAGATTAAAATATTAAAATGGGAACGAACTCTGGTCTTTAATGGTGAGGGTCCTAAACAGTCATCCTCATCTCTAGGAGGAAAAAACATAGAAAAGAGAGCCTTATAATGAATGTCCCATGTGAGGGAATGGTTTGAATAAGAATTTCCCTCCCACGTGGAAGACCCCTTGACCTCCACGAGGATTTCAGGGACTTACTGCCATGTTGGGTCTGAAGGCTCCAAAGGCAGTGTTAATTTGCCTAATTTTAAGTTCTGGGCCAGATCCTGCAAGCTCTTGTTTGCATATATGCTCCATTATGCCTGAATATTTTGTGGTGGCATTTTATGACAGATAACGTAGCAGCCCTGATGTTTTAACTGGAAATGTGAAATACCATAAAGCGCGCACCACAGTTACACTGGCATCGTTGCCTGACCCTTACCTTTTGCTTTTTCTCACGTAAGCAGTACCATTGATTTTGGATAGAAAAAAACCCACAACCCTGAGATATTTGTGCAAGACTTAGGATCTTGTGCTTACTGCTGAATGCTCAAAGCTTTGACATCTAATCTTAAAAAAGACCATAAAAACTACAAGAGTCTGGGGTTTTTTAAAAGCTAAAATCATGTTGCTATAAATAAAGGACACCAGTCTCTGCAGGTTAAGGCCAGCAGGGCAGTAGCAAACCTGTTTATGTTAGATTATCTCTTAAATGTAAGAAAAATGTGTTTTAAAAATGAAAAAGCTGAACTGTGTATAACACTGAAGAATGCCACAAAAAAAAAACCCCAACAAAAACCCAAAAACAAAAACAGTTGATGTGCCATGAATGCTTTTATCTTTTAAAAGCCAATTTTTTATTCTGTACAGGCATTAAAGGATGTAGTCTGGGAGCTTTTCTTCTGAGATGCCTGTAGTCTTTCTCCTCCTTGCTAATTCTTGCTGGTGCTGTTTGCAAGAGCCTTCTCAGCTGCCCGAGTCCTGATGGTGGTAGGTAGGCAAATATTCTAGGTTATGACAAAAGCATTAAGGCTCCAAGCAAAAGGCTGGCAACATCTGTAGTTGCTCTAGGCTCCTAAACTCCTAGTGCTCTGATCACTTTGATGGGACCTGTTGGAAAACATCTGTCTGCCTTCTCTTCAGCCTGAATGCTCCAGTTCCCTTTCTGTGGAAACTAAGCGGCACGGTGGTCAGTTGAGCACCACTGGGTAGTGTTTCAGTATGGAGGTAGGTGGTGATGTGCCCTGGGAGCTGGGAAGTGCTTCAGGGTCCTTAGCATATGCTAAATTACAGTGGAGGAGTGGAGGGGGAGACACCACTGCACTCTGGAAATGTGGCTGGGATCTGAAATGAGACTTGCTAAAAGCAGAGCTCCTTGCTTGTTCGTCAGTGTCTCCGCAGGGAATTTCCTCCATGGACAGATTTTCTACTGAAATTTTTGTATGTCTCCATTACTTAACCTGAAATGTGAAAATCAGTCCAAGTTTCTGCCTAAGTATTGTAAAAAATGAAACAAAAAAAATGATGTCCACCTCTTTGCCCACTGTAGACATGTAATAATGTATGTACTAGTTGACACATACATTCTATGGATTTTACTGAGTCCAAGGAATTCTTTTATGACAAAAGAAAAAGAAACCTGCTGGTCTTTAAATCACTAAATCATTTGTAAAATAAGCATCTCGTGCAAATGAAGAGATAAGCATAGGGAAGGAATGGTGTCACTTTTATGTACCCAATGTTCAGAGCACGACTTGGTCTTAACCACAGACGGCACTGCCAACTACTGACTGGAATTTAAGGTTTTAGCTCCCATGTGGCTTCCAATCTAAGAATCGACAAGTAATTTGTGTAGTAATCAATATGCTGCTGCTTCCTGGAGTTGTACACATTTCCTAATAATTCCAATTTTTGTTTGGCTGTCACTGTTAAAGATGATCAGAAAAGAAGGGGTTTGTGAATATAAATGAAGCATCCTATCGCTCAAGGCTGTGCTCTGTCTAGCTTGTGCAAAATGATGTTACTTGGTGTTAACTCCATAGCTTGCTTTTTTGCAGAAGGCTGGCTCTGTGTTTTGGAATGCTGAATAGAAAATTAAAAATGCAGGCCAGTCTTTGGGAACATTTTACTTACTGTTTTAATAAACTTTTGTTTATGCCTAGAGGTGCCATTAAATTACCAGCCAGACATTAATATACAGTACACAAGGGATCTTGTATATAAGCAATGATTATTACTGCGTGACTCAGACGAAGCTTGCTATATACACAGATAGCTGCTGGACGGGAGATGAAAAGTGAATACCTGTCTGGATAAAGAGTGGTGGTACTCAGGCAGTGGATGTGCTATTTGGTTGGCTATGTTCAGAAGCAAGCTATTTCTTCCAGAACAGAAGCATGACTCAAGGGGTCGGTGGTCTGTCATGGTAGAAACACCTTCGCTTTCTTTCATAAAATAATGGAAGGCAAGCACATGGTGTGGATGATCCCAGAGCTAAAGTTACTAAGTATTTCCAAGTGAAGTATTGTTCTGGACCCCCTTAAACAAGGAGTCTTTTTGCACCACCACAGCATCTCCTTCAACTGCTGACTCTGAGTATGCAGGGATGCTTGAAATGGTTAATTTCAAATGTGGCTTGCTTTCTGTGCTCCTGTGTCCGCAGCGAGAACACCACCCAAGGAAGTGAAGACTGCAAGAACAAGCTGGAGTAAACATGGGCCATGGACCCCACACTGGAAAGCATCTGTCTGAGTAACAGGGTGGACAGGTAAAATCGGAAAGATGCATTTTGCTGTAGGCCTTGTGCTTGCACGCTTCCACAGACAGGTACAATGTCAAATGTGGGATTGCAGGAGTGTTTTAAGTTCATCTAGAAGGAAGAAATCCAAAATCCCTCCAGCTCCTGAAAAAATGTATGCCAATTAATTCTGAATTGGGATTTTCCTTTACATTTGATCTACTTAAGAATGCACCACAAGGAAAGCTTCCTATGAGGAAAGCTTAGAAATGCTCTCAGGGAAAAGGCACCGTCGTAGCTCTCCCACTTCCTAAAGGGATCAGGGTAGAACTCTGCTTAATGCACATCCTCTAAAGGAAATATAAGGCCCTACCTAATACAGCCTCTTTAGATTCTGCTGCAAAAAAAATAACCAGATGATCCCTCCCCATCTGCTTTTCTTGTTTCTGGCTTCCCTACTGCGCTTTCTGACTGACTTGCACCTACAAAAAAATGAGTTCTTTCCCTCCTTTACTATAGCACAAAGCTCTGGCATTAAAGCCGCTTCCATGGAATGAAATGGGGGAGACTGGATGGGACCTGTGCAATGAACGACGAGATTACTTGTGTGGTATAAGCTGGATAGATGGCAGGCAGCAGGCAGTGCTGCTTGGAAATCTTTGTGAGACCTGAATATGTTGTAGGGATATTTCAAGTTCACAGCAGAATAACTCTTCCTTTCCTTGGGAATAGGAAGGAGAGGGCAGACTGTCTGAGGGGCAGAGCAATTCACCAATGTCCTGGTAAAGGCATGGGGCAGATGCCGAGCATGAGAGAAGGGAGGAGTGAGAGGGTTTAGCAACTGTGTTGGCTGTGCCAAAAAAACAGGTGGTGGGTGTTGGAGCACTGGATGTGCCAGAGGTGCAAAAGCCTTGCCTCCTGGTTAGTGAGGCAGTGATAAGCAAAAGGAATTTGTAGTGGAAGGAGAGCAGTATGGCAGAGGCTTTCCCTTCAGGCTATGTCCTTCATGATGCTGTTTACCTTGGGATGGGATGTACCCCAAAACACTTATCTCAGTGTCACTTTAATCCTCGGTTCCCATGCCATCACCCTCTCTTTGTTCAATTAAGCAGTTTGGGCTGGACACTTCTGGAATAATGACTGCATCCAAAACTTTCATCAGACAGTGCTGACTTCATGATTTGTATCTGATTACTGCCAAAAAAATGAGGCAGTCGTGTTTTCCTTATATTTGGTGATTGGAGGGGCTGTATTAGTTTCCATGCTTATGTTTTTCATTTATGTTATTATTTCCCAGCAATATGCAATCATGTCCTTTGGTTTAGTTCAACTTTATTCCCTTGTCCTCATGTGATATCGTTTTAGGCACAATGCGTCCCAGTTTTTTTAATACTTCATCACTTATTAATGCTGCAGATCGTGGGATGAAGAGTTGTCAGCATCCTCATTTTTTCTGTATTGACAGATATAATGGCTGATTTGTTATTAAATAGCTTTTAAAGGATCTCTTCCTCTCTGGTTATATTTTTTTTTCCTAATTATTTAGTGTATTTCCCAATAGCTTATCTCTTTTTTTTTTTTTTTTTTTTTTGTGTGCATTCACATTTGAGATATGTTTTCCACTTAACTCTGAAACTTTGAGAGGCAAGGCAGAAGTGAACCTGGTCAATGCCAGAGATATCAGACCCCATCTATTAGTGTGCCCTCATGCCTCTCTAAGAGAGGGCTTATGAGGATGTCTGCAGGAGGTGGAGCACGAGTTTGAGTTTTGTCTCAGTTCAGAGTACTGCCAGTGGGGATCTCCTGACAGCTTTGGCCTGGTGGTCCCCATTCATACTGAATCACCAATGGTATTAATTGCTGCAGCTGGTACTAATGAGGGCTACATTAAAGTGAGGTCCATTATGTGTCTATGCAGTACAGGTCCTTGATTGCAGTGTAAATGTGCCCGGGTTTATGCTTGCACAGTACCTGGTACAAAGAAGCCTTGCAGTCTGATCAAGATCTCTGAATTCCGCTTTGGTATAAGCAATTTAGGAAAAAAGAAATAAAAGAATATCCCACTTTGAGCACTCCAAAGGGGCATAGTGCCACACAGATGGGTGGGAACATTAACCTTCCTCTCAGGACTAACATATGCAGCACACGGAAGCACTTATGTTCCTGTGGGGGAACTTCCTAGTCCATTATAAATCAAAAGGCCAGACAGGCTGGGATCAAGTAACTTGATTTTCATATACTGTGGAATTTACTTCAATGCAGGTAAATGATGGCACTGTCAAGTTATACGACTGTAAGCTCCCCTATTTCCCTGCATTTTCAGAAAGGGTTACTGAGGGAAGGGCAGGCAAAACCTTCCTTTGTAAATCTGTACCCTAGTATGTATAACAAGCTGCTTGCTTTCCATCCCACAGGGGGAAATCGTGGTGGCTTGTCAGGACTGAATGGTCAGGCTGTAAGTCATGAACATGGTTTGATGTTCAAAATAGTCAACAGAGGCCAATGTGCCAAGGTAAGCACAAAGGACGTGCCTACACTTGCACCTTTCTATTGCACATCACGTTGATCCTGAGACTGTAGTCTCTGAAATGACCAAACTGGCCATGGACAGAGTTCATCATAGGAATGCACTTGGTTTTTCTCCAGACCGATGGAGAGCTGGGTCCTGGCCTGTGGTGAAGACAGGACATGGCAATGATGTACAAAGATCCAAGAGGTATGAAGCAACTGGTGCTGTCATATGATGAAGTCAAACAGACAAGCCTAAGTCTAAAGACAACTTCTCTGGCACTCTTCCTCAGAGAAGCTAGTGAATTTGTTCTCTGTTTCTCTGAACCTTTAAATGTTTTGGTAACACTAAAATCAAAAGGGACAGACACAAGAGAAATCAGGCCCCACCTTCCATCCAGCTAAGCGAATACGACGTTTGGAGCACAGGCTGTCCTTCCCCTTGGACAAGCCCTGCTGTTCCTTCTCCTAGAAGATAAAGCTCAAGCTTCCTAAAGCCAGCTTTCAGCAACCTTAGGACAAACCCTTTTTCTAGCAACTGCCTCTTTCTCAAGCCTATATGTGCTCATGTATTTCCGATTTCTCCAACGGCTGCTCCTTCCAAATTTGACCTTTGTGGCAGGTATCACAGCTGGGAGGATTGTGCTTTCTGATTTCTCGGATTTGCATGCTCTTCCCATTACGAGTGGTTAGTTGCTCTGAAACTGTTGCAAAATGTTTGCATCTGCACATGTGTGCACATGCACCCAGGAATAAAGCTGCTGCTTCTTCCCTGTAAAAACACAGCACAGGTTTTTATGCTGAAACTGCTTGTGTTTCAGGTGGTTTTGGTATGATTATGGTAATATTAGAAGGTTATTTTTGTAAGCGTAAGGAGAAAAAGATATAAAAGTATCACCATCTCTGAAGTGTCTTACTTAACACGTTAAATCCAGTTGTTGTTCACTGTGAAATCATCCGGAGAAGCCATTTCATGTTCTCACTTTCATTTTTCAGGTTTAAATATGTACAGCTTTTCATGGTTTTAAGAAATATATATATTTTTTTCTTATGTTTTTAAATTGCAGTTAAAGCAGCCCATAATTTGTTTCAAGCACAACTTTATTATGGCAATTGCTTTTTGTTTTTCTTTTTTTTTAATGCAACCTTCTGAATGCATTATAGCCTTGCTGTCTACTGGGAAACCATATTTCTGTGAAAAAGTGCAAAACGTGAACATTTCTCTAATCTATATGGTCTCTTGGAGGTCTAGGAGGAGAAGGCAAGAGTGAGTGGAGCAGTACTAAGCCAGGTTCTGTTTCTGTGTAAGAACAAGCAGGTTCTAGGAAAGGGATCAGCAAAGCCATGTTAGTTGCCTTTTAAATTTTCTTCGTAATGTCTAAGATTAGCACATGAAAATTTCACACTGGGCTCTTAAGTAAAAGAAAAATTGCTTAATTTTTGGATACCTAAATATATGAGGACTCTTTATTACAAGTGGGGAAAAAAAAAAGCATTATGCATTTCAAGTCTCTGGGGAAGAACAAATCATACCATTATAGAAATAAAAACAAACATTCACAAAACCTTTTATCACCTTATAGCTTCTATTTATAAAAGCATGCCTATATGTGTGTTTAAGTTCCGTTAAGTGCTGTTCTAAATTGAACTTGTATATAATTCCTACTACTGCATTATGCTCATGGTAGTAAGTCCTGCAGCTGGCAATACCTAAGCGCCCGCAGGCATTTAATAATATCCAGTAGCAACAACCAAAAAATCCCTTGCACGTGCCTAGAACAGTATAAGAACCTAGGCCAGGAGAGAATAAGAGTTGTGAATTCCGCTTCCGTAATGAAAACCAGCTAATGGGATCGGGATAGCAATCTCAAGCACCTGAGATCTGAAATCGTGCCACTAAGTGCTTGTGAGAAATATAAATGTGTTGTAAACTGTCTCCCATATATTTCCACTTTTTCTCCTCAACTTTCCTATTTATAATTAACACCTCTCTTTATCTTGTTCATTCTGAATATCTTTGTTCTTTTCAAGATAAATTATTTACTATCTTCTTCTCTCGTTTAAGCTCCCTTTATCTCGTGATCCCCTCTCCTTTATACTGAAATCTCTCCTGTCTAAATGCATAATCAGATGACGTCTGCCACTACAGAACTCAAAAATCCCAGCGCATTCCCTAAAATAACTTAACTGTGCAGTTATTAGACAGCAAGGTGTAGTTGTACAGATAAGAGGCTGGGTACACAACAGGAATAGGCTCCATATGGCACAAAGGGGAGCTGACATCTCGCCATCCGTTGCAAACCACGTAAGATTGATTGTTCGTAATGTGAAGCCCAGAAACGTCCAGTCCACTTCTGCATCTTTGCAGACATGAAAACTGGTCACTGCTCACATTAACGGTCCTGTTGATTTCAATAGATTATCTGTGAGCAATGAAGATGTGGTGTCATGTAGCTACGCATGTCATGAAGCTTTTGTATTATGCAGAAGGAAGCACGAGGGCCTTTAGAGGCAGGAAAGCATCTGGAAGCCCTGAGGTGTGTTTGCAGTTGAACAAAAATGAAAATTTGGTCATGTGAAATCGGAGAGAAGCTAAATTCTCGTTGCTGTACTGTGTCTAAGCCACAGCTAAATATATCCCAAAATGTTTTTGTAGGATGTAACGGAGCATACATGTACACATGTGCCAGACCATTTCGGGATCTGGTCGAGTCGCAGTGGTTAATTAGGATATGTGTATTATCTGTATGGGAACCTGATGAGGAAAGTGAAATGTTGCAGGATATAGTTTTGGATGACAGACACTGAATTGTCACTCTCTAATACTGATCAAATGCCTCAATATGGATGACAAATTGCCTTGTAACAACAGTGATGCTGTCTTGCAGACTTGGGAGGCGTGAGAGTCCTGCCAATTATACAGTACACTTGTAGTGTTTTTTTCCTTCCTGCTCCGAGCTGGTGGGGCAGGGCTTAGAGAGTGCTCTCTTATTTAAAAGCAGGAACTATTTCATGTATTTCTCATGTATGAGACCTATATGCTTATCATGCTAATTGAAGAATAGCTTTTAAACAAAACCAGCTAAAAAGCTTTGTACAAGTCTTTTGATACACAGCTTAGAATATCTGCATATGACCTTAAAGATTACAGAAGACAAGAGACATACGAATCTGTGTATTTTGTAACTCAGTTGGGAAAAGATGTTTATTACAAACTTCAGATCTCTTGGAAACAAACTTCCAGGCAAAGCATCCACTCAAAGCAACGGAGCCTTATTAAAGCTCATCTTTTTTTTTAGTGAGTATAGACAAAAGTTAAACTTCTGTGATATCTGATAACCACTGGCAAGCCATTAAGTTTTTTTAGTATTTCCTAACTGTTATAATACGCAGTGAGACAGCTCATCCTTCCGTAGAGAATGAGAGACAGGCCTGGGACAGTGCACAAGGAGTGACACTTTGGATGGGAAAATGAGAAGAATCTTCCAGGGCCTAGGGCGGAACCTGAGGTTTCTAACTTTTGCGAGTTAGATCTGCTGTAAGCAAACATCTGAAACTTGTTGGCAAAATGAAGCTAGAATTAACTTGGGCAGTGGGCAAGATCAGGAATCCTTAATTGGTATCCACCTCCAAATAGTGAGGTGCAGGATGAGTAACGTGCAAAAATCATGCAAAAGCAGGGACAGATTTCTGCCCCTAGTGCAGCATTGAATTTTATTGCCAGACCGAGTGCCCTCCACACCTGACCCTTCTTTGCATCTGTCTACAGCTTCTGCAGCAATTGCCACCTTCGTTCACTATGAAATGTGGCTGCTTCTAACTTCTGAATACTTAACTTTTGGACTCATTAGATTGTAATTTTGTTTTGCCTTGGTAACAATGCTTTCCTGAATTGTGCTGAAGCTGTTTGTGCCTTCTAGTCCTGCTGGTGCAGCGTGAGGCCTCTGCATCGTGTAATGAACCAGCTGGACAGAATGACCAGGCAGAAGGTGCCAAGCTTCCTGCCCATCTCTGTTAGGACCTCCAGGGCTGTGCACGCATTCACAACAACATGACCTGGGAAACACTGGCCATCTGCCTGGTCTCCTGCTGTGTTCAGATTGGAGGGCCTATGCTCTTGCTAGTGTGCTTTCAGAGCCACGTAAGAAAAGATCCAGGAGTGGTGCAGATAAAAAACATCATCACAGAACTACAGCCCCCTCACCTGTGAATGAGTAGCCACACAAAGGTTTAATGTAATTTATAGGATAAACATTAACTTTACATCTTTAGCTGATCCATCTTATCCCTCTTATGTAGTAATCAAATCCTCCAAGTGATCAAATTCTATGCTTATTCCAACCACAGCTTGCTCTAGAAGAACAGCCGTCATGTGTTTATTTTCTCCCAAAACAGCCTGCCTGTAGCAGTTCACAGGCAAAACACAGTGAGGTTTTGCAATTTGGCACTCGTATCCGAGAAGAGAGCAAGGACCACCACGTACTCCAGTAGACTTTAGCAAAGCAGTGATATGTATAATAATCTTAAACTGCACATTTTGGATCCCTTGTGGTTGGGAGAAGGCACATTCCCTCCATATAAAAAAAAAATTAGCTATGATGTATATGTGTTTACACAAGTGAACCTCACAGGACGTACAGCTACATACACCTCCTGAAGTCGCTGAGATCACAGCTGAGCTTTGAGCTATAAACGTTTACCGACGTGGTAGCAGAGAGCAGAAAGTGCGTGGCAGGGCTATTCTTTGAAGCATCAATACATCCACAGAGACCATGAAGTACAAACTTCCTGAACAGTTCAGCAAGCACACGGCAGAACCGCTGTGTGTGACACCCGCCAGCGCCCGGCAGCCGCGGCGGTACCGGTGCGAGCAGCCGCCATGTCAGCACGTCTCACACTTTGTCATTTCCCCCTCGGCGGGGCTGCGGCGCGGGGGTCGCGGCCGGGCAGGGCCCGGGCTAACGCAGCCACCGGGAAGCGGCGGCAAGGGGGGGGCACGGCAAGGGGAAGCGCAGGCCGAGCACCAGCACGGGTACGGGGCCTTACCACGCTCTGCTTTCATGGAAACGTATTTAACGCTGAAGGAAACCCACCGACCTCCGCACAGGGAATCGTCTCCACTTGGGACGCCGGCCCGCACGGCGCGGGCCGCACGGCGGGTGATGTCGGCAGGTCGCGATAGGCGATTCTTTTCCTGCGGGCAGGGCAGACGCCTGTGGGTCCGCTCGGGCCGGGCAGGCAGGCGCCGTCCTGCGGCAACCAAGCGGCACA
>JAVJGI010000001.1:14349874-14457615 GCA_035590275.1 Ibycter americanus | reverse complement strand
GCTCGCCCTCCCGCCGTGCTCGCCGGTCACCCCTCCTCAGGTAGCCAAGAAGTAGTTCAGGGGGTGTTCCCGTGTGTAGCTTTGCTGGGCGCCGTGCCGGTCGCTGGGATGACAGCCTGCTCTTTTGGGGTTAGTAGCGATGAGAAGTGGCTGGTGACTTCGAACGTGCTCCTCCTAAACTAAGTAATAACTTCAAAAACTCTGAAGATGGGCATGAAGCCCTTGCGCTTCAGTCTGCGGGTGTCTGCCGTCTGCCAGCTTCCCGAGAGGCATAGCTTAATGTATATTACAATGCATATTGTGTTAAGTTAAAATCCCAGGTGCTGTATTTCAGCCGGATGGTTTTTTTACTTTATAGCAACACATTCGCGTTTTAAAGATTTTTTAAATTTTTTTTTTAATTATTCCCTCATGAAAGATGAGGGAAAAGAGTGATTCGATGCAAAATGGTGTCAAATGTTCACAGTAAACAGATCGGAAGAAAGATCTGCCCTTTTCTAAGCAGTGAGGTCTTGTATGTTTTTCGTAACCAGAGCTGATGAAGTATCCAGTGTTATTTTAAAATAAACAGTGTATTTTTAAGGTATAAAGGTAGGCAGCATCCTCTGGTTAGTTTCCGTTGTAACTTCAGTTCCAAATCTTCACAATTTTCAAGAACAGATTACATTTTATGTATATTTTTTTCTAACTGATATAAAAGGTTTAAGAAGAGGGATGTAGAACACTTGAACAGAATTCCTTCAGCAATTCCATGTTATGGGAGGGGAGGAAGAATCAATCTAGCTGTGCTTTTATACACATAGATTTTTTTTTTTTTTTTCCTCACAGAGCTGAAGTTTGAGGATAGACAGCTTCTCAGCCAACCCTACTCCCCCTGCCCTCCTTAGGTTCTGGGAAAAAGAGAAAGTGATTAAAAAAAATATGGCTCTGAACACTTGCTGTGGCAACTAAGGCTCCGGTACTTCATGGAGTTCAGGGTAGGCAAGTGCCTGCTGTGCGAGGATCTCTTCTAACATCTGTGTGCTGTTTTGCATAGGTGAATAGGATCCACTTGGAGCTTCTTGCAGGATCCATGCTGTTTCTTCAGCAGACCTTAAAGACAGCTTTAAATTGATAGGGTCAGGTGATTTGTCCCTTTCTCGTTTGATTGTCACGCTAATTGTTAGCAGCAGTGTGGGAGATCCTTTTAACTAGAATAGGAGATAATTTTTTCCTCAGCTTATTTCCTGCATGGAAGCACTATGATGGAGCAGTTCGTTTAATTATCCTATTGCAAAGAGATGTCAAGATTTGACATAGTATTGTCCCTGGGTCAACTTGCTCGAAAAAACTTGCAAGCATTGATTGAAGCTTGTGAGCACATGTTCCCCAAAGTGGTATTCCTCATCTACTCAGTTTAAAACAAAAAACACAAAAAAAAAGGTGTGGGGGAGTGGGAAGTATCAGCATATGGGAAAACTTTAGTTTGTAATCTTCTAGCTGACAAAACCATATATTGTAATTTGCAGGGCCTTACTGAATGGTGTGGATGGTCCAGCGTCCATACCAGTGGAACACTGTGCCACGAATAACAAAGATTTGTGCTGTTGCCACCTTCAGGGCATAAGCCAAGCCCTTTCTGTGTGTTTTCTTATTTGATGAATGAGCCTATTTATTTCCTTTGTGAAAAGAGCTTTCCTGACCAGTTTTTTGCAGGAGAGATGAAGGGGATCTGTTCTGACCAGAGTTCCCTGTGTTCCATGAACGTGGTTGCTCTAGTAGTAGAGTTTTCCCCTGTGTAAAGGAGTTCAGGTAGCCCAGTGAAAAACCCTAAAATACAAACACAGTTCTGGAAGAACCCTTATCTTAGGCAGACTAACTAACCCACTGCCAGGCTGCCCAGTGTGTATGTGCATGTACGTATATGCTCTAATTTTCTAAAATGTTAGAAAAAATTTATATATATAAAAGTGTAGTTTTCTGTGTAACTACATATATTTATCTAACTTGGCTGTTGTTTCCCCCCTCCAGCAGTTCAGCTAACTCGCCATAATTTTGCAGCTAGCTATGTGCATTGTTGCAACTTTAACTCTTGCATTTCCTGGGTTATTTTTACCTTACGCTTCATATGAGTTGTTTGGTTTATTTTTTGTATTTAACGTACAGGGTTTTAGTGTCTCATAAACAGAGTCCTCCCTGAGAGTAGGATTTGGGTTTAAATGACTAGAGATGCAAATTTGATTAGGCTCAGTGTATGATCAAATCCCTCTAATTTAAGGATCGTTGACCTTGTTCCAGTGTGACCATCAATGTATCATTCATCCAAGAGAGCAGAAAGGATCTTCTCTTCTGGAATGTCGAGTAAAGGCTTGCTTGTTTGCTGCTGCAGTTTTGCTCATGACAACTTGCTGTCACTTGCAGAGTTGGGATATTACTTTGGTCCTAAGTAGACTGCTAATATTTTCTTTATAATAAAATAACTGGTTGAATGCTTGTGAAAAAATGAGTATATACATTTTGTGTTTAGTGGCCTCCAAAGGCAAAGTGTATTAAGAGAATTCATCATTTTTATAGGAGTGTAAAAAGAGTTTTATTTTAATCTCCCTGAAAAAAAGTATATAAATATATACAAATGTAAGCTTTTAATATAGTGGAACCCTTGGAGGTGCAGGCATCTGCCCTTGCTGATCTCACTGCAGCAGTGTGTCTGAAATGCCTTACCGTAGGGCTGGAATGAACCATCTTGCCACAGCCCTATTTTGGGGGAATAATGCAGAATTGTATTACCCCAAGGAAATCATTGCAAGGTACCATTTGATTTCCTCTGTACAGGCAGCCAGACAGGTGTGTGCGTTGTGGTGGAAGAAGAGAGAGGTACATACGTGAATGGTATCCGTGGCCCTGTGGAGGGAGCAGCTGATATTTTTGAGTGTACAGTTTGAGTTTGCTGACGTTATAGGGATACTCTGATGACAGAACTGTGAAAAACTCCCCGTTTTCAAATTTCCAGAATTTACCCGTTAGTTCCCAGTGACCTGTAATCACAGAAGCCAAATGTGTATGACATCATGCCGCACTCTCCACTCACTGGTTTGCTTTTATTTAAAAATGAATAGTGTGCTTTCTGTAACTTAATTGAAACCCTGTTCTTCTTATTAGAGACTTTAATGATTAGTTTTGCTTCAGGTATTTTTCTAAGTATTCTCATTTACTTTGATGTAATAGATGCATATCATTATCTCTGACTGTAGTTAATTTTGTTCTCTATGTCTGTATTTTTTAGGACCGTTGAAACCTGAAATTACCATAACTTACATTGCTGTTTCAGCTATATTCTTTAACAGTGGACTCTCCTTAAAAACTGAGGTACTGTAATTTCTCATTGCTTCATTCTTGTTTTGCTTTAAAAAGTTTTGTGTTGCTTTTGATAAGATTTGAATGTAATTGCAATATTTAATTACTATGCTGCTGTTGTTGAGAGAATGGCTAACGAGAAGATAAATATTAGACATTTATGGAATAACCACTCCTTGATTTCAGATAATTCTTCACAAAGTAATGAACATGATGAGAAGGAGAGTGGGAATAAATTTCACCCATCCATAGAGGGTGGGTTGCTTGACTTTTCAGGGCTTTGATTAAGTGGAAGTGCTGATCACAGTTTTGAGCTGGATGCTACGTGCTGGACGTGTCCCAGACCCAAAACAGGGTGAGACCCAGGAGTACATCGGCACCTGCCTTCTGCCACCCCTTCTGCACCATGACTTCACTGCTGCTCAGTTGAGATACAGGCCAGAAAACTGTGTGAATCCTAGGGCAGAACTTTGTAGGGAACTAGGCAGAGAGGGGCTATGTGGCGTCTCCATGCCTCTAGGAACAGAGAAGGTGTGAGCTCTGTGTGCCTCTTCATCTCACCTGCTGGTGTGCTCTCTTTAAGTGAAACTGTTCAGGCTAGTCACTACAGGACTGGTGCAAGCAAAGATCTGGTGGCTTTAAGTTACCACGCTGAGTAGGCACAGGACAGCATCCAGCGTCAACACAAAAGGGTTCCTCTGCAGAGACAGGGCCGATATACAGGTACAAAGTCTTGGCAGTCTTTTCCTATAGGGTTTAGTTGTAGATGGGTGGACTTGAAGTGCCTGTCCTGCGCTGCATGTCGCAGACACTGAGACTTATTTCAAATTTTGTCACACATTTTTCAAAGAGGAACGATCTCGGAGAAAGAAGAGGTGAAGAGGAGAACCTCTTAGTGATGTGTAAAGGAGGTACAGAGAAAGGAAATGATGGCTATGTGCTGAGAAGAGAAGGAGCAGCCAGAGTTGGATTGAAACACTGCATGTCTTTGCTAGTCTAGTTTCTTGATTCCTTTTACACTGTTGGCTGTGCTGACAACTGATGTTATTCATATATTACATGCCACTAATGTGTAGAAGAATCATCATGATATTGTCCAGTTATCTTCTGGGCAAAGTGGGATTTGGGTGAACAGCGTTTCTTCAACAAATAAATTTCTATACCTGTATCATCATTAGAGTGATAAAACTTCAAATGGAGGTGATGTTTGAATTGATGGCAGTGCTCTCCTCCTGTGTCTGCTGGCGGTTCTGGCATCAAGGCCTCTAGTTCTGTCAGGACACAGTGTAAATGAAGTGAGTAACTTTAGTCAATTCTGTAGCTGCTATTTAGAGCCTTGTGGTCTTATGGGGAAGCAGGAAGAACCACGTTATCTATTTGACTGGGACAGTAATTAATCCTAATGGAAATAGGCTGCAGAGAGGCACTTTCTTCCACAGAGAAGAGGACCCGAAACACAAAGCCTGAGTAGTGCTAATGGAGTTGAGTTTTCTGCATTCGGGGTTAGGAATCTTTGCCTGTGCATCAGAGCCAAAACATGGCACTGTACTAGCTACTAAGAAGAAAATTAACTCTATCCCAGCCGAAACCAGGACAGCATGCAGAGAGAGAGAAGAAAAAAAAAAAAAAAGTAAAACTTCTCCTTTCACTTGTTTGTATCCTTGAAGCTTTATCTTTGTAAAGCAGCTGTGAGTGAGAGTGAAATCCGTAGCATTATCAAAGTCTTGATTAGATTCTCAGTGCTAGTGTACCTCTAACTTTTCCCAGTTAAAGTGACATGACTGACGACAGGTTCCTGGGCAATGTGTCATGTCCTACTTTGAATTTAACTTCTTTTCATCTTTGGCTCTAAAAGCAATATATTGCTGTAAATGAAGCTTTTATAGGTGGTGTAAGGTAACATGTCCAGGTAGCTGATCTCAGATTGTTTTGGAAGCATCAAGTTAACTGCAAGTACAGCACCAGTCCTTTACGTTCCATCAAGAAGCGAAGCCTTTTCTGAATTTCAGCTGTGGTGGTAGAAGATGAAGAGGAATTAAAAACACTTCACTCATTGTACCTTGTGCTAATATTTTTGAAAGTGTATGTTAAAAACAATCCTTAAATGTGTTAGGAGGCCAGGTCATGATTTTATTAAAATACTTTGGGACATGTTTTAATGGTTTAAGGTGCAACTGAAAGTTTGTATTATTAGTCAGTTAATATATCTTTTTATTGGATTGCAAAGTAAATAATTTCTGCTTTTGTCTTTATTAGTTCTTGACCTGTGTGTCAGCTGTTCTACCTTGGTTAATATATTAATTAGACTGAAACTCATGTTTGGTATGCTTTGTGAAATGATAAGAAGTTGTGTAAGTGTAAATGGAGGCCTTCTGATAAATCTGACAAAATAAGACATAGCTGATGCTCTTTTAAGGTTACCGTTCTGGTTTTGTCTGCTGAGAAGGCACATGCTGAAAAAAAATTTGCTAACGTGCATTCAGAAAGCATTTTACAAAATAATTGACAGCATTCAGGGACAGCCTGCCTGTGCATGGCCGTGTTATGTTTTCAAATCTAGAGGTGACTGAGGTCCTGTTACATTTGTAGAAATGGTCTGTGGCCAGGAATGACAAGAACATTTGATTCCGCCTTAATATAATGCTCTTTCAGTTTTCAGTGACTGGATAGCTTGCTCCTTTAAAGCAAATACTTCCTGTAGGGCCCCAGAAATTAAATCACATACTTGAGTTATCCATTTCAATGAGGAATTTGGCAAGCCACTGAAAACAGTGTTTGCTCTGTGTGGGTATTTGCCCAGAGGAGTCCAGCTATGACCATCTGAGCGTGGCTGGATGGCAACAGGGACCCACACTGACCAGCGAGAAGCTAGGATAAGCTCTCTAAAGAGTCTGAAATACTGGGAAAGACAAGGTAACCTGTTCCACCTGATGTGCGCAAAGAGTTGTAACTAGCAGCTTCCAGTAACTTTTCTGAGACTTCTGCTTTTTTGAGAGCTACAGGAACAGATGTATTTTGGGACAAGTCCTTGCAGATTGCTTAAGAAGGTGAAGGCTGTTTGCCTCTGTGTTTGTTCTATGATGATACAGTCTAAGGAATTCTAAAAGGCAATTGCTAGAGACATTTTAAAGGCTAGTAATTCAGATCTGCAAAGACCTGCTCCACTAATACAGCATTCCTTCCTGCACTAGATTGGCTGTTTTGTAATCACCTTCCTTGTTCCCTGGAAGCTCTAACCAGTCTTTCCCAAATTTTTGTCTTGGATTTGCTTTTGAAAGTATCACACAGGTTTTTTTCAAACCATCTGTTTTTAAGGTGTTTTCCAATTGTAAAAATACGAAACTAAAAGGACAGTTCTGTATGTGTGGTGATGCCTTCATAGATTGGTCCAGTAGGAAATCTGGGGCTGGAGGTGGCTTGGCAGGAGAGGAGGAGGAATTAGCAGCTTTGCTGAAAGAAGTCACTTGCTTTGGTTTTTCTCAATTGTATTATTTACTTCTAAAACGTACA
This sequence comes from Ibycter americanus, assembly GCA_035590275.1. Classification (NCBI taxonomy): domain Eukaryota; kingdom Metazoa; phylum Chordata; class Aves; order Falconiformes; family Falconidae; genus Ibycter; species Ibycter americanus. The sequence continues at coordinate 14,450,772 of JAVJGI010000001.1, read as the reverse complement.
CGTTTATGTAGGTATTTCCAGGTGCCTTTTCTTCATGCATAGGATGTATTTCTAGTTCTAATTGTTTTTTATTTGTGCCTTTTTTTGGAGATAAGATCAAATAGTACTATGTGAAGCTATTCATAATGCCATAGGTACTGAGACAGGTTATGTGTGAAGAAGGCCTATTTTCCTCATGCAGAGTGATACTAGCGTGCTTAAGAGCTTGCTTTATTTAAAAAAAAAAAGTTGTTTCATTTGGTTAACCAAGCCCTGAATATAATAATACTTTCTTGGTAAAACGGGATCAAAATGTACTTTTCAAGTCCATGTTTTGTATAACTTTAAGGATAGTATATGAACAGATGTGTATTTTTTTGTGGAAGGTTTTTTTCCCCTAACCCAATGTTAGGAGATAATTTTTTTAAAGAGAAATAAAGTAACAGGGGCACAGTGCTGAACTGCTAGTGCTTCCAGATGTATAATTACATCAGTGTGGATTTGGATGGTTGAAAATGCCGTATTTGGTTGTGTTTCGTAAAAGTTCGACTGTTTTGAAGCTGAGAGAGGGTGGTATTTGAAGATTGGCTGCTGCATTACTGTACATGGAAATCAAAACTTTTTTGTAATGCATCTGGGGTGCCAGCTGGTGAATCCTAGCAAATTAGACATTGAATAGAAGTGCCATCAGCTCTTTTCCTGTTTCATTGTTTACTTGAAAAGAGTGCAAGTTATTTTGAGAGAGAGGAAAAGGAATTTTTGCTCTCAGTCTGAGAGTTGAAATGAGCTGAAATGTACAAGGCTATTTCCTTCTACTCAAAAACTGTGTAGAAGGTCCTTGGAGTGCCTGAAAAGACAGAAATGGGGAGACACAGAGCTAACTGAAGAGTTTATTGTGTAAGGATACTTGATCACCTCTCTGGAGTGCTCTTACACTGTTTAAAATTAAATTATTTTTTTTTTCTCAGTCTCTGGTGTTTTACACTTTATTTCTCTGACTTTTATGGCTTAGCTGTTGTTAGTTTATTATGGTCTTGGTATTCTTTCATTGCTGTTCTTCATCAGCTTAAATTTTTTCTGTAAATTTCCTATCTGTTGATACCATAAATAATCAAAATGTGCTACAGATTACTTTGCTTTTTACGTTTGTTAGTCCTTCCTTAAAAAAACCTCACCACAAATGATGACTGTTTGTAATGTAAACATCCCATTTTCATGGTATAAATGAGATTCACAGTTTGTGGCTCTCTTTAGACTAAAGAAACCTGAAATCACATGGACGCTACAAGTTTCCCTTCCTCTTGATATCAGCAGTCAATAAAGTAAACAGGCCGTCAGCATAGTTAACACAGGTTTTGAAGCAGTGACGAAAGTTCTCGGGCTGCCTGCTGAAAAGCTGCCCTTATGACAGCTACACTATTATTGAAGTGGTGGACAATGCTTTTGGAAAAATGCCCAGGAGCAGACAGAGCTTTTATGCTGTCTGGATGTACTTCATTATTGAAGAGGAGGTCAGATGATCCCTAAAGGTGTCTTTTTGACATGCACTCTCTTTGTATTCTAAAGATGATCCTAGCTTTAAAATCACAAACTGATCTTACTTCAGCTGTTATGATTGCAACTTCCTCTCTTCTTTTTTCTTTTGCAGGAGCTGACAAGTGCTTTGATGCATGTGAAACTACACCTTTTTGTCCAGATTTTTACACTTGTGTTCTTCCCAACAGCAATATGGCTCTTTCTTCAGCTATTATCAATCACACCTATAAATGAATGGCTTTTAAAAGGGTATGTTTAAGCATAATGAGTGAACTATATTTGTAGCTGTCGTCTTAAAGGGCTGCTTATCTTGCAGTGGGTGTTTTAAGACTTGTATTATGAACAGATTTTGCTGGTTGTTTTTGTGCTTCAGCACTTTCCGGTTGAAAACTCAGTATGTGCACAAGAATATCCTTTCAGGAACCTGGTTTTGTTTTTAGAAAGTCTGGTCAGTTAGTTTCACATTTAGGGAGCTTGCAACAGGCTAGCTTTCTTTCACAAAACACAGTTGAAGTGGTGTGCTGGGTCTCAAGGAGGATGGGGAGGAAAGAAAATGCTGAAGGAAAAATATAACTCAGTGAATAAAAACTGTATATATGCCATGTACTGGTGTTCCGTTCTGTTTTTAAAGAGCCTGTATGGGGCATCTCTTGCCTGTGTCCAGAGTGGGGTTCAGTATCTGCTCCTAGATAAATTATATGGGGGGGTGTAGGGGGGAAAGAAAGTAAAGTTTTTGTAGGAGAATTTTTAGATCAGCAGAAGCTAAGTTACCGTGAAACCAGTATGTTTTCAGTCTTTGGTGTACTCTGCCAATGTGTGCTTCTAAAGCTGCATTGATGGTGTGGTAGTGATAGATGTTATGAAAAATCAAAAAAATGAAAAGCTTTTTTCAAAATCAGAGTTCAATACCTAGTGCCATGCAGCTATACTGGAGTGTTTGAGTGCAAAAATCAATTATTTTAGAAAACTACTTAAAGAATCCCCCATTGTTTCTTAACTGCTTGGTGAAACATTGCTTGGGAAGAGTTCCCGGTCTTAAAAGTTTAATGATAAAGCTGCTCATGTTTATGTTTTTACAAGGCCTAAACTTAAAAGAGCATTTTTTTTTGTTTGTAAGAGGCTTCTCCAGGTGTGAAGTGGTCCGAATGATACTGAGAAGGTGAAAATTGAGACGACATCATTTAAAAGTTAGCACTGTTTTGCAGAACAGCATTAGTAGATTGAGGAAATAACAAGGTCTATCTGCATACAACTGCATACAGTGTCTGCACTTGGCTGTTCGTAGTAAAGGTTATTCTTTAAAGTAAAACCATTGTGAAGGTTTTCTCAGCTAGAACAGAGACATGACTTTCCACAGTAGCCAAAATTCCCTCCTAATCCGTGGGAGTCTCAGTTTATAAAGCGCAAGAGGTTTTTATGTTTTTTGTTTCTTGCAGCACTTCCTATCCCTTATTTCCTGTGACTCTTACGCCACTTTGATTCTTAGTATTTCAGTGACATGATCTGTTACATGCACAAATACATGTGTATGTATATACATACGCACCAGTGAAACTGCATGTAAAACTACATATGTATGTATTAAAAAAAAACCTCATGTGTGTATCTCTGTAAACGTGGAGCCTAAACCAGCCTCATTTTTCATGAAGGTGTGTCTGTGTATTACTAGTTTTACGAGTCTGGGGTTTTTTTTTGTTTTTTGAAATTGTGCTTTCTTGATAAATACTGTATTCAGGATATGTTTAGAGCAGCAGCTGTTGCGTGGCTCTGAAGGCATCCATTGCAAAGGGAGCCTGCTGGGAGCTGTACCTTCAGTGTTGTGTAGGTGCAGAAGATACTGAGCTCTGTCCTAATTGTAGGATAACGCATTTTAAAGCAGGTACTTGCATATCCCTATGTGGGTACGTGAAAGGAGAGTGAGGAGCCAACATGAGGAACTGTCTGTCCCTTGGCCACTCTGTGTAACCAGAAGTTCATCTTAATGCCCCGCAGCTGTAGTTCTTACTCTGCAGAAACACCGAAGTACCCTAATGAAAATGTGGGAACAGGACAGGCTTTGGCAAAGTTACTTCCTCATCACGCATGTTTAGCACAGCTCATGAGCTAGTTGATAATTCTCACAAAGGCCTGGAAAAATAGACATATGCACCCAAGGGCATGCAGCACCCTTCCGTAGGGTGGCTCCCCTGGGGACTGTAGTTCTCTATTACTCTCTACACAAGGTTATACCTAAAGGGCACAGTCAAGCCCACAGCCGATTTCCTGTCTTGCTTCAGAATGAATGGTAGATTCTTCTGTCCTCTATAATGGTCTGTTTTGCTGTAAATGTTATTTGAGAGGCAGATTCAGGTGGTACCAGCTTTTCATCTGTGCTTCTACAGTTGTATTCTTCCTGCCCCTCCCTGCCTGGGATGATATTAGGAGGTTTGTTGCTTTGCAATTATTTTGAAATACATGAAATAGAGGATAAACTGTCGTCATCCCAAGCATCTTTTAAGTTAATTTTTTATTAGATGACTAGGTTTTGCATTGACAGTGCCCCTTTGAAAAGGAACATGAAGTGGGTTGTTAATGTCTGCACAGATTCACCTCTTCTGCCACTCTTAGCATATAGCATTTACGGTACAGTTGGTAAGGCAGGAGATACAAAGATCTGGTACAAGAATCTGCTTTGGTAGTTCCACATCTAAAATATGTGACTTTGGACCCTACTATTTGGTTGTCTGTAACGTATCAGCAGAACAGGTATTATTTATCACTCTTCAGCAAGTGTTAGGACCCCTGATGTTAGTGCTTACAATATGGCCTGTACCAGTGGAACGTTTCAGTTTGTTGGTTGTTATCTGTAGTAAGTAATCTGTTGGTCATTAGAGGAATTTGTTTGTATATCGGTAGTATTGTGTGTAGTTGGTACAAAGCAACAAAAATCTTCACAGGTGCATGTTTCAATACACCTTATTAAAAGTATTTCCATTTAGGGTGTACCAGTCTTTTGTAGATCACTGTTTTCATATGAAGAATATTTAAAACTATAGCTTGATAGTGATTTTTATTTTTATTTTAATTCCAAATGTATTATTTTAAATGTGAGAGGGTTAACAGAGCTTGTGTTATTAAACTTTTCCCTTATAGTGTGGAAAATCCCTGCCAGCTGAGATGAATGCCCTTGCACACATTTCATACCTTTCTGGATAACTTTGAACTTTATCCACCCCTTATTAGTGCAGGTGAGAAGTTCAAGGAGCTGGCTGCCAGGAGACCACATAGAAGAGAGATAACAGTATCACAACCGGTGTAGGGGATGGACATCAGACTCGCCATGTCTGCTGTATATTTTTGTATTTATTTCCAAACTTCTCCACATAATTTCTTTTTCCTGTATTTCTTTTCTCTTCAATATGAGCTTATCCTGCTAAGTGCTGACAACTCTCTGCTTCCATAGCTTATTTCACTGTAAGCTCTATATACTTCCAAGGTGGTGCTTGGCACTTTGTGATTGGATTTGTGTAATGCTTACCTTGGTTGCCTCTTTCCTTTTCCACAGTGTCTGTAGCTGACAAACTGAATACCATCATTGTCATTTACCTGTTTCTTCTATTTAAGCTTTTTGTATATTTGCAGCATATCAATTGCACTGTAATATGCTCCCTGTTGTTTGGATTTAATACTTCTGTTGCTACAGCTTTTTGACACTGCGTTTCTTGGGGACGGACTAACACAGTTACAAGTGCAAAGTAGTTCACCACTAGTAACTGATTGTTCTGAACTAGAATGCTGTCTCAAACTCCAATACTTGAAAACATATGTAGATTCCATGCTTTTGGGGGTTTTGCAGAATATTTTGTTCTATACCTTACTGTTCCTTCTAAGTCAAAACAGTTTTTCTTCAGAAGCCCTATTTTACTTAGCCCCAAATTTAATTGTAAACTATTGTGTAATGTTCTTATTGTTTCTTAATACACATTTTATACAACTAATTTTCGTAATAATCAGTTTTTATGGACTGTCTTTGAAAACAAAGGAAACATCACCATTTTTTTCTTACTTTGCAACGGTATTTACTATATGCATTGGTAATTTTGCTGCACAAACAATGGAAAAAATGACAATAATAATACTGTATTTTAGACTTCTAAAATGCAGGAGAAAGCTTTTGATGTTTTGATTAATGGAAGTCAGGTGATTTTACCAAGAAGTGAAAATATGCATAAAAATTAAACATTTGTTGGCCTTTTAATGTTCAGGAAATGAAAAGTTCAATTGTGATTTTTTTTTAAAAAATTTTTTTTAAAGTAGAAGTTGATGAGAAACAAAGTGTAGTGGGAACCTGAAATAGTGAGCATGGTTCTTCGTACTCTTCTACTTAGCAGAAAATGTTTTTATCACTGAACAGCTTTTTCAAGAAATTCCAAATAGCTACAGGCATCTCAAAACACACTACAAACTTTACTACATCAGGACCTGTGATGCAGTTATCTTTGTGGTAATTGTGGACGTCTTTGCGAATGTTAAATACAGTACTACAGATGGGGAAATGGAGTCACAGAGAAATTGTTTGTATTTTTAAACGGTGACATGACTTCACTGTAGGGGTTGGTAAGAGATAGCATGGAAATCATGCCAGCTGGTGCAGGGCTGTAACTGTAAGGCAAACTGATTGGGTTGTGCAGGTGATAAGATGATTGTTTCAAGTCAGCTATTTGGTATTTTAAGGTTTTAGGTTGCATAGTGTTTGCATTGTGTGAGGAATGTAACATTTCTTTTCATTGTTTTCAGCTTGCAGACAGTAGGCTGCATGCCACCTCCTGTGTCTTCTGCAGTAATTTTAACCAAAGCTGTTGGTGGAAATGAGGTGAGTTTTCATTTTGTTTTTGAATGCTTTTTTTAAACAGAAATTCAAACAAATATATTTATGATCAACTTACGCGGCAAAACACTGACTGCAATGTGATGCTATTGTGGTTTGTAAAAAATTCTAGAATTAAAGCTTGGGTATTGTGTTGGTGTCAGACAAGGGAAATAGTGGTGTTATCTGCTGGCATTGGTCAAACTGAAGCTGAGTTTTATGAGGTGATAGAAAGTTTTCTGATATAAATTGGTGTTAGGAGATTTCTGCTTATTGTGCACTGTAATTCCTAAGAATATAATGTTCATATGCTGTGTACTGGTTATCTCGCAGACCATTAGCTTTGTGCTGAAGGTCTGCCCTTGCAGTGGTTGTTTGGATGGTGTTTAGTATTAAGAGGCCCTCAAGCTTGAAGTTCCTCAAGCTTGTAGCTACAAATGTAATAAGTGTGATGATGGAGACGCAGACATTAATTTAAATCTTACATTATTATTTGAGACTGCATGGAATGAAAATTCTGTGAACATGGAGTTCTCTGACAGTGATGCAATGCAAATTCCTCAACAGATAGGAAATGCCAGAATTGAAGTTGCTTGTGCAAACTAATTTTGGTCACATTATACTTCTGCCTTAAAATGGCATATGCTGATGTCATTTCGGACTCTTTCTTTTGGCACAAAACACTTGCTATTTTCAGGGAGACCAGCGTTTAGGAAATGAATTCAGGTGTGCTATTAATGAGGTTGTTTCCTTTAGAACTGCTTCCTTGTAACTGCTGAAGGTGGATGACACCTAGTAGGTGAGGAAGGGAGAGGATAACACTAAAAGAGATTGTTTTTAAAGCTAGGGCTCTTGAGATGTTGTTCTGGAGGGTTAGAGCCAAATCTGAATTCAGCCATAGAGCTCCTGCACGAGGTTGGGTGAGTCGCTTCAACCACATTTTTTAAATATGGCCATTAGTTGTGTACTACTCATTTTCTGAGTTCAGACTCTTGGGACCGATTAATGTCAGCTTTGAAAACACATGATAGCACTGAAATAGATTGAAGTTGTACTTTGTACTGACAAAGTGCTGCTTAATTGCTCTATCCTCTGAAGAGAGACCCAAAGCATTTCAAGTCAAGCATCTCTAATTACGGGCAATCCTGATGCACATCACTGTCTCCCAGTTTGCTATCTGAAAACAAGAGTCATAAATTTGGCTGATGGAGGTGGTGTGGAACAATTGGTATAAGGAAATAATTCAGGTACATAAGTGATCAATAGAGAAATGAAAAGTTTTCTAGTTATGATCCTAGATGTAGGTGCTGTAAATTATGCAAAGATATCACATAGTGAACAGTGAGGATAAAAGGAAGTATTGAATGAGTGCTCATTCAGTGTTAGCACTGTCTGTCCTGTCCTTAGAACAAGGAGAAGATCCTCTGGAAAAACATGGGGGTATGATTGGTTAGTTGAAGGCAATATCACACAGCTTTTGTGTGCAGGAGGGAGAGAGGTGCTTGGATTTCTTGACCATTATAATTCACTTTGTTGTGGTAGTATTCTCCTGGGGTGGTAGGGGTGTGTGTATTTTATACCCGCTGAAAAATGGAAACTTTCTGTCATGTAAGGCTTGTGTAAGTATTTGTATAAATCACTGACAAAGTAAGGTTGAACCTCTAAATCTGTATCAAACTGGTGTTGGAGAAATGTAAAATGTAAAAATGCATACTTTGTTGGTGATTTTCACAGATAGTTGCTGACAGTGAATCAAGAATTGGGTTTTGGGAATAGAAAGTTCTCAGTCAGGCTCTAGGAACATACGCAAAAGAGAAACACTCTTTAAACATGCTCAGTGTAGGCAAAGTGTGTGGCAAATTTATTGCCAAATGTCTGCAAGTTTCCAATGCAAACATAATTTTGGAGTTTGGTGCTTCTGTGTCATTCAGACTATTGTTAATTTTTCTTCTGAAAAACAGCAAATCACATCCCTCGTGCTAGGGGAGAAGATCCTCTCACATCTCTCCTCACCAAATTTCACCTAAGCTGTGATTGATGTATTTCTTTTTCTGACATAAGCAGGACAATGCATTTTTTTCCCATTTAAATTTAAATCCATTCTGATATGTGAAGAATTTAAACTTGGGAGTCAACTGGAAATACAAGTGTTTGTACTGTGAGAGCATTTGTTCATAATAATGTCTCTTAAACTCCTTTTGCCTCGTCAAGCATGTATCCCTTACCTGGAGAAATTGATTTGTCTGAGGGTGTATCTACACTGCATAATGTAATATGAAGATAAATGGGCTTGCTCAGAAGCAATACAGTGAGGAAGCTCCACATGAACTAATTAGTCTGAGAAGTGTCCTGCTGCTGTAGAGTACAGACACACCCTCAGTAAGTGCTCTGAAAACCTCTTTGGATTTCTTGAAACACAGCATATGAGAGCTGTGGTAGTTGACGGTGTTATGACGGTATAAAGGGTTTCTGGTTTTCTTTACCCTAAGTAGGAGTGACTGTTGAATGTCAGCTTGGACTTGGGTTTTTCTCAAAGAAATATCAGGCACTATGGCATGACTTGCCTGGGGCTGAGGAAACACGGATTCTAGTTTTAGCTGTGTCATTTACCTGTTGGGTAAAAGTGGGGTGTCATGTCTCTGGGGTTAGCAGTAATGGGTAGTGGCAACTTGGAAGTGTTTGAAGATCAGTGCTGAAAAGCCTTACGTAAGAGCTGTATTTTATTGTTCTGGGACAGGGTTATTAAGTGTTTGGTCAAGTGCTTAGAGAGTTATTAGAAGCTACTTGGATGGGGGATTTTGCTGCATATCAATTGGAAAAATTCGGTTGTGAGATGATAAAAGGAGGACATTCGTGTTAATATTTCAAGGATCTGTTTTTTTAATTGATACATGCCTGAGGGCAGAAAATAAAATGTTCTGCTTTTGTTGGCTGAGGAAGGTGTGGTCACCAAAGCTGATACTAAGAATTCTGATTAAACTGTGCTTCCCACTGAAAAAGTTAATGTTCTGGGATTGTGAGTACAGATCCAGGTAAGTTAAAAATCTTTATTATTTAACTGTCCCTGTTTAATAGCAACTATACAATCTACCAATGTTTATTTTCCTGATGGTTGAAACACATGGTATATCAAAAAAGTGTCTAAGCTTTAAGTCCTCTTTATCTGTGTATAAGAATAGAACAGCTGAACAGTTACTCAAGAGTGCAGATGTAAAATTGTCCAAAGCAAACCAAGTCTTTCTTCTTCCTATACATCATTTGATCACCAACCCTGTGATCTATACTGCTTTCAAATGTCTAGTCTTAGCGGCTGTTAGGTGTGCCTTCCAAACTCTACCACGTTAGCCATTTGCATTATTTGCAGTATGCCTGGTAGGTGATCAGGTGGGGGCTGTTTTTGATGATTGGGGTGTTCCAGAGGAAATCAAGCTTCATCAGAAGCCCTTTGTCAGCAGTAGCCTTCTATTAATAAGGGAAGATGATCAAGACAGTTAGCACCTTTGCTTGTTGTATCTGTGGCATTATGGTGGGTAGAAGCATTGTATTTGGAAGACAAAAGGCTTCCAAGTCTTGTGGTGTTTAAGGGTGAAAATTAACATCTTCACTTAGCTCTGATGTATGAGTGGTTTGGTGGCTGGTTTTAGGGGACCGGAAAGAGGCTTCTTCACAAGTCCTAGGGATTATAGAGAGGGAAAGATCCTTGTCACTTTGTAAGAAAGACATGGAGAGACAGCAAAGAGATCATCAGATGGAAAACCAGTAGCAGTTTTTATAGGTGTGTTGGATTTTTTTGCCATAATCAATGGAGGAGATATCCAGTGTTGACGTTAGCAGAGTGGAAGAACAAAGGATTCTAGCTGCAAAGAAAATAATGGAGTGACTAGTTCTCTCTCAGTATTGCTTGTTACATGAGACTTAAGACAGACTTTCCAAATCTCATTTCCTTACGTATTGCCATTGGTGGAGTGGCAGTAGCGGAGGTGTTTAGCTGTTCAAGACAGCGTTGCTGTGTCGCTTCAGAATGACTTGTGTGCTAGTAGTGTTACAGGTACCATGTTCTGAAAATGTCTGATATGTGGCATTGTAAGATATTTACCTGTGGTTGTTGGAAGAAGGTATGGTGGAGATTAAAATTGCTGTCCAAAGATCTGCCTATATAATTCAGACTAGCTAGGAGCTAGTATCATTCCATCCAGAGAGGTGTTGGCGGATGTAAGCGGTGGGGAGGAAAACTCTGTTCTTTCTGAAAATCTGGACTTTTGAAGGAGAGGAAGATTTATGGCTATTCTGTCTTTTGTTTTGGTGAAAGTGGCCGTTCTTGATGTGATGAGCAGAAATACGACTTGTCTAGTAGGGCTACAAATCCACACCTATTGACTCTGTGACCTATTCCTAGTTTTTTTCAGCTCCTCTCCCTGGTCTCTGTATGATGTGTGGTTTGTTCTCTCAGCTGCCTTTCAACTCTTGTTTCTTTTCTCTTTTTTTCCGTCTTCACCCTGATTTTTCCATCATTCCTCTTGTGATCTCTTCCTATATGGTGTTACTTTCATTAACCCTGTAAACAGCTTTCTAAAACAGCCTATTCCTAGCTTTTGTTGCAAATACATTTAGTTCATTAGCAAAGCCAGTTTCAAGTACTGAATTTGATTTTACAGATATGAAGGTCCTATGTGAACAAAAAAATGTTCACATGTACACTAGCAAAAAGTAAGAAGGGATCACCGTGAGAAATCAAAATGTAATTTTTAATTTGATTATATTTTCTCAATTATTTAGTTGTTTCTGTCATCAGTAACACTGATGAAGTCTCTTGATTTGTGAGGACAGTCCATGTAGTAAAAAAGGAGTGAAAACAGAAGGTCTCACTTTTGTTCTTTGCTCTTTTTGACTCGTGAAGGGTCAGGATTTTAATGACATCGTTGCGTCTGACAGCACAGAAGGCTTTTTTTGTGTCATTTTTTTCAAAAAGTCTTGTAGTTCAGTGAAATTATAAAACCTGTTTCTTTAAAAGTTGGCTTCTAACTATGCATTTCTGCAAGAGACAGACAAATAAATACATCAGCATTTCAAGGTGCTGTAAAGACAAACCTATTAAAAGCTTGGAGATCCTCAAACAGAAATGCTGTAGAGATGCCAGATATTACTGCAAAGTATTCAGACAGCAAATGTCATACTCTCCTTAAGAATCAAAGTAATGAAGAAAAGAGATTGAAAATTAGATCTATAAGTCTATTATCAGTTTGGGAGAAAAAACAATTTGTGATGACTTTTATGGCAGCTTAATGACATATTTTTGAAAAGTGTAACATAATAGGCAAGAGCTGCGATAGAATTGTACAGATAAATCGTGGCAGACAGTTCATTTTATTGAAGAATACTTTGGCTATTTTGCTATCTCATACACAACAAAAACATTGAGGTTTTTTTTGTTCAGTTAAGCTGTAGCTTGTACAAAACCTCTTAATCAAGGTGCTGTGTTGGTTTTTTTGGCAAGTTTCATGTGGATCTGCTATGCCTTCTGTAAATACGCAAGACAACATTTTGAAATATGAAATAGACTAATGAAGAAAACTAGAATGGTATTTACAAAATAAGAAAGTAAAGGAAGAGTTCTAGTATTGATTTTTAGATTTGTTTTTTTGAAGCAGATGTAGAACATAAAACCAAATATAAATTTGCAAGGTCTACAGCTAGCCTTTCTGGAAAAGAATCAAGGGAGAGTAGTAACATTTTGCCAACAAACCATATGCAATAGTTTTAACTGATATTTTAAAACAAAGAGCATATTCATACTCGCTGAGAAATGAACACTGGAAAATTCCTCTATTTATAAGTGGTGGTGTGGGGTTTTTTTTTTTTAAGTAAAATCAAAAAAGTGAACCCTAACACTACTGTAAAGTCACAGGAAAGATATTGATTTCTCTAAAAATACCTGAAGTTCTTTGAACTGTGTATACATGTACATTAACCTTTTTAAAAAGAAAATAAAATGAATAAAAAGAAGTACAAGCTCTAGTGGTTTGTGATTCATACACTGATGCACCAGTGTACCAAGAGTGTTTACCCTTGGAAGGTAACACATGAACATTATGAAACAAAATCGTTTAAGGTCTTCAAATAAACTATATGTGTCACGATGTTTAGTTGTCTACTATAATACAGTTTTCTCTTGTCTAAAAATAAGTACAAATTTACGGTAGTATTGTCTAAGATTTGATTTCCAAATTGCATTTAAAATATTCATATTTTTAGGTTTTGTTTATGGAAGGGTAAGTAATTTCATTCTATTGTTTTTAAATTTGATAATGTGAAAGGAAAAACCTATAATGAAAATGTTTTTTTATTTCCTAAGCAATAAATTTTGTCTGTCTACACAGATTAAACAGTGCTAAATGAAATTGTAACTAATTCTACCATTACATACAACACTGAAGTCTCTGGGAAATGTATGTGGGTGTCAGAGGACAGATTTAGGGAAGATATCTGTACTTCACATGTACAAATATAAAGAATTAACTGTGTCAGCATAAGCCTTGTATGTACATAGGAGCTGTTGTGCTATTAAATTCACCCTCTCTATTCTAGTGTTACAGTCTAATTTTTTATGTATCCTAAGAGTTTACTTTTCTTCTATCATTACTGTGCTTGGAGCAGATGGTTTTTATTGAAGTATTTATTGATACTTAGGGTTTTTTCCTTCCCTGAGTGGTGAGTTCATTTTATATCCATCAATGCATAGGAGTAGCCCAAATTATTACTTACAATATGAATTTCATCACTATAATGTGTCCCAGTCATGCAGCTCCATTAGATATCTCTAGAGTTCCTTATTGTCTTCTCAAGTCTTCTATAACCTAAAGCAATTGTGGAATCTTCTGGGCTTCTTCCCTCTCTCACTGTTCTGCTTTCATTTATCACTACCAGTTCTAATACAGATTCACTACTAAAACTGTTTAGAATGGAAGGGATTTTCAAAGGCATTAATCTTTGCTTTTAGTTCTATGGAAGCAAGTTCAGGCCAACAGTGAGGCTTCTAAGTCCCCATATTTGAGCACTTCACCTCCAAATTCCTTAGTTTGTATGAAGTTTTAGATTCTCCCAAGACCTTTGAAAAGCAGCTGATTTACTAAGGTGTTGAGGTTGAGTTGACTTGGACAAAGTCAAATCTTTGAATCACCTGGTTTCCAGTACCTCTAACTCAGGGTCTTTCTTATGGCTCATAAAGTGTCCAGGGAAAAAGCCGCTCTCCTACACTCGTTGGAGTGTAAGAGATTTAATATATTTTCTTGCACTTCCCTAACCTCTTTAACTGCACAACTTTATGTACTCTTAAGATGTACGATCCAGAACTTGCGGCTTTGTGCATGTTTAGCCTTCCCAAATCTGGGGTGCTTGTAGCAGCTCTGCCATAATCTAGAATGTTGTAAAATTGCCAGTTTTAATTATGCTGAACTACTTGGGCTGTGGCTGGAATCTACCTGGAATCATCATAGCCTTGTTACAGCCTTTTACAGCTGTGTTTGCCCAACTGTCTTAGATCTGACTTTATAACCAGAGTGTTCTCAGAGGCTTTGCTGTTGCTGTTCTGCAGTGCTTGGCTGGGGAGATCAGTTTTTTGTCTGCTGTGGGACGTTCAGTGACCCTGAAAGCTGTTTGTGGCATAAAGAAGCCAGGACAGAAGAGGACTCTTGCTCTCACGCTTGAAAAAATGGCCTTTTAAAGCAAGATGGTTTTGTATTTGTCTTGGTCTGCAGGTTAATTCAGTGTAAAACTGTAGTATGCAAGAGCTTCCTTTATTTAGCAGGGAGTGCTGTATGAAATGCATTGCCTATGCAAAGCATGCATTTTTTAAAACTGTTTGAACAAGTCATTAATACTTCTATTAAAATATTTGCAGAGAGTGGGGTCTACTGCCCCACTATAATTCAGCTTCTGTACTCTGATGTTTAATCTTTATGGCTGTTTGAAGGAGAGAATGTGGGTATTTCACTAGCAAGGGAGGTGTGTTACCCACTCTCTCCACCTCAGTCTTTGAAAAGAAAGGCTGTCTTTTGGAGGGCAGTGAAGACTGGAAATATTATTCTGAAGGTGACAGCTTCAAAAAGTTACAAGTGATTTGTTTGCAGTGGAGTGTTTTATGCAGTCTTCATTCCATTGAATGCCTGCATGATGCCAGCATTCAGCTGTGTCAGGGCTGTTTTCTAATGGCTTGCTTTTGGCAGAGCAGTGTAGTTGTCTGCTGGCACTGAAACTCAGTGAAACACGGTTCTGGTTCTGCGGTCCCTCACCTGTTGGCTTACAAAGCAAACGCTAATTTAATGTTAATTTTAATAGTAACTGAAACATTTAATCATTGCATATGTTAAGATTGGTGTTAAATCAGCAGAATGGGAAACTATTCCCCTTTGTCTGCTGCTTGTAGGCAGTTTATTTTCTACCATGAACAATAAAGATGGATCCTTTGACATCTGTTCATGTGTTCACCTATCTCTGTGGACCTGGGCCCCCTTGCACAAAGGGATACTACTGCAAATGGTTTAGCATGGCTGTTGGTGGACCCTGAGTTGTGACCGGGAATGAAAACATGTATTTATAAAACTGGCAAAAGCTAATATGCAACAATATTGATTGTCGAAAATGGAATTAATTCGGTATTACTTTCTAAAAAGAACATTTGGAATGATAATGTGTAAAGTATTGCTAACATTTTGATATCTGAAAAATACCTTATGCATTTGTCTGTTGGCAGCTCACTGCAGAGAAATCAAAATTAAACATGTCTATTGAGAATACAAAATGCCCGTTAGGAGTGTCTTTGGTGGATTTACTCAAGGATAGCATTACTGTTCTTGAAATGTGCAAGTTCTGAACACTGGCTTGTAAAGAGATAATGTTACATTGTTTCTCCTTTCTTAAATTTGTCCTTTGTGTGTTAAAATCAAAGCTTCAGAGTATTTCACTTGGTAAAGTGTTTTTGTTTCTATCCAAGCACATTTTTATCTGGTATGAATATATCTGCTTAGTGGCTACTGATAATATGTAGGAAAGAAAACTATCAGGCTTGCAACTTCAGTAGTTCTATAATTTATTTTCTTTAGCTCTCTTTGGGTGTGCAATACGAAGTTCTGATTTGTGGAAATCACAGCTGTAAAACATGAGGCAGGTTTTTCAGTTAAAATTACTATTGTCTTTAAATTCATTCTTTTCCAAGGAAATTAAATTGACTTTATTGGCCTTTTTTCATCATTATGATTATGAAAGAATGTTGTGAAGGTTTTTGTCTTCTAAATTGTTTGTCAAATGATTATATTCAATGCATGTTAAGAAAACGTGTTTTGCATTCTGTGAGGAAAACCTTATTTGAGTGAAGAGGCAGAACAAATTTCCAGATTCCTTTATTTATATAAAAATAAACAAGCCCAAATTTATTTAAAATGTTTGTATAGAACTCTTATGAGAAGATAGAATATTTCAGAAGTGTTTCCAGTTTGTAGTATTCTGGTTTTTTTACTTTTTGCTCACTTGTTAGAGCATTTGGCAAAAAATGGGAGAGCAGTAGAGCAGCAAATTTTCTCTGATTTCAAAGCATTATTTAGGCTCCAGTTTCTGGAAAATACTGGCCCTGTTACAAGATCTGAAAACAGCAAGCTGCTGGTAAACTGTTTCTGGACATGCTGAAGAAAAGCCACATGCCTCCTGGGAACCCTTTTTCAGACATGCAGTCCCCACAGCCGGGTGCTTTCCTGCTCAGCTGGGATTTTTACAGGCGTTCCCTTGTGCATATGGCTTTTTCTGTCTGAAATCTGCTACTTCTGCTGCCACTTCTAAATTATCAGGGATGGAGGGGAAACAGCACCACTTGGAATATCTGTAGCAGAGGCCTAAACGCCTGTATTCACATGCGAAGTCCCTATGAGAAGATGGTAGTGTTCAAGAAAATTTGAGGGGCAGGAGACTTGCAAAGGAGCATTCATTAGTGTGTTCACTCTGCTATGGGTGCCCTGAAAGCACAACAGTCCCTGGTTATCCGTCTGTGTGATGGGGGAGAAGTTTTGCCACTAAATACAATCTTAGCCAACCCATTCAGTACCTCATCATATACATCCCCACCATAAGCTGCATTTCCAGATGGTTTGCTTTGCTGACATTGTGGGTCCTCTTGCCACTCTCAGCTTGACCTGTCAAGGTCTGCACTGTCTGCCCCTCTGAACCCTGCCCTGCCTCGGGCCCTTGTAAGCATCCCCAGGGAGTTAGCACCAACTGCCTGGCCACTCTGTGAGACCGTGTGAAGCAGAGTCGAAGTGGGAACTGGTAGGAGCCACGGTCACGCTTGGCAGTATGTTACCATTCGTTGGTGTGCACTTAACGCTCTGAGGCAGTGGCTATGTACTTTTTGACTAGGGCTGCAAGGCAGTGCTTGAATTTAAGGTACATAATGTTTCTGAGGGAATTTTCCCCAAGATTCAGGGGAATAAAAACCTTGTCGTATATTGAGTTGGATACAGTAGTTCTGACTTAATCTATTTTTAATAATAAAGGGTTGTTTAGTAAGAAATACATGAGCAAACAAAGCAAGTAGTGTATTTCTTATTGGCAAAGTCAGCAGCCATAAACTAACTAGGTGTAGTCTAATGCAGCAATTTTGGTAATTGTGGCACACAAACTAAAGAGAATATTATTGTGCTTGAACTGAATTGTGTTTGAGCTGCTAAGTCCAGAGCAACAGTATATTTCCTGAATTACTTTGCCAATTTACATATATTACTTCTTCCATGAACTTTTGAAACTCCCTGTTCTAGCAGATATTGTGGATTATTGCAGCAAGATATCCAAAATGTTGAATTTCTAGTGTGTGGATGACTTTGTTTAGCTAGATCTTTTTATTGTTGCATTTTGTAATGACCTAAATGAATTTTGTTTGTTGATACTGTTGCAAAATGTCTGTAATGTATACAGGGATATATACTTTGATGCATACTGTGTGAGTGTTTCAGCTCCAACTGCATATCCAAAACCTTTTAAAAAGAAATCTCAATGAGCCCCATGGGGCAAGGTAAATTATTACATGTGGTGAACTCTTAAGTCATAGACCAAGGTCATGGCAGTGAGAGTGTATTTCAAAAAGGTTTTATCTGTGCTTGGAAAGCAAATGAAATCTCTCATCATTAACTTTAGAATTATAGTTATAAGAGGATTTTCACTAGAGGTGAAAGATCAAGTTCATGGCGGACATAATGGAGTCTGAAAAGTTATTTCTCAGACATAATACTAGGGCATGAAACATTCACTGAGGTTTTCGCATTATTGATGGGGAGTTTACAGCCTCTAATCCAGATACTGAAGATGAGAATCATTGTGATTATTGCTGTCTATTGTGGCTTTATTTCAACCTTTTTAAATGAAAAAAACACCCCTCTTTTTTATGTAATACTGTAAACACTTTTAGAAAAAATTCCTAGCTTTTCAGCTGTGTCAGTCTTTGTCATAGGATACAGATAATCCCTTCCTTAGTTAATAACAATAATCCTTCTATAGAAATGTAATTTAGTAAACCTGAATGATCTTCAGTCCCTAATGAATTAATCAAAGCACATGTGGGTGCGGTGATGTTGCGTCTCTGTCCCTATTTGTTGATGGTTCACATAAACCAGAAAGAACAAATCTTGAAGGGAAACAGGGCAGAAAAGCATAAGTGGAACTAAGGTTTTTAGTGACCCAGACTGTTACCCTGTCAGCGGAAATGGATATTCATTTGTCTGTTTATTCAACAGACTTTTACATTTTGCTGGACTTTGCATGTGTGCATGCATGCATTTCGGTCGTACCAACGAGCAGTAGAGATCTGCTCAATAGTAGGGAGTCTGAATTCTGTGCTTGCGCCTTGGGAATGGTTTTGCAAATACTTGTGCCAGCAACAGCACTCACTTGTTCACAGTTTACAGTGCTCAATCTGCTTGTGGAAGTGTTGAAATTTGCCAGGCATGTACTGTGTTTCAAAGTAGAGTATTAAACAACCATTGGCAAAAATGAATCCCTTCGTATATGTGCTGTCATGAAGGTTATTACATTTACAGGAAAGTTTCAGCTGTTGTGATTTTATTCAGAAGAGTCTGTTTAGTCCTGTTTTCATGCCATTATCCTTCCATCTACTTTAAGAAGTGGTATTTGTTAAAATGTGCATTTGTTTCCTGAGTTACAACTACAAATAGCAAGTACATAGACATTTTTGGCAAGTGATATTTTAATTTCTTTGAAAGTATAAAAAATATGAACTAATACAATAGTAAGAAGATTCTATAACTGGAACTAAAGAAAGCTCTAAGAGTGGCTATCAGGTTTTATTCTACTTAAGCAAAGTACTTTGTTTCAAAATGAACATGTTTTTAGGGAAACTTTTCATATACTCAATGTATATGATTTCTTAAAAGTCCTATGAGAAGAGGAAGCATAAGCTGGATTGATAAGTTACCTGTAATTCAAGAAATGACAACATTAAAGTTGGGCATAAAATCTCAGTTCTGATCTATGAATATGTTTTATGCTTCTGTTTTAAAATGGCATGTGATCATGCAATTTAGAAAATACATCTATGACTTCTTTTTTCTGTAATGTTAATATCATATGTGTTATCTCAGAAATACTTGCTGTACCTCCATTATCCAAATGGTCCAGAATATCTGTACTGAGTGAGACTTTCTATATAAGTTATGTTCTCTAAGATGTGTATTTTAATAATTTAGTCAATGGCCTCTATTACACATTTTCTCTTCAACGAGCAATGCAACCTCTTTTGTACAGTTGTGAGGCATTTCTATTTCTAAGCGTAGTCACAAACATCTGTGAGCTATTGATACTAGGAGGTTTTTGCTATTCGTACCACCTATGTTGATGACTTCTGCATGGCTTGATTCTCTGCAATTTATGATCTGAGAAACTCAGAACAATAGATATTATTTGTAAGTATGGAATACCCAGAAAAATATGCAGTATTGTAAACTGAGTGCTGTCCTCAAATACTTCTGAAAATGAGTCACTCCAAGGCATCTCTGCTTCATAAAGGGTCCGCTCTCATGACCCCTTGAGTAACAAATGCCTGTGTTGCTACATTTAGGTTTTTGAATTTCTCAAATACTCCCAGCAGGTAAAACTCAAGAATAGGCATCTTCTGCAAATAACAACAAAATACCTATTCTGCAACCTTTTTTTCCCCCTATTTTTTAAAATTTAGAGTATTACATTGAAATTGGTTGAGTTTTATAGCTAACAATTTTCTCTCTTTTTAGATGTATATAAATTCAAAACAGTAGCCTCTGCACTAATTCTGATTTGCTTTGTTTTATGTAAATAGGAAATCGTGGAATGTAATGAGACTTTATAACCCAGGTACTTTGAGTCTGACAGCTCAGCTCTCTCTGAGTTGTGAACAGGATTCAGCTGTGCATTTTTGTCTTTAGAATGTGTAAAATTTCTTTGTTGTTGTCTTAGCAGTATAGTTATGCTTACTACCCTCCCAACTCTTCCCCCCCCTGGTATTTTTGCATAACATAAGTCACTGTGCCCATTGTGTAAGTATCTTGTCTCGTAAGTGATCACACTGATTTTCATTCCCCTCTTCTTTCAAATCATCAGCCAGTTCCAGCATGTTGTTTGTAGTCTTCCTTGCTAATACAAAACCACAGTGAAATCTGCAGTAGTCTTCTGTTTCCTAGACTGCCTGGTCTTAGTAGCAGTCAGTGCTTCTTACTTTCAAGAGATTATTTTACTCAGGCAAATGGCTCGTTATGCTAACTTATCATACAGTATCTTGTGACGCAGGTGGCTCATTTAGCAATACTTCCAGCAGGCTATGCTCATGGTTTCTGTATCAGCTCTTGTGGGGTTTTTTTGGTTGTTTTTTTTGTTTTGTGAGTGGTGGGAGGCAAGAGTGTCTTTTCATACTCTAATAATTTTTTGCAACCTGATGCAGATCTGCCATACAAACAGATTTTTAAGGAGACTTCCTGTCTTTCAGGCTTCAATTCTTTCTAAATTGTGTGAGGCAAGCGATGGAAAATTTCATTTTGTCAGGTGATTTTTTCCTGTAGAGCATATTGTAGTATGCTGAGACTTTATTCTGAGCCATCTCTTTTCTTAGATGTTTTTACAAAACTAGAAATAGTTGAATTTGGTTTTCCTGCTAATTAACACATGCCAGCTGCTACCAGCAAAAGAACACCTGTGCAGCTAGTGAGAGTACCTGGAAACTTGGGCATGATTCTTCTCCTTTATCCTAGTGAAAATCAGATATTCTTCTGTTGAAATCAAAGCAGTGGACTGGGTAAATGTAGGGAAGAGTCACAAATGAAAATTGGGTCTGTGTGATTTGTAGTATGTGGCTTCCAGAAGCAGTGATTTGCCTTAGCTGGTGTCCTTATGCAAAAGTGTGCGGTTGACATGAAGTGTTAAGTAGATACATAAAAAAGTACAATGTCTACTGTACATTAATTACTGTATTTTTGAGAATATAGTCTTTGTTTCAAATAAATGAAACTGTGCCTGTAAATTTGAAATAGAAAGGTGAAGACAAGTATTATTCCTACTGTAAATGCTTCTAAAGGCAGAGCTTTATTTGCGGGTTAAGTGTATGCCATTCTCTTGAAGTTAGAGTAATCATACTTATCTTTCTTTAGGAAGTGCGTTCATCAAGAAACATCACAGAGTTTTTCTTCTGCTATCTCCTTATGCAGATATTAGAGGAGTATAAAGTCATTTTATTAGCTGACGAGCTGTTTAATTTCAAGATAAGAACCAGAGCTTTGCTCAGTGGAGGAAATGTGGAGTTCTTCCATCTGCATTCAGAAGCCTGTTTCCTCCAGCCTTTATTGGAGGTAAAGACAGTTTCCAAAACCCAGGAGAATTTAATCAAAATAGTTTATGGATGGTTTTTCCTAGGTTTGTTCATACATACAGAAATAAAATATCTAAATCGTGAAGAACTGCATATTATACATACAGTCAGCGGCGAACTATAGAGCTATAGTGTTAAATGGCCTAGATTAGGAAAGAAGAAAGATGTAATAATTGTATTATACAGCCTTTCAAATATATGTTGAGATTGGGAGCCCTAGTTAAATTTAGTACTTGGGCAGGATTAATGGTTCTGCAGTGAGATCAATGCTTGAACTATATGTAATTTAAAATATTGTTCATTAACTCTTTCTGGTATAAACTGACTAGGTTCTTGGAGGAGTTCCAGATGTTGTTCAAGGTGGTATTGCTAATATCCAAAATGGCTTTTCCTCTCTCTGTTCCACTGTAATGACAGATAAATGGGAGCTACTCCATTCCATTTCCAAATTAGGAGGTGTGTTAACATGGATTTTGTTTGAAGACCTCTTTTCTCTGGAGTTTGTTTTCATATTTGATTTGCCTTTGTAAGGATATGTTGGCATTCCTGTCA
Organism: Ibycter americanus; assembly: GCA_035590275.1. NCBI lineage: Eukaryota > Metazoa > Chordata > Aves > Falconiformes > Falconidae > Ibycter > Ibycter americanus. Next base: position 14,428,972 of record JAVJGI010000001.1, on the reverse strand, counting down.
TGCTACAGTGCTTGCTTCTTCCAGCTGTTGAGTTTTAGGAGAATGGCTGTGGGGAGTTTTATTTACTGTTAGAAAACCTCACTGAATAGCTGTAATTTTGGAATAGATAGCGCAAGGTGGCATTAGCTACCAATGTTTGGATACCCATAGAACATAAATCTATACTTAAACAGAGGAGTATTTATGTTCTGAAGCATTTGCTTATTTGCTGTTGGAGTCCTGGTGATGGCATATGGCTTTGAAAATAAGTCTGTAATATGTATGTCCAAGCTGTAACTGTAGTATTTAAGGCAGTCCTATAAAAATGCGCTTTTAGACACTGTGAGAAATGTTTGTTAGAAACTGTGTCTATATCCTCTGTATTTTTTCTATCTTTAATATGTAGAATTAGCGTGGGGATGTTTGCTTTATTGATTAACTGTTTATTTGGGACAGACATTTTAGTAGGGCCTGTTGTGCTAGGACAAGGGGTAATGGTTTTGAACTGAAAGAGCGTAGATCTGGATTAGCTATTAGGAAGAAATTCTTTGCTGCGAGGGTGGCGAGGCACTGGCACAGGTTGCCCGGAACAGCTGTGGCTGCTCCGTCCCTGGCAGTGTTCAGGGCCAGGCTGGATGGGGCTGGGAGCAACCTGGGCTAGTGGAAGGTGTCCCTGCCTGTGGCAGGGGGTTGGAACTAGGTGATCTTTAAGGTCCCTTCCAACCCAAACCATTCTATAATTTCCTGTGTATTTTGTGAAGTAGTTCTTACATGTTCATATGTGGAGTATTTGTTACTGATTTAAAAGGAATAGGAGGAAAGGTGTGTGGTATGTGCCATTCAAATTCTATGGCAAGTGAAAAGAAGAGGGTGTATAATTAAGCATCTACAGTGCATAAAATACCAAAATTAAAATTCCTGATAGCCTTTGCTTTCTTTTTTCGAGTAACTTGTGTTAATGCCATCTCCACTGATACAGTCACATGCTATTTTTTAAACACATTAGTTTGTTCTGTTCTAACTTACAATGTTTTTCTTACTACACTGCAGTCTGGATTGTTCTGCAGTAGATGATGTATTAATAAATACAATGTAAGTTTTTAGTGTGGTGGTATGGAATATTTTATGACTTGTTTCTGTTGTGTAAAGCTACATAGCTACTTGCAAGCTGCAGCAGTCACAGAAGTCATCAATTAATCTATAACAGGCTGATATCATACCAAAGCTTTTAAGAGACACATTTGTTGAGCATGTATTGTATATAGAGAGCACACAGAACAATTTATATTGTTCTGGTGCTGCTGGTATTTTAAAGTTTAATTATTTGGACTAAGCCACATTCACTCTAACAACATACTTGCTTGGTGAGAAAGCAAAGGAGAATATGATTCATATGCAGAAAAAATTGCATAACAACTTTCTGAATATCTCGGAAGTATGCTGACTTGTTCAGGAGTGTTATTTTACTGTTGATGTGATGTAACTAAAGCTAGTGAAGCACAGGTTCTTTTCTTCTTGATCCAACTGTTACTGTACATTAGGAAACAGCTAAAATACATTTGGGGTAACTTTTAAGAAAGTAGGATGCTGCATAACAGCATGATCCCTAATAAAGTTTAGTGCACCATTTTCAGACTGCTTCTGTCTGTAGCACCTTTTTGAAGGTTTTGGCAGCAATTTGTATTCTTTGGGAGCTGGTGTGATATGGCAGGTTATTCAGAGGTTTCTCCAAAGCTCTGTTCTGAACACTTTGAAAATACCCTGAAATGAAGTAAAGTTAAATCATATAGGTCTGCCTTTAGAAAAGTGTTAGAATCTGAATTTATTTAGTGTCGGTTCTTTTTAACTTGCTCTTGCCAATGGAGGGGGAGAAAAGGTGTGGTGGTTGATTGGAAACAAAAAATACACCCACACAGAAGTACCCTCTTCCTTATTGTTATCATTATGTGCCACCCCAGCATTTTAAAAATGACGCTGCATGGCTGGGATAATGTTCATAGTATAGCTGTGCTTACTGCTCTCAGAAAAATGCATGGGAGATGTTTATTTCTTTCCAAGTGCCCTGGTTCTTTCAGTTGCCAAGTGGAGATAGTAAGCATGCACTGGGAACACCTAGGCTGTAGGAGCCCTGCTGCAGGAAGGACATGGGAGCACCAGTATAGGAAAAGTGCCTTCTGCAGGACTGCCTGCAACAGTGCTTGTCCAGCTGCCAGCGTCACATCCGATGTAACCTGTAATGGTTTGGGGAGGATGCGAATCTGACGGACCAGAGTTTGTGGCAAAACCCAGGTAGCCTCTGATGGTAGGAGAGCCTGGCCTCAGAATTCAAACCTTTCTTTCTCTGTGTTTGCAGCCCATCTCACCCCTGTGGGTTCAGTGCGTTGTGAACTGCCCTGTTTCTAAACCCAGAGCAGCCAGTCGGGCACTTGGCTGAATCTGTTGCAGTTGTCAGAGGGTCATACTTCAGGACTAACACTGCTGGCAGATAAAACCAGTGAATTAGTCAAAAACGGAGTGTTTGGATGTCGGAATCGTTTTTTGGTAGGCTTTTAAAAACGTTGTTTGATCACGCAGTGTGTTGACCTTTCAATAGAATCTTCATTAAATCCACTCATTCCTTGCAGGTTTTTTTACTTCTGTTTGCCTTTGTTACATGTTCTTTCCTGGATTATCATTCATTAGCTTCTCCAAAGAGATTAACAGTTCCTTAAAACAGGATCATGTGCATTCTGGTGTTGTGTGTCAAAGTGGAGCTGGAGAGCAGAGAAGCCACAGGATCCCTGTAGAAATTTGAAGACAATTTGATACTCTAGTCCACTCAGAAATCTGCTGATACTGTAATGTTTTTTCCCTTGCCAGGACCCTCCTTGCCTGGTGTCATTTCTTGAGCTCTCATGGGATGAGATTAGTCTAAAACAACAAAGTAGCCAGATGTCTGGTTCTGAGAGAGTCCCAGAGGCCAGGGTATGGTAGGCAATAGTAATCGCTTGGGGCTGAAGATCAAAGATACCTGAGAATTACTTATGGGCACATACTATGTGTCATTCCCATTATTAACAGTCTGAGAAAATTTGTATCCCTAATTAACCCTTTTGTTGGTTAAATTTTCTTGCCAGTACAGCCCTGTCTGTAATAACTATTTATTCTTTTTGGTGCTGTTACATAAATACATGTTAGTTTAAAAAAAAAAAATTAAAATGCAATACTCTCATAGTAGCAAATATATGTAACCCATCCAGATTCTTTTTATCATGGTCATTTGTAAATGTCGGAAGTTAGCATGATTTCTTTTTGTTTACTGTGCCATACTTAGGGCTGGTGTTATTCCTATCCAGAACTGTGTCAGTAAGATTAGTTAACTTGTCAGGGTAGTGGGTTTAGTTCATTGCTTCCTAATCTAAAATGAATTAGAATCTAATCCCAGAGGCAGGATGTCTGCACATCACTGCTTTTTCCCATAGTGATACTTCTAATGAAACGCTAATTAATATTTTCAGTGATCAATGTTTGTTTGTATTATATACTCTGAAATAACAAACCAAGATTGTAAGTGCTGTCTCTGAATTCTTGTAGTGCTTTTAGAATGAGTGGCATCTGGAGAGAGAGAGAACCTGATTGCAGCCTTCAGTGCTTTTTTTGTCCTCAGATGAAAATATCAAGGTTGTAAGTGGAATGTCTATTTTACTAAACGATGACATTGTCTGCCATTGTAGAACTGAAGACTTTGAACAGTTTTTCCTAGCTTTACAATAATCAACTGTAGTAATCGGAGATACCTGTTGTTTGTTATGACTGCTACAGTTTCACTTTCTTTCACATGATATAACAATATGTGGTAAATACTGCATGTGTATGTTTGAGTGGGAGACTGTGATTTTTCTGGTCACACAATGTGTTTGTAGTTTGTTGTCTATATTACATGTGTTTAACAATTCTAAGAGACATTTTTTGAGCAGTGAGTGAGGAAAAAATCCCTGGAGTGATTTAAAGGACTGAATTCATTTTACCTGTTTCAGTCTTCACAGTCTCTTCAAAACATTTTATTTGAGCAAGAAGCCCCAAAACCTGACTTGCCTGAAAGTGTGTTGCGTTTTTACATTTTCACTTTTGACACAGGTATGCCTGCTGTGTGCATCTTCCAACATGGCCATGACTGCTGCTCTATTGTCCCCACTCCTGTTCACTTGCATAAGTTATCAGTCTTGCCCTACAACCAAAGAGGTGTTTAAAAAAAATATAAATCAGCATCTAAAGAAATGTGAGGGCAAAGTTTTCTGATGATGCAGGGTTGTTTATCCTTTCAGGACCTATGGCTGTCAGCAGGTGTAGCCAATCATTAATATTATGTACCTCATTAAAATTCTCATAGGATAGGGACAGGTACTGTGCTTCTCAGAGGCACAAGGGAAGGAGGAGCTGTGTAGGAATGGTTCATAGGCAGGAAATAGCTGTTTCCCTATGGATGTTGGCACTCTGGATTCTGGATCATTTGTTGCCATTCATGTGCCATAATCCAGGTGCGTGGGGCCTCACTGTGACTGCTTGGGAGCCACATCCCAAAATATTCTGTCTGGCTGTCTTGACATGAAGAAATCAGCTCTTCATAACGCTTGGATTCTGTTTTGCACAACCCCTGTGGGCTGTTTATTTTCTTACTTTTCTTTCTCAGTTGTTCCTTTGGGAGGCATTGCAGCAGTTTTGGTTGTCTGCACTGCTCTGTTGAAGGTCACAGTCAGAACTAGAATAGGTAAAATCCAGGTGTCCGTGAGGTCATGTCTGCAGAGGCCAGTGTGACCTTTTTTTGAGTTACCTTACGCAGACAGCAAGGTGCTTCCCATGAAGGTGTTGAATCCGTAGCTGAGGTTTTGGGAGAGCGCTACCAGGATGGATTTGTAACATACCTGAGATGGAAATGGCTTTCACTTTATTCTCTTCTGTTATCTGCCTAGAGCTCTTAGAAGTCAAGAAGCCACAGCTACTGCCGACAAGCAAGGACATGACGTTGTTGGCAAATATCAGATTAGTGTATATTAGTAGAAGCACTCCCATCCCTCTTTTTGTTTACAGACTGGTAAAACTTACATATAAATTTTGATCACTAGTACCACCTCTCCAGTTTAAGTAAAAAAAGTGACTGGATCTGAATGTGGGAGATTCAAATGCAGTGCAGGAGCAGAGAAAAGCACTGCAGAACTACTTCTCCCTGGCCGATGCCAGCTACTTTTTATGCTGAGGGATGAAGTTACGAGACGCTAGTGGTTATTAAACCAGTAATTAAAGTTTGGAACTGGTGAAATTATTGATATCTCTGCAGTTAGATTGTCCCCCAGTTTCTTGTTCATGTAGCACATTTCTTTTCTGTACCACAAGGTGTCTTGGGGACCTATAAAACGATTCCTTATTTGGACCTAATGAAAAACAGGCTTTAGAGCAGTTGAGTAGACCTGGGAGTAGGTGTAAATATGTTACCCAAGTGTATTTGGTTTGTGTGGCAAGGCTTTGGTAGTGGGGGGGCTACAGGGGTGGCTTCTGTGAGAAGCTGCTGGAAGCTTCCCCCATGTCCGATGGAGCCGATGCCAGGTGGCTCCAAGACGGACCTGCCACTGGCCAAGGCTGAGCCTGTCAGTGATGGTGGTAGCACCTCTGGGATGACACATTTAAGAAGAGGGGGGAAAAAAAACCCCTGAGTAACTGCAGCAAGAGAGAGGAGTGAGACTATGTGAGAGCAACAACTCTGCAGTCCCCCAGGCCAGGGCAGGAGGAGGTGCTCCAGATAGCAGAGCAGATCCCCCCCGGCAGCCCCTGGTGCAGCCCCTGGCGAGGCAGGCTGTGCCCTTCAGCCCACGGAGGTGAGCAGTGGGGCAGATCCCGACCTGCAGCTCCTGGGACCCTATGCTAGAGCAGGTGGGTACCCAAAGGAGGCTATGACCCCATGGGTAGCTCACGCTGGAGCAGCTCCTGGCAGGACCTGTGCCCCCTTGGAGAGAGGAGCCCAGGCTGGAGCAGGGTTGCTGTCACGGCTTGTGACCCCATGGGGGGCCCACGCTGGAGCAGTCTGTATCTGAAGGACTGCACCCTGTGGGAGGGAGCCACGCTGGAGCATTCGAGAAGAAATGCAGCCTGTGGGAAGGACTAGTGTTGGAGAAGTTTGTGGAGGACTGTTTCCCATGGGAGGGACCCCAGGCTGGGGCAGGGCAGAGTGTGAGGAGCCTCCCCCTGAGGAGGAAGCAGTGGCAGAGACAGCGTGGGGTGGACTGACTGTAACCCCATTCCCCTGCACTGCTGGGGGGGAGGAGGGCGAGAAAATCAGGAGGGAGAGAAAAAAGGGAGGTGTGGGGAGAAGGTGTTGTTAAGATTTGGTTTTATTTCTCATTATACTACACTGATTTGATTGGTAATAAATTAAATTAATTTTTTTTCCCCAGGTTGAGTCTGCTTTGCCTGTGATGGTAACTGATGAATGGTCTCTCCCTGTCCTTATCTTGGCCCATGAGCTTTTTGTGATGTTTTTCTGTCCCCTGTCCAGCTAAGGAAGGGGAATGATAGAGTGGCTTTGGTGGGACCCTGGCATCCAGCCAAGGTCAACCCACCACAACATGCTGAATAAATTTGAGTACATTAAGGTGTTATATTGCATATTAATGAATATTGCTTCATTCTGGGTTACTTCCATTACAAGAGTCTTTATGAATTTGCAATAACTTTTGTAAAGGAAAAAACATAGGAACTAAAGAGACTGTTCCCTATGCATCTGTGGGAGCAGCCTTCTAGCCGGGGCTGATGGGCACCTGGGGATTGTGGGGTCATATTTGTTCTGCTGGCACAGCTATGTATGGAAGATGACAGTTGTCTGTTGCACTAATGTACTCTTCTCCGGTATTTAAGAATAAAACCATAGGAACTGTGCTATCAAAGAGCAAGGGCTGTACGGGTAGTCAGGAAGAGTGAGTCTTCCTGAGAAGAAAAGAAAATTGTGGTTGAATTGAAGGAGAAATTGTGAAGGAAATTAAAATGCATCATCAGCATGGACCTAATAGTTTGTTACTTCAAGGAAATATTTTTTTTTTATAGTGATGTTGTCATATGAAATACATTTTAGACAACATGTATGTATTTTCCTCCATACTGCAACTTTTATGTTTAGTAATTTCAGGAGCATTCACTGTTTTAAACAGCCCATCACAACCTGAGCACATTCTGTATCAGAAGCTTAAGCCACAGCTTCCCTTTTACTTAGCTGTTGCAATGTTCTGACCTTGGGCTGTGTAAAATCAGATTTATAAATCTCCTATTGACTTAACTGGGACATGGATCTGATCTAAAGATCATGCCATGAAATAAGGAAATCTGTATTTCCATTCACAAGTTTGTTTCTGTTCACATGTTCCATTCACAACATTTGAATTCGTAAGAAAAATGATGGATGTAACTAACATTGCAGCTTTCTGTTGTCATCTGCCACTGCTGGCAACGTGTCTGTAAGCGCAAAGCATTCACCACTAACAGCAAAAGCTACTTGATGACTTGATTATACTTGAATTCTTGGTAGAGAATTCTGGCTGTTGATTTTGTGGTCTTCCAAGCATGTCTGGTACAACTTGCTGTTACTTTAGTTTGTGGAGTTTTTGACCTCGAGTTTGGAGAAGGAAGGAAATTAATTCGAAAACTACAAGTGTTCAAGGGGTTTTTCCTCTAATCTCTTGTAATTAAAAATGTTAGCTCCTTTTCCTGGGTTATGGATAACCAAAGTAATTTATATTTAGAGGTGTTGAAGGAGAAAAGCTGTAGTTAATGTTCCAAGTGCTGTTCAATTTTTACATCACCAATGGGAAGGTAACTGGTTTGTGGGGCAAAGGAGATAGGTGGAAGGATCATGAGGTAGTTGACAAAGCTGTACTCTGAATTGCAGGTCCTAGAAGTCTAAATCAAGTCACAGTAGATACATGAGCGTATGGCTGTGTGAGAAGACTCGACTATATTAAAATGTTTTGTAAACCTGTAGGTTATCCTAGTGGGTTTTTTTTGTGACCCTGTCACCTAGAATGAATTCAGTGCAAGGGGCTATTTTAACTGCACCTCCTTCCCAGTTCAGAGGGGCGTGCTGCTAACAAGTTACTGTGACTGTGGTGGCAGAAGAGAATGTCTACACTGTGAAAATTAATTGCTTGTAAGCAAATTTTTTTTTTTTAAATGTGTCATGATTTTCATGATGTGTAGTTTTTGTTACCATTATGTAGTTGAGGAATATTAATAGGCAGAACTTGCTTAACAGTTGCTTTCTAAAATATTTAAATTATATAGCTAGCATTATTTTAAGTGTTCTTTCTCTGACAGACTATTGTGACATGGATTACTATGCATTACACTTCTTTGTACTGATAATATAACAACCAAGCATTTAAAATAAAATGTGAAATTGCTTCTGAATATTTCTTTCTTTGAGAGGGCTCGATAAATGAAAATTAATGAGGTTAGGGAAATTTTGCTTCACAAGTGATAAAGTAAATCTGGATTTGCACAGTCTGCAAAACATTATTTCAATAAGACTGTATTGCATTTCTGTTGTGCCTTCCATTGTTAAGGGAAATTAGAGAATACATATTTTTTAATTAAATTAAAAGTTCTGTTAGAACCAAAGGCTTTCTTCCTAGTAGTCTTTGAGATGGCCGTGTATAATGTAATGAAAATAGTATCTTTTACGGGCAAGTGTGTTTATTCTTTCTGGTTAAGTACCTGAGCTTGTACTCTGTACAAGCAGCATATATACTGTAAATGAAAAGGTTTGTAAGAGAACCACATTGAAATTACACTGCATAATAAATGTGACCATTTTTTTTTTTTAATTTTTTTTTATTTAAAGGGCTCAATAGAGGGGATGTGCAAATTAGTATTCTGAGTTGCAGTTTGCTTGCTACCCAAAGCATTTGAAATGCAGGAATATTTCTTAGATATTAAATATTGGTTGGGAAGAGTAGTACAATTATAAGCCTTCTTTAAATTGGATGGCTTCACGAGTCTTGCGTGCGAAATCAGCATTACATGGCAATTCTTGGAAATTTCTTGTATGTGTGTTTGTACAGCTGAAACCTTGTCAGGGGCTCTCATCCTTAATCAGTAGCCGTGTCTTGCGTGGTGGCAGGCTTCGTATCAAAGGTTGTGGAATAGCTTTGCAGCTGAAAGTCCTCCAGCTTTGCCAAGCCCAGGAAGAACAAGCCAGCCAACCCTGAACCGGTTTCCTTGGATGGCATGGCACAGAAATAACAAAGGCATTTATGTCTGCCTTTTTGTTTTTTCCTGCTCTTTCTCTCAGGGAAAAATCCGGAAGGTAGGTAGGGCTGAAAGTTGCATCTGGAGAGCGGTGCTTTGTATTTGATATTTTGTTTCAAGGTCTGGTTCCTGCTGGCAGCAGCAGTAGGTCCCGTTAAAAACCCTAGACTTCCCAGAAGTTAAAAGGCAAGGAGCGAGTCGGCTGGCAATGGCGCAGCAAGGCACATTCAAATCGTAAATAAGGACGTGCAGCAGGTAGGTTAAGCAGGCGTGGAAGAAGGGATGCGTGTCTTCTGTGGGAAGGTAATTGGGCACCGGGGCTTGGCAGGAGCCGGGGCGGCCGAGGCGGGGGCGACTGCCACAGGTTGATGGGCAGGTGATCCGGCGGCTTCCACCCGGGCGGCGCAGGAGGCCTGCCTAATATGCTGTCTGCCCTCAGGGCCTGGGGGAACACAGTTGGATTATTATGTTAATGCCTGAGCCTGCTGCCCTCTTCCTATCCCAGCTGGGCTCCCCGTTGTTAGGAACTGCTTTGCTCTGACAGTGGAGTAATATACTTCATGATTGAAAGGGCAAAGGGGCTCGCAAGAAAAAAGAGCAGGCCTGCACAGATATGTAAATGAAGGGGGGAAGGCTGTAGGGGAGGGTTTGCGCCTAGGTGCGGATAGAAAGTTTATTAGGAAATGAGTAATATAAATCTGCTAATTGAATTGTTATTTACAAGTCCCATTTCCTGATTTGTTTCTTTGTGCATTACCCCCACCCCCCCCCCTAATGCTGATGTACAGTGAATTCGAAGTGCTTACCAAAGCAGGCACTTAGGTTGATTTATTTTAAACCGAGGTGCTATAATACACTGGTACCAGTGTACAATGCTGACAATGGTGTATTTTTCAGGACTTTGATTACTGTTTCATGCTCTGCCACTATATTGCTGCACTACAGCTTATAGAAGTGATGTGATTCTTTTATATATTGTAGATAAGTATATCACTCTGAATTTTGTTGATACTTCCACAGGAGTAGGAGATAGATACAGATTACAGAAATGTATTTGTTACGGTGTTAGAGCAAATTGAACTTTGATTCAACGAGATGGTGACTATGTTGTGATGTTTTTCTGAGGTCTTTCCTGCAATAGAACTGACTGAACAGCATCCTGGTGTTAGAATGAATGTATGTGAGAGATGAAAATCTGTTCTCTAAACAGGTATTTTTTAAGATTTTTTTTTTTTTTTCCATGATGATGACAATGATATGACCTGGTATGCAGAGTCTTTCTCTATGTTTTATCAAGCTTCTATCAGTGGAAAAACTTGACTTGGAATACTAGCCAGATTTCTAGCAATCTTATTTTTCTATATTACCCCCAAAGTGCTGATCACAGACTACTCGGAGAAATAGCCGTGAACCTAAATTACACTTTTAAAGTGAGAGCTGTTTTTGTGGAATGCAGCTAGTGTGTCAGATACAAAGTTGTTTCACAGGTGAGGTGCTTTTCTTGTACGTTTAGCTGATACTTGGTGTTTGTTGTAAGATGTGATTTCTCATTGCTTCTAGTGTGTAAGGTGACTTTTTCTACTCTTCACGCATTTGTTTGCATATCCCAGTTCTGTTCCTTAGTTTTATGTTCACGTGTATTGCTACTCTGCTTTGCTGTTAAGAAGGTGTGTCTGTCTTGGCATCAGGACCTCCTGCTGTGCAGGAAAGTTGGCAGCTCTCGCACTTTTGACCTGGCAGTCGTGAATGGACTTCTTACGCAGTTTTGTCCACTTACGTATTATAAGGCATCTTATGTTACTGAAGTACTTTAAGGTGGAAAAGAATTCTGGATCTAGGTTGCTTCTGCAAACTTAGTTTGGTTTGACTGTGTAGATACAGGATGTTCTAGGCTTAAATGGCATGATAGTACAATTTTGCTTCCGCACCTCTTGCCTCATTGGGTGCCCATGATGAATAATCATTGCAGAATAGGTAGCAGTGGTGTCTGGGGTCTGGGGCCATTGTACTTCACACAAAATTACAGACTACTTTATTGAGTTCTCCTTGGAGTTCTGTGTGGGCAAATCAGAATGCATTGGCCTTGTCTCTACAGTTTATTAGTAAGATGAGAAGATAGCTTTAACCACAAAATGGTTAAAGCTGGAAAATAGAATAATTGTTATGAAAGAAGTGTTTTCCAGTTGAAGGAGTTTTTTCCAATAATTGCATTTTTCTTTCATATTGTGTATGCACCTAGTTCTTTAACTGCTTTAGAAATACGGAAGTCGGGCTACAAACCATGCTGAGTTTGGACTTTTCCATTCTTTTTGTCTTCCCCTGTGTATGCAATTTAGACTTTGTAGAAATGTTTACACTTTCAGGAAAATCTGTATGTAAATGTTTTGTTTCAGATCAGGTTAACCTGGGTCAGTTTTGCAAACAAGTAATTTTGACTTTGTCCGTGTTCTTCACTGTAACTTAGGTGCTCCATGCTTTCATTTCTCTTGATAAGCTGATCTCCCTGGCTGTGTCTTCTCAGTGCGTCATAAGAATTTGATAACAGTGCTGCATTGTGGGCCAGCTGAAAAGCTTTGTGCAGCGACAAGTCAGGCAGAGGTCATCTTCCACTAGGCACGAGAGCAATTCAGCCGAAAGCAGCAAAATACCAAAATGAAATGGTTAAAAAAGAAAATTTCAATCGTTGTCTGAGAAGTGGTGATTCTAGAGGTGTGAAGGAACTTAGGTTTAAAGCATATATTTACATACTGGATTATCCCTTATGCTGGCTATTCCAGTTTTCAGCCAACTCTGGATGCAAATGGAAACTGTAGAAGCTCAGTGAGTGCTGCCACAAAGAGCATGTTCAATGCAGACGGCAAGTTTGTGACCTTTTGCAGTAAAACAAGCTTGTGCATTTCTTAGGCTTGCACCCAGCACAGCTCTTGGTGAGCCTCTGCTCTCCACAGAACGTGAGTAGAATTCTGTACGTGAAACCCATAGGTTTTAACGTTTTTTCTCCACTTTTTCTTCAGAGAAGTAGTGGTTATACAGTATTCTATTCCATTAGAGTATAAAGTAAATTACTTCAAGGAAGTAATAAAAATACCTTTAATTTAGTTGAGTTGCTATGTATTTTATGTATATGTTTATGTAATATATGTATATATTTATATATATATAAAAATGAAAACTCCAAGGAACGGTTTCAGCATTTTTGTAGTTCATGATGTACTCCTGCTGCTAGCCAGGTAGTTGTGAAAGCAAGTCCCTGACCTAGACTTGATCAGCATTTGAGTATTAATCCTTGGATTTTTAATGAAGATAAGCCCCCCTCCCTACCCCACCCCCGGTGGCTTAGAGGGTGTAGCAGCCGTCTTGGAAAATGGGAGCAACTAACTGGTTAGAACTTAAAGATGTTTTGGGAATGCTTCAAAAGAAGGGTGGTGGTAAATAAATACCAATGTTGCGGTTAATTTGTTTTCAGAGAAAAAAAAGCTTGGAGTGTCAGTTGTTACCGATCCACTACTGAACTCCTTGGGCAAATTTTGGGGATACGTAATATGTAAAGATGCACATTTATGCACCTTCTCACTCTGTGTATATGTAACTTTTAGTATATGAATTGCTAATTTAGATGACAAGTATCTAAGCAGCATTTAAAAGAATGCAGCTGTATGCGTCAAGACTCTTCCTTTTTTACCTTCAGGCAGTGGCTGTAGTGCTGTTCTCCTCCTTACAGTATGCAACTTTTCTTTCCCTTTCCTTTCTACCTCTGCCACAATATTGCAGGGTGCAAAGCTTTGGCTGGGCTCATAAAAAGGGAATTTCCTGTACCATACAATACTGGCTTACAGTAAAGCCTAACCTTTGGGCTAGATTAAAACAAACAAACAAAAAACCACTCCTAGTAATTGTACCTTCTTTGAGATATGGACAGACATTTGTTGATGAGATGGAAATCTCCTTATCTTCTAACTGCGACCTGTGACACATTCTGACATGAGCTCCAGAGATCGGGCTTCATGGATCTGTGCAGTGGGCCACACTATTTTTTATTTTATAAAGCTGGTACTTCAGCCGGCCTCCCCATGCTGTGGCCTTCCTTGCCCTAGTGTTTTATTTCCCATCGCCTGGCATTGCACAACTGATAGTGAAGCTGTTCCCAGTGGTAGTAGTGACAGGGACTTTAATAACAATGCCATTCTGAGCCGGTTTGGATGGCATAGCAGTTAAAATGTCTGGTTCTGCTACTAACTGCCCAGAAAGCAATATGACAGTGGGATATTTATAGAAAAATACTGGTGCAGGCACAGCCTTACCGTTGATGCAAAGGGCACCTTTTAAAAAGTGGCCTTGTGCTTTCATTTCACTTCAGCAGGGAAGTAATACTCTTTGGAGTTGTGGGATGCATTGTTTAACTAGACCTCTAATCATGTTATGGATGATGTGTCTCCAGGAGAATCAGGGGACAAGACCTTTAAGTGTTTTTATCACAGCTTAAGATCTCAGAAAATGTGAACTTAAATAAAAGTATGTTTGGGTGGTTGTTATTGCTCTGTATCCTTTTGAGGATACCTTCTACAGTATTTTTTTTTTTTTTTTAAGAGAGAAAGTCACTTACAGTTATGAAGTGTTTGACCATAAGAGAGGATCAAGTTGGCAGAGTTACTTGTATACCGCTGTTCAGCTGAGCCTCCTTTATTAAATCATTGTTCAGCGGTCCACTTGTTCTGGTGTGAGAGCTAGTGTCTTCACTGCTGAGGTAATAAGCCTTGAGTCACTAACAAATGCACGATGTGCATAAAGTTATGGATAGTTTTCATACCAAGGTGTCAGTGACTCATTAGTTTATCTCCCTTTTGTACTCCAATTGTGTAGCATGGTCTGTTTCACAGGTCAAATGTACAGCTGCTAAGGCTTCTACTTTACAGTACATAGGTGGAAGGGGGAAGTTACCTTGTTTCCCCATGTTTAGGAGAATTATGGAAATGGGCTTTCCATTTGGGGAAAAATACATACAAAAAGTTTGGCTATATGCCTTCCTGGGAACCCAGAGCTTTCTGGCATGGCAGAGCCATATGGAGTTTGTGGAGGAGTGGGTCAGGTGCTAGAGCACGGAGTCTGTGGATAGTTATGCACATGTGTACTCAGTATGAGAAAGCATGTGTTGCTGCGAGTGTGTCAGCTTTAAATCACTGCTTACTTGAATGTTTGCACTGGCACTGGGCAGTAATCTTAATATTTGCATTTACAGTTTTAAAGTAGGGGAGAGAAAATGAGAAACTGCCTCTCTTTATTCATGCTGGTATTCAAAATTCCACTGTGGATGTTCAGGTTACTGCACATTGCGGTGTGTGACGTAGGAACCAACACTAGAAGACCCTGTGTCTTAGGTGCATGATTTTTGTGTTTTGTACAGCAGCTGATGGGAGGACAGGAAGGTTAAGTTACGGCTTCAGGGCTTGGGGTATGGCTGGTCAAGGACTGTCTTGCACAAGGATGAGGTGAGAGTATTGGTGGCTGTCTCTGCTGACAGCTCTTCTTGTCGAAAGGAAGCAGGCCATGGTTGTTAGAAGGAAGAAGTATCTGCACCTTGGCGTCCTAAAGGGATAGACCTGAGTGTGCAAAAGGTGTGTGTTGTCTACATTTGTGTTTCCGAATAGGGACCAGACAGGCCTTTTCCCCTGGTAAGCCTTATGAACATCGTACCAGTTTTGTATGCTACACAGCCAGGATGGGTGGATCTGTGGCATTTAGGGTAAAGCAAAGAAACTGCGAACAAAGTGACAGCACTGTACAGCTGGTAGCCTGGGCCAGTCAGACACTGGGCACTATGTCTCATAAGGTATCTAATCTCTTCTGTACCTGAAGAGACCAAGTCTTGGTTCTTTCCATGTGGAGATGGACATTCCAACTCCTGAAAGAGGTTCTTCCCTCCTGGCTTCCTTACTGTGATCTTTCTGATACTGATGACAAAGGCTTTTGTTTTCATTCTGCTCAGTTACACAAGTAATCTCAAGTAAAATGATCCAGCCATACAGGGCAGTGCTGCTTTCCAACCTCTGCTCAACATGGATTTCCTGTTACTAATTGTATATTAGTATTGGTGGAAATTTGCAGACTGACACATAAACATTCTTGAGGTCTGAATGCTTAACGTTTGTCATTTGCATTGTTAACAAATGTTTATATTCTGGTTTTACTCTCTGGAAAAAAACCTTTAATGTGTATATTCTCCTGTCTATTTTCAGTCTTCATCTACTGCCCCTGAATGAGGAATACAGTGCTGACCCTCCAAAGCTGCCTTGAGTCATGCCTGTCACTCACAGTAGAGAGAAGTTACCGTTTCTGATGAAAGGAAGCAGGATAGTTTTCTTTCTCTGTTTCAGTATTGCTGAAACTATTGGTCAAACAGAAATCCTTCAATGGAGAACACCACATACACTAAAGTGTCTAAAAAGCCTGCCTTTTGACATCCTTTTGATGGATGTTTTTGTATTTATAAATATTATTACCAACAGACGGTGATGGTTATGAGAAACTACAAAAATGGGGGAGTGAAAGTCATTTTCAACAGAAAGAACTTGGCTAGTAAGAGGTAGGAGGTAATAACTCTCTGCCAGCAGAGCCCCCAGCTTGTTTCTGTGCTCTGCTTGTGGCAGAACGCTGAGACTGACTGAGGCAGCACAAACTTATACTCAGGTGATGGCAACCTCTGCCAGCCCGGAACAAATCTGTAGTGTATGCAGCTTTGGATTCATGGCTCAGTGAGGTATTTTAGAGGACATCATTCTCTGGATGACATTCCCCCACTGAAATGTGAACAAACAGCATATTAGTTATTCTGTTTTCATTTTCTGGTGCCTTTTCAGCATTATTTCCATAAAACTGATGGTTATTGAACATGGTTGAAATAAAGAAATGTTTTCATATTATCAGCACAGCTCTAGAGGCAGGTTGGGGATTAGGTCATATCTTTTGCACAGTCAACAAATTGTGTTGGACCACAGGGAATGTGGCAGTGGATAAAAACATAATCCCCTCCATATCATGGTGGGATTTTCTGTTGGTGTTCTGGCATTTCCTTGGTTGGTGGGCATACAGGTATTTTTGTGTGGTGTGGGTTTTGGCATGATTTTGGTTTTGTTTTTCTAAGAGGATAAGGTTATGTGTACAGTTCCACTCCACTAAAAAAATTGGAGATTGGTGTCTTTTTTAAAAGACTTTGAATATCAGTTCAGATTTTTATAAGATTTCTTTGGACTCAAAATATAGTTGTTGCCAAAGTCTGGTTTTATGTTTGGTTTTTTTTGTTTTGTGTTTGGTTTTTGTTTTGTGTTTGGTTTGTGGGGTTTTTTTGTGGTTTTGGTTGTTTGTTTTTTTAATGAAATACCACTGTTAAGGTGCCCTATCACGTATACAACACATGGGGCCAAATTAATGTGTAGGATGCGTACTACTGCTTCTGTTGAATTCAGTATCGAGTGTTTATACATCTCCAAGAGTCTAGTCTAGGCCCTGTTTGTTTCTCAGAGATGATGCTGGAGTGTTAAAAAGGCATGTGCTTTGCCTTTGAAGGGGCAACTGTGCAGCTAGAGATTTTGTTGAGCAGTTAACACTACCTCTTTTATTTTGCCATGCTGTAGCAGGATTTTTGTATGCATTTTAACAGTTATTTAAGAGTCCCCATATGCTTAGAAAAGAATCTGAATATATGTGCCTTTTTTAAAGCTGCATCATAACTAGGTTATTCCATCAATACAGTAGATTGACTAGGAGCTGCAGTTGGAACAATATGTAAAAATACAGCTTGTAAAAGATTTCCTTTATTAACTGTCATCATCCACAGAATATATGTTCAAATAAACGTTGTGTAATAACTAAATTTGAGATTAATAGGCCCCTTAAGAAACAGCGAAGTCATTCAGGATAGTCAGTGAAAAATAGCCTGTAAGACTGTAACATGCACATATTGTCCTGCTTACATGCTCTCTCTGGTGTCATTCCCATTTATCAATGTCGCCAGGCTCTGTTCTCATTAAAACACTCTTGCACAAAAGCAACTTAATTTTCTTAAGAGAAGAGGACACCTGATTCAATTTAGTGCTCAAAACCAGGAACTTGAATATATATATTTTTCCCGTCTGAACTCAGATATGAATAGTTATGAACAGCAACACAGATTAAACCTTATTAGGTATATTTATATTCTGTTTGCAGTAACAGTGCTGTGGCAAATAGCTTTCTACAGAGCTGTAACATCTTATTAATGGAAACAGCAGTTAAGACATGAGCTGCGGTAACACTCACATGAGATTTTATTTTTAAATAGGAGATTGAAGGAGTTGTTTAAAGGGACTCTGCCAGCGCATTCAAGCTGCTTCTGACGTCCTGCCATCTTCCTCCACCTTCTCGAACTACACTGATCTCTTTGGGTAGATAAAATTTCCTTTTCTGTCCTCTTGGGTCAAACCATTTCCATCACTTTCTTCCATCTTTCTTTTTCCCATTTTTTTTTCTTCTTCCTGTCAAATAGGAGACGTAGTTCTATTAAATTTTTCAGTAATAACATGGACAGTGTAAAATCTTACACTACCACATTGTGTTCTCTGCCCTCTACTGCATAATCCTGCTGGAGTCCTTGTCTTTCTCCAGTTCCTTTCTACTGTTCTGTGGTTTTCTCTCTTCTTCGTTGTGCCATGTGTGTTAAATAGGATATTTAGTCTTATGCCTGGTACTTGAGCTGTATATCCCCCACTAGTGCACATCTGAAGATGATGAGGTTTTAACTGCAGGTAATTGTGGACGTACTTTGAGCAGCTTTGTATGACACCCAGGCCACTTCCTTCTGAGACATTTTGAGGTGATTTAGTTTCATTACGCTGCATCTGTGGCCTTGGCCCTGGAATGTCCTTCCTGCAGAGCAGGGACAACTCAGGGCGAGGCAGGTCCTAGCACGCATAGCATATGCTCTCTCAGCTGTAGGGTGCCTGAGGGTAAGCGTAGGGTTAAGTACAGTTAGGAAGGTTACCTTCCTAAAGGCTGCCCAAAGACACTCAAGAATCAAATGTTTTAGTGTTAAAAAGATACATATTGGTGAAGCCTTTTGCTTTTTTATATGATCCACGTATAAAGCTATAAGGCACCGTTGTTTCCCTGTGACTCTGCAGTAAAAGAAATTGTAGTTCCAGTTGAGTTGTGCATAACAATTTAATTCAAATACTGCCGATAACAATAGAATGTTGTTTTTTGACCCAGGTGTTCCAAATGTTGCCAGTATATCTTCTCCTCTTCTTTAATGTGGTCTTGCTACATTATTATCAAAAGATATCTAGTCTAATAAATTCCAAGATAGTTTAGTTTGATACCAAAATAAAAGGAAATGGAATAGAGTTCAGAATGTATTCTGTATTTAATGCTATCAAAACCTTAGCATGCTTGTTTGGTTTGCTGCTCAGTTAAATGGACTGGAGTGCTGCGTGTGCTTGCTGCTGCGCTTGGGTACCCACCCATGGGGAAGTGCTCAGCCCCTTGGCTGTGGCTTTGCCTTTTTCTTCTTTTACTAGCCTTTGTTGCTATGGGGTCTGTCTTGGATCTTGTTGCTGTCACTGTTAGAAATCGTAGCAGTGTTTTCCGTACATGTATTCCAGGATAAGGTGAGAGATGAAGGGCTGAAGCTTTCCACTAGGTTTCAGGTAGGGGAAGAGGAAGGCTTCTGCCCAGTATACTGCCAGATGGGTTTCCTTCAGAGGTGGACTGTGTTACTGCTCCCTTGAAAGTGCTCCAGGCCAGCTGATCCTCCCTGGAAATGTCAACCAGCGAGAGAGTTCCCTCAAGTCCAGTGCCATACAGAGCTGACTGAAATTGTACCTGCTTAACATCAAGTAAATTTGTTGTTTAGTGGAGCTAGTGTGTACTATTTTAAACTCAAGTGGAGATGTACATGCTCTTCTGTACTAGCCCTGTTAAGAGTACTGGTAGTGACTTTCAGTCATGTCTCTGAGTTGATGTAAACTTGAATGATTGGTCTGGTTCTTACTATTGCTGCTTTTTGAATGTGGTCTGACCTTGCATTTCAATCCATGGCTATGCATTTACCTTTTGAAAGGATCTTGCCATTGATTTTATAGTGAACTCTCCCCTCATATTAACGGTAAGTGCAATGAGCGGTTTGCAAACACATGCGAATCTGAACTTGGAGTATTATGAGGACATCTAAATGTTTTCATGTTTTATTGTTTCATTTAAGCTGACTGCATATAGTCTGATATCTGTTGAAGCACAAAAGGAGCAAACACTAAAAAAAGTTATACAATAATAGTGACTAATAAACGTTTCAAATAGAAAACAAAGAGCCTAGCTGTATCATGTGTCAGCACTAATGTTTATTTGTATCATCCCTCTAAGGATCTCAGAGTGCTTTTTAAGCAATGAATTAATTTTGACAATGCCCTGTGAGGTATGTAGGCAACATTATCTCTCTTGATAGAAGGGAGTTGGAAGCACGAAGTGTTTAAATTCTACAGGGTCATGCTACTAGGTATGTTTAATTACAAATTGGAGCAGTTGGTTCAGTTCACTACCAGTTTGTTTAAGCTGAACCAGAATTGCAAATATAAGCCCCAGGTTTGTGGGTATGAGAAAAATTTACTTCTGAATTTATTCTGCAGGAGAAATTTTTGTAAAGAAAACTGCAAATAGGGTAATTGACATGTGTAAGTCCTCCCTCAGTGAGGCAAATAATCTGAATGATTACCTTAACTTGTGGTTCCCCCCCCCCCCCCTTTTCTTGTTTTGCTGTAATGTGTGTTTAATCATCTGCTACGGACAATTTCTGACACTTTGGAGGAAGGGAATTAAAAATTGCAAACTACTGTACCCCTGGACCAGTTGTGAATGACAACTTTTGCACATGACTGGCTGAATACCTGAAGCATAAAATTTGTCTAAGATCGTTGTCGTAGTACCTGTTATATGCTTGAGAATATTAAAAAAAACAACAAACAACCCAGAACAAACAAACAAAACCGAACAAAAAAACCCCAAAACCAAAACAAATCAGAAATCTTCCAGCTGGATCAGGAAGGAAGAAAGGAAGTTTGTTGACAGCCAAAATATCACCATCTAGCATTGCCACCACAGAACCATCTAGTGTCTCTCCTTAACACCTTTCCAGGTACAGAATTTCTCCTGGAAGTGGAATTGCAGTGTATTTTAAGTAAAAAAAATCTCATGTCTGTAGATGATCCTCACATCAGAATTGGTAGCTGCTGATGTGGCTAAAACTAGGTGCACAGTGTCATACTAAGTGTACCAGTTCTTGCCAGCTACTGCTGTGTTCTTTGTGCATTGTTGAAATGACCAGGAAAACGGCTTGAGGGCTGTCTAGAACTAAAGTTATTTCTCTTGCATCAGTGGACGTGGCCTGGCAGGCTCACCTGCAGTGTAAGCAGAGCCTGGCCTGAACCCAGCTTCTGGTAGGACTGGATATTTTTGAGACAGGGAGGTAAGTTTAGCATGTTAGGGAGGGAAGGGCTACTTCTTACGTTCTCTATCCATTTTGTGTGGACTCCACCAGCTTTCCCGAAGAGGGT
The DNA here is from genome assembly GCA_035590275.1 of Ibycter americanus. Lineage (NCBI taxonomy): Eukaryota > Metazoa > Chordata > Aves > Falconiformes > Falconidae > Ibycter > Ibycter americanus. The sequence continues at coordinate 14,408,150 of JAVJGI010000001.1, read as the reverse complement.
GAGCGATCCGGTTCTTCGTGGCAGACAGAAATGTAGCTGTCATTCTGCACACAAAATCTGCATTGGGAGGAGGGGACCATGAAGTTTCCTCCCAGCCTTCTGGTGTGGAAGTGAAGCCCAGATGCTTCTGTCTTTCAGATCTTAACAGTTGATTTACACTGATTTATATAGCAAAGACTGTTTTGCAAGGAAGAGATCTTTAAGTGTGCTTAAAAATGGAAATCTAGATCCTCCTTCATGGATTCAGAGGCAGGATGTAATAAAAGGGACCTTTCTGCATCTTTATCGGGTTGAAGAGGTCAAATACAATCAGTCTGTGTAAAAGAGTGGCATGTGTCCAACAAATACCAAAGAGACTTGATAAACCTGATGGGTTTTTTAATATAATGGTAACAGTAACTTTAAGAGGGATATATTAACAAAAGATACCTGCAAGGTTATCTTCTGTATTGAAGCTGATCCCTTGCAGCAGGTTTGTGTGCATGGGTGTAATCTGGCACTCTTTGGCCGCATGGAAGTATCAGCTACACAGCTTCAAATACAAGTAGAAAATCCTGATTTAATTCACACTTGTTGAAAAATTATTTTAAGTAGTATTCACTCTTGCTTTCAGCTGTGATCTCTGGCAAGAAGAACTGTTTGGACTTGTGCCTCTTTTTATGTTCAAAAAAGGAATGCTGATGAGGAAGAGGTGTTAAAATATGTTACTGTAGTTTACAACTGTCAACTATAATGTTTTATTTAGCTGTATCTATTCAGATGCTCCCTCCGCAACATGGAGTGCCATATGCCGTTGTCCCTGTTAGTAAGCAAGTCAGCGAAGGTTTCCCAGTCCGCATTTGTTTTTGTATTTGGGCCACTGAGGAGCTGCGGTCCAGTGCCATCTTTTATTGATAGGGCCAGCAGAGGAGGAATCTAATGAAATTATCAAAGCTTTGAATTAATTATGAACTTGAATAAGAAAGCTAAGCTCTCTAGAGCCAAGGATCTCATTACCCATTCATTTTCATTGCATCCTCTTATGGAGCAGAAGGCAGGTTCAGCTACAGCTCCTGCCCTGATTTTGGACTTCATTCAAACTTGCTAAACTCGCTAGCATCCACTTGTTATTAATCTTTAGCTGGAAGTGTCCAAGGTGATTAATTTGACTGTGCTCTAAATCTTCATGTAAATGGTAGATTTCCCTCCTCCCTTTCCTCTTACCTTTGCTGTGTGGCTTTTCATCATCAGACTGGCTACCATACAAGAGTTTCCGTTATTTCTTGGTAATTGGGGAAAGCTATTCAAGACTCAAGTTTTAACTTCTTGGAATTTAATGAGTTAATATTAAGAAATAATACTGCTACCTTATATTTCCTGGATATTTAGGTAAGCACAAACACTTCTAAAGTCGTTATCAAACTTGTTTATTTTCTTATTTTAAATGAGTGTGGAGTAAAAAGTGATGATTAGACGTTGGCCTCAGAAGTGTGGGGTGATTGTGTGGTTTTTTTTGTTGTTCCTATTTTAAATTTGTTGGTCAAACTACAGAAACTTCTGAATTTGTCAATACTTTATTATGATGAACAACTAAGTTAGTTTGCCTGCCTGATTAATATTCCATTAAAAATTGTTAAGTCTATGAAAATGCAGTGTTTTACTTAAGTCAGATTATATTTATTTCAATTAATAGGTCAATATGTAAAAATTTTCTGGCAAATCAAAGCAAAAGCAGTGAGACCAAGCTTCTGTGTAATATTCTTACTTCTTGTGGATATTCCTCTTAGGTCTACTGGCAAGGATTTTCTTCTCCTTCTGCTTCTGTCCATTTCAGCACATTATTTATAAATGCATACTAGAACCTATCAGTCTTCATAAGTTACAGACCACTGGCAATTTTTTAAGCAGTGGCTAACTGCCTAATGTCTCTGTGTATGTGTGTATTTGGAGAATCTAATAGCTTGTTGGGCGGGGAAATAACATTTAGTTCTTGTACTATAGCTGTTTTACCATTGGTGATATTTATCTTTTTCTCTCTTCAGGCAGCTGCTATATTTAATTCTGCTTTTGGAAGTTTTTTGGTAAGTAATGCAGTATTTATAGCAAGTGCTTTTATAGTCTTATTTTTAACAGTGTCATTGGTGTGTTTGTATTGTTCACATTAGTGTTGGTGGAATTGTGCCATGTAGCTGGCAAGGATTTGAATCATCTTTCAATTTATGTCACTGTGCCATTAAATGCAGATACTACAATTTCTTTTCTTTTTGTTAAACTCTTGAGAAAAGTAGTGAATAAATTGTTTCTGCTCATGGTAAATTAATAAGGTGTAAACACATCTTAATTTTCTCCTTAATGGGTTAACAGAAGCTATTATTATGCAGATGTTTCAGACATGGGCATCAATATATTGATTTTTCTAATAAGGCCCATCAAATACTCATTATTTTCTATCAAGAGGCCATGGATTTTGAAAAGAAAACATGACCCAGCTGATCAGAGAGTAGATGCTAATTTACTCAGTGACTTGTCGTTTGTTTAGCATATTTTGCTGTCAGTGAAGCCACTCAGTGTCTCTGAGGAACACACTAAAATAGCTAGATATGGGAAAACAATCAATCCAGCTGGAAATGTAAGCATTTCTGTAAAAAGCAAAACCAGTATTTGTGGGCCTGATGGTCTATAAAGATTCAGAAAGGACACTATAAAGATCACTAAATATATTTATGAAGAAAGGAAGAATAGGTTTCTTGATATGTTGTTTAGAGAGACATTAATGAATATTAAACACAGATTATTTTATGTGTAGGCAAGATACTGCGACTGTTTTATTTATTTAGGCAGCTTATAATTGAATTTGTTGTTTTTTACTAAAATTTGTGATGTTTAGAAGTATTCATTCGTGATTCCAATCTTGTGACCCCAGAAGGGGGACTATGATGTATAAAATGAACAAATGACAAATTCAAATTAGGAAATGAAAATCAAAATTACAAGTACAAAATAACTCAGTTTATGCATGTTGTTTTATGAAAAGTTGGAGTTTGGGAGTGTAAGTATGTAAAGCTGTATTGCCAAGAGAAAGTTGCATGGCATTTTGAAGTTGTGCATTCTGCTGCTGCTTTTTTTGAAGGACTAGGTTAAAGTTAGGAGGGTGGATGTAAGTTTTGTGGGTATAGATGACTGTTCACATTTTTAAAATATCAGTTCCCAAAATACTTGTTCCTTTCTGTCCTCCTCCTCCAACGTGAAGAAGGTACTTTCTGCCACAAACTGTGGAATCCTAGTGTTAGAGCAACTGTGAAGTCTGTGTGTGTGTGTGTGTGGCATTTTCTCTTGTTGCTTGGCATGAGCTCCAGTTTCTCTGCTGTCCCTGGCTTTCTGTTCAGGAGGTTTCCTTGAATACCCAAAGGCCTCAGTTCAGCTGTCATTAGGAGAATATCTTTTGACAATGCTGGCTCCTAGTAAGGCAGCATAAACATATTTTAATTTCTAGAACCTGTTTGTAGCTCTTTGAAGAAATCTCAGTTAAAGAAGCTGAGCTAGTTTGTGTGTTCATGTAATACTCCTGATTTTGGTTTTGATCTTAGTTCCATGAACTGTTCACTGGAAAGTTCAATTTACATATTATTACCTCATTTAACTTTTTTATTCACTTCAGGTATTTTTTTTTATTTTTTAAATCTTGGAGCAGCATTGCAGTAAACATTCTTGTTAAAAAATTCCCAGGGAAAACTTTTTTAAATATTACAGATCAGCTAGAATCAAACCACAGTACCAGCTGATTTCTTTTCTAATAACTGATTTGTTTTGAAAAACAAAATTATAAAGAAAGTGGCCATTATGAAGTCAACAAATACATACACACAATGAGATGCTTGTTGTGGTATCCTGGTTTGGAATCATGATTATGTAGGGAATATGTATGTATGACAGAAAATAAATCACAAATACATTTACTGAAAGCTCTGCTCTTACAAACATTTGCAGTTATGAAGTTGATAGGATGAACCTTATGACTGAAAATGCAATGGGGTGATGACAGGGCAGGGACTGCAATAAGTAGCCAGTGCTGTAGGTACGTCTACATGGCCTTTAATTGAGTGCCTTCTGAATGTCACTAGCATGTGGTCACTTACTTTGTAAGTTTTCCATGAACAACTAGCGAAGCAGTAATTATATATACACACACACACACACTTATTTGAAGTCAAAACTGGTCTATAAAATATGAAAATAATTGGCCTGTTTCTGAGAAGATAATGGCAGATTCTGGTCGTAGTTTTGGAAATCTATCAGTTTATATTGGTGCCTAACTTATGGGCTTGGCTGTAGGTGGAGATCCTATATCTTTAATTCATGATGATTCTAAATCACATTTGCATTTTTCTTATTAGTGTCTGATGATATGCTGTCTGTGGATAGGCTTAGATATATAACTATATCTTTGTGACCATAACCATGTGCATGTCCTGGAAATAATTTGGAAGGATCTGACCACTGGCAGGGCTGCAGTTTTCTTATGTTTCCTGTCATAAAATGTGTAGCACATGGGCTGTTATGCACTTGTATGTAGCCCTGACAAACCCAGGAGGACAGTATGTTGTCTGTTCTCAGACTATGCCCGGTGGGCCAGTGCCTGCATATGATACTGTGAAGCAAGCTGATTTAAAAGGGCTGAAAGATGTGCTATGCTTGTAACTCTTTTTTTTTTTTTTTTTTTTTTTTGGTAAAACTAGGAAATGGTCCTTGAGAAGTTAAACTAAAACTGTGGAACAAAATGTCTGCACGAAAAGACTCAGCATAATGTTAGAATGATACTGAGATTGAGGTTATTCAGATGAAACAGAACACATTGTGGTATACAAAGTATAGAAATGCCAAATATGTCTCGATGAGCAGAAATACCCTTAGGTTAAGCATCTGAAGGTGTTTTCAATGGTAAGGAGATTTACAAAAACTACCAACCAACTGAAAAGTAATTCTTTCTTAAACTTTACCAAAGCCCATATTCCTATAAACACACAGGCAAAACAATGTATGGAAAGATACTGTATATATTTACACTTAGTTTAATAATATCCCAGGTCTAATTAAAACACAGTGTTTTACAGAACTAATTGTTACAGAAAAGTGTTTTTGTGTAGCTAGATTAGTAATAACTAACGATAGATAAATTCAATTTACATAAATTTCAGCCAAGAGAATATTTAGAATCATACCACAGAGAATTGCTTTGAGTTGGGTAGTTAATGTCATTATCTCCTCCCCTCGTTTAAACAGTTTGGTTTACAATAATTGTGGAACATAATAAGCAATTTCAGTTTTTTATTTTAATGAGGTTTTAATAAAAATCTGATAGCGTGTTACTAATACTGGGTGCTTGGTTATCAGCAGGGTTGCTAACGTAAAGCATGCAAATGCATGCTAAGATCTGCTGGGATAGAAAGCACTGAAGTAGCTGCTTCCACTTGTAGGAGAGGGTACCTTTGCACCTAATGGCTAAATAAATTGTCTGGGATGTTAAGTATGGGTCTGCTGAGATCCTGAACATTGTATGCATTACCATGCTTCCTAAGCATTTCTATTCTGCTTCTAAAAGTTTTGCTGCAACAGGAAAATAATGGTTGTTAATGTCCAAAGCACAGAGCAATAGGCAGGATACTGTGAAACATGCTGTGCTGATGGCTGTTCCATGGTGTTTGCCTGGGTGGCTCAGCTCCTTTGACTTGAAGTTCAGCAGGGCATAGCCTGTCATTGAGGCTGTTCTTGCACTGAAACAGAGACTGTGCTCAGCTGAGAGCTCAACTCAATTCGCAGTAATGATATAATGCCATGTACTTGGAAGAAGGAGAGAGCCTAAAGTGTAGAAGAGGTTGTCCTCACAAAATACCGTGCACTGCTAGACTAGAAACAGTCTTGTCTAATCTCTTCCTACCTCTCATTAATCTCCTTTCCAAGCCCACTGTCTCAAGTGGAAACCCATGAGAGTACCCAGCTTGTGATGTGAGTCAATTTTGTCTGATTCTTTGGTGCCTTGGGGTTATGAACAGTAAGTGTGAAAGGAACAGCCATCAGCTTCACCTTAAACAAAGAACTGTAACCAACATCTGAAGGTCTGAGGTGGCAGGAAATCACGAGGAAAACAAAGGATTCAGAGGGCTTTGCTCTGGTGATGATGGCACTCCTGAGAAAACAGAGCAAGGGACAGCCAAAAAATGAAAGTGTTGGTTGAGACTTCTTGGGATTCTGTCTTTGATTAGCTTTGCTTCCTCTGTTGAAACCTATGGGATGAAAGAAGGCATGTGTCCAGGCTGCGTAAGTCAGTCTGAAGGAAGGAACCTATTCCAGGTGCCCATCACTTCATCAGTCTCCTTTGTCCAAATTAAGTATGTATGGTTTTGTTGTGTTACCTGTCTTTTGAAGGGGGCAGAGCTGGTTCATGTTGTTCAAAACTCAGATAATTTTTGGAGCAGCCACTTGGCTAATCAAATGAAGGCTAGTGTTTTTATTTACATTGTCTTTCAAATGAAAGCTAAAGCTAGCAGGGAATATATACGTTAGCCTGTCACATATACACAAGGCCTAGCTGGTTAATGAAAATGTATGGAATTCTTATCTACTCTGCTTTAGCAGGCATAATGATTTACACAGCCTGACAGCACTAGTGCAGCAAGTAAATGCATTAGTCATAGTGTCCATTTTTCTTGCAAATTTGTGACACAGATTTAATTACGGGAATGACCAGCAACTTACAAATCTAATTTTGGTAGGCTGAGACAACTTTTTTATTTTAATAACAATGGATTTTTTAGCAATGATTTCATTACTATTTAAAGAAATCCACCCGTATGGAAATGACCAATTGGCTGAATTTATTTACTTTATTTTACCTTAATGGATGTTGAATGGTTTAGGTTTGTTTTGGTGGTTTGATTTTTTTTCTATTATCACTTTTTCATCTTAGTTATTTCTAGGATAAATATCCTTATGTGGCTTGATTATTTCTAGCACAACCATTGTAAATATTTCTCTAAAATCAGGCAAATGTTTGTATACCCCTTTGTTCCCTCTTAATTGTGTCTTTGCAGTATGAAAAGGGGCAGAACAGTCATCTGGGATTCCCTTCTTACTGCGCTAGCTGTTTACAAGAAAATCTTGCCAGGACGTCTGTTCACAACAGGTGCTGAATTCTGGATTCAGTCTTGTTTAATTTGAAAGCGAAGCTGCTTTATGGTGTGCCACCATGCTCCTAGAAGTGGTCTCTTCGTCTGTGAAGCAGTACAGTGGTGCTGCTGGTCTGTGCTCTGAACTTGATTCTGATGGTTCTCAAAATCCTGAGCAAATTCTCCCTGTTAATCAGCCACTTGGGAAGCCATCTCAGCCTTGAGGGGTGGGTTTTTGCATGAGTGGAAGGGGATGGCAGATCTCAGCAGCAGCGAGTCTTTGGACCAGATATTGTGTACCTGGCAGGAGGAGTTTAGATTCTGTGGAATTTAAATAATCTTGAGAGCCACTTATGTTGCCTTACTGTAACTTTCTTTTATTTTGTGGCTAGTGCTTGGTTCTCTCATTGGAATTTGACATGCTCATTTTGATTTCTGCTAGCTTGATCTGAAATCTCAGTGTAAGTTTGGGTATCATCAGCTGTTTCCAGATCTGCCACGTAACTTTTTAAAATGTGTAGGCCTTGGCACTCTTATTGTGTATTAGTGCTTCGAGTGTGTAGCATGCTCATTCATACGTAAATTTGAGTTAGCTTGTACTATTTTGGTACAAGCAGGGCAAAGTAACAAAGTTCACTGTGACAGAGACCTGTTAGCGTGAGCTTAAGAAAAGAGCCTTTGATACAAATGGTTGTTTTGAGGGATGGATAGGTGTGTGCATCCATCCCAGTATATTCTACACCCACCCACCTCACCCCCTGCCAAACTGACAAAGTTGGTGTCAGTTAAAAAATTAAAAAGAAAATCTCCTTGTCTGTGAGTAATGCTGAACTCCTTTAAATAAAAAAGGAGTAAGTATAAAGGTGTGATTATCAGAAAGTTGAGAAGAAGTAAATGAGATCTTGCTTCTAAGGGACTGAGAGAATTCAGGTAGGGGATAACTGGAAATCTGAGTATTACAGCACCTACCGTGTGGTCTGCCTGACACAGCTCGTTTGAAAAGACCAGTGAAGTCAGTAGGGGTTTACATGGCCAGCCAGCTTAGACTGTTTGAGAACCAGTTAACAAGTAACAGCCCTACTGTTGGTTATCTTTGAAACGTTAAGGAGAAGGAGGGTAGGTAACAATAACCAAGAGGAAAGAAAAATATGCTATTGAGCTCTCAGAAAAGAGTATCCTCTAGAAGGCCAGTGATTTGTCCCTGTGTTATTTTTTTCAATGGCTAAGAGGAAAATGCCTTGAAATCTACATAATACAAAAAAATGAAGCTATTAGCTGTCAAATGTTTATAAATTATGTGAGCTGTAGCTACTCTCAGTGCTTTCTTAGCGTTCCCATTAGCTTTTGCTACTGACCATTTAATTCATCTCCCTTGGTCTTACGGGACTCAAGCAGCCAGTTCTTACAAAAAAAAAAGTTTATTTAAAGGTAGCAGTAAGTAGGCCATAAAATGTATCTCTTTGTATTCTCTTTGCAGCCCCAAAATAATGATCTAAAATCTTTTTAAAGATAAATAGATTTGGGTATTCTGCTTTCTCCGCTTCCTCATATGATAGCTAACAGTAGGTAGGATTTTTTCTTGCACCTACTTTTTTGGTCAGCAACCCCATCTAGTGCTCTTGCTTGGTGTGGTACTCGGTGACAGACAGCTTTTGAGACAGTATATTGAACCCTCCCATCTCTCATCATTACTGTCTTTGTGGATTAAGAGGCTCTCAGGGAAAGAAATAGCTGAGGATGTGTGTGCAGTAGCATTTTTGAGTTAGTAAAACAAGCAGCAAAGGTGGAGCAAAGGTGGAAGTTGCTGCAGAAAATTCAGAGGCAGAATTTGGGGTGTTTGTTGCAAATCAGAAAGATAAGAGTGGGAGTTCAAGCAGCTTTATTCTTCCAGGCCAATTGTCATGTAGGAATTGCAGAGTAGAAGGGAGTGAAGTTTCAGGAGCTAAAACTGAGCATTCAAAGTACCTTAAATTTTATTATCTGACCATATTTCTTCTGATCACATAGCGTGGGGAGACTGGAAATGAAAGTGCCTACGTGACTATGGTACAGTCATCTCTTGCTAATGGAAACTGAATACTGGAAATTTATAAAAAGCTTGATTGCATTTTAAATTAATGCTAATGAATAACAGTCAAAAGAGTATGTATCTTTGGTAACTATCATTTGGAGAACATCTAAAGGAGGAAATGCGTGTGTTTAATATTATATAACCAGGCAATTTGGATTAGTATGTAAATCACATCCATGTTGATAAACAGTTTTAGCATAAAATCCATTTGTCTAAGATTATTTTTGTCATAATTTGTAAAATTCATCATTGCCTTCTTTACTGTGAAAATATAGCATTTTTGTCAAAAGAATATGCTTATTTTGGTCTATTTTTTCTGGTTCTGCTTTTTGTTAATAGTCAGGACTTCGAAAAAACAGTTGCACTAGCGCGGAACTTGTGTGCAGATCATAATGTTGAAAAGGTCGTGGTATTAGTTTGTGATGTTTTCTTGTCTTCTGTTTTGCAACCACTTCTTTTTACTCCAAGGCGAAGAAAGTAAAATTAACAGAAAGAAATATCACTAGTTCTGTTAGAAAGATCAAGATATCAGACTTCTAGTTAAGTCACTGAAATCTGTATCGTGGGATGATGTTGTATCACTTACTTGAAATTAGTTTTAAAAATGGTTGCATCGAAAAGCTGCTCTAATTGTTTATGATATATACTTGGAGAATTATTTGCATGCTTTGTTTAAAAAGGTGAAAATTTGCACTACAAAACTTTGAACAATTAATTTGTAAAACGAGATTTAAAATTCTTACAAATAACTAGTTGTCTGTGGGAACCAAATATTTGAAGTTATTGGTTCTTTATGGTAGGTATGTTGGTGCATGAAGGAGAAATTGAGAAGGGAGGCACTATGAAAGACAATCTGGTTTTTATTTTGCCCTCTCTGTAGTGTCTTTTAATACTAGAAGAAGCACAACTGCATTCCTCTAGGACAATGGTTGTACACAAACATTTAGTCATTTGGCCTGATTTGAGGGTAAATGTTCCCTGCAGAAAGATTTGGAAATGCACAAAATATATAATTTTCTCCCTCCCTTTTAAAAAATTCATCAAAAGGAAATGAAAATGTTTTTAGAATCTAGTGTTAATGTTCTTCCCCAAAGTTCTAGCTTCTGATTGAAATGGAACAGCGATCTCTCCTCTGTGCTGCAGCTTTTAGTCACCTAGATGAGAAAAGTGTGTTGGGATGAGGAGGGGTGGAGAGAAATCATCCCTTCGTTCGGAACAGGGGTATTTAAACCCCTGTCTTCTGCTTCATTAGCACTTTGAGCTAGTGCTGCTGAAAGGAGGAGTTGTTTCACCTGACGTCTGTGTTGGTTATAAAATACAATCTGGTATGCTGAGGAGTCACCTACATGAATGCACTAATTCATAATGGAGCATGGAGATCTTTCTCCTTCTGTGTCTACCAGCTGATGTTGATTCAACAGCCAGCAAGAGTTGAATTCTAGAAAGCAGTATGCGTTTTCCATTACATCCCTTTACAAACAGCAATACCGGTGCTGTATCGTTCTATGCAAACCTTTTACCTTGAGTTGACTCTTCGGCAGTGGAAAAATATCCCAAACACCTAATTTATTAAGCTTCTTGATTTTTTGGCCCAGAACAGGTTAAAGCTCTGCCTGGATTAGGATGGGGTTTTTTTCTGTGGTTCTTCTCTCTAACCTAGCAGTGCTTGTTCGAAACTCAGCAGTTCATGAATCGGCAGTCCTCAGTCTCTTGGGGTAAAAACAAGAGGGACATCATTATTAATATAAGTTGAGTGGCTGGAAACTGTTCCCCTTGCTGTCAGGGTGACAAATACTGTCTTAATGGAAGTGCCAGAGGTTAGGTCAAAAGCTTTCACAAAGTCTTTAACTTAGCTAGCAAGGAAGGCATGGTTGTTATAAAACTGGAGCTTCCTTTGGAAATTTGTGTTTGTTTGTTATTTATTGTTGGCCTTTTAAAAGGCAGTTTTGGGAAACCATCCTGACCCTTCAGTATGAGACAGCAGTAGTCCATGTATTTTTTTGAATGGCTGTGCTTGTGTCATTGTTGAGAGGCTCCCTTCGTTATTATTTTGCCTTAGCTTCTTTCAAGGTATCAAAACAACCCTCAGCTTTCATTCTTAATGGCACATATTTGGAAATACCAGTCATTGTGAAGGAGGGGAAGAAATATTTTAATTAATGATCTGTCATTACCTGGCTTCTTTTAACACTGTTCTGTCAGTGGAACAGATTTTTTCTTTTGACTTTATGTAAAAACAAAACAAAAACCCCCAACAAAAACAACAAAAGCCCCAAAAACCCACCCCAACAAAACTCAAACCATCTTGGAGATAGTTACTTTGCCCGCCTTGAGGCTCAGGCTTGCTCATACAGTTTATCACCTTTCTGCCATGACATGTCAGCAAATGCACCTCCCAGCATCTTCTGTCGTCTTCCTTCATTCCAATTCTCCACCCACCTGCCCCGATTACTTTCCTGTAATGATAAGTAAATTGTTTATTTGTTGCTTCTACTTTTTTAAAAAAAGATTGTATCACAAAATTCCTTTTCTAAAATATTTTCTGAAGGTACCTTCTTGGTCAACTCCAGTGTAAGGGCTTGTTGCAAGAATGGCTGTGTGATGTCCTTTCCCTGTTAGTTGGTGGAAGACCAGACTAGACGATCATCTGGCTTTTATCTATGAAAAACTCAATATGTTGTACAAAGCGGGGTCACACCCTGAAAAGACCATGTGAGCTCTGACAGGGTGAAGCATTTGAAAATTTGCTAGTTTTTACTTCCTAATAAAAATAATTCTTTTCACTTGTATCTAAATGTGGTGACCACTCCATGTCAAACAAAAAATTTTGTATGTTAATATATGAAGATGGGTCGTTAGTTTCTACATTTATAAACCATGCTTCATATTATCTTCTGGTTTTCAGCCAATGTCTTGAAAGGGCAACTTTGGACACTTTCACTGGATACCTTTATTGTCCTAGTGTTTAGCTTGACTGCAACCGTGCATGACTGGGAGCAGCTTTTTTTGCCTGACAGAAACCCGCTGGATGAAAGCTGCATGTGGTTTCACCCCCTCTGCATACTCCTTATATATCACTTTGTACTGTGGTATGATGGAGGTGCTAGTGTTGATGCCCACCTGAGTGAAAAAGTCATTCTAGCTTCTTCCTCCTGGTGCATTTGAGGCATGTGCTAATAGCCTGAAAAGGCACACCTTGTCGTGCCTCATTGCTTAATTGTGGTCTAGTTTCTTTCCCACATTTTTACTACTGTATGGAAAGTGAATGTTAACTATTTGAAGGAGAAATATATTACATAGGATTAGATAACATGAATAATGTGAAAGCCAGGGTTTTTAAAAAAACTCAAACCTTTTAATAAAATGGAATGTCAAATATATGAGCATGTCTTTCAAGAAATGATCAAAAAACATGTGAAAAGTTTCATATCCTTTTTAAAGTCAAGTAATTATCCACCATCATATAATTTTTGTTAGATGGACAGTACAAAGATGAAAGAAAATTTTATAGATAACATTGCACTTCACAGCTGACTGAAGCAGGTGTTAGAAATGCAGATTAAGTATACTGACTAAAGACTATATAAATTTGAAGTGAAAATGCCACTGGTCTACTTGCAGTGCCCTGCACATGTGAAGTTTCAGATAGTTAAATTATTAATTTTATTGTGTGAGATAGTGCAGCAGTTAGGGAGAAGGTCCTTGTGCATTTACGATGGTTTTTTTCCCCTGTAATCTGTTTAACGGTACGTGATGAGCAGCTAACAGAATTCACTTTGTTGTGTAATTTTGATGTGGAAAGAGATTACATAATGCAGCTAGATATATCCACACTGTAAGTTTATTTGCCAATTAGGTGTTTTGCAGGAACATGCAGTGCCAACACACAATTGTGGGTAAATACGATTTCTATAAATGAAAGAGCCTGAATGTTAGTAGTGTTGCTATAGAAATCCTCAGACACTGGGAAATTTGTAGCTGGTCCTTCAGCACACTCCTGTGAAAGTGGTATAAGGTGTTAATGTACAGGTCATTCTTTTCTAGACTCCGTAGGCTTTTTGTGGACGTTATGCTTCATGATGTATGGATGCCTTACGTGGGTGGTGTGAAGCTTGTTAGGGTTTTGGTAGGAGGGCACTGGGAGAGGGGTGAGGGTGTTTTCTTTTCTTCCAGCAACTCTGTAACCTGCTAATAAACTGTACTAGCCTGTGAATTTAATTTTGTCATGACTTATCAGGTGCCTGGAGCTAGTAATCAATCTGTAGGAGGTCTAATTCTCAGATAAATTAGAATTGGAAGTGGATTGGAAGAGAGAATCTCTTAAAGAAAGTGAGGACTTTCTTAAAGAAAGCAGTACTGAGGCCCTTGCTCAGCATGAGGGACAGTTAGTTTTCTTCTCAGTCTGGACCGTTATGAGAAGAGGTTGGTAGGATCCCCATGTTAGCGTAACATCTGGCTAGGGTGGGAGACAGTAACGGGGGTATGCTGCTGTCCTCTATCACCTAGAATGACTGCAAAGGAAGGACGGCTTTTGCAGGATTTTTTTCTTCTTAAGTAGTCCCTCAGTCTGCTAAAAGTACTAAAGGTATGTTGTCATGAAAGAACCACTTTTTTTTTTTTTTTAATAGACAATATTGTTTTGTCCATCAGCTCATGGGTTGAGGTGTTTGCATTGGCAGCAGTTCTGCTCTGACTGGAGGAGTTAGTCCATAGTCGGTAAATATCCTGTATATGGTTGAGAAGGCTTGGTTGTAATGAGTGGAACAGATATTCAAGTGTCTGCCCAGTGCTTCCTGGGAGATAGAGAGCATGCAGCTGGCAAACCAGTCATTTGAAATTGCAAAGGCTGTAAATGGTTGTAAGTGTTTTGCATGTATCTGCTTTATTTTTTCCCCCATAAGAACAACAATAAATTCCAGTTGTTTCACTGTTTTCCATGCACCTCTACCCGTAGGCACCTAGACCTAGCTCTGTGTCTCTCTCATTTTTGTTAACTGGTGCTTAGTGATATGCATTTTTTTGTTCCTACAATGACAGTCATTGTATCTTTCTCGGTGCTGCAGAACTGAGTTCCCTGCAGTGGGTGTAAAATCGTATGTAGTCATATAAAGTCCCCAGGAAGACCATTTGGTGCATTCACAATACAGATAATGCACTATAATGAAGTAGTTAGCAAAATAACAATGGAAATTTTACTCTAGCTTTAACTCATGTTAGCATTTCAGTAAGATTTTTCTGGTCACTGACATTGTTTGAGGAACAGCTTCTGTCCATCATCCTTATTTTGCAGGCCAGTTAAAGCAGAGCAAAAGACTACAGACAGTTCATTTTATAGACTCTGTAGTGTCCCCAGCAAAGAACTGTTACATGAATTTATGTGTAAAACGTATTTATTACTATTGCTTTTCATATTTTTAGTAGGTAGTTAAAGTACAAGCAAAGAGCATCACTGTAATGCGAACAGCTTGCAAAATAATAAAATCTAGATGAAACTTAATATTTATAGTGTACTGCCTTATTGCTTAGTTTAGTCACTTGGTCAATGGAAGTACAAATATGGTTTTGCTGCACTTCTTTTTTTTTATTCTTATTTTTGTTCCCTCCTAATTACAGTGTGGGCTTCTCAGCAAAGCTGGCCCGTTTGCCATTTTGTCTTCCAGTTCCAAAATCCAATCAATGTGTATACGTATTCAAGTGAGAGAACTAAAATAGAATTTCATCATTACTATCTCAGTTTGCTTACCCTGAAGCAGAGTTAGTGGGGGGCTGATCCCCCCCGCATTCATAAAGGTCTGTCAAAATAGGGTATGTCACTCCAAAGACATTTGGAAAAATATATTCTTGGAGTCCTACTACATCAAGCAGTGGCATAATTACTGCACCATAAATGCTTGCAAAGCATTATGCTGGCTGGTTTTTTATTTTGCAATCTGATTTCTCTTAACTCGTGGGATTAAAATTGTTATGCTAATTCAGTCAACAGCACAGTCCAGTGCCAGCTGAACTTGTATTGAGAACATCTTGAGCCGGTGTTACCAAATAATACACAGAAAATGGTATCATCTGTAGTATATGGGAAGAGTTATAATTTGTTTTATTTGCTGTTGGAGTTATTCTAAAAACTATTAAAAACCCTCTACAGCCTCTTCCAGATAATTATTGTGCTTTCTTTTAGGGGCACAAAAGGCCATCGCTGATAGAAAAAAATACTATGTTCCTATCCATCTGTTTCATAAAGCTGTTCAAGCACCCGAGATTAGTGGCATGATATAGATTAAGACTTCTAGGTGTACGTTTTGCCATGATGGTAGTCACTGTCTCTAGGCTGTCCAGATAAAGTCTTGCTTATATATTTGGTGCATGGATTTCTTAAAGCCCTGTCAGACTAAGGAGGAGTTTCTTCCTCTTTGGAGAACTAGCAAGAGGGAGATCCAACAGGCATCAGAGTTCAATCAAGCACGGACATGTCCAAGCAGATTAAAAAGAGATTTGTGATGGAAAAGGGTTTTGGGACAGGAGAGGCCTGGAGAGTGGGAGGTCTAAACTAAGATGGTATATTGTAGAAGCATAAGTGAGAGGGGATCGGTGTATCTCTGGGGAATGCTCGGATTGTGCTGGCTTTGCAGAAGGAAGAACAGCAAGTTCTGGGTCAGGCTGGACTGGGGTTACCCTGCGGCAGCCCCTGCCTGGGAGTTCCTGTTTCAGGAGGAGCGTGCACACACCACAGCTGTCCTGACATTCCCTCTGCACAATTGCCACACATCCTCTGCCTGTCTGTTGTTCTCGCGCCCATCCGGGAGGCCTCATCCAAGCAGTCATTCGAGAGCCAACACTAACGTAACATGCTGAAGCTGAGATGGGAACATAGCTCTTCAGGGTGTTAACATCAAGTGGAAGCTGCTATAGTGATAAACTTTTGAATTAGGTTTTCCAGACTGATTCTGTTACAAATATCCCTATAGAAAAATAATTGTTTTGTGATATTATATGATAAAGTTCTTGAACTGAACTCATAGGGAGTTCAGTTTTCATGGATAATCAGGCAGTAATCTTGTAGAGCCTTTGGATGCTATCCTCAAGGTTTTACAAGGAATATCTTAAATCATGGTGTAAAGCTAATCAGCAGGACTAAGATGCTGAGGTATGCCGTGTGCTCTTAAGATTCTTTCTGATCACCTATACATTCATTGGCTGAAATATTATTTCAATGAAGATTTAGCAAATTAAAGACATGTTTTCAGGTACTTCCTTGCATTAGCTTCTCTAGTGCCTGAGCTTTGTAATGGAGCATCAGTCCTGCCACGTGGGAACTGTGGTGCACATGGAGTTGTGTATGTCTGGCATAGTGAAGGTGCAGTGTGGGTGTATTAAAAGCATGCGGACAGAAATGTTTTTGAAGGTTTTTTTTCCTGAAAATTATGTTCTGAAAGGAAGGTTTTTCTTGCCTAATAGTTTCAAATTCCATTTGAGCTTACTTCCACTCTAGAACAAAAGTGTGGAAAATCGTTACATTAAATTAGAACACAAATACACTTGTTACAGCGCGGATGTGTCCATACCTAGCGTTAGCTTAGAATAGCTATTGCACAAATGCCTGAATTTAGTCTGTATTGCACAAATACCACAAGCATCTCAAAAGGATGTGTTCTTTCTCTGCTTACCATTGGCATGTGCAAAAGGGAATTTTTGAACTGCAATCCAGTAGTTGTGCACATAACTGACTGTTTTACATACAGAGCTATTAGATTTGCGCTTAAGAGTATAAATATTTGAGTCAAACATATAGCTTTATCTGCTTAGGCCATAATCTCATACAGTATCTGTGCCTACAGTAGCACCTTGTATAGACAACACTACTGGGAGCTGGATTGCTGACTTCCCACCCCATTTTATAATCGGTTGAACACCACTGTATGTGCATGAGTAATAGAGATGGTGAGGGAAGAAACCTTTTCAGCATAATTCTTACGACAGTATCTTTTTAGAACCTGGGATTTCTTTATTAGAAACACTCAGAGGTTTTCTGTAATTTACACAAAAAGAAACATTCCTGAAGTCCTTAAGAAAGAACCGTTCTTTTCCTCTGCATCATGATAAATGTAGCAATTGTGTGTGTATACTAGAATAGATCATATTGAACATCCCCTGAGCTCCGTTTGCAGACAAGTCCTATCTCCACCATGACAAAATTCCCATAAGAGTTTAAATTATTAATGCCCTGGAATCTGCGGGGTTCAGCAGATATGTTCAGTGTTATTGATGGCAAACTTTATCCCTTTATTCCTAAGACACATAATGAAATAGGGAGTCCCTCAAATAACTGCATTTTGTGTTTAGGCTAATTTTGTAGAGGCCAGTGGGCTTTGCCTTAATGTGTGTAAATACAATTTTTCTCTTTTACAGCAGATTGCGTGGTAGATGGGAATGAGGCTGATTTGGCACTAATTTATGAATCCTTCAAGCATTCTCTGTGTGCTGCACCCTGTGCGGGCAAGATGCTCTAATTACACTTACTCTATATAATGAGAGCTTTTAATGACAATTACTGATTGTAGTTACGGATGTTTAGGGACCATTTTTTCTAGCTTAAGATGATGTATTGACTTCTACAAGAGAAGACTTTTATTTTCGCTTTATATAATATCTCTCCTTCCTCCCCCCAGCCTTCACAGCTGATAGGTGTACTGGTGAAGCTGCTAAAGTGTAGCCACAGAGAATTTTTTTTCACTTAATTTAACTTCATGAGATACAATTTTTCACTGGTTTTTATTTCTGAATTCAAATCTGTGCATTCGCATGTTTTTTTTCCTAGCAACTTAGTATTTGGAGTGATGTTACACAAGCTGCGTCTGTTTTATACAACAAGATAAAACTCTACTTCGCACTGAATATGTCACTGCCATGTTAAGCAAAAACATTTACAAAAGCTTCATTTTCTCTTAATGTACTGGTATAAATGACATTTTACTATGACACTGTCAATTTTAAATAGGAGTCGGTTTAATCTTTGATCCTGGTTTCAATTAGATTAATTATAATGGAAAACAGTGAGTCCCCTCACAGTCCCAGATTACAAAGTTGCTTTGCATAGGGCCTGCTCAGCTTTTTTAAGTAAGGCTGTGAGTATACCTCTCATTGACTGTTGTCTTTAAATATAAATACAGATGTGGGCAGCTTCCAGTTTAGCAGTCACTTGAGAAAGTGAGCTGTCAATAATTGAAAGATCAGTTTTAACACTTGTGAGGAAGAGATAGTTTAAAGATTGGGGGTTCCACCCCCCCCCCCCCTTCACTTTGGTTTACTAGTTTAGGAGGAGTTAGGGGTATGTTTCTTTGCTTTGGTTCCTGCTGCTGGCAGCCTTGTATTGGTGTGGAAAGTGAACCCTTCTTGTAATTCCAGGGAAGCAGAAGAGAATGCGAGAATTGCCTGTTCTCATTAGCAGCACTTGCGGCTTTTCATTCCCACACATGCCCTGCAGCTTGCTGTGCCTTCTGTTGTCCTAACGTAACTAGCAGTGGGACTGGGTTGGAAGGCAGACCTGGTCTTGAGTATTAAAATAACCCTTTTGATGTTTGTTGTGGCTTTCTTGTGCTTTGTTCTATTTTAAATCCTGACCATGGCAGTAGTCTGGTTTGTTGTACAGCTGTCTTACGTGAGAAGATGGTATTCCAGCATGTGGGAACAGAGGTAAAATGTTGGATGGAAGAGAAAAGAGAATGGCAGCTTCTGGAACTCATTTATAGCTGAAGACAACAATTAAATAGTCATACTATAAGAAAGATTACTTGTATACTACTTTATTTCTGTGGTCTACAACGTTGAGGCCTTAAGTCTGATCTCAGTATTTTACTAATAATATTTATATGTACTTCACATTTATTTGCTAATTCTGCTAATGTGTTAATGAAAGGCTTTCATGAATTCAGTTCAGGTCTTCAGTAGAAGGAGCCAACTTTTCTACTGTGTGGCACAGTTTTTGGGAGGAATCTGTGAAATTAGAGGCTTAATTTGTCGCTCTGTTAGCATGATGTGTTGTTGCCTTCTCAAGGTGTTGAGTGTACGCAGATGGTTTATGACAAGCATTGCAGAGCCTGGTGTCTGTTATTCAAGTTCATACCTTTGGACCTATTTGGACAACCAAAAGTGCACACGTAATAACAGATACAAACATCCTGGTTAAACATAAAACAACAATCATCTCCTAGGACCAGTAATAGGAAGGAGGAATCCTACTTCTCCGTGTTCTGGCACTGGTTCATAAATACTTGTGTGACTGGCACACGGCTTGCATTGTGTTTTGCTGTGTAGGCTGATTGACCTGTGCCTATGACTAAAATGGAATAGGTCTGGGTTACAGTCACCACGGGCAGACACCAGCCTGCTGTGATTGAATCCAGTCTCCAAATCCCACAAGCTTACATACCTCTGGGTGTAGACTCTGATTAGTTTTGCTTCCTAGCAGAGGACCTCTCAGTTTACATGTTAGGTTATGCTAGATCATCTTCTCGAGTAGAGGAAACCTGGTTCCCAGGCCATGGAACCAGGATCTTAGCCCGGAGATCAACAATACACAACATGGGTGCTGAAGAAGTTGCTAAAGAAGAATGTGAGTGGGAAGGTCAAGTGCTTGGGAGGTGCAGCATCTTAAGAGCTGTCTGTGAAAAGTGACAGCTCCCAGTTTGTGTTTCCCAGTAAAACTCGCAATTAGTAGAAATTGCTAGAAGCTCACGCAAAAATAGGATTATCAGCATCTTGCTCTTGAAGAGGAGCAGATCTGAGCTGCTGAGTTTCTGAATAGACTTGCATCTCTGTGAGCAGGCTTAGCCTCTGATTTCGAAAGTATAAATGGAACCTGAGAGAACACCCTCACAAGGATTTCGGCCCAGGCTTAGCCAACCTTTTCTCTATGATGATTATTTTTAGTCTGTCTCACACATCCCTTCCCTTATCTAGTGATGAGTTGAGGCTTTAATTTTCTAATTACCCTTAGTAGGAACCACTTGTCAGAAAAGCAAAGAATCGTGGACTTCAGAAAATGAATTTCTTATTCACAAGTCTTACGCAACAAGAGAGTTACCCTAGGAAAAGCACAGACTCCAGTTCCTTTGTTCTTCTGTCACTGCTTCTGGGAGTCTTGCATTTGTGCCAAGCAGTTTTTCCTGCCTTCTTGGCTCAGCGGGCATATTTTTTGGCATTGTTAGACTTCTCTTGCTTACAAAAGAACTATCCCTTTCAAAACTGGCTGGTTCCCAAGTCTCTCTGTGCTGTAAATTGGGTGGTGATTTCAGCTCCCAGCCTATGTCTTTGTTTCCAATATTCTTTTCCCAAGCTTTCCACTTCTATGTAATTCAAATTCCACGCCACAGTTGGTGGAAAATATGCTGTTGTACTGGAGAGGAGTCTGTCTGCACTGGTGTGTCTTGTTTGCTCTGTGGGCACAGCATCCACTTGGTGTCAGGCCTGCGTAGTATGGGCAGGTTTCTGGTTGAGTTGGCAGAAGGTTGTGGTCGTCAGCAAAGCTCTCTTCACTATCATCCCTAATGCACTGGCAAAGAAGTGTATCACAAGGACTGCAGAACCACTGGGATAATTATTGTGTATGACAGCATAATATTTGGGAGAAAATTCCTTTTTAAAGCTTATATGCTTGAATTTTTTTTGGTTAATGGATGTTCTTCCTCCTAAGGAAGCCTGAAAACATGTCTGAAAGGGTAAAACATGAGTGTGAAAAGCATGCAGGGATTTACTACGTGACCAGAAACACTTCCAAGTAAGTCACAAGTGAAGTTAGTAAACTTACCTGCTGGAAATGACACCTTGGATGTCTCATGTCTTCTCTAGGGAGCTGTCAAACTTTTCACTGTAACTGTGGAGTGATTAAAAGTTGTTTCTAACAAAGGCATGGTAGCCTTTTGCTTGTCAGTACAACTGTAGGCTGTTTGGTCTGAGACTGTTGGTTTTTATGGTACCTGCAAGGACTTCCTGGGGGATCCTGCAGGAGACTTGAGTGGTGCAAGTTTTATTTTCTATAGCCCTGAACAATGATGAAATGACTGGAAGAGGAGTATTTCGTGGGATGCTTTGGGTAGAGTTTCTGTAGTAAGTTAAGCCAGAGTCACTTTACCATGAACCTGGGATCATTAGAAATGCATTGATTTCAATAGATTGTTTAGGTGAATGGAACTGCAGAAGTGAAAAAACATCAAACAGGTCAAAAAATGAACTTGACCTTTTAAACGAAATGTAATGTTTTGGGAGCTAATCTGGTTTGGAAAAAAAGTGGGGGCAGGAAAATGGGTTCCAGAGTGGGTCAAAATGGGCAGTGGGCAGTTTTGTGCATTTCGGTGATGACATGCCAGCTGTTCACAGTTCATTGCTGATGCCTGACAGCATTAAAGAACACTGTCAAACTTCTTTGCTTTGCTTGGTTTGCTGCTTTGACAAAGCAAGCAATATGCTTCAAATGCTACATTTATGTGGGATTATACTATATGTTTCATATAAGGGATATCTTTTCCTAAGTGTGTTTACTAGTTCACTTCAAGTTATCCTTGTTTTGAGGGTTCTTTTCATACATAGAGGCAGAGTGCTCGATGACAAATGTTCCTGTCCAGTGACAGACAGGGTTTTTTGGTTTTTTTTTACAGCCACCTTTTTTGTTGTTGTTGCAGCACTTTCAAAAGGGAAGTGTGATCCAGCAAAATGGGATTTTATTTTTTTCCTTTTTCTTTTTTTTTAAATCTGAGGTGCAATTCCTCACTGACTTCTCTGGTGACAGAGCGAGTTTAAGAGGTGACAGCCCTGCTTTCCACTCCCCTCATGCTGCAAAAAAAATAAATGATGCCAACCTATTGGTTTCTTGGGCCATGTTTTAGACTAGTACAGTGAAGTGAGCTGAGTTTAAAAACAAAAACCTGGGTTTTATTTCACCCACTTGGATTATGTCTGTGATCCATTTTAGAAATGGTCTCATCTGTACCTGAAGAAGAGATGGTTAATTGTGGCCAAAGAAGAGGAGGCTTAAGAACAACCAATTTATTAGCTTTGCTAGAGGAGACTGAAGTGAAGCTGTGCCTTGTGTGAAGTTAAAAAGCAGAATTCTGCCTGGATGAAAATCAATGGAAAAGGCTGTTCTGGTGCCAAAGTGCAAGGTTTCTTTAATTAATGTTTTGCTACAAAACAGAAGGGTTACAGGAAGTTGGTTTTTTTTGTTTTGTTTGTTTGGGTTTTGTAGTGGGTTTTTTTGGGTGGGGGTGGTTTGGAGTTTTTTTGATAGTGTATTTTGTAGTTTGTCTTGTCAAGTATTGAAGTGCTCTAAGCTACAGCCAGGAAAAAACAACCAAGCATGTTTCATATCACTCTCTTATCTCTCTTATTGCCCATATATTGACCTTATTGCGCTCTACAACTACCTGAAGGGAGGTTGTAGTGAGGTGGGTGTTGGTCTCTTCTCTCAGGTAACAAGCGATAGGACAGGAGGAAATAGCCTCATTGCACCAGGGGAGGTTTCAACTGGATAACAGGAAAAATTTCCTCACCAAAAGGGTTGTCAAACATTGGAACAGGCTGGCCAGGGAAGTGGTTGAGTCACCACCCCTGGAGGTATTTAAAAGACTTGTGGATGTGGCACTTAGGGACATGGTTTAGTGATAGACTTGGCAGTGCTGGGTTAATGGTTGGTCTTGATGATCTTAAAGGTCTTTTCCAGCCTAAGTGATTCTACGGTATTTCACTCCAGTCTTGAGATCTGAGTGGGGTTAGAAAACTTACTCATATACAGTCTTTCTGATAATGTCCTTCTCATGGCTCTACTGGATTCCCTGCCTGAACCACATGACAAATCATGTACGCAATATTCTGTCTTTCCATAACTAGATGAATATCTGCCCAGCTGGAGAAACATTACTGTTTTCAAACCCCTTTTGCTTGACTGGAACATCTGCAAAAATTTTTAATATAAGGTTACATGAAATAACTTGGTTCTCAGATGCAGAAGTTAAGAGTTGAGATACAAAGTAGTAGCAAATGAGGATATAAACGTAAGTAATGCTGTTAATATGTTGTCAACATTGCCTTTTTTTTCCCAGTTACATAAGATCTTCCAGTTATGTTTTTTAATATCTGTGAGATTTATCACACAGTTTGATAGTGAAATTAAGACTTGGTAATGCTTCTAAAGGGGCATGGATATTACAGGAAAGGGTCTGGGAAAAGCCTGCTAGCATACTCAAATCAGATGGAGCCTGAACTCCTCCTGGCTTTTGTGCAAGAAATCAGAAGAGAAGTGCCCTTTGCAAGTACCAGTGTTGTATCAGTGGGGTGTGGGCTACGCTGCTTCAGAGAGGACATCTTACCCATCCTATCTGCTGCTTGATGAAGCAAAGTGGGGGAATCTTCAGTCCTCATTTATTTATGGATAGGTCGTCTTATCCTCCAAAAGGTGAATAAAGAAACAGTCTTTTCTGTATTATTCATTGTTAATATGAACTGTGACGTGCATGTGACACAGATGGAGTGTTCTTTGTTTCTGCTTCTAGTAACCAGCCCTTTATCAAATGCCAGCTCTTACCTTCCTACAGCTCGAGCAAAGGCAGTCAGCACAAAAATAACACGTATGTAACACTTCTTAATCCATTGTCTTTGCCAGCCTGTTACACACAGTGTTGTGTTAAATGCTTTGAATGTTCTGGGTGTGCACTTTGCAAAGTCTCATCCTGTGCTAGATCTCAATACCTTGTAATTAAACTCACTATATAAATATCTACTGAATCCAGTCTGTTCAGGAGCACGTGAACAGATAGGTGCACTTGTTCACTTCATGCCATTACTGTTAACTTCTGTGACTCCTTAGGGATTTCTGTTAAAAATCCGGTTTAAAAAAAAAAAAAAAGGCAACCAAACCAGACAAACCCCCTCATATATCTATCTGTCTCTTGGCTTTCTTTTCTGTCCTCTGGGGATTTTTTAATGTATGTCTCATAAGCCAGGTTACAGACTTTTGGAGGAAGAGACTGCCTGATAAATACATACAGTTTGCTGCACATTGGGTTGTCTAACCATTTAGCTCTACTGTAAAACAAATAATGCAAATAACGCTGTTCTAGTGCTGAGAGTCCCCTGTTAATTTGTAGGTAAGCACTTATATCTTCCTTTTTATGCTTTTGTTTCTCCTGTATGTGTGTATGAAGGTTGCATACAGATTAAATGGGAGACTGATTAACTGGCAGTGTAGAAAAATCAGTGAAACCAGCTACTCTGGCTGTTTGACAACCATTTGCATACTAAACTGAACAGAAAGGAGAGGTGCTCTTTACTCTGTTTCAGTCACAGCAGCCTAATGAATTGTCCATGGCTATGTAAGTTATTACACATAATTTGTGCTTGAGTTTTTTAAAGAGGTTATTGTATCCCCTTTAAAGGTAATCTGTTGGTGCTTTGGTACAAAAAGGAGGATTTATGTTTTCATTGTACCG
This sequence comes from Ibycter americanus, assembly GCA_035590275.1. Taxonomy (NCBI): domain Eukaryota; kingdom Metazoa; phylum Chordata; class Aves; order Falconiformes; family Falconidae; genus Ibycter; species Ibycter americanus. The sequence continues at coordinate 14,383,464 of JAVJGI010000001.1, read as the reverse complement.
TTAAATATTTTGAGGTTGTGCCTTTTTTTTTTTTTTTTTTTTTTAACCTACTTGGATAATATTCCTTTCTGGCATTTCATTATACACATATCTGAGGTGAGAGAGAGAGAGTGTTAAAACTGTGTACAAGAAGAACATTTGATAAACCCCATTTGTTCCTTTAATTAACATTTAGCTGCCTGTGTTCTCTTCATATGCAATCAGGGCAACATTTAAGAAAATACTGTGTTCAAATATGCCATTTCACAGAGGGAAAGACAAAGAGAGTTTGCCAGGGCAAAGGGCAAGGTCATCAATTTGTATTCGCTGAATGTGACATATATTGTATAAAGAGGATTTGATCAAACCTTTTTAATGTACTTTGTTCAAGAGGTTGAAAGGAATACTGCTATAATTGTCTACGCTGTATTGGCATTAGAAGGCAGATGGCTACTAGAGAACTCTTCACAGGTTTTCCCTTCAAATGATTGCAGGTATAGGACAAGTGAAACGCTGTTTTTGAGTAGGATTGCGTTGATGTCAGTAAGACAAACGCATATACATCCATCTGCAGAATTTCTCCTAATCCAGATGCGCTAATGTAGAACTGATTGATACTGTAATTCATGTACTTGGTTTTTTTGTTGTTTGAGGTTTTCAGGGTTTTGTTTTTTGTTTTCCCTTTTTTTAATACAAATTATTACTGTCCGTAATTTTGAGACTCAGCATGTCCCAAGATGGGGATAAACAAAAAAATTATTCTATGTATCTTGTTGACCAAGGATGGTCATACAGTTTCAATATAATAATGAGCTTTTTATCGTGTCTGATTCACAATGCCATTCTTAAAAATTATGGCGGCTTGTGTTTTTTGCTTTGTATATACCCATTAACTGGATAGTTAACTTTTCAGGTGGATTCAGCCACGGAACATGATTTTATGTTTATGTTAATGAATCTTATTTTTCTAAGTTTTCCACACTTCTTTAGGTCAGTGAATGTGTTTGCATTTACTGTGCGTGTGTCCTGGTCATCTAAGATTCTGTAGTATTTTGCTGTGCCTGAAAACCTTTTCCCGTTGAACACCTTATTATTCCATTGGGTATCAGATTTTGTTCAACAATTTATTTTTATCTGTCCTCTTTGTCCAAAAGAATATCATGTTGGAGGAAAATCTGATACATTTTGCTAGCAGATCTGTAACACTGAAGTGCATAATTTGGCAAGAGCTTGGGGCTATTCTCCTAGCAGTTGGACGTTTTACATCCCTCAGCCACCAGCAGTACATCTTGATTCATTAGAAAACAGTGAATGGGTAGGCTTTGTTTTCTCTGTAGCCTGGAAATGTTCACTCAGAAAGAGAGCAGTGTCCGTTATTGTGTCTTAGCTGTCTGCGTAAGAAGCTGAGGCAGCGGATCGGCAGAAAGCATCTAACTGCTAATAGAGGTGACAGATCTCAAATAATATTCAGACTGACCGAGCGGTATTGGAGGTTGTAGCTGCAGATATATTCACCAAGGCTTGTACTGTGGAGGTATTTATTTCTAGATTCTGTGCCTGAATTACTCAGAAGATAACTTCAGTGGAAAGGGAGTTTTTGTGCCGTTTTGGGCTTTTAGCCTGCTTTTTTGAACTCACTGTTCTTTCATAGCTCTATCTGCAGATTGTATAGGGAGCTTTCTGTTGGATCCATTACTCTTCAAAGACTTAATTAAATTGTACAGTGTAATTAATCTGTCTTTTTAATTTCTAAAATTCTCCTAGTGTGTAGGTAATAAACAGAGAGATTCTGTGGCTGCTCAGCTGTATTATGAGTCTGGGTGGAAACAAAGAATATATTCTTTTTGATGAAAGTAAGTTTATACATGGATGGCTGAGACTGTATTGCAGCAAACATAAAATCTGCCATACTGGGACTGACCAAATATTCTTTCTCTGTCAGTGGCCTCAGAACAAATATTTAAGGAATGCTGTATTTAAAGTTCAGGGAATTCATATATGACACTTTCCCCTAAAGTTCTCTCACTCTCCAGCTCTGTATTTCCTGAGCTAGTTATAATTTCTGCATATGTAATAAACTTCAACAGGCTTTTCTTCTGTGAAATTGTCCTATTTTTTCTCCAAGCCACTTACATGCATCTGGTTGTAAAAGATAGATGGTTTTAAGGAAAGAAATGTTTGGGATGAGTGTTTTTTCTGTTAGGTTTAACCAGAAGGTTCTGCCATTTCTCCATATATAGACTGTGCTTACTAGCTACTGCTTTGGGTATTCTGCTGAAATAGTAGGGCATTGGTGTCTCTGGCTCACACACCAAATGAAAACACAGATAACTCTTTGAACACAAGTCTTCAAAAATAAAAAATGCCACCTGAAAGAACAAGGCATGGCTTTAACACCTGGTTTGAGATGGACATCAGAAAAACTTGCATTTGTTTGCTGCTTGGTTAGGACTGTCATTCACAGAGACCATCCTCTTGAGGAGACTGGTCCAAAGTTTTGCTTCTGGGATAAAGAACAGGCAGAAACTGTTTGGGCAAAGGCTCATGTATGTATCCTGTCCTTCCTCTGCTTTTTCCCTCTGTTGCTTTGAACATATCCCTTCTGATGATTTCAGCTGTATGTCTTGATTTTGCAGAACTTCTGTGCAAAACAGTAGCAGTAGGGAAAAGTATGTCATTTCAATTATACCTTAAAAAAAAAAAAAAAAAAAAAAAGTTGCAAGATGCCTGAGTGCCCTTATAGAAATGCCTGTGTGCACTGTTTGACAGATTTAACTCATAAGGTTAAAAATATGTGTGTGGATTCTTTTGTTTTTTAATGTAGCTGTTGATAGAAGAGGGGAATACAAATGTAACAAAGAATAACTGAACAGGCTCTTTGAATCTCACCTCAGAAGAAACATCAAAGAAAGAATGCGTGCCACCTGTTAACACAGTATGAAAGGCTAGCAAGTGTGCATCCTTCTCTGCCATATTATTTTGCTCTTTTAAATCAAAGTGTACTAGTTCAGAGATGGTTTTACTTCGATAGGTGAATCCTCTTTTAATTGCATTATTTCTGACATTCTTCTTACTGTTGCTGGGATGGGAGATGTCTTTCAGTTTCATGCTCATTTAGTCTTTCTGAGGCACTATAAGCGAGCTAAGTGTTGGGTTTTTTTCATATAGAAGTCACTAGAAAAGTAAGAAATAATTAAGCACAGTGCTTATTAAAATAATTGCTGATCCTTTCAGTGTATGCTCACTATTTGGAGCATGTGTGTGCTAACGGGCCTCGCATAAATATCTTGTGTGATCTGTAGTGGGGAAAAAGAGGATGACTTATATGAAATACGTCACGCCAACATGAAGTTTTTGTAGTCTGCACATCCTTTAGTTCAAATCTAACTGTTTTTATTGATGCATTTCCCTTGTTGCATCATTGTATTGCCAGCTCAAATTTCATAACATTACATTAGAGCTTGAAAGTCCAAATATGTGTAAGCAAATGTATGATTCCTCAGTACCACGCTGAGGAAGAAAGCTTTTCAGTTGTTTGCTGGTGTTGGTTGGCTCTGAGTATGTATTGTAAACTTGTATGTAATTCTGAGATACTTGCAGGTTAAGGGAAGGGTGTCGCTGATAGGCAGTGCCAGGGTCAGGAAATGTGGGCAAACCCCATAGCATGATATTTGCACAGCTTTTTGATCCACAAGAGTAGGTAACAAACGTCTATGTGGTCAGGTTAAGAACTGTGATGAAGGGATGCCCAAGCATTGCGGTACAGCTTTCAAGGGTCCAGGGTTCAGCATGGGAGAGTCTTATTTTCTGAAGACTGGGCAGGACTAAAATTCCCACTTCTTGGTGACTCACTTGGGTGTCCCAACACATAGGCTAGAGGTTCTCTGTATTCCACTTTCTGGTGTCTGCAGGCAGGGGCCCCTGCCTGCAGAGAGCAAGTTGTTCAGCTTGTACAGGTCAAATATAAATGAAAGTGAACTCTGCATGTGGAACACTTGCATTTCTTTCCCTTTTCATTCCTCTGAACAAGGCAAGGTTGTATCAATCTGCCTATCCATACTTTCACCATCCGTGTGAAATAGAATATGTTTGCAAAGTGCACTGTGGTACAGATAAGCTGCTTTCTCCCTTCCTTCCTACACCTGAAGTCCAGGTGGGTAAATCTCTAATGCAAACATGAGCTGCAGAGGCTGAGGAACAGCAGCTTCTCCTAAGCAGGATGTCAAGATAAGTTGGTAACTAAAACTTGAGCTTCTTTCTGTGATCACACTTGACAACACAGAAGAGAAAGCAAAGTTTGGCTTGAAGCATATGAAGAAAATACAACTTGCAGATTTAAATTACTTAATATCTGAAAGGGTGTGGAAAGTAAAAATCTTAATTAATGTTGTTATTCAAGATACATTAATAGGGTAACGAAAAGAAAAAGTTTTAATTGCTGGTATTTATACTGTGTCTGCAAAGCCTGCCATTGTTTGCTTCCGTAGCCCTCTATAATTTTAAGGCAGCAGCACAGCAAGTTGAATCCTGATTTGACCTTACGTGCCTTGCTGTTCAGCTCAGTGGTTTCCCTGTAGAAACAGAAACTGACACTGCCTTGCTTGAATTTTCTTCAATCAATACGAGTGTGGCACAATACAAATTATACAGTAGAATAGTATTAGAGAAAAGCTTATCTATTGATACAGATGGCTAGAGAAACAGGTTTTTATCTAAGAGCTTTCAAAGTATTCTTTACAAGTGAAATGGGACCCCATGGAATGAATTGTGTATTTTGTTACTTTTTTAGATGCAGACATCCTTTTCAACTGGTTTTAGCAGTGTAGAATCCCTTCGTATAAAAGTTTATAGAGTTATTGACTGTTACTGTACATTTAAAACGTAGCTATATAAAAATATTTATGCATATAGTTCTGTAGCTTTTAGAACAAACCCTCAGAGGTTATGTATTGTGCGAGTGCAAGTCTACAGCAGCAAAACTGTTAATTTGCCTGACTAGAAATATTAACCATACTATATCAAATAACTGCCAGGAACAATTCCCCACCATTCCCTGTGACTTCATTTTAATTGATTTTTTTAAACTTCCAGCTTCTGAGATTTCGTTTACTCTGACAGAATGTTTATTAAATGTGTAAAAAGAAAATTGTTTTGTAAATTGTTTCTGAGAGTGTTTTTATCTTCCATAAATTGGTGGCTCGTTTAACATTTTCCATCTACCTTTGTTTTCCACCCCTGTGCTCTGCCTCATTTGTTTCCTTATTGGATTTGGTGATTAAATACTGATCAGCTGCTGGTCTGATCAGCTGTGCATATTGCTTTCTTTTAAACATTGTTCATATACACCCTGAGGACAGGGTTACATACACAGTTATAAACAGAGTGGGGGGGTGTTTGGTGGTACCATTTGATCTGTTTTACAGATGATGGTGAGCTCGACAATGAATATATGTAAAACTGATCACTGAAATAGACCTCTGTTACAGCAGAAATAAATGACGCACACAGTCCAAGAGGGCTGTCAGTTGGTTGCTTTATATTGTAGCAGAGCTATAGTTTGTGTTCAGACCTCTGATGCTAAACAGAATATTGATAATGCTTTTATGAGGATTTTTCTGCTTTGTTCTCCCCACCCCCCCTCCCCAAGATACTATATATTCAATCACAATACTGTACTGTCATGTATTACTGTATTAATAATACTGTACTGTCATGTATTGCTGTGAAGCTTCATGAAGCAACATGGAATTTACATATAAATTTAAACGGAGATTTTCTCTTTGAAAAGCAGAGATAACTTCTGCAAGTGTAATACTACTGTTAAATGCTACCTCTGAATGACTTGAACAAATCAGGGTAGTAAAGAAAATCCTCTCAGGATTTAGACTGTACTTCAATTGCAATACTAGTCTGTTTGCTGGGAAATACCATAATATTCTATTTCTGCTTGAAACAATTATTTCTGAGTAGCCAAATTCTATGAAATCACTGGAAGTTTAACAGGAACAAGAGACATCTGAAAAACTGGTATTGTGTACAGTCCCAGTCATGGGAACCATGGTGAATTCATAACTCTTGTTAGGCTGGTACAGTGCGTGACAGGACTAACTTCAGCACTCCACAATTCAAATTCAATCCTTTTCTAAATCCCTTGGAATCAGTGTATTTACAGTGGTGTAAAGCTGGAACATCACAACAGTGAAACATACATTTTCATTTGTTTACCCATAGCTATATATGAATGGTGCCTACTGACTCCTGTGAGACCCCTGAATAGTAATTCTAGGATTGGATTTGTCTTTTAATTGTTTTACCTCTATTTCTGAAGTACATTCAAAATGAACTGAACATTTAAATAATTCTGTAAAGTGCTGGTTCTTCCAAGGACCATTTGAATCCCTTTGTTGTTGGCTTGGGGACAGTAATGTTGGTCTGATAACAGTAAGTTCCTTTACTGTCAAGATTTCAAGCATACTTCTTGATACACTGAGGCTTTTTGCAGGTGTTTACAGCATGTGAGATAATATTAGTTCAGGAATACAGTTGTAATTTTAGGTATGCATTAGTAGCTTTCTGCATGCTCTGCAAAGTCACGGTAGGTAAAACTTTTCAAGGCACCTAATTTGATTACTCCCATTCACTCCTAAGCCCCTTATTATCTTTTTTCTTTTTTTTCTCCTTTCTTCTGAAAATGCTCCTAGGCACCTTTGTCTGTCCTTAGTGAACTAAGTAGTTTCAAAGAAATCCAGTCAATGGGAGTTATGCATCTAAGTCACTTGATCCTTGGTAATCTAAGGAGCTAGGTGTGGTCATGATGTGTATCATTTCACTTCATTTTGAAGCGCTTGGATCTGTGGCAGGTGTTCACAAGCGTTCCCTGGCTCTTGCTTCCAACTGCTGATGAATATTTTTATTTTTTGTAATGGTTCTGTAATGTAAAAGCAGGTACCAGAACACGGTATCCATCCTTTGGTAAATGGCCTGATGAGACAAGTGCTTATCACTATGTGTAGAAGGTAAACACAGAGGTGCTCTTCTCAGTGAAGATGGCAGCAGCTGTGGGCATGCAGAGTAGAGGAATATTAGGCATCTCTGTCATTTTACTGACGTGTTATTTGGCAGCTACAGACTTGCTCACCCTTAGAGAGATTGTGGGATATTACCAAATACCAATTCAGATTCTGGAAACGCAATTCTACTTTGGTAGCACTGTAGGCACTTGAACAGTTATGGCTTTACCCTTTGATCGTCTTTGGTAATTTTACAGATTCAGAGACTCACTTAGGTAGGAAAAGGCCTTTAAGATCAATGAGTCCAACCATTAACCTAGTATTGCCAAGTCCACCACTAAACCATGCCCCAAAGCACCACATTACACGTCTTTTAAATACCTCCAGGAATGGTGACTCTGCCACTTCCCTGGGCAGCCGGTTCCAATGTTTGACAGACCTTTCGGTGAAATTTTCCCTAATACCTGTTCTAAACCTCCCCTGGTGCAACTTGAGGCCATTTTTTCTTCTCCTATTGCTTGTTATTGGGGAGAAGAGACCAACACCCACCTTGCTACAACTTCCTTTTATTCTTTCTCTTACTTTTCTCTTTAGACTTTGCTCATGCTCTGATGTTTAGAAAATGCACCAATGGCAGGCGATTAGCCCATATTTGTCTGAAGATCTGTGCATGTGTGTACATTGAATAATGCTACTCAGGATGCTGCTGAATACGACCCTCCCTAGCCAACTCTGTACTTAGGTCTTGCAGAATCAGTGCTTCTGCGTGCCCTGGGTGTGTCAAACTAGCTAGTTAATCTTGGCTAGTGTCCTGGTTAGCTGTTTCTTCTGACCCAGGTAAAACAGGTGGGTACAAACTAGGACTGAAAACTTCGTAACTTCAACTTTATGGTTGACCTCTATGATCTTAAAGGTCTTTTCCAACCTGAATGATTGTATGATAATCGGAGTCTTCGGTACACTGTGGGGAGAAGCATTTACACCATCTAACATCAGTGCCCAAGTTAGATTTCTGATGGAGTTTAAATATAAAGCCCTCCTAACTTATATGTTTAAGTTATATGTCTTAATGTTAAGAGGTGAAATATCCTTCCCCACCAACACACTGTGTTTAATAAAGTAGGTATTGATAATAATTTCTCGCACATATATTAGTAGGTTTGTAGACATAGGCTCAAAATAATTTGTATTTTTTCTATAATTTGAGCAGCTTATCAGATTTTTCTACATTCTTAATTTCTCAGCACAGTTGTGTTTCATAGTTATTTCCTGAAAATTATTTCCTTTTTTTTTGGTTGGGTTTTTTTTTGTTTGTTTGGTTTTTTGTTTTGTTTTTTTTGTTTTGTTTTTGACTGGGAAAAAATATTAGCCATGGTAACCGCAATAAACATGTTTGTATAGCTAATGGTAAAACTTCTATCAAATGGGGTTTGTGTCCTTAGCTGTCAGGGCTGAAGAAGATGAGTAGTTAACTGAGTAAGTAATGTGTAACATTATCATTGACGGAACATTTCTTACCATTAAGCCTTCAAACTCTTACTCAGCTGTCAACACATGGGCACTTTCTGGAGCCAAATTCTCTCATGCTGTGCACTGCCTGCAGCTCGCCTGAAGCTCAACTTTGACTAAAAGTGTTGATTTCGCTTCTTTTAGCCTTGTTCTCATTTAGCGTTAAAACCTGCTTAGAGTTTGCCTTTTATTCTGTAAAGTACACATGCATGTGTCATCCCTCGCACACTTCTGATGTGAAGTTAAGGCGCTCAAAAGATATGCCTGTAATCTTAATGAATAATTGATTAGAAAGGAGTCTGGCAGTGTTAATTGTGAGGTGCAGCTGAGTGAATGCCAAAACAAAAGCTCTTCTAAATGTTTCCGAAAACCTTGTAAAGTCTTTAGCATTGAGCAACAGGGTCAGTGCACTGAAGTGGAATTTAAAGGAGGCTCTTGAATGTAATGGATTTTGACTTCCCTTTGTCATGTGCCTCAGTGCATCATTGATTGAGCACTCATTTGTTAAATCAGCTGTATTTTTTGCCATTTGTCAGAGCATAGACACTTACTGCAGCCTTTTTCCCTTTAACCACGAGTTTCTTGTCTTAATAAATCACAGGCGTAAATTAGTTTTTATCTAAGGTGGTCAATTTTTCAAGCAGAGAGGTGTGTGAAGCTGGTCACAAGGAGACACATTGTGAGCTTTTATTTTCTTAACTATTAGAAGGAAAGGGAAAGACCAGGGATACATTTTAGCTGAAACATCGATAATTCATGTCTTTAAATTCAGCTCCCAGCAAAATGGTCAGAAATGATTTTATTTGGGAAGCTTTAAATGATATGCATTGAAAGAGCAGTTCAAGGTAACCACTGTTCAGTCAATTCTTTAAGAAATGAGCAAAGGAAACCTGAGGGTTAAGGAACAAGCAGCGTACTGTACGTTTGCAGTGATGAGAGATGCTAACTGATTAGTGGAAAGGCTAATTACCTGGAGTATGCAGGAGCACTGTAGGTGCCGTGCATACCTGATTAGAGCTCTGACAGCAGGGCAGAAGAAAGAAGACCTTGAGAATGTGCCAAAAATATCCCTTTATATAAGCAGATGCTATTACCCTTGGAAGAGAATAGTCACTTATCTGGAATGGTTATTGCTGCTAGTAATAAGTATTCTATGGATGGGCCATCAACTTCTGAGAAATGTACATGTACGGTATTTAATACAGCAATTACTTGTCAAATCTGGAAATGTTCATCTTGATGCTTTGTGCTTGCTGAATAAATGACCAAATCAGATTTATTTGCCAATTGTCATTGCAGCTCAGGATCTAAGTGAGTAGTCAGTAGTTGTGAGAGACTGAAGACAAGCTAATGTTTGGAGTTTTTTCAATGTTGATGCTAGTAGTGAAGTGAGAAGGTGTTTCTTGGTCTCATCAATAAGTAAGAGTTTTTTAAAAAATGCATATCTATGACCAAAAAATGCAGAGAACCTCAGTGTATAGACTTAAATGTTAGGTACACTTGGAAGTCAGCTCTTTGGAGGATTGTATTTTTAATCTTTTTGGGAAAGGTTTTGAGGAGGGGGAAAAAAAGAAGAGAGGAACAGAAAGTAAAGAGCCTTGAGAAGACTAAGAAAGAGAAAAGCCAGTCATTATGACAGAAGAATTTAAAGCTTCTCAGTAACGTAGAGTTTAGCACTGCGATTGCCTAGATACAAGTAGAGTGAAGGAGAATGAAGAAACAATCCTCAGCTCTGACACTACCTCCTTTTTTGAAACAAACCTTTCCGCAAGGTGCAGAATGGCTTTCTTTTTTTTTTTTTTTCTTCCTCCCTGGGAGGAGCTGTAAATGCCCAACACCTTCACGCTTGGTCCATGATGAGCAGCAATGTAAATTTACCACAAAGTTGCTGGCGAGTAGAATGACAGTGCATTTTCTTGTATTGTGGTGAATCACAATCAGAAATTTAATTGTGGCCATGACTTGATAAATGTGTTTTGTTTTGCTGCAGTAACACCTGCTAATATTGCAGAGGCTGTGGCCCCACCACAGCAGAGCCCCTTGCTCCTAGACCCACTTACTCTACAGGTAGCTTGCAACTTCAGCAGCTGTTTTCACTTCTGATACTGTCAGGTGCTTGGGGACAGTTTCCTTTCTTCTCTCTCTGGCTCCCTAGGCTTTATCAAAAATGTGAATCTGAAACCAAACAAAATAAAACTTCAGTCCACATCTTTGCTCAGCCCTTTACATGTACATTTTCCTGTTTTGAGTTCTTTTAAACTGCAGCTATCAGAAAGAATAAAATAGTGCATCGCCTAGTAGAGTACTGAAGTGATCATCCAAGCAATTTTCTTCTCCCTGAAGCCAGACAGCCAAAGCTTTTTATTACTGACTGACTGAACTTCCTATGTCTGTCTGTCGAGGTTGCTAGGCCACCTCCTTGTCATCATTGTGATGTTAGAGGCTTTTGATTGTAGGCAAACCAGAAATGCTAATTTAAATATAATATTTACATTTAAAAACCCCTCTTACATAAGGTATATAAAAAATAACCCAGCAGGTTTTTTGTGGGTTGTTTTTTTGGTTGGTTTTTTTTTGTGTGCGCGTGTGTGTGTCAAGCTCTAGTAGGCATCTGGCAAACTGATCCTGGAACTCTTTAGTTCATATACTGTCTCAGTAAAAAGGTGTGGTTAAAAAAAAAAATCTTTTGAAGTCTTTAGCTTGCAGCTCATTCACAGCACCAATACTGGGAACGACCATCTCAAGTTATTGTTACTTTTAGCCTACAGGATGTGTATTTCTGCTCTGTGTATGAGCTAGGCTGATGTCCTTTGTGTCTGATCCAGAAATGAGAGGGATGATGGCATTGTTGCCTTTTAATAATAAGGTCTTGATTTGCCCACTGCAGCGTTAGGCAAACCTGCATTATGTGCATTTGCGTTGCCTATAATTGCTTTATAGGTAAAAGAAACAGTTAATGTGTAATTGTAAATAAGCAAGACAATTATTTTTTGACTCATCACCTGTGTGAGAGTATGCAGCAAAACTTCAGGAAAAAAAAACCAGGAAACTGAGTCTTTTTCACATGGAAATTACACTTAGAACAAAAAGGGCTGATGATAAACTAGTGGTGAGTGAACTGGTGGGTAAGGATCCCCTCTCCGATGAAACATACTTTTCATACCTAGGCAGCCAGGAGCTGTTGTATCTCTCATTTGGAAAGTATCATCTGCAGAATGCAAGCAGAATCTGTATTTAACACCAAGGTGAGGTTATTTAACCCTTCCATGTTACGGGTATTAAAACTGCCCAGTAACTGGTAACTCTTGGTTACTAACAGCTAATACTGAGTTGGATGATAGGTTGGGTTTTGTAATTTTCAAAATGGTTACAGCTGGTAGATTGCGATGATTTGTAATGCTAATTATTAGGTTGCATATAACTGATTTCTGTTAGATCAATGAGGCAAACAGTGCATCTGAGAACAAATTCGAAAATCAGGTCAGTTTTTCATCATAGGATGGGTTAAATCTTGATACTCTGTCCACAATTTCCATGTTCAGGGTAGAGATTGCAGGCGATTTACATATTGTACAACTTCTGTGGAGAAGTCCTGTCTGTTGTCTACCAGGTGAAACGGTTTATGCAAAGTGTTAGGCACACAAAACAGATACAAGCAAATCTCTTGTTGGTTAGAAAATCCTAGAGATCTTCAGTAAAAATTAAGGATCTTCGGGATACGTTTTGTCCCTTCAGCGCATGAGGTTCTGTGAATGTGTGTGGCATGTCATTTAACTGACCAATTACAAGGGATTTAACTTTTAAAAGGAATGTATTCCACTTGTAGAACAAGAATTATTCTGGATGCAGAGGACTGGGACGTTTGGAAATTTAAGTACACAAATGGTCTAATCCTGTACCATGAACTTCCAGCCTTGCAGTGGTTCTTTGGGAAGAGCAGGGGCAAAGCCCGAGTCAGAAAGGAGCTGCCTAGGGAGCTGAGATCCCCTGAGGACAGAGTAGTCTGAAGGCTCCTGCCCTGAAAAGGGAAAGGTAGAAATATTGGATGACATCTTTTAGCTGTTTCCTTGTTTTACCTCCCGTAAAATGGGAAACACCTTCTAAGTTAGTACTGTCTTGCCATTTGAGCTCTTGGGAGCTCAAATCAAAAAAAGCCTTTCTTGTGGGGGTTGTGAGCGAAATACTTTCTCTTCATTTGGTTCCAGCCTCGCATGCCAGCTCCCTTCCCTGCCTAGGCAGTCTCTGCCAGACTAGGACTGTTTTGTTTTCAGAAACAATTTTCCCCCTCTGGAAATAATCTGTTATGTTACTGAATCAAAGATCCACATTTCAGGGCAGATGATTTAAATGCAAAGCTGGTATTCATATCAGACAGGGGAAAAGCAGGCTCCTTCTGACGGCACGTTGGAGTAGCATAACCCATACAGGAAATGGAAGGACAAAGCCAAGTTTTGTTTGCTACCTCCCCGCCCCCCCGCCTCTTTCCTTTCTTTTCCCTTTTATTTTAAACAGTTAGTTCTTTAGGTTGTCTCTGCCTGGGTTTTTACCTTTCCACAACTGACCTGCTCCAGTACCCCGCGAGTGTGCTGACTTTACCATTCCCAGGTAGACTGTGACATGCCATCTTTGCCAAAGGACACTCCACAAAAAGCTCGCTGCAGTGGATGTGGGCTTCTGTGCATGTTGCTGTACTCAACCCTATGGCAGTACCCTGTCTCTTGCTGTGCTCCAGCGATGTGGGTGATGCTGGGCAGCCCAAGAGCCTTCCTAGGTGGCTCTCCTGTCTGCTTGCAAGGGCAGATGGTAGATGTGAGCCAGGCGGTGTGCACTTTTGTGGAGCTGAGTTTCGGGAGGTGAATTTTCCTCGGACCTGCCAGCTTAAAATCAGTGTAGACAGAGCTCTTTTGATGTGACAGCACTGTAGATTCAACCAGTTTCCTGCATGCTTCAAAGCGGTTGTCAGTTTCTTCGGCAGGTAGAGTGAGCGATTTAGGATGCTGTGCTGAGGGACAGGCTGCTCGAAGCAGTACCTTGGCCAGTAGGTCATCTGTGACTGGAGCACACAATTGAACAAACGCACCATTCTTTTGTCTTGAATGTGAGATCTGCATCTGTATCTAGTGAATAACATGAAAAAAATGAACATCTTTGAAGCAGATGGTTAAAAAAAAAAAGAATTACAAGATACTCAGACTCGTGTTGCATTGATAACAAGAATGAGGGGGGGTTTGGCCTATTCTACTACATGTGAACAAACCCCTGCATTTTCTTGTTGCAGATGTGCGTACTGAGCACATGAAAATGTGTATTAAGCAGATTGTGTACTCCACGGGAATATCCAGAACAACCCAGAAGTTTCATGCTGTCAGTCCTGTGTTTGGACAGTAACTACAAGAGGAGTGGCTGAGCACTTGCGAAACCACAAAAACATGTCAGTAGGAGAAAAGAAGCAGTTTTTATGGATTGTATAGAATTGGTGAAATGAATAATAATCAATCTAGTCATGCTGAAGTACATTTGGAGTTAGAATTGAGGAACAAATTTTCTGCTATAAAATAATTTGGTAACTCTTTAAGCAGAATCAAGTTTCTTTTGTATGTAAATTATCTTAATTTAATCAGTTAATTTAAACAGAATCACATTTCTGTGATTTGGGGTTTTTTTAACCTTAGCTTGCTATAGTGTGTACTTGTAATTTTTGAGGCAGTTATTATCTGCCCCAGAAAGGTGGTTTATGGTCCTTTTTCCTTATTCACAGTCATTAATAACATGTTCAACCCATGAATGTTCAGCGATTTATGCACAGTTCAGTTCAACTGAGTATTATAGTATCCCATTCTAACCATACAAAACAGTTATCACAAGATAACATTAGGTCAGAACACACAGTAGGCTGTTTAAATTGTATTATTGATTGCTACTTTGAAGATTTTCCTCAGTTGTGTTTAAACCGTGTGCTTTTCTTTGCTACTGGCTTCTAGAAAAGATGGCCTGGCAATATAATTTGAATTGAGATGTCTTGCTTTTGATGCCTGGTTGAAAGTAAGTGCTTATATAGTTTCATTTCTTATACAAATCACCTAGTTCCAGGCTTTTGAAGACAAGGCTGTATCTTCAGTTACATCTTCCGAAGTGGAGAATGTTTACTCATTTACTATGGAAGTTAATGTTTTGATTAATTTCACTAATGCAGGACTTATTCTAGAATTTCTGCAGATGTAGAAAGCAAGCAAGATTTGGGTTTACAGCTGGGTTTTCAATTAGTTTAGTTTGTGTCCTGTAGACATTTTGTAGTCTGCCACCCACCCTCCCCGGGGGGTGGATTGGTAGTGTACCAGCTGGTGTGTTCTGTTACTAAAATGTGAGATAATCACTTCTGTAAGACTACAGTCCTAATGTCTGTAGAACTGTTTGGAACATTGAAAAGAAAGAATAGATACAAGAATCACCTCTTTTTTTTTAAAAAAAACATTATCAACTCATTTTTAGGATCTGCATATTTTTTAATAAGGCCGTTGCTTTCGTTGACTGTGTGTATATCTGTTTGCATGCATTAAGTTTCCTCTTCAGGAACAATTTTATTTGGGACTGAACTAGCTGGATTCCTAGGAAGACAAAACCATTTTTTTCTTCCCTCTATTTAAACCGTGGTATTTGACTCCTCTTGAGTATGTATTCATTATCTTAAAATAGAAACAACCTCCCCTCTCTGTGCTCAGAATCAACATTATTGTTGAATTCCCAGGCCTAGGAGAATACTGGTTGCATTACAAACAAATAATTTTCCATTCTGTATGGTGGAAGAAACTGTCAATTAGTACAAAAAGGGTTAATCATATTAATCCTTTCTAAATACCCCTTTGTTTTGTCTGTCCTATGTTTGCAAAAGAAGACACAATCAAATGGCAAACCTGTGTTTTTGTCCCTTTTCAAAAATCCCTGACAAGCCCATGACACAGGCTACTGCTGTAGCTGTACATTTCTATTCATTATTGATGACTTGGGGCCAGGCAGGCAGCACAGAACACAAGCAATATAGATTACCATATTGGGGGCTGGGTTTCGGGGGGTTTGTGTATACGTCTGCGTGCACACACACGTGTGTGTGCATTTTGGTTGGGTTTGGCCTTTGAAATAATTCTGACAGGAAATCATATTTGGAAATAATAGTGGAAACACATCGAATGAGCTTTTTGATACATTTCAGTAAAACAGCTCAGGGCACTTAGACTAAAGGAGAAAAAGAATGTATGAGTGAGCTCACTCTCAACCTAATTATTAATAGCTTAACTTTCCAGCAGACTTGGAAATGATCCTGCAGGGTCCTGAGCATCATTTACCCCAGGGGATGTGGAGGGCATTTCTCACCTTACCGAATGTAGTTAGCACCTTGGCTGATGAGACGTTTTCCTGGCAAAACCAATGTAAGCTGTCTAATTTATCTATAACAATAATTGTAGCTGAACTATGCCATTGGTTTGATTTAAGGAGGGGATGGTATCTCATTTCATGGATACCACAGACCAAACCCACGGTTTGGGTGAGTGTGAGAATCATGACAGCACTTCAGTGGTTTTAAGTGGTATTCCTGAACAGCAGGTCACCAAGAGACCTTTGCAATGCTAAGAAAGTGTTTTACTACTACCGATTCATAATTAATCCTTAGAGGTTTTTATTGGCACAACACTCCTGACCATTATATAAAGTTTTTATTTTCTTCCATATGTCAACGCAGGGTTGTACAGCGCTTTGTATTTGCACTGTTTGAGGTTCTTGAAAACTTGAAGGAAAATGAGGGAGATAGGAGTTCATTTAAACATAGTGTTTATGTTAACAAGATGAAATGTGCTTTGGTTCATATATTGATGGTGTATTTATACAGAAACTGCTCTACTTAAATAGTTTTCAGTTACAAGGAAAGCTAGAAATAAGTAGAATCAATTTTGATAACTGCTTGTAACTACTCATTTCTGTAGTATTTGTCATAGCTTTTCTCTTAGCTTTGTGTACCTTTTCCCTTATGCTTCTGTTTTCTTTCACACAACTGATTATCATGGCAGGAAAGGATAATTCATAGTTTAGGTAGTTCAGAGTTTATTGTGTTAAAATATTTTTTTTAAAAAAACATTCAGTGGAATAAAATACTGCGTGCTAGTGGGTGATTGGGTCCACCTCGTAAGGAAGGACAGAAGAGGCTTGTAGGGACCTTGCCCTGTTGGCTCTCTGGCTTCAGACATCACTATTTCAATTCTGTTTACATGTAGAACCCTTTAAAGCCTGGTGTAGAGCATAAAAACTGCTTTCTCTTGTTTTGGGAAGGAGAGGTGAGAAGTCATCCCAGTTGGAAGAGGGGCATTTGGCTATTCCAAAAAGCAGTGTCAGTGAAAGCAGAATGTTTGCTTACCATTTCTATGGTCCTGGTTTCTCTTCTTGTGGCTCAGTACTCCTTAATGTATTTCAAAATGCGAAGTGAACTGTATGGCTAATTTAACAGTACAACAACTTCTGTTTTAGGAAGAGGTTCTTTTCCCTGGAAGGTCCCACAGCACCATCTAGTGTGCCATCCTTTCGTATTGCCAGTGGTCTTGTGATGGCAGAGATGCTGAGGCTGGCACCTTTTGCTAGTAAAGTCATCTTAGTTATTAAAATTAGGATTTGCTGGTTACTCGACATAGATCCAAAACCAGGAGAAATTTAGATCCTTTGTAACTTTCTTCTGCAGGAAAACAAACTTAAAAATTAGGTGGAAAAATAACTTTTCTTCTAAAACGTGTTAACTGCACTTCTGTTTTCTGCGTACAGAACAAAGGAGAAATTGTGGTATGTCCTTAACACTGCACTAACATACCTTTCATCTAACGCACATTCCGAAGCACGTAACAGTGTTTTGTTATATCCTTATTGTACATTAAACCCTTTATTGAGAAAGGGCCATGCCCATACCTACAGATACCCTTACTACAAGCTGTGTGTCTTTCCTCCTCAGTCCCATTGGGGTCATGCTGTGTGGTGTGGGAACCTGCCTGCACTGTAGAAATTACAGGATTGCGTTGAAGTGATTTTTGCAAAGACAAGGGGATCGGTCTGAAAAATGCATGAGTGTGGATGATGGAGAAGTTCCTTTTTCGCTTTTATTCCACTTCTAGGGGAAGGCACGCCTCATGGCAAGGTATAAATTCAATTCCTATGCTGACATACAGAATTATAGTGATCTTGTTCTCTGCTGACACTGCATGAGAAATAAATTTGAATAGGAACAGGCTATGGTTTAATGAGCTGGAATTTGGAAAAGTATTGCGCATATGAAGAAGTTTTAAAATATCCTCATGGAGGTGGGAGGTAAAGGAAAGGAAGAAAGTCTTGAGGCCAGGAATGGTGGTCAGCAATAAGCAACCGAAGAAGAAATGGGAAACAGTTGGAGCTGCAGGCTCGGCAGTATCATTGAATGCAGTGAAGATGTTAACAAGACGGCTGACTGGAACGTGTTGGCTCAGAGAGACAACAAAAAGTTGCAGGAAGGTGTAACAAGTTTGAGTGGGGAATATGGCTTGATCCCACTCTAGACACGTGAACAAAGGCTCACCAAAATCTCCTCTGGTCAGGCACAGCGCTGCGGAGCTGCTGCAGTAGCAGGAGGTCGCAGTGCTTGCAAAGTATGGCCAGAAGCAGTTTCTCCAGAAGCAACCCCCCACCTATTGTAGGAGCTATTCCATGCGCTGGCAGACAGCTCCCATCAAACTGAATTTCATTTAGGTTTTCTTAAAATAATTGCTGATATAGGTTATGAGGTTTCAGGATGTTTGATGAAAGCACTCATTTCCAACTCTGATTCAGACTTTTGTTGTATTTTGTGCACCATTCCAGATACTATCCCAGTATCAGCTGCAAAGCCCCAAGAAGTTTTTATAGTTGCTTTGAAACTTCAGGGTCCTTACTACTGTGTTCTGAACTATTCTGTTGCTGTGTGAGAAGAAAATGTGTGATGTGCTGAAGATGCCCTCTGCTGGGAAGCCAGGCAAACTAGGCTTATATGGAGTTTTACCTTTCTGAAGTACTCTTTTCCTACTCTTGGCTTAACTCTCAATCTGATACTGGAACCTCAACCTTACTGAACAAAATACTTTCTCTTTTTGGCTTTATTCTTTACACTCAATCTGTAACAAGTATAATAGTGTTACTGCCAGTAGTTCATATCACTTTATTTCTTAGTTTCTAGGTTCCGTTGTGTTGGAAGAACCAAATTCTGGCTGCATTGCTTTTCATTCTGTTTTGATTTCATACTTGCAAAAAATATGTGTGAGGGGAACATCTGCAATTAGTAATTATTAATAGATAATGAAAATGCTTTTGACCTCTACTATTATCTGGTGCTAGTGTGCTTTTTAATATTACTTTCCCTTTTTTTCCCTTTTCTTTCTTTTTTTTTTTCTTCTTTTTTTTCCTTTTAAAAAAAAAATTTCCCTTCCCACAGTAGAGGCCACGGGGTTGACACAACATAGCATAGGTGGTATAATGTCTGGAATAATTCACAGTAATCCCACAGCTGATATGAAATCTGGTTTATTTTGTCCCCTCTGATAAAGCAAAAACCATTTGGACATAGTGCTTCTAATTTTACGGTTTTGTTACCAAAATCCAATATTG
Source organism: Ibycter americanus (assembly GCA_035590275.1). NCBI lineage: Eukaryota > Metazoa > Chordata > Aves > Falconiformes > Falconidae > Ibycter > Ibycter americanus. Next base: position 14,364,322 of record JAVJGI010000001.1, on the reverse strand, counting down.
GCCTGATTGGATGAGTTGCAGCTATTGTTGTGGTACTTATTTATAATTATAGTTGAATTAGGGTTATGTAGAATTGTATTTTCAATTTTATATTGTAGTTCCTTGCTTTGCTGTTGTACAGTATTTATGAATTCAACAAAAATGTGTGAATGTAACTTCATGCCCTTTTCACTGTGTTTTTAGATTTTTCCTTTTATTTATTATGGGGAGGATGAGTGTATTTAGCATCCTAAAAAGCATCAATTCGTAAGTCTTTGTTTCTTCCCAGCATTCAGATCAGTCATTTGAGATAAAGCAGGACAATAAAGAGGTAAATTACATATTTTATTCTGAAGTCCTACAGTTGAATAAGCCATCTCAGAACCAGCAATGTCACTGTCGTAGCTGGCAGAAAAGGGACGTGAGGTAGGAGACTTTTAAAGGCCTGTGTTTTGCACCTGAAATGATTTTGAAAATAATTAAATTGGAAGACAAAAGGCAAGTGATTATTTGGCATCAGGAGCTTCTGTGATGTCCATGGGGGAACAACACAGGGATGTTGAAGTTGCATCATGGGACAATGACTGAAATTACAAGCACACCAGAAAGTGCAGTTCCAACTTAATCTCTGAGTTTGCAAGAGATAAAACCCAAAAACTTATGTCATTTACATGGACATGAAGTTTGAAAGGGGTGAAAACCTATGTTTCATTGTGGAAATCTAGTTCATCTCATTCAACAAAAATATGTCACCTGCATTGTCAGCTTTAAATAGGAACAAATGTACAGCACAGTTTGCTTAGCCATGCTTACACAAATACTAGAAACTGTTTAAAGAACCCAGAAAAATGTTGTCTCAAATAGGCTCCTGCAGCCACTTGGTCCAAATACTAATGTGCTGAGAAGTTTTCCAAACGGCTTCAGTTTACAGGCTTGAAATCATCATGTTAAAATGGTTTCGTACTTGAAAACTGAGATATGGAAAATTCACAGTTGCCTATGCAAGCCTGTTATCAGGCCCTTCTCTGTTATGACCCCTCATCGTGCAGCACATGCTGATGGTTTTGCAAGAGCTTGCCTAGTCCCAACCTGACTTTTAGTGGTTTTTGCTCTTCTGGTTTGGAATGAAGTAAGTCTATTTAGTGTAGGGGTTTTTATCTTGTTCTGTGGTATCTGTCGAGGGGTTCTGCGTGGTTCCAAAGAAGGTAAGCAGGGACAAGTGGAAGAAGGGAGAAGGCAACTGATTTCTGAGGATCTTGGCTGGTTATCTAGGTATGTGAAAGCCTTGTTTCAGCGGGAGTCGTCATTCTTTATATGATGTCTAAATTTAAGATTACTGCAGAGCAGTTTGGCATGGGACTATACTTTAACTTAGTTTATTCAAGAGGATGCTTAATGTGGTATCACAGTGAATAAGCAACATCTTACACAGGTGTCATGTCGCAGTGTGGAATTGTGGAGCTGTGACCAGTCTGAGGGGTGAGGTAGGGGGAAGTCTTTTACTCCTTCATTTGAGTAGACTGAGAGTTGGCTTTCAGTGCTATCGTGGTCTTTATAATCTCTGTCATGTTCTTGAAAACACTGAACAGTAAGCTTTTTGACCTTTAGAAGACCCCACTTTTTTTTTTTTTTTCCCTATTTGATGATACCGATGTTTTGAGAACATCTGTTTATCTGTATTCTCTCAGAACTTTAGTACTAGCTGCCTATTGCTCACAAATGTACCTAATTCAGGCCTGAAGTACTTTTCTAGATGCAAGGTTCTGTTTTTGAAATATAAAACATTATAAAGTTGTCTGCAAATTCGTCAAAAAATAAAGTAAAATATATGTATTTTTTTAAAAACACACATCCAAGCACAAAAGCAAGGAAACAAAAGATCTAAGAAAAAATAGAAGTAAATGTTTCAAGGCAAAGTCTGTCTGTCATGTAACCAGAAAAAGTGCACAGATTTTGGTGGGGGGCGGCAGGCTGAGTTTTTTTAATCACTCTTTCTTTCCAAAAAGTGCCAGTGACTCTTGAAATAAAGCCATGTGAGAAATACTGCTGTACACAGATGAAGATTGAGTTTCAGTTCTCATTTATGCTTGTCTCCTGATATCCAGAGTTCATGGTAATTTTTCTCGCACTTTACCATATCAGTAGTAATGGAAATGCTGTCTAGTTAACTTTTTACTAATCTTTATTCAGTTCGTAACATAACGCTGCTTACGCTTTTGCTCCTTTTGTGTCCTGCTCTGATGAAGCATTCAAGAACATCTGTAGATTTAAGCACGAGTAGATAATGGATTTCGGAAAATACACATTTGTTCAAAACATTGATTACAAAAACCTGGTTTTTTGTCTTTCTAGCCCTACTTAAGACAAATCAGACATGACTTTGGTTAAGGGTTTTTTTTCACTAATAATTGCCACATGCGTGTTATACTGATGACCTGTAAGAATGAAGAAAAATTGCATGGGAAATTTGTGGGTAAAGGAAACGAAGGAAAGTTCACATGTATTTCATGCCTCATTACCATAATCCTTACTCGTCTTCTACCATGTGTCCTTCTGGATCTGTGCCCACCTTCCTCTTACTATTTGCATAATTTCTTAATGATTTGCCATCATAGTTTCAAATCCATTATGTTACTTCCTTTTGCTGTCTGATTTGGCAGCCAATTACATGTATTGATTCTACATATTCTTTTGGAGAATAGACACTTTTTAATATCTGCTCGACAGCAATGCTGTACTGGATGAAACCTATAGAAAACCTCTTAACATCTTTACCTATACAAGGCAAGTAACAATTAAATGATCTTCAAGTATGTCATTGCTGTTAAAGTGTTTATGCACGTGCTCACACCCACAAACCTGTATTTAAGCTCTCTTAATTATGATGTTTCATGATCTTTGCTGTAAAAAGAAATGTGTTTAACAGTTATCTGACTATTCAGACATTTGTGTTGTATCAGTTTCTCAGGTCAGACTGAGATTTTTTTCTTCCCTTTCCACTAAAATCATTGAAATATATTCAGTCAGTCTTTCACATCAGAGGTGTAAATGGATTTTTTGAAAGTTTTTCTGCTGATAGCAAACGGCAGTCACTTTACAACTTTGACTCCGTTGTGGGCAGCAGTCGGAAAGCTTAACACTCCACCCGAACTTTGAAGATGCTAAAACTGTGTAATGACCTTGCATTCTCAAGGGCAGATGCTCAGCTTCAGCTGGAAGTGCTAATCTACAATCTGTTTATCTCCATACTCTATGTATTTCACAGCACTTACCTGGAAAGCAAGGCAGGGAGAAGCATAGTCAAATTCAGTTATTTTTTCCTCTCTGATGGTGTTAATGTCCAGCGGACTTAGAAACGATAGTATTTTTTAAATTTTTTAACTCCCTTTGTGCTTTTCATCCTGTCATAGTCTAAGAAAGCAGCCACACAGCCTTGAGATGCATCACATAATGCTTATGAGCATATTGAGGAGCATGTTTCTATTGAAGAGGTAATGTGTTGAAGCAAGCAGTGTGCGCAAGGAAAGGTAGAACCTTTTCTTAGACAGATATACTGTAGTCTTGTAAACCCTTCTTCAAATCTGGAACAGAAGCCTGAAAAGAAGGGCTTTTGCACATAAAAGAACATCAGTATTTTCAGGTAACATATAGATGGGCTTTACATGCCCAAAATTTGTTCTTTACCAACTCTTATCACTTGGTCTGGTAACAGATTTCCCTCCCCTAACAAATCTTGCCTTGCTTGCACCCATAAACCATCACAGTCACCACAGCACCACTGATTGAAAAAACCCTTTGGTTTTAATGTAATCCCAGTGGTTTTTCAGACAGGCGCTCCTTATCAAAATAAAACATTAACATCAAATTACTCTCATTCAACAACAGCATCTATTTTTTAATATGAACTTGTCTGTTCTGTCAGGTAGTTTTTAGCTTCCCAGGGAATTGCGTATGTGTTGTAAATGGGAGAATTCAACCTTGTAAATAATTTCTGTTGTGAGGCAACAGGACACTTGCTTCTGATTATGAAGATCACCAGGTTTAATAGCAAAATTTTGGAAATAACTGCTAGAATTGACCTTTTGAATGCTGGGTCTTCAACAAGCTCAGTCAGGAATCTATTTATTTTGTATACCAGGATTCTCTTGCTCTCCACTTACAGAATTATGAAGAAGTGTTACCGTCACAGAAGTAAGGTTTCCTTTTGTGACATATGCTTTAAGTTAGCAATGGCTGTTGCCCATTGTGTTAATGTCACTAAGCTTCTAAAGCAAATACATACCAAGTCCCAGGTCCAATCCTAAAGAGGAAGGATACCACGCTTTATTTGTCAACAAGATAAAGGGGAAGGTTGTTTTGTTCTGGTTTTTTTACCTTTGCATTTTTTGGTAATGTATAAAAGTGCCATGAAATGTACTGAGTCATGAAGCGCGTAAGAAATGACTAATAGTGCTGAATCAATTCTTTCAGATTGAGAGGAGAGCTGGCTGTACTCACCAGCTGGCAGCGTGCTGTCTTCTCCCTACACTCAATGCTTGTTTGGAGTGCAGGATGCTTTTGATGTATTGCCTCCCACTCCATCCATGCTCCTCTTTGCTGATGCAAAGGTCTGAAGGTGGAACCCTGCTGCAGTGGTGCTCTGCCATCCCAAAATTACAGGATTCTTAGGCAATACTCTGGCGCTTGGTAGTATTTGAGCTGTGCAGTGTAGTTGTCAGTGGGGAAAGGGGAAAAAGGAGAAAGGCTGGCTCACGTGTTCTTAGTGGTAAAGCTGGAGTTTGTTAATTCTGATGAAATGACTGCGTTGCATCTACATTCGACAGATCTTACTGTCAGTTCTGTGTTCTAAGCATCACAGATGCTATTGTAGACAAGTGTCAGTTCAGCTCTTGGTGCCTCCTCCCTTCCCCAACTTTTGTTTCTTCCTCTACAGCCAGTATACTTAACACCTATATTTCTTCATAACTGTTACCTGCATTTTGGTCTAGGCCTCCTTGTAAACAGTGAGTGACTCCCTGAAGCAATTCTTGTTGCATCTACGTCTTCTCTTTCTGGTTTTTTATGATCTATCTCAGCTGTGACATTTGCAAAAAGATAAATGATTATGGATAGCTAGGCTGTGGGGCAGTCAGATATGGCATATATTATTTATTTCAAAATATATTTTTAAATTCTGCAGAGCCTTCAAATTGCACAGCTTAACTGTTGCCTCCTCAGTCCTTCTTGTCTGCTATCATTTGTGGCGTTTACTTGTTGCATTTTGTTTTAAAAGCACAACAGGAACTCTCGGTGTCAGATGGGCTGTTTGGATTCATGACTTTTTGTGGACCCAGAAAGCAAATACAAAACTAGTAATATAGTTTTTTCTTTATATTTGTTTCCAAAAGATTGAAGTAAAGCTGTGTTACTTTCTCAGGGTTAAATGAAAAGCAGGGGACAACTGCCTTTTTTTTTTTTTTTTTTTTTTAACCGTTTTTTACTTGGAGCTAAAATCAGAAAATAAGCATCCTTTTAGATGGATGTGAGCAAGTTTTGGATTTTTGTCCTTCAAACAAGAATGTTTGTGAACAGCTGAAATACTAGTTATTCTTGAGACATATCTGGATGAGCATATCTGGTATTGGCTTAGAGAAGTTCTGCGCAAGCTTTGTGAATTAGCATGCATTAAATGATAGAATAATTTTATTGAGCAATAATAAAATATTGAATTCAGATGGAAGGATGATGGGGAATTGCTCTTTGCAGCTATGAAACTGATGGATGTCATGTTAACTCCCAACCCAAACAACTCATTTTAGGATTTGCTCTCATGGAACTTAAAATCCTCTATTTTGTCCAATCATCAGCTTTAAACCTCTTCCTTGTCAGTGAAGACGACAAATCTTTTTGCTTGCATCTGCCTGGGGGATGTGGAAAGCTGAGGTGGTCCTGTGTGATTAAATTAGATGAAAGACTTGCCTTCTACCAGTGAGACGCAAAGTCTAATCAAGTGAAATGAGTTTTGAGATCTCAGCTCATTTCCTTGGGGAATATCAGTTTACATTACACAGTCGTGACACCTAATTCATCATGGTTGATGCAGCTTTTGCTCAGGAGAGGACCTGGGACTGGGTAGCATGGGACTGGATCACAAGTCTGCCCCTAAGGAGGAGCAACTTAGTGAAGTTAAGATACAGCGTAGTGAAGAGAGAGCTGCAATATGTTTTTTAAAATAAATTATCTAAACTGTATATTGGATCTTTTAGAATGGAGGCGCATAGGTGCAAAGTGGGGAAAGCTAGAGGTAAGAAAAGATACTTTGTACTGTGTATAGTTTATAAAATGACAGGCATACAGATGTTAAAGAACATGCACAGTGAGGAACAGAGTTGAACTTCTTGTTACTTAATTTCTATGATGTTGAATGATGTTTGTGTATTTCCATGCACTAAGGTACAAGGAAGTAAAGGCTATTCTGCTTCCCTGACTAACAGACCATTTTCGTTTGTTTCTTCCAGGGCATTGTAATAACTCCACTTCTGCTTTTGCTTTTTGTAAGTATCTTGATCTTAAAATGTCTTTTTACTGGGTAATCTTGCACGTATTAGACCGTATATTTAGGATATAAATTTGGGTGATTTAACAATGCTTAAATAATGAAGATTTTTCTGGTCAGTATTTGAAATAAGCTGCCTCCCAGAAAGACCATCAAAGCGTGTCCCAGTGAATGCAAACACTGCCTGCACCTCATTCTGAGAGGACCAAACCCCATTGTTCTTGCTGAATTATAAAACCATATGGTATTAGGCTGGGTAAAATACAAACGCTTGCCAGGTAAGGTGATCACTCAGGAGATCTCTTGGAGAGCTTTCACATACAGGAGCTGGACAAGATCATACTAATCCAAAATGGATGACAGGCCAGTTGAGAAAGCACTGTTCAGATGAACCGAGCCTTGCTCTTGGGCATCTGAGCCCATGGGTATTTTTGTGGTAGAAGCTAGTGACATAGCAGCAGCAGCAGCAAGACAAATTACTGGAGCCCCTGTGTATCCCTAAACGTGATGCTGCTTCATTCCTGTTAAAGATTTCTTTTTCAGTCGTTACATCTTCAGTCAGGGCCTTGGTTCCTTGCAGTTCATAGTAGAAGAGAAAGGAGAAGACAGAGTTTTATTTTCATGCTTTATAAAGATATGGGTATTAGCATACAATGAAGGCTTTAATAGATGGATAGCGATGCTTTAGTAAGTCCCTTGTCAGTTAGAAAGTCTTGGTGCTTGAGGATTTGCTGGCACAAATGCTATGGTGTGGTACAAGTTACTGAGGACTGTGGCTTTGTGAAGAGCAGGGAAATCGGCTGAAACGCTTCAAGGATTTCAGGAGAGGTATATGTTGTCTTTTATGTTTATCTTACTAATTGCGTTGTATGTAAGCTAGCACACTGGAAAAGGGGGGTAAATGTGAAGTTAGTCTGAAACAATTTGTAAGTGGCATGCAAGTGGCATGCTGTTTATAGTAGGGATGCTCGAGCAGCATATGTACTGTATACAAATATAGCAGTGTCTACTAAACTGGGGTAAACAGTACTGTGAGAGTGGTTGTAACATTATCAACTACTGCTTCAGTAAAGCTGTGCTGGGAGGATTTTTTACCATAACAAATTGTAATCCATCTGATGTAGCTATGTTTACACCAGAACTGCTTTGACCATACCGTATATATCCATACACACCAGCAAAGCTTTCTTGATATACTTGGGACCATAGACTTACTGTAGGTTGGAAAAGATAACTGTTCTAAGAAAAATGGGTGTTTTGTTATTCTTGCACTGAACACATTGATTCCAGATGGTCTGCCTCACTGTTTTCCTGTACTCTTCCCTCCTGTATGGAGATGTGTTTCTTCCACAGGCGCTCACCCAGACCTGGGCCTGTGTTCGGGTGACTGAAACTTCAGCTCTTCTTACTTTTGCTCACTGACAACTTTCACCCTGCTATACCTCGCTGAGTTTTGGTGCTCTACATAGCTAAAAGGGACATTTTCTGTAGAAACTGAAACGTTAAGGAATGATCTGCGTACTTTTTAAAGCAAGATAAAGATCTTTCCTTTGGTGACTTTATAGAATCATATAGGTTGGAAAAGACCTTTAAGATTATTGAGTCCAACCGTTAACCTAGCACTGCGGAGTTCACCAGTAAACCATGTCCCTAAGCACCCCATCTACATCTCTTTTAAATACCTCCAGGGATGGTGACTCAACCACTTCCCCAGGCAGCTGAGATACTCTGTCCCATAAATTGCAGTTTTCACTGTTACCTCTCAAAAGAGGGGATAAAACTTTGTGTGCAAGAACAGGAAGGCAAAGCGTATGCCTCTGGTCTTCCTACCAGCCCTGGAGACACTTGTATGAGAAGCGTGTAAAATGCACATTAATTGTTGTGTGGTTTTTAACATGACTCAAAGCTGTTCTTCTTGTGGAAAATACACACATGAATTATTTTTTCATTGGAGTGATAAACAAACTAGTCAGGGGATGGGGGGAGTTACAAAATCTGCAGTTTTTGTCACAGCGCCCAAAACTTGAGAACTTCTCTTGGGGTATATAAATATTTAAAACTCCTTGAGGTCTTTCCTGAGGACTTGACACATGAAGAGCAGCCGTTCTGGTCAGCCCAGCAGCACATCTTACTAAGATGGGGTCCACCTTCTCTGAAAGTTCAGTTTATCTAGTGGTAGGTATTTAGGATGGTGAACTAAATGTGCACGCCCTGATGCACTGTTCCTGTATCCTGGCAGTCAGTGGGTTGTACTGCTGAATCCTTTTTTTTCTTGTGAACCTTTAATGTTCCTTTGAGTTTCCTTGATACCTCTGGCCTGTTCAACATGTGGTGGATTCAAGCACACATTTCACATGCTTCGGTTCATTTGTTTGCAACCTGCTGCTTAATCATTTCATGTGGTACTGTGGAGTGAGAAACACTGACAGTAATTTCCTGGTTATCTTTTCTGGACCATTCATGAGTTTAGTCATGCAACTTAGCCTTAGTGCTTAGTTAATAAAGGGTGGAATTTTCAATTTTCAAGATAAAGCTGTCCTTTACCTCAGTAGTAGCTGAGTTGGGCTTCTGAATACCGTTCAGGGACCTTTGAAGTCAATGCTTTCAGTGAATTTTAATTCCTGGATTTGGTACTCACGAGCATTAACTCTTCCACAGAGTCATGTTGTGATAGTCTGAATACTGCATGGTATTAGTGATCCTGTTAGTCTCACTGTATACACTGTGTGAAATACCCTTAGTGCTGCCAGAAATAAAATACATTGTTGACATTGTTGTCCATTAGCTTGTTTTTGTTACATAGCTTCACCTGTGGAACTGATTATGGTTTAAATTTTTCCCTATGTGAACCAGAGAATATGATGTTTTGAACTGCCTTTTCTGTTCATAATTGCCTAGTAACGTAAATATAAATTGTCTAAACAACATTGATAAAGGCATGTTGAAGCTTATAATAAATAATGCATTTAATGCAAATAATGTATCATCTTAAATGAATGGTGTTAAACGTAAGATTGTCAGTTACGTTTCTGAAAAGTGTATTTCTACTATGAAACTTTTGGTGTAAAGCTTACTCAAAAAAAGCATTCTAAGAGGTTCTAATTGATTAAATGAAACCTTAAATAATGTGCACATAATTACCAGACTGTATCCTTGTAAGGATGCCTAGCTAGACTTCAAAGAATAGTGGATCACCACAGATACCTCTGATTAACGCTAGTAAAAAGCTACTGAATCTGGCTTTCAGATGCGTTAATCTGCAATAACATCATCCTCATGTTAACCCTTATTATTAACAGTTAATGTGTTATATTCTCAGCAAAGATACTATAAATGGGCAATGTCCCATAAAATATAATTGATTAGAGTTCATCTATGCGGTGAGCTGGAATGTTGAAACAAAGTGCTATAAGATACATCAGTTTGAAGTTAACATGAAGTTATGCTGTTTGCATTTCTTTGCAATGTTCTGCAGTTTCATTTGTGATGATCAGGAGGCAGTGTGCCAAAGCATTCAGAGAAGGATGCTGTCCGTCTTCCTCTGGTGAGGTCATATACTTAGCTGAAGCCAGAGGTAACAGATTGATCGTGAAATTTTTTAAAGCAGAGAAGTAAGTTTTATTTTCTCAAAGGCATTTGGGGAAAAAAAAGCCAACCACCAACTAGAAATTGAAGTGTAGACTAAATTTTCTTTTGGAAATAACTATATTGCTATCAATGAATAACGACTACAGATAGGTTAAGTAATAGATGAGGAAGTTAGTCGCTTGGGTATGACTGTCCATCTTTACTTATATGACTTGCTCTTTATGTTCAGTTTAGTTATTTCCTTTAGTAATTATAATAACATTTTATGATTTGTAATAACAGCTTATGGTTTGAATTCTTAAGTATGCTGCATTTGGGCACATTTACATTACTAAAAGATAGTTAAACAAAACGTGTCATCATACTGTGAAGATAATAATGCTGTGATCTCTTTAATAACCTCGAGATGTCAGCACCTTTTTTATGATGTCTTGTTTGAAACACAGAACTTCAGGAGCACTGCACTCTGCAACAGCTGTAGCTGTATCGTCTCACTTATACCTCCTTAGGTTGTAATTCTAGTCATGAAAAAGAGGTATATGTATGAATGCAGGTTTATTTTCATTGAGGGATTTCATATGCCTATGTATTGCACAGGATGGAGGCCTGGAAGCAGAGTGAGCATAGATACTATACTACCATGTGAAAGGGTGATGCATAGTGACCTTTCTCATATGAACGTAGCTCTGTTGCTTTCCAGCTGCACTGAGATGGGGTTGTCTTCTCTGTCCTTAAAGTCAGTTGGGCATGTGTGGACTGGCAATTTTACCAAGCCGTACAAGCTTATGATTTTGTTGATTGTATTTGATATCAAAATACAAGAAGTCAGTCATTTGCACACCTATTGGAGCCAAATGTGATGCTGTGGTTTTTATAACATGGTATCCTAGCTCTGCCACCTTCTTGGTGTTACCCTTGCTGTTGAGACTTGATGCCTGACAGATGTGGTCTATTCAGTTGCTGGGAGCACAGCCAGTTACCTATCAAAGTAACAAAAGTCAAGGTGTGCGAATCTATGCGTTTTTATTGAAAGCCATCAAAGAAAATGTTAGAAATAAGTAAGTATTTTACATTTTATGTACTTTACATTCTTCAGAAGTATGCATGCAAACCAGTTAACGTAGAATGTTAAAGACCTAATGCAAAATTCATGTGTATTTTTAAAAATACACTTGGCAAAAACTTCCATGTAACTGTCATGCATTGCTCCCATGTTTGCTGTTTTACCAAAGACGACTACCATGACATTTGTGTCAAAATGGAATCTTCCCAAGGCTTTATCAGCTTGCTCCTTTTCTTGATTTATTCAGTGATATTTTCTTTTTTGGTACCCTTTCATATGTCTGAATTTTAAAATAGGTATTTTTACAGTGGCGTTGTAGCAGTGATACCATAAGTACTGGAAAGTAGCACTGCTGAACGAATTCAGGAGTGGACAACTGAAGGAAATTCTGTGCAAGTATCACAGAGAAAAGTGAAATAAAATGACTGGTGAATAAGGATGTGAATGAAACTAGAAGCTGATTGAAATACTGAAGTTAAAAGCTTTTCCCTATACTCACATCCTTAAATTAAAACATTGTTTTAAAAGTTGTTGATACTTCTCAAATTTTTTTGCCTTCTCCACTCCCATGTATTTCAGGTAAATCTTTTTATTAAAAAGACCTGTCACTCCTCTTCTTTTTTTTTTCTTTTTTTTTGTTTCTTTTTTTCAGAACAGGATTTCTAGACACTACCTTGTTTTTCCTCTCAAGCAGTCGGTAAATGAGTGTCGATACCAGTCAAGTGAATCGTTAAATATGCAAATACTTCAGTAGCTGCAAAGCTTTGAAAGTTGATAAGGAAATTGCAGCTAGTGGATTTCACTAGTATGTGACAAAAGGTTGATTACAGTGCGGGGGTGGTGGTGGGTGGGTGGGGGAAGAGAAGGGAAGCAGCATAGTGCATGAGCTGTTAACAGATCAACCCATTCATGTGGAAGGTTTAAACTGCATCATTATTTCTACCTGTTTATTTACCTCACCGTTTCCTTTCCTTTCTCTTTAATCAATGGGAAGACAAAGTTCTCTGATGTGATCCAAACCCTTTAAAATTAACCAGAACTTTTTTATGGCTGCCATGAAATACTTGCTTAATCATTTTATTCCTTTTTCAAATTGACCTTTTATGGCTTTGCTATATAAATTGGATACAAATAACAGTCAGAGAATCACAGGGGCCCTCCTTTCTCTTCTTGGCACACACAAAATATTGTAAATTTGTCTCGATAGAAGACTAAAATATGTAATGTTTCTGTGGGGGACCTTCTACTTTGGTTTGCTCTTGAAATTTTCATCTATGCAATGCTAGGGGAGCGTTTTAAGTACACGTCCTGCTTCTACATAGCAGAAACTAACCACGTACCTTAATAGGATCATAGAACTAGGATATCAAGAGGATCCCATCCTGACTTACCCAGTCTGCCTCTTCCATGCTGTGCAATTCATCTCAAAACTGAATGTGATCCAACTTAAAAGTAAGGATTTTTGCTCCCCCTCCACCCTTGCAACACTAGAGACTTGTGTCTCTGAGCAGAAACCTATCCAGTAAGTGTTTGTGACAGGTGTTTTACCCATTTGTCTTTGTTGCCAATGTTATCACACACCTGAATAGCACCTCTGAAATTTATCACCCTGGCTCAGACATAGTGTACAATCTTACCCTCTCCCCCAGTCTTCAGTCAGCTGGACTAAACCAGCCACGCATTTCTAACCTTTAACACATAAATACAAAAACCCACCCCCAAATAAATCCCTTATTCTGAGGTGGTTTGTGTACCTGTTACAGTTTTAATTCTTTGTTCAGCCTAGGTAATAAGAATTGTGCACAGTTGCACAGTATTCTTCACAAGGACTTATCCAGGCCTTGTGCAGTGTCAGAAGTATCCCATGCATTGATTGATTTATTTATTCTAGTATGTTACAGCTGCCTTTTTCATGGATACATAATATTAATTGTTCTTAATTATCCTGTATTTACTAATCTATTTCTTTCCAGTTAGTCATCCCCTTGTTTGCAGCAGAATTTTTGGATACTAGTCCTTAAATCTCAGCTCTCCAAGGGTATTAATCATCTAATTCTCATTTAGGTGCCTTTTGCGTTTTATATGTGGTCTCATTCCTTTACATTAGCCCTCAAGATCGTTGTACCACGGTAAAATGGAAGAGTTGCTCTGGTATATTTTAGATTAAAAATACCTATGGTTATTTATACAGCTCTATAAAAGGCTTTAAAATCGACAGGTATGTTTGGATTGGATTGGTATTTAATGTCTCATAGGGGAACCCGGAATGGCATTAGGCATCTGTGATCCCTTTAACAAGGGAATGCCAAAATATACAGTCTCCTTGCCCAAGCAGGGGGTGTGGGGGGAGAATACAAATATTAAAGTTAAGAGATTGTCAGCTATTCTTTTTCAACACTTCTGATTATGAAATGCTGAAATTTTTGAGGAGAGGAATAAAACTGGAAGGTCTATGTAGACAGCTAGGTTTTTTTATATTTGTACCAGATCAATTCCCAGGGCCATAGAAGCATATAGAATATGCAAGAATTTGCAAAATGTACGGTAAGACCAGAACATCTGTTTTCTTTAGCAGAACTAGAGATTTGTGTCTGCCTTTAATTTTTAGGAATAACAATGAAAGATCTGTTTGTTAAAACATGACTGCCAAGCCGTTGAACATAATCTCTGTCATACCTTTAGCCTCTTTCTCTGAAGCAACAGACAACTTGCAGTTTTTGATAGGCAAAATTAAAAGCTTTGTTTTAAAATCTAAATGCATAGAGTCAGAGAATCATTTAGGTTGGAAAAGACCTTTGAGGTCATCAAGTCCACCCATCAACCCAGCACTGCCAAGTCCACCATTAAACCATGTCCCTAAGCACCACATCTGTGTGTTTTTGAAACACCTCCAGGGATGGTGATTCCACCACCTCCCTGGGCAGCCTGTTCCAATGCTTGACCACCTTTTCAGTGAAGAATTTTTTCCTAATATCCGCTCTAAACTTCCCCTGGTGCAACTCGAGGCCATTTCCTCCTGTCCTGTTGCTTGTTACCTGGGAGAAGAGACCGACCCCACCTGCCTACAGCCTCCTGTCAGGCAGTTGCAGAGAACAGTAACATCCCCCCCTGAGCCTCCTTTTCTCCAGGCTAAACAGCCCCAGTTCCCTCAGCCGCTCCTCATAACACTTGTGCCCCAGACCCTTCCCCAGCCCCGCTGCCCGTCGCTGGACACGCTCCAGCCCCTCAGTGTCCCTCTTGCAGCGAGGGGCCCAAAGCTGAACACAGGATTCGAGGGGCGGCC
>JAVJGI010000001.1:14334312-14349774 GCA_035590275.1 Ibycter americanus | reverse complement strand
ACACTAAACAGGACTGGCCCCAGCGCTGAGCCCTGGGGAACACCACTTGTGCCCGGCCACCAGCTGGATGTGGCTCCCTTCACCACCACTCTTCGGGCCTGGCAGTCCAGCCAGTTTTTAACTCAGCAAAGAGCCCACCCATCCAAGCTGTGAGCAGCCAGTTTCTCCAGGAGAGTGCTGTGGGAGATGGTGTCAAAGGCTTTACTGAGGTCCAGGTAGACAACATCCACAGCCTTTCCCTCATCCACTGGGTGGATCATCTTGTCATAGAAGGAGATCAGGTTCGTCAAGCAGGACCTGCCTTTCATAAACCCACGGTGGCTGGGCCTGATCCCCCAGTTGTCCTGTACATGCCACATAATGATGCTCAGGATGATCTGCTCCATAACCTTCCCTGGCACCGAGGTCAGGCTGACAGGCCTGCAGTTCCCCAGATCCTCCTTCCTGCCCTTCTTATAGATGGGTGTCACATTGTCTGACCTCCAGTCTTCTGGGACCTGCCCAGTTTGCCAGGACTGATGATAAATGATGGAGAGCAGCTTGGCGAGCTCCTCCACCAGCTCTCTCAGTACCCTCGGGTGGATCCCATCCATCGCCATAGACTTGTGTGTGTCTAAGTGGAGCAGCAGGTCAGTGACTGTTTCCTCCTGGACTGTGGGGATTTCATTCTGCTCCTCCTCATCTCTTGTCTCCCAGCTCAGGGGGCTGAGTACCCTGAAGGTAACTGGTCTGGCTATTAAAGCCTGAGGAAAGGAAGGCATTAAGTACCTCAGCCTTTTTCTCATCCTTTGTGGCAATGTTCCCCGCTGCATCCAATAAAGGATGCAGATTATCCTTGGCCCTCCTTTTGTTTCTAATATATTGTAAAAACATTTTTTGTTATCTTTTACAGCAGTGGCCAGCCTGAGTTCTAGCTGGGCTTTCACCTCTCCAATCTTCACCCTGCATAACCTTACAACTTCTTTATCATCCTCCCGAGCTGCCTGCCCCTTCTTCCAAAGGTCATAAACTCTGCTTTTTTCCCTGAGTTCTAGACAAAGCTCTCAGTTCATCCAAGCCGGTGGTCTTCCTCACTGGCTTATCTTTCAGTGCACGGAGATGGCCTGCTCCTTTAAGACTTCCTCCTTGAAGAATGTCCAGCTTTGCTGGACCCCTTGGCCCTTCAGAACCGTCTCCCAAGGGACTCTGTCAACCAGGCTCTTAAACAGGCCAAAGTCAACCCTCTGGAAGTCCAAGGTAACAGTTCTGCTGACCCCACGCCTTCTCTGAGAATCAAAAACTCTTACCATCTCATGACTGCTATGCCTGAGATGGCCTCCGACCACCACATCACCCACTGAGTCCTTCCCTGTTTATGAACAGCGGGTCCAGCGGGCCATCTCCTCTGGTTGGCTCATGGACCAGCTGTGTCAGGAAGTTATACATTCTATAGAAGCTCTGTTTTCAGTGATACATTTCCCCTTCCTACTGTTAGCACCCACTATAGGTGGACAATTTCAGTACCAGTGACTCTTGGTCAGTCACTGGGAGTTGGCATCTTTTACAAAAATTCTTTGCCTTACTGAGATATCTAAATGCTCTGCATATGAATAATGCCTTTAAAGCAGTGGAGTAAAGAACATCACAGTGACCTGCCAGCTCTGTTTAGACTGTTGTGAAATGTTACGTAGGAATGACCATTTCATCTTATTTGACCTCCTACCTGAAATCTAGAGCTGGGTGCCATAGAACTCATAGGTGCTCATCAATACCATTTCCATGGAGTAGCACAGACACTTCCTACTTCCCAGAGCCTCAGAATCATTACAGTTACTTCTCATTGCAGTGTATTCACTGCAAAGCATTTCCATTAGCCAAGTACCTGGGTTACTGAAGGTGATGTGCATACTTTTGTGCTGTAACATCACATACCCCTGTGACTGAGTCAGGATAAAGGTTCTGGAAAGAGTCCAAAGCAAGGGAGGGCTTAGTTCAGCTGGTCAGTCTTGTTCATTGCCCTTCATTACTAAACTGGAGCCCATCCAAAAATGCATCACCCACCTTACATGTTCTTTCTGTAATGGGGCTGTCATCCGTAACAGGACATAAAGGGATTAGCGCATGAGGTGGTCCAGGCAGGCCTCTAAGGCAGCTGGATCTGGACTGGATGCAGAAGCAGTGATGATACAGCATTGAACACAAAATTTAAAAAGACAGGTATCAAAGTAGCCTGACCTGAAGGTGCAAAAGAAAAGCTTCAATCTCACATGAAAGAGCAGCCGGTGACCCTCCTCCTCAGTTCTGCCCCGTTTTCACCCCTGCCTCGCTTCCTTGTCTGTGCTCAACAAACAGCAAGGCTGAAGCTGGCTGGTGGTGCATGAAGAGCACAAAGACACAACCTGAGGAAACATGTTAATTGCAGAACACTGGAAGAGTAAGGCCCCAAAGGACAGCTGCCTCCAAAGTGGGCTCAGTATGCACAGCACACGTGACACTGCGTTGTAATTTGGTGTGAGTGGTAGGAGGTGTGTTTCTTCTGAGTCACTGGCAGTTGTAGACATGGGAACACCCACGGTGATACCTGCCTGGTCAGCCAGAAAGATAAGAATAGAGCATCTGGCTTATGAAGACAGCCTAGGCTGGGAAGTGGAATTGTCTTGTTTTTACGCAAGGAAGGTTTCTTTTGTTTGTTTTTTGCTTTTTGTTTTTACCACAACCAGCTAAATATAGCCTATCAATTAAGGATAAGCCACCATTTCTACCACAAACTCACAAAGAAACCCACTAAATAATTTGTCAGTAGTTTTTTAAAACAGTCACTCTCTTGAGAAGAAAGGTCTAGAACTAAATTAGCAAGAATTCTACAGGTCAGATTTGAAGTACTGACAGAATTGTTTGGAAAGATTTGCCTGGAATTCTCTTTCATTACAGCCATATCCAGTGAACACTTGCAGTGTTCCTGCTCATCTTGAGTTGTCCTTCTGAAATCACTCAGATTACTTAAGTGAAAAGTGCCTTTCTCTAAGCAAGAATTTTCAGGGTCTTTTTTTGAATAGTGAGTCAGTTCAAGCAGGGCTGGCTTTTACTAATAAACCTTTAATTGAAATGCTGCTGTCCAGAATAGCACATAATGATCACTTTACAGTATCAAATTTCTGTTTAAAAATGTTCTAAAATAAGCATAGACAATATGGTGGCATGAAAATTTGTGATAGCTTTTTCATTAAATGGTGCGTTTTACCTTCCATAAGAGATTCCATTCTTTTTATTTTTTTACAGCTATATATCAGCAGTTTGATTCTATGTTTTTATACTAGTTCTTACAGTGCTATTTCTGTTTGTTTCCCTGTGAAGAAAGGTTCATTTTTAGGTGTGGATATTATTATAACAAGGAGGGCATCTAAATATCATCAAATGCTAATTTTGGTGCAATGCAGATCATCTAGGTGGTTTTTTAAAAAACTTTGTTTCATGACAGCAAATGGAACACAGAACTTAGCTTGATCCAACTAAAACTTGAGCAAAATCATATTTATTCATTCAGACAGAATATTTGCATTTGTAAATGTGCAGGAGGGTTTGATTAACATTATATCAAGCCTTTTGTTTCCTCTGTTCCTCAGTTTTCTTTCTCAAAATGGATGTGACGAACATATCCAAGTTCAAAGGAAGTCTGGAACCCAGGCAATGCCTGAGAGTCCGTGTGATGCTTACCTTTGTGAGCCTAATGAATTTGCATACTACAAATGTTGAGGCATTCCTGGTCAAATTATGTATCCGTTAGTTTTCTGTCCTTTATTATTTGTGATTCCTCATGGTTAGCCACTGTATGTCCAAAGTCTGGGTTAGAAAGTCTTTTTCTTCTGTGTGATTAAGAAGTTTCGTGGGTTCTCTTTTCTCCAGCATTTATCTTCTGTGTCTTTCTCTGGGAATAGATTTAAGATTAAGATAATGTAAGAGTTTATAAACGTTCTGTAACAGATAGATTCTGATAAAAAGCAGTCCATTGAAGTTATTGACATAATACACAGAAGGGGAACAAAGTTTATAAGTCTGTCTGAAGAAGTATTGTTGGTACCATAGGTGGGACAGGGAAGTTTAATACCATAGCAGTACATGGGGGGGGGGCAGAGCCTAGCAAACATACTGCTCTGAACCTCTGTGCCCAGGTGTGGTGTAGCAGGGTGTTAGGACCTTGTAAGGACCCAAGAAAAAAGCTAGTTCCATGCTACTGTGTAGAAAGTAATGAAGGTGCTGGAGACTGGCAGAAGAATATGGTTCTCAGCTATACAACTGAAACAGGATCAAAAATAGTGTGGTCAGAGGATCATGCAGGAGAGGAGTCGTATTAGAAGCAGAAAAACTTGACTTTTTCTACAAGGAGGAGAGCAGGTTTTTTGCTACAAACCAAATGTAGTTGAAGAATTAACTTCCTCTGACCAAAAGGTGGGTTAATGAACAATTTATTTGTTCATTATAATAATGAACAAAATAAACAAAATTTATTATTAATTTTGACACTTTGGACTGATATGTGGATTTCTGTTTTGTTTAAAGTGTAGACAGGGTGAGATAGTTACCTGAAATATCTGCCTTTTGGTGGTGGAGATGACAGTGAGATGAACCTGAATGGGTCGGGTAAAGTTGACAAGGTGAAGAACCATATGCTGATATCCTGAATTAGAAGATTGTTTCTTTGAATAAAACAATTTTACGTGTCCTAAGTAAATTAGCATCCCAGCACAGTACCTGTAATTCAGTTTCTAATTATGTAAAAACCCGAACCAAACCAACCAACCAAACAAAAAACCCAAACCCCACACCCAAACCAAAACATATCTATCTATATAAACACCAAGTGCTTAAGAACCCACAGCTTGAAGACATCGCATTTAAAGTAATATTTTTAAAAGTTGGCAAGACTATTGCTGTGTGAATGGCTGCCTTTTTCAGCAGTGTGTTATATCGGTGAACAGTTTTTCATTCCTGACTTAAAAACTGATTATGCATCCACTGAGCATAAAACTTTCATGTAGCAAGAGAAATCCAATCAGTGTTTTTATAAAAATGCACAAGAGCCACTGCTGAAGTGTCATAGTTTTGTGAAGCTATGCAGAGGGTCCTGGCATGCGGACTGCTTGGTTAGATCCACTCCTCTGTGACCCAGGCAGATTTTAAAGTTTAAAAATCTTCACTTTCACTTGAGAAAGCTTCCTTGGATACACAGTAAGTAACGCTTTTAGGTCCTCAGCATATAGCAAAAAATAAGTCCAAAACCAGTTTGAAAAACTATGAACCTTTTAAAATTTCAGAAGTTCCTTACTTCAGAACTTACTTAATTCAGAAGAATTAAAACAACAAGGAGATCATGAGTGGTATGATGGAGTTTTCTGCTCCACTTTCTATCTATAAGGAGTCATGCAGAGAGCCCTGTGTCCCTTAGGAGCGGAGGAGCTGCACTGCCTGACTTCAGGTACTCATGTGGGTGATCTGAATCTTCCCCTGCAAGCCTTTCCTTCTCCCTCTTGACTCCATGGGAAATTAGGCTCCTTAATCTCGCTGCTCTCACTCATATCCTACTTGCAGACTGAAAGTCTCAGTGATGATACCATCTTCAGGTCCCCTCCAACCGCCTTCTGTGCCCACATTGTTACGATGGGAGGTGATGGGGCTGAGATGTTATCATTTATTAAATGGCCAAACTGAGTCTTACTCGATGTTGCCGGTTAAGGTAACGCATAGGTAACAGCCATATCCTGTACGTTCTGCCCAAGGCTCCATACCCAGAGTGTATTCAGAAAGGGACATATGAAAAGCACGTACGTGGTGGAGTATGTTTAAAGAAAGAGCAGACGTGGTCTGCTCCCAGTCTTTTAAACTCTAAGCTGGCCAAGCAACACTCAATGTCCCATGATTTTCTAGTGTCCGAAGTTAATTCAGTTTCTTGCTGTTTCCCAGTTCTGATACCATCTGCGTGCACCAAAAGCTCAGCTCACATACAGACAGCCCGTAGCCATGTTCACCATTTTTCCAAGCAGTGCATGTACAAATGGCATTTACAAAAAGCAGTGCACGTACCTGTAAACCACTGCAAAAGTGGTTTAACTGGTGTTTTCTCATCAGAGAACATGTAAAGGTTACAGTTGTACATTTCTGAATAAAGTGAAATACTTCAGTTTGTGAAATTTCTGATTTTTCTGGTTCTTGAATTTCGGAAGAATCCAGTTTCATGCCAAACCAGTTTTTATGGCTGTATGTTGATTTTTCTGGACAGAGTTACAGCAGGTAACTAGATTGTGTGATCACCTTGTCTTATCATGCCTGCAGGTAGCCTTGAAAGGAAGATAAGCGTCAAAAGTATAATGCAGTCTGAGTGTGAGAATGACATACGTCAGAATGTTTTAGGAAATCAGCATTGTTTAGATGGAGCTGAAAAGATTCTGAATTCTGGCATCATTTTGAGGATCTTTAAAGTTGAAGTGCAAAATATAAAATTATGTGGATCGGTGAAATCCTCAATGTATGTCATTTACTCTCATCATGAAGCAAATGTTTGTCTGTGGAAGCTCTGAGAATGCTGTTTCAGTCCTCTTACTATATATTCCTTAATGCGTATTCTATTGCTGTTAAAGATACATTAAATTACATTAAATGAAACTTTTCCATGACCTGGCATAAAAAAAGTCCAGTCAGATGTTAAAAATACTGCATATTTACCTAAGCATTCTGAAGTAGGTTGCAGAAATCACACTGATTCTGTTCCCCTTTTCTACCTGCATCTTTTAAAAAAAATACTTTTCGCATTTACAGTCATAATTAAAGAGATCGCCTATCTGAAGACTAAGCCTGTCAGTTTAGTTGTCTTAATGAAAGAATAGTTATATACTTTCAGTAGATCTCTTTTTTATTGTCACTGAAATAAAACGTGAATGTCTTCGCTATTTTATTATTTTTATTTATTTATTGAAATAACTATACCACTTTTTGTTGCTTGATATTTGTATAAATGATAAGGCTAGTTGAGCTAACTGTTTAGTTAGGAAGATTCACTCCCTGTCTTTTTAGACTATCATCCTACAAATGCTTATGTAATTTACTTGGCATATATGTGTAGCAAGGTTTCAATTAAATGAATAATGATGGAACTATTACCTTAGGTTATAAAATAATCAACCAGAGATTGTTTTAGTTTTGTTATTGTGGAATACCAAATATTTTATTGGGACTTAACAACTAAACATGTGTGCATGTACTTCCAAGTTTGTGCACATACATCCAAGTTTTTATGTGTAAAATAAAATATATACTAGTGTGTGATATCTGTGTGTGAAATGTGCAGATACTAAGAAAAAGTGCAATATTAATGGTATATTTTTATTTTGCAGCTTGGATCATCCTCCTCTGTGCCTTTTACATCTATATTCTCGCAGCTGTTTATGACTGTTGTAGTACCCCTTATTATTGGACAGGTATGTCTTTTAAATATACATTCTTATTTAAAAATATAAGATAAAGAGAGCTATCTTAAAGACAGACTGGCAACCTCATAAACTGCCACATAGGAACAGCCTCAGGATAGCGAAGTCTAATATCAAAGAAAAGATGCTACAGTGCTCCCTGGAGCCACATTGATCTTTGTTGAGATTGAGCATCTGTCCCTCACTACCACAAACATACGCTACTGCATATCGAGAAGGGAGTTTGTGAACATAAAGTGGGAAAAATGGCAGCCCAGACTGTGAGAAATTCCAGACCCATACAAATGAGCTTTGAGAATACTATATAGGCCTTTTGTCACATGCCCTTTGCCTGGATAATGAAGGAAGTTCTCCCTGTGTAGTATCTACTACTAATTACAGGAATAAAAAATTCTCAACGTTAAAATACATACAAGGGCTAAGCAGTCGGAAGTTAAGAAATCATAAAATTAAGGCTGCTCAAGCTGTTTTGCGTATGCTTTACAATAAGGGTTTTAATTGCACGATTGCGAACTATTCTTTTGCCATGACTCCTCTATCATTTGTTACGCTGGATGGAGGGTATTCATGGAATGAGCAGCTGTTCAATATTTCATTTTATACTCATTGTTCATATTGTAACTCAAGGCCTTATTTTTCATGGCATATGATAGAAACCTTTCACTGAATGTAAAGATACTAATTGCAATATAAGATTTTCTGTGATAGTTGTCTCTGTAGTATCTGTTTTTTCACAAATGTTAATATTAATTATTTTTTCTCCCACTTCATAGTGGGAAATTGCTGTATTGAGACCAAAAGTTGTCAGAAGTGTCCACTATTTTTGGACACCAAAACACCCGAAGCCTAATTCCTAATACCTGTAAGTATTCGTTGTTCTCAGGCATTCAGAATGTACAAAGAGACTATCAGTGGGATTTGGAGTTCGTTCCCAAGGGGTACCGTTGCTGATTCTAGCATCCACTTTAACTCTGGGTTCAGCTGGAAATTTCTGAATTTTGTGAGCCTAAAGCAGACTTTGAAATGGAAAGCGTGGTTAAAATGTAGGCAAATGAAAGTGGAGTCTATAAAGGAGCACCTTGGACAAGGTTAAGAATATCTGTCATTGCCTGTGCTATGTAGAACAGTCCATCAGTCTTGTATCAAACTATAGCTGCATATTTCAAAATTGGCATGTACTGTAACTTACCAAAGTCCTAGTGAAATTTGTTTCTTATGTGATCAAAAAACCCAAAGTCTAGTAAGAAGATGAGCATGATAAGCATGACAGTAGCCACTAGCATCAGTACCTGTGTAACCTGGCTGTAACTGTACCATGTGGAAAATGGACATAACCTCTGTGTCCCTGAAGCCTATTGAATTGCTCACATGCTTTTAGTTAAATGCCTAAGAATCTCCTTATTAATTAGGACCACAAAGGGTTGCTGATGAACCTACCTGTGTATCACATTCTTTACCTTGTCAGAATTAAATTAAGTCTCCACCAAAAGTGGACAAGCAAAACTATTTGGATCCTCTCATCCTGAAAGGTCCAAAGCCTGGAAGCTATTAGTTGGAAGCCTTAGCTGGAAATTTCTAGGAAACAAATAGCATGACAGCAGGTCTAGTAATAAAGTAACCTATGGTGATGTAATATCAGCAATCTGTACTGCAGCATAGTAAGTCTGAAGATGATGGTAGATCGCTAGATAAAGTGATTGCAAAATTTGAAGAGGACTTCCATCTATATATGTAATGGCACGTTACTTTGGAAAGATGTTATAAGAAATTGCTATGTGAGCTAACTGATGGAGTTGGGGGTTTTTTGGCTGCAGCAAATGATAAGGCTATGTAATGTGAATGGAGCAGTAAGCATGTGAAATCTGTGCTATGAATGGTCATAAGTTCAAATTCAGAGTTGTGATGAGACTTAACTGAGAGCAGGTGTGATTTAGGAGTTCTGATACAGACTGAACAAAAAATACAGGTAATCTTGAAGCTTGTGTAACTCAATCACAAATATATTTAAGACTTTTTGGTTTTTATAAATACACTTCAAGAAGAAATAGGCTGTTTCTCCTTTAAAAGTGTTTGAAGCACTTTTTGGAAATGAATGGTCAACAGAAATAGCTCACATTCCTCTAATCGTGAAGACTTTGTTTCTAAAGTTACTGCACTTGATTATACCTTTTCAGAGGAAATGGAAGAGAGGAGATGGTAAGGATAGCTACAGATCAAAAATGCCAGGGGTAGTTTATGTTGATTGTCTTGATTAGGTAGAACTGTACAAAGGTAAACCAACTTGCCCCAATAGGAGGAAGAGAAACCATTTTTGAAGGGGGAATATAAAAAAATAATGTGCAGTAATTGGGGAAAAACAATAAGCAAGAAAAGAACCAAGAGGTAACAGTAGTAGGTCTGCTTGCCCTTCATCCAGAGGCGGCATGGATCTGTTCTGATTAAATGGGAAGTTTTGCATTTAGTTGGTAGACCATTCCTCACTCATTACTAACTGTTGCACAACAAGCAGCGGAGCAACGTAACATTGCTTTGTGAATCACAAGTTGCTCACTTTGGGATTATAGATGTATTAAGAGATAATGGTCCACAATTAAGAATGACAGTTTCAGCACTTCTAATTTATCATTTCATGCCCACAATGTCAATTCCTTACCATGCAAAGTCATACTGTTCAGCAGAAAAGTCAGTGGAAGAATGCCTGGTAGGGTTACCTGGTAGCAAAAAGCTTGACTGGGAAAAAACAGATGGACTTGGAAGCTGCCTGCTTGGACGATTGCTTCTCTTCAGCCTTCCTAATTCAGCTGTGAATAGCAGAGGCTTTGCGCTGGATCCACATCAGTGTAAAACAGAGAAGGCAGCTTAAAGGAAGCATTCTCCAAGGCCTTTATTTTCCTTTAAAAAAAAAAATCTCGCCTCTGGGAAAACCTGTGTTGCCTAAATGCTCATTTCCTGAGCAGGCTGCAGAGCTGGCTGTTTGAGCAGCCCCTGGGACATAAGCAAAGCAGATGAGAAGGTGCTTTTAGATTTGTTTCGTTTGGGGGTTGTTTTTTTTTGTTTGTTTGTTTGCTTTATGGCAAAATGTATCAAGAGTTTTGGTTGCTTGGCTGACTTGTCAGAATTTTTAATGGTGGCTGGGAGAAAGAAGGCACAATAGTGTAAATGATGCTTATTTTCTACTGTTTCTTGAACAATTTTTTAAGTGTGGCAAGACTGCTGTTGACAGGAGTCATGCTTTTCTAGCCGCTGACAATGAAATGTGTGAGGGGTTGCAGGTACAGGCTCTGCTCAGGTGGTGCCTGCCATTTGCTAGGTAAAGAAAGAACTGTTAAAGGAGGAGGAAGATCCTATGTTATCAGAAAGGCACTGAGTCTTGCAGATAGCAGTTACTGATAGATGGTCTTCAATAAAGAGAACTGCTGTGCTGTGTTCTTTGTCAGAGATGTGCAGGTTGTCTAAACCTAAAAAAATGGTGTGGCCTGCATCCTCTGTGTCTGCAGATGTGTTTTGCTAATTGACTATTGTTACTGAATGTTACTATTGTTATGATGTTACTCAAATCAGTACTGGTAGTATAATATATGATTTACTGCTGGTAAAGTATCATTTGTATTTATAGAGTAACGAATAAGACCTCTCTGACAAGAGATCTTGAAAAAAGAAATAATCCATAGTATTTTATAAAGATCTCATGTTCTACAAGCCTTGAAGATCTGTAGTATGTAAGAGCTGGGTATTTGTGCACCACTCTTGTATCCCTCTAAGGGGAATTTGAGAATACTTGTTATACTATAAACTTGGTGATAGATATTTCATGGAAAAGCTTTTGAATTTGCTCTGGAAACTTGAAGTTCTGATGATTTTTTTTTCCTGGGTAGCAGAGTTCTGATGCAGATTACTGCTTCTGAGCTGTTGTGATTTTGCTAAAAATTGTTTCCTTGTCTGTAGATGTTGGTAATGCTTTTAGCCAGCAAAATGTAAGGTGTCAAGAACTGTCTTAAGCGGTTTCTTCATGACCAGTTGTGAGATTTGGCTGAAGACTGTCATTTCTTTGCTTATTTTTTTCTTCTGAAGTGACAGACAACAGGAACAGTGAAAACCACTGCAATATTTCCTTTCCCCTTTTTGCAGACTTTCTCCATTCCCTACACCTAAGTGCTTATGACAGACTTTTATTTTATGTTTTATATTAAAGAGCGATTTATGATTAAATGTTAATGAAATAGAATTTTCACTGTGCTTTCATTATATTCTACTAGTTTGAACATTTTTCAAAGCAGCACACCAAAACCCACTGTTTTCTATGAATAAATAATAAAAAGCTTGTCTGTACATTATCATTCATGCATTCTCTAGTTGCCCCATTGGTAATTTGTCTGCCAGCATAAAGTGGGCACTTCACATTAAACAGACCTTAACTAAAGCTAAAATTAATGTTATGATTCTAAGTAGTTCTTCTTCCCAAATCTATAAAATGAAGCCAGTTGTACAGAAATCCTCGCTGAATCTAGTTGCACACAAAAAAATATTGATGTCCTACAAGTAAAGGATTTTAAGTGCCTTCTGCATCGTTGCCCAAAATGTTCCAGAGGAACCCTATCAGCATTTGGGAGGTGTGCATATAAATACAACTCTGAAAGGGTGCTATGTTGCAATACAAGTTGTCAGTGAAATTGAAACTAAAAAGCTTAGCAATGTATTTATTTTTAAAAGAATTTTAAAGAATAAGAAATTGAAAGGGAAAGGCAGTTGCTTCAGAGTAGAAGGTACTATTCACCTAAGCCTAATGTTTGTTTATAGTGGGTGGATGGGGGAAACAATATTTAAAGAAGCTGTTATAGAAAGGGAACAGTGTCAAATCCTTTTGTTCTTGTAACTTAAATCCACATGGAAGTAGCCCTACTTTCCCTTCAAAGTCCAGTGGAGCTGCAAGGAGGAGGCACAGTACCCTGGGAGATAAGCGCTTCTAGAAGCTTGTTGCAGAAAACTGAGGTGGCAGATAAACAGCCTTCAGACCACAGTTCTGTCCCTTCTGATGCTTAACTCAAACAGGGAACAGAACCTAGTCTCCACAGAAATAGAAAATATGACGAAACCATGTACTGCTGCTACAGGCTCTCTACGTTTTTGCCATGTTGCACTTGTTTGTAAGCTTTTAAAGCAACAGTTGTAAATTACCCCAAAATGTGAAAGTTAATTGTGAAAATGGCCTTGTGTGGGTTTTATAAAGCTTGCTTTGAAAAGGTATAGATGTGTCAGGAGCTGTCTCTTGGGAGTAAACTGACTGACATAATGGAGTAAGATAGCTTTTTGGGGGGGGGTGGTAAGCTGAGGAAAGAAAACGACGCTTGTAAAGACTTTTTCCCAGATTGCAAAAATGTTTTTTGTTCCATCCCATCATTGTGCGCTTCATAGAATAAGAATAGATTTGACGTTTGTTGATGTCCCAGAAGGTATAGAAGGGTGGGTGAACCAGTACAAAGTTTGGGACTTTATAGCAGTATATAGGAACAGGTGAGAATGTGTGCCTTAACACAGGTACAGCCCCTATAAAATTACCAGGACAGGGTCTGGCTGAAGTTGTAAGAGCTCCGCTTTGGAAAAGGGTCTATGCATTTGAATTGTGATGCAGACCTTTGGTATATGGAGGGTGGTTATGCTATAGAAATCTTGAAGGATGTTCCATCTTATTTATGTCATTTCTGCAACCTGCATAATCTCCCTTCCATTCTTGCATCTGATTTTTTTCTACTGGTCTTCACAGTTGCTGTCATCTTAGTTTACTTTTTTTCCGATTTTTTTCCCCTTTCATGTCTTCCAAGCTTCATTGAAGTAATTCCAAATATTCCATGCAGTCTTCTTTCTTGGTTTACCATCATTATGTAAGAAAAGATACTGGGAAGTTACTGAACTGTTGCAAATATCTAGCCCTACTGAAAGCTTTCCAAAAGAATTTTGCTTTGCAGAGTTCATTGCAAATGTCCGATGATGTAAGTAGTAATAATATTCGTTAAGAATTAGTTAGGAATCTTACCTTAAAGTAAATAAGGTAACTGCTGCATCTACGTATAGTAATAATCCAGCATAGCTTCAGCTTGTTGCCTTGTATGTTTCAACATAAGGAAAGTCATTTGTGTTACTCTGTGGAAATGGTAAAGCCCCGGGTGTTTTTCCCAGGTATTTAGAAGTACCTGCCAATACATAATAAACAAGAGGACCAGAGGTGCAGTAAAAACATTGTACTTTCTGTTAAAGATTAAATCACTCCAAAATAGTTGATAGAATAAGGAAAAATCTACTTTGTGTAACGATGTAAATGCCAAGAGATACTCTTGTGTGTATAATGGAAACAGAAAAAGGGACTTCATAAGCATCTCCACTGGGTTTGGTTTGGTTGTTTTTTTTTTCATTTCATGGATTTAAAAAAAAAAAAAAGCTGAAGATCTGGATAATTTTTAAAAGATGTACTGTATTACAAATGTGTCACAAATTATTCTATTCCATATAAATGGTGAGGGAGCTCCTAGCTATGTTTAGTTCAATTAATAATGAACATTAACGAATTACATTGTTTATTGCATTTTTTTGTCTTGTATATCCAGCACTTGAGCAGGCATATGAAAACAGCCTAGCTGTATTTTACTGATGAATTTCTCTGGGTATACAGTGACAGTGTGACTGTTATGAAGGTACGATTAGATAAGTGAATTGTTTTTCGGTAATAGATCTTCTGTTATTTTCATGTATGACCTTCTAACAGGTGAACATTATTTACCTGCTTTGCTGGAATAGCAGATTGTGTTTCTTTGTACAGGGGATGTTAGGTGAATTAAGCATATAAGCAGTAAGCCCATTTGCTTAGGGAGGCTGGTGTTTAGACAGGGAGGTTATGGCAGGATACGGAGCAGTCTGGAAGAAAAACACTGGATGTAACCATTCTGGTAGAAGAACTAAATGGAAATGGGGACACTACTGTTAATTCATGTGTAATTACATTCCTTTGTTTTTAAAAATTAAATCCTGGGCCAGAGGAAAGTTTGAGCCTCAAACTGTGTTTTGAAGGAAATTTGAGCTGATGCCTTTCCAGAAACCTTTGGAGATTACCAGGACATAGTCAACAGGAGGTAGTTGCCTTCTGGACAATTTTATGTTTGTGTTCTTTTATCATGTAACTTTTCTGTGAGTTTATCAGCATTTTTCATTATGCAGGCTATTCATAAAATATCACCTACTTTTCCTGTCTTCTTTCCACTAAACCATAGGATTCACCATTCACAAAAAGCTTTACAGTTTATTGTACCTGATGAGATCGCTACCGCAGGCCCAGAGGCCCCGAAGCCCTCCTCGCAGGAGTACGTCTGCAGGAGTCTCCGCAGGGATGCGGGCTGCAAGGCTTTTGTGCCTTGAGATTGGTACCTTAAAAATTGTGCGTGCATTCTCTGCAACATGGTAGCATCCCGGAGCAGTTCCCTGTAAAGTGTGTTTTAAAATGCTTTTTATGTTTCACATAATGATTATTCTTCCAACATCTCTGCCTCCCTCTCCCTTCCCACACACACACAGACACACAATGTTGTTTTTAACTGCATTTTTTAAAGTGAGGAATTCCCTTTTCACTGTGGAATTACTGAAGAGTACTCCGCTGTGGTGGGCTGACGCTGGTGGGACGCCAGGTGCCCACCGAAGCCGCCCTGTCCCTGCCCTCCTCAGGGGAGGGAGAAAATGTAATGGAAGGCTCTGGGTTGAGGTGAGGACAGGGAGAGATTATTCACTAATTACTGTCATGGGCAAAACAGACTCAACTTGAGGAAATTGGTTTAATTAATTACCAATCAAATCAGTGTTAGGATAATGAGAAATAACACCAAACCTTAAAATCTCCTTCCCCTCACACCTCCCTTCTCCCTGGGTTTACCTTCCCTCCCGATTGCCTCCCCCTCCCCCCAGCCGCTCAGGGGACGGGCACAGGGGTCACCCCAGCCCCCCACACGCCGCCCCTGCCGCCCCT
>JAVJGI010000001.1:14296199-14333927 GCA_035590275.1 Ibycter americanus | reverse complement strand
CTCTTGGAGCCACCTGGCATCGGCTCCATCGGGCATGGGGGAAGCTTCCAGCAGCTTCTCACAGAAGCCACCCCTGTAGCTCCCCACCACTACCAAAGCCTTGCCATGCAAACCCAGTACATCCCCTTTTTGCTCTTTTCCATCAGTGTGCCCATTTGATGCATTTGTTTTGGATGTCAGTCAGTCATGCTTCTACCCCAGGCTATAAGTTCATCCTTTCACAGGAGTTTCAGTTCAGAGGTTTTCTCAACTGCTTGTTTCTTTGCTGCTTGTCCCTCCCTTGTGCCCTGTTCTACTGGCATGTGCTTCAAAATACTGGGCTTTGTTATCTCAGCTGAGAGCTGGCACACTGGTTTGGAGCCCAAGTCCGGTGTCCTTCGTACAGGCCATAACATGTAAAAATCATTGTATTAGCTTTTGCTGTGTTTGCAGACAAATGAAGCTTAATATCTCTGTCCAGGCTCCAAATCACCTATGCGATTCTGTATGTAACCATTTACACCTGCATTGCTCATGGCTTTTCAACCTCTATTAGACTTCCCATCAGAGAGTGCTGGCACCACAGAACAGCAAGGTTCACTGCCTGGCCGGCTCTGTACTTTATTGTGTGTTGTCTTCATTATATTTGTGGGTTTTATTGTTATTTCACTACAAATCTTCACAAAAAAATTTTAAAGTTCTGTGTTAACCCTGGAAAGTTACAGAATTGGGTTAAGAATTTAAAGGCTTTCAAAGCATCCTTGTCCTGAAGCAGCTCTGCAGGGCATGAATAAGTAACAAATGGATTGTTTTTCAGTCAAAATGAATCAGCTGACATGACCTTCCTTGTGAAAAATCTAGCTGAGTTTTTAGAGATGCCTGTAGGGTCATGCTTCTCCCTTCTTAAGTTATGCTAGAATTTAGATTATCTTGAATCAGTGATTATAGGCTGAATCAACCTCTGAAACTGCAGATCTTCTTGAACCGTGTGAGAAGATCAAAATGTATGGGATTCTATGTTAGAGAGGATGTATTTTGTCTGTGTTTTTACAGTATACATTTAGCATGACGCTGGGTTGATCAGATGATTTCCTGAAGCCACAATTTAGTTCTTCAGGGTCCAACTATGTCATGTTTTAAAAAGTACAATGTGCAGTAAGAAGCCATACTGGTATTTATGATGGTTGAGTCACAATAATTCCAGACTAGATAGAGGTGGATATTTAAAGATGATAGCAGCCAATTGAAGATTTTGAGGAAATACTGCTTGCAGTGTCATTTTAAACTGTCTTTTCTTTCTATGTCAGTCCTTGATAAAGTTGTTATTGTCATGTATGTTATACCTTGTACAGACACAAGGTTATAGTTTTGTAGTAAATACCTCTGGTATAAATTGTACTGTAGCATAGTTAACCATTGCTTTTCTTTTTCCACATCTCATTACTTTCAGTATAAATCTTCTGGAAGGACCATAAATAAATAGGTGGTCTTCAGTAGTTTTTCTTTTTCCCCAGTGTGACCTTAATTTAGGGGATATGGGTTTTTTTTTAAAACTTCCTTAGAAAACACTCACCTTAGAGGTGAAAGACTTTGCTTTTTACTTCTGATAATTAGAGTCCCAAATCTGCTCAGATTAGACTAATCTGGTCTTCCTCTTGATGTCTTTCACACTGCACACTGTGTATTCACTGAAGTTTTCTTGCCTTTCTTCATCAATAGAGTCTTATTCCTACCCCGTGGCTTATAAGGCGGTGGCTGAAGGAGCTCTATAGAATGCGCTTTCAGAAGTTTGGCCGTATATTCTGAGTTGTGTTTTTAACATCTGGCAAGCGTGAAATTTTAAAGTGGTGTGTTTTCACTGGGGTGTTGAGCATTCCCTTACATGATTTCCTGTAAATCTGTTGTTTTTCGTAAGCGGGAAGCTTAGAAGTGCTGAGAGGTAAGTGCTGGTCTTCAGCCTACTTAGCTTTGCGTGAACCCCGTGTGCCAGATTTTTAGTATGTGCCCTGCCATGTGGTCGTTGAAGTCTGTGTGCTGTGGTGACTGGGATAGCCCCTTCCAGGACTTCCCTATTGAGACACTTTGCAAACAAGCTGGGAAGGCAGTGGGGAAAACTTGACAGCTGTGAGGTCAATCCCGCAGGTTTGGCAGTTTGTGTGTGAAAAGGTCATATGGTACCATTGGTGATGATGCTTTGATATCAATCTTGAATACCTCTAAAATAAAAATACTGTATTATTAAACCAATAATGATGATGTTTATTAATGGTACTGCTACGGGGAGGTAGCAAGACACCTTTAGAGCCCTCTGGTAGAAATGTTTCAGGTTCTCGTGCTATTATTCCTGAAAGATCATGGTAACAGAGAACATCAGGAGGTCTCAGGAGAAATTAAGCAAGATAATGTGATTGCTGAAAAATTAACACAAGTCGCAGCTGTATGATAAAAGCTTTAAAAAGTTTTTTCAAACCATATAAAGTAAAGAGAGAAACTAAAAGCGACTCCCCAGGCAGGGCTGAAATAGATGCATTGTATCTGCTAAGACTTAGTCCTGTAGTATTTGGCATGATTTGAAAGTTGAAGTTGCTTTAAAATTTATAGTTGTTTCTAAAAAATTCTTGAAAAACAACTTTAGATTCTGTTTCCTGAAAGTGCAAATGTTCTGCTAAGTACAGTAGGTTTCCTTGTTTTCATGTGTTAATTCTGGTATTCTAAAAGCGTGCAAATGGCATTTGTCTTTGGATTTACAAAAACTCTAGATATTCAGAGTCTGAATTATTTAAACTCCCACAACACATGCACTTTTGCTTTTCAAGCTTGAGTTATAATTTAATTAAAAACTTCTGGTGCATCGCTAGCTATTTAAATATTAAAATGTTCCATGGATCACTTTCGATTATCTGCCGTCATGAAATTCCTGAAGATGTCAGATTTTTAAGATTCCCAAAGTTGCACTTGGAATTGTCTGTTGATGCAAAGGGGACTGTGATAATTACATACATCCATTAGTATCAGCAGAGGAGATAAACTTTGGGGAGGCTTAATGGGCATGTCTCAGTGACAGCTAGCAAAGAACATTTGGCATGATTAAGGATGGATTTGAATGTACTTGAAAATATACTCTCATTATGGACACCCAGTGGAAGTTGCACTACAAATGTTAAATTCCCCAGAAGAAGAGTTGTGTGGCAGGGAAGCTTTGAAATCCACTGTGGCCGTCATCCAAATTACTCTCTTCTCTTTGTGTCTTTCCGCTGTCAGATTCACTTTGTGATGCCCAACTTGGCTCCCTGCATCTTTGAAAAGAGGCAACCTGTTGGTTTCTGTGTTTCAGATTGTCCGAAGATACATCAAGGACTGGCTTGAAAGGAAGAAGCCTCCATTTGGCACTATCAGCAGCTGTGTGCTCCTGATGATCATCTACACAACATTCTGCGATACTTTCGCCAATCCAAATATTGACCTTGATAAATTTAGCTTGATTATAATAGTGTTCATAAGTAAGTTCAGCCT
This sequence comes from Ibycter americanus, assembly GCA_035590275.1. Taxonomy (NCBI): domain Eukaryota; kingdom Metazoa; phylum Chordata; class Aves; order Falconiformes; family Falconidae; genus Ibycter; species Ibycter americanus. Next base: position 14,330,435 of record JAVJGI010000001.1, on the reverse strand, counting down.
TAAAGCATCTCTTTTATCTGTGTTTCAGGTGTGTCATGAGCTATGTGTACTGGAAGGGGTGGGGTTGTGGGGATACTGGCATGGGGCTAGAACTTGTACTTCTAATGCATCCAGTAAACCAGATTACCAGACTTTGTAGGGGCCGGATGCTTTTAGGGGATTGAGTAAGCATTTAGAGAGGGATGAACCCCACTGTTTAGGTGTGCCTGAGATTGCTCAGTGGTCCTCCCTTTCTAAAGGGGCACGGTATTACTTTCCAAGTGTTTACAACCATTCTGGTTTGGCTTCTTTGTTATTAAATGTCTATAAATGCTCAGATGTTGCATTCAGATGTTCCAAACAGAAAGGAAAGATTTGGGTTTGAGCTGTTACTCAAAAGCACGGTTATAACTTCTAAATAGTTCTTCCTTACTGTATAATAAACCTAGAAGCTAGCTGGGAGTGCGAGTATGTTGATATATTTCTGTGGATGAACACATTTCTTGCAGAGTTTGTTTTAGAAGCACTCAAGTCATTCGGCCTTAAATAACATACACATGAGAATAGACTGGTGGTATCCTTGCCATCAGTTAAAAACACACTTGCAGACCACTACCTCCCAGGGAAAGGCAATGGTATACAGGCACTGTCTGCTCTCCCAGCAGGGAATTCCAGTCTTGCTTCAGACTTTCCAGATACAGGAGTTTCAGTTTGCTTGGAGGGAGAGGTAACTACACATCTCATACCCTTCAAAACTGTTAGATTTTAAGGAATCAGTGCATCACCTACTTTGAAATATGTGTATGTGCACGTGTTTCTGTCTAATAAAAATGATGTATCTTCTATAAATCCAACCTCTGCTAAAGTGAGTAAGAAATTTGCCCCTGCCCTTTGTGGGTCAGTTCTTACTCTATCCTAATTGTGGCAGGTTTTTTTGATTATGAGACGCTATACGTGTGTGAAATACTACATGGGATTATAAATGGTACTGTATAAATACTGTATTTTGAAAGGAAAGAAGGAAGCCATGCTAAGGAGTTTTTTTTTTCAAAATGGAGGAAATACTTGTTTGCACAGGCACCTGAGAAGGACCACATCCCAGATGCACTTAAAGCACTGCAGAGTTGTCAGCAAGAGAGGCGGATATGGAAATTTTAAAACTCTGACTTAACATGCAGAGAAACTCAGAATGAAGTAATTTTATGTTACTGTGCTGACTGCTACTTTGAAAAAAAAAGTTCTTTTTTTAGTTTAAAAGGCATGTTTTTCCTTGAACAGTTGGTGTAGAGTGGTTGCTTCCATTGCCTTTCTTGTCCATCCTTTTATTCCTCTACAAGGCAACTCTGCATTTGTGCCATGTGTAATTATATATACCACTTGCAGTGCAACACACTGACATTCATTATATATATGTTTTCATTGCCAGTGTGCGTAGCTGGAGTTTCTTAGTAAGAATATTAACATAAGCATTGAAACTGCTTGGAACATATTGGACATTTGGTTTTTTCTAAAATATTTATGAAAAAAAAACCCAAGTAACTTGTGGAGATGGATATGCACATTGTGTTCTAGAAAAAGTTTCTGTATTGCTGTTGGATGTGTTAGCTGGATGTGTGTGTTGTGTTATACCAGGATGTGAAATAAGCACAAGGAATTTGAGATGAAACTGCATTTATTATTCTGCTGATTAATGTTTTAATGTAATTTTTATGTTAATATTCTAGCCACAGCGCAATATGCACAGGGGATAATTGGTAGCAACACATGCTTATTGCTTTACAGAATTATATGTATTAAGGGATCTTTTGGGTTTTTTCTGTGCATATTAAATTAATGTACTTAGTTGCAGAAAAAATGTAATTCAGGAACAATGGATTGCTTCCTTAGTTCATGAAGGAAGAATTAAGTGCATGCTGAGGTGACATTTGTACATCCTAGGAAATGTATGTAAGAGAATGGAAAATGTCACTGGTAATAGCTAATATCCCTGCCACGTTCCCCAGTTGTAAACTGGGGTCAAAATCAAATGTATTGTCTTGGCTTGCACTACCCTGTGGGACACATTAGCCTTACTGCATTCACAAGTTTTGCAAGGAAAGGGAAGAGGATCCACCCCAGATTCTGCTGCAAGTAAAAGCCTTTCCCCCATAACCCACAAACACCCAGAAAACGTCTGTGCAGGTCACAAGAGTTTCTTCTCCAGCTCTGTGGGGAGTTCCTGCACTCTGGCACGACACTTAGTCTCTGCAGTCCCAGCAGCTACTCATGGCGCAGGGGGAAGCTGCCTGCTTCTCCCCATATCTCCACAGACCAAGGGTGGACTCTGTGCATCCCACAACCCCTGCGGGTGTCAGGAGGGCTGGCAGAGAGGAGCGCTCCCCTCAGGATGCTCAGAGAAGCCAAAGCTGACTGAGCTTGAACGAAAGCTGCTTTGTCTGATGTACACTGCCCAGTTCAGGAATTAGCCTTTGTCTCAGAGGGAATTAAAATGACTGTGATGATCTTCTCTTAATAGTGATCATTCATCAGGGGAGTAATATACCCAGTGTGTGAGAATATTTATTGTGATCATGCTTACACATTGTGCTTTCCGTTGTTAAATAGAAAGGGGCTAAATTTAAATATTTGGTAACCAGAGCATGTTTGAGAGATTTTATGTTGTCAACCCAATAGGCAAAACTAGCGCAGAAAGATGTGCAGCATGCAGTAGGGAAATTTCCTGCCATTCACTCTGTCAAGAAATACTTGATTCAGAAGAGTTACCTTGGGAAGAACTTTTGTGTAGCCACGATATTATCTCTGGCTTTCTTGGCTGTAATAATACGTATTGTTCTTCCAGACAGTGTTTAAAGCTTGTCTGTCATTGGGTTTCTCTGGATAGACTTGGTCCAGCCTAGCTTCTGACCTGTTGTATGGGAGCAAAAGGCACGTACACAGCAATTGCAGAGATATAAGTTATCTTTACTTCTGTGATCTAAGTCTAATTTTAACTTGTTTCTCTTTCAGTATTTTCTGTTCAGATGAGCTTCATGTTTTTGACTTTCCTCTTCTCTACAAGGTAATTGAATGTGCTCAGTCAGAACCTTTGAATATTTGTTTTGTGTGATATCTTTGGTTTGGTTGATACAGTTTATGCAAATGTGGAAGGGCAGATTTCTGAACAGGGGTGACCTCATTTTGGCATTTCATATTGTCCTTACTGCATTTTCTCTGTTAGAGTTTCATAGGCTAAGAGAGCAGGACCTGAATTCTGTCCTTTCTTGTGTGTTAATTACAGAGTTGTTAAATCTCAATCAATCACTGCTATACCTCATCCACTGAAAAAAATGGATTTGCACAGATGTCACTGAAGGTATAATTTGCCCTGCAGACATGCTGATGACATATGAGAGAGAGAACTCAGTTTGACTTTTTACATCTCAAGATACATTTGCTGGGCTGGCAATTCACTCTTCTCTGTATATGTCAAATTTGTTACATTTATATGGTGATTCTTAAAAGACAGCTGTCCTGAACTAATGTTTGGCAGAGCTATTTTTTTTTTTTTTCTTTTTAAATATCAACCAGGAAGAACAGTTGTACATTCACTTCTCAAAAAACAGTACCGTGAGAACGGTGTTAGCCAATGGCTTAGTGCATCACTTGAGCTGGTCAGAGTATCCACCACTGTCCTCTCACTTAAGCTTACTGGAGCGGGTTTTTTAGCAGTGTTCTGCTGAATGTGAGGTGCCACAATACAGCAGATTCAGACATATGCTTTATATAAAGTATAGAATATCCGTAAGGGAGAATCACAAAGAATGGTGCAATGTCTTAGAGCTACTTATGCTTTTTTTTAGTGCCACAGGAAAATTTCTCGGTGACAAGATCATCCCCTGACCTTAAATGGCATTTTTAAATAACTTTTGAATTGCTAGTCTTAACCTGGGGGGAAGATACGTCCCAACACTAAAATCTAAAATGCCATAATAACCAACTCAGCATGGTAAATATCTAGAATCTCGTAAAATGATTCCTAATTTGGACCAAAGGGTGATCCATTGGCCAGTTGTATACCTTTCTGTGTATGTCATTTTTCCACCCTTGTGGCCTTACTCCCAGTGCGTAAACCCTTAGATGCAATTTTTCTCTGAAATGGAAACTAACTACATATTCCAAGCAGTGCTTATAGTGCAGACTCAACGTACTATCTAAATTGGGCGTTTTGTTAACGTTACATACTAGGAAAAGAAATTGTAGGTCATTCTCTTGTTTTTCGCTGGGGTAAGCTGGCCACTGCCGTGATATAGCATGTTTGCAAAAATAACCTTGGCTGGAATAAAGTTGTGTCCTACATACCATGTGTTCTGAATTCCTCTCTTTCACACAGGAGCATATTCATTAGAGAGTTTGCCACAACTAAGAAACAATTCTGCTTTACAAAAAAAATAATCAAACACTACTGTTCATTTGTGGGTAGAATTATTTCTGTCACTAGACCTGATCAAAGTGATGTGAACATTCGATGATGTTTTAAGAGGGTGTTCGCTATCAAAGGTTATTAAAACTCTTTCTTTTCTAGGAATAACTCTAGTTTCACACCAGCAGACACAGTGGCTATCATTTTCTGTTCCACACACAAATCCCTCACCCTGGGTAAGTCAGGAGATAAGCTTTTGAGCAAAACAACAGTAACATTCATACCTTGCTGTCTTGAAAAGAAAAATGTTGGTAGTGTCTGGCTTTTCTGCTTAAATGGTTTTTGTTTTAGTGTGACGAGTAATGCTACCAGTATGATACTCATAGTAGGATAATATTCTTGCACAGATAAAATAAATGCTTATTATGGGACAGACAACATAGTCTCAGCTGAGATTGTAGTGGTTAATACAGTAAGACCACCTTGTTTATGGAAAGCTGGATTTTTCTTTCTGTTCTTATTCTGGTTTGTCGCCTAATCCAATGCTGATAAAATTTCAGGTTTGTTACTGAAGAGATTGTAAGGTATTGTGTGCCCAGTCTCACAGTAAAATCTTACACCGAAAAGCTGGGATGTACAAGTGAAAGTCAAAGCACGTAGTATATTCAGAAATCATAAATAGACAATACTGTCTTTTGCTTAACATGAGCAAAATATATGTGTTTAAGTCTGCCGATGTTTTGGGGTAGTTTTGTTTATTAGAATTCGTTTATCAAAACATCTTTGAGATATTTGTCACTTACAATCCTTTCGTGATGATAAGATGTTCTGATGGAAATTCACAAAATACTGCTAAATCAGTTATGCTTACAGCCACTTGCTACTGCTTCATCCATTATATTCAGTCTGTGAAATGACTAGAATATATTCTTACTGTTTTTCAAAATATGAAAACATGTGTTTGATAAAGCATATGTGACTGAATATATGCCTTTTCAAGACTGTATCTGTCAAAGAGAAACACAGTTAGTGTCAATAACAAAGGTAAGAACTCAGCCTGAAACAGGGGAGGAACAAGTCGGGACTTAGGTGAGATGTTTTCCAAGTCAGTTTGGTACAGCAAAACTCATCTCAGGGTTCTTTGCTTCAGCCAGGCCTGTGCTGCAGAACTGTTAGCAAGTGCCCTTGAAAGTCTGTGGAAAGTGAAGGAGTTCCTGGAAGACAAGAAAAAGGCAAACATAATGCCTCTTTTTCACAATGGAAACGAGGAGGGGACGAGGAATTATAGATCAGTGAGTTTAACTTCATTTTGTAGAAAACTACTGAAACAAATAATTAAACTATTTTAACAGTGTAGGAAGAAACAAGGAAATGAGTAACAGCCTCATAGATTTGTCAAATGCATATCATACCAAACTAACCCAATTTCCTTTCACACACAGTCTGATGGGTTGCAGAAAAGTAGCAAAAGTTGTCTGGCTTGAGCGTGGTATGGCTTTCGACATTTGCATGATATTTTGGGCTCCACAATTCAAAAATTACGTGGACCAACTGGAAAGAGATCAGAGGAGAGTGCCATGAATGATCATAGATCTCAAAAATGTGACCCCAGAGGAAGGCTGAAACAATTGGGATTGTTGAGAAAAGACAGCGGAAATACAGTCATGATCTTGAAATGCATAAAAGGTTGATGCAAAGGAGGGAAAAAAGTAACTCTTTCACAGTAGACTTTGAAAAGGGAGGGACTTTGTTACAATGATGATGATTTAAGCTAACCATCCGGGAAACCTGTCTCATGTAAAACACTTTAGTTGTGGAATTTGTTGCCTATTGATGTCTTGACTCTCCTATCATTGTAGACAAGTCTTAGGCAGGAATTAGATAGCTAGACTTGACTCTGCCTTGGAGCAGAACATAGGTTACATGATGTTAGGTCTTTTCCCCCCAAATGTTCTACACAACTGAAGCTTCAACTAATAAATGAGCTTGTATTCCGGAGGACTGTTACACTTACATTTCTAGAAAGCAACTACACACATTAGTTGTAACACACTACTGTACTTGCTATTTGGAGGTGTGTGTAAACTTAGGACACACCTGTGAGACCGCCAAAGAGAAGCTGGTTGTATTTAAAAGCACAAATGTGTAAGTCTTCCCCCCCATGAAAATAGTTTTATATACACTCTTTTGAGTACTTCTGCAGCTTGCCATGACACTAAGAAAATAAGCACAAAGACTTTTTTAATATTTAAGTCCTAGAGGGACTTGCCATCACCCAGAAAAAAATGAGGACTCTTCCATTTCTTTTACTCACTCTACCAAGCATCCTCATGCAGCTTGTCTTGACCTGCATCCTGTGCACACAGCTGAGTCAGTTCACTTTTCTTCTGCTAATACGCGCTCCTTTTTGTATTTTATTTTCTTCTTTAGAAGAACCTAGTTTGATGCTCCTAGCTTGTTGACTTTCTGGCTCACATTTTCTCAGTTCCAAGCTACTGCACTCCTTAGCGTAGCCTGATGAGTCGGGCTTTGTATTTTGCAGCTTTCTTTGCTGAAGCACACAAAAAAACCCAAAAACTGTGGCCACCTTGACTACAAGGACTTCTACAGCTTCTCCCTAGCCATACATACTTTTACCCTGCTAATACAGATGTCTCACGGGTAAGTGTGCAAATTGAACTGAAACAGGTAGATGGTGGCATGGAGTATTGTGGGACTGTTTCTTGCCTCCAGACTGTTCCATTTGTCAGCTTCAGGACAGACTGCTTTACCTTCATCCTTGTAGAGCTGGCGTGTCATGAAAAGCGAGTTTGCTTCCTAGGAGGCTAGTCAGAAGATGCAATTCGTTCTCAGGCTTTGCACTTTTGCACTACGTTTCCTTACTGCTGAGGCCCTGCGTTGAGATCGCTGGGTGGCTGGGACCTGTGCTTCCCGTGCTGTATGCCATCTCCGGGGCTCAGCCTTGTCAGGGTTTCTTTGAGGCTCCCAGGCTTGTCTTGCGTGGGACCAGCAGCAGCATGTCCTGAATCGAGCACCAGCCCTGATGGGGAAATGCTCTTTTTTGGCAGTCCCTGGGAGCCCATCTTTGGTAAGTCTGAGGGCCCCGCCGCTCCCGTGTGCACCCCTACACCATGTGCGCCCAGCGTAGGTGTGCCTGCTGTGTATCCATTTCAAGCAGGCTGGTTTTGAGACCGCTGGTATTTTACCAGCTCCAGATAAGATAGAGCTGCAAAACCACACATTTCTAGGTAAATAGGGATGATTGGGTTTTATAAAGCTGTAGTGCACTGAGGCATGCCCCTGAGCTGATGATGTAAACAGGAATGTTAACCAGAGCAGCGAGCATTTATTGCTTGGCTGAAGGTGGAAGCAGAGTAGATCTAATTTGTTTTTAAGGATCAGCCATTTCTGAATGACAGTTAAACCTATACACAGCACAGCCTTGTCCACTCTGATCTCAGCAGAAACAAGAACAGACGCAGGCATTTTGGCCCTTACTCTTTTGTTGTTCTGTCACGTTTCTGCTTGTCCAGAGGTGTTTGCTATAAACCGTGCAACGAGAAACCTTCTGTTCTCTTGTAGCAGAGAGAGTTTTTCCCTCTCCATCGTGACAATGCCTGAAAGAACAAACACAGCTCAGGGTCTGGTTTCACATCCGTTGTGGAGCTCTGCTTTGTTTGTCTTCAAGATTCCAGTGGTAGTGTATAAATGACCCCCCAACACTTGTTCTTTCACTTTGAAACTGATTTCTCTCAGCTTGGCAGGTGAAACTCCAAATAGGTACGTCTGGCCCATTCCCTGGGGAGCTTAGAATGGCACCGACTAAAATGGGAGAAGAGCTGACAGCTTTAAAGCTTTAGAAGTGGTAATAGGAGAGGCATGAGAAGACTTTTGTAAGTCAGTTTCTCCCACACCATATTATGAAACCAACTAATTCCCATGCAGTGCATGCTCATGAGGCCAACTGCCACTTCCACTGTTGAATCCATGAATAAGTGCTTGCTCTGCACGGAGATGAGTGCTGTTTCCATATGCTGGGTTTTATTTTGTAGACAGAACAGTTGACACACTTTTTGTCGCAAAGATCAGAGTGCAGGGCATGTTTGTGTAGGAACAAATTACACAGGGTAGGTGCCTTTGTGTTTCTTAGTTAGGAACACAAGCTGGTATTTCTGCATAGAGGTGGGTGCTTTGGCAGTTTTTTGAATACAGTGCATCACATACACAGAAAAACTAATGTTTATTTGTATTTCACTTAATGAGTGAAACAGGATATAAACTTACAAGGAGAGAAGATAAATATAGTATTCACAATGCCCTCTGGCATATTCACCCACACTTTGTTCTCTTTCTCTCCTTCGCCCTACTCACATATATGCACAGTACATGTGGGCACACACATATGCGGACATTTGATGCATGGCTTTTATTAGTGCATTTGCCATTGATTGATTAGTACTTAGTATTAGTACTTCTTCTATTGATTGATTGCAGATGAAGTGACTATTTGACCTTTAATTATGAGCCCTGCTATTGAAAATGACATTGAGCTATGGCTTCACATAATCCATCTGGAAAGCCCGACATGATGCCATTCCCTGGAGTTCATTCAGTGAGAAGAGAAGAGGCCTCAAGGAAGTGCAAAGCTATCAGTGTGGCTCATCTAAAAAAATACCACCGTTGTTGCTTGCACTTAAACAAAAGTTACAGCCAAGTACAGAATGTTATTTTTTTTTTTGCAGAGAGTGAATTGCTAGCTAGAAGTTACAACTCCAAAGGTAAAATGCAGAATTATAAAAAAACATTTTAATTCTTTGTATTTACTATGTAAAATTATTTTATCAGCAAAAAATGGAGTGCAGTACTTATTTTGGCTACCAGAAGTGCAAATGTTAGTGCTGTAGGTATGATGAGCAGCAGATTGGTAAAAAAATAAGATGGGGTTACTTTTGTTGTTTTATAATAAAATCAGGGTATTGTTTGTGATGCAGAGTACATTTTTCCCCATTTAGATTTATCAGCGTAGCAGTTTGTTTACCACAGGATTCTTAAAGTAATGCAATCAAAGTTTCTAGGCTACAAAATACTTTAAGGAAATAGAGTTAATTTTGCAAACAAAAGCCAAAGCGCAAACTTTCTTTTCTATTGTTTTAATTTCATTCAGATTTATTTTTTAAATGCTCAGCTTCTTACTGCACGGGTACGGAAGTGATAGTCTGTACGTGAACAATTCTTAAAAGCCTGCTGTAATGCACAAGCAGATTCACAGGCAACTCAAATTGTCTGTTCACGGATCATCTGGGCTATGGATTAGTCAGCCCGTGCTTTCCCCCACGTTCCCCAGCTGCACAATGTGACAGGGTGCATCGTGCTCACATATAGCTCCAGTCTGCTCACAGCTATCTATAGTTTGCTCATATTTTCTACAGATACCTCCTTACAACATTTTTCAGAGATAAATAATATATTCGTACAGCATAAACCACTGCTGTTTAATATTAGCTGGATTTTTGCTTCATCTGTTTTTTCCTACACCCAAGCTCTGTGAAATGCTATACTAATCAAGCACAGACTCTTCTTATTCTGTGGTGATAATCACCTTTCTCCTTTACACAGAAAAAATGCCAAAATGTTCTAACTTGTGTTAAGATAAAAGGAAGGTAGATCATTTTGATTTTAAAAAGGGGGCATTTCTTAAGAATTGTATAATAGGAAGTAAGATGGTAAAATTGCGTGCATTGCCCTAAGTGAGTGTGCAGGCTATACTCTGTGGTGGTTTTGAAATGCGGTGGTGGTTCTCAGTTCCTGGCAGAGAATTGTCCTCTGAGGCGATTATTCATCAAGGTACTAACTGTGACTAGCTATAAATGTGTAAATAATTCCTCTGACTTTTACATATAGATCTAGAAAATAATCCTGGTTAATTGCTCTCTGAAAGTTTTCAAGGGTAAGACCTTCAATACTGTCTCTTTTACTTTTGAAATTTTCCTATGGGTGTTGAACAGGAGACATTACTGCTGGCATCATGCATACTTCTTGGTGTTGCTAGTGCTTGAATCTGTGTATTTTCTTACCTGTTACAGACTTCTAGTCTCATTTCTTCCCTACGTGTCTGGAGTGATGTAAGTGAAATGATCTAGTGACTCCTCTGCCATTGGTGGGTGGTGACCCTTTGGGCATAAGGGAAGCTGATGGGAGGAATATTTCTGAAAGAATGAGTGTCTCATGGAGGCCATGTCTGGGCCAGTATGTACCCCTCACTACTGCCAGAGAGTTAGAAACTTTCCCATTCCAGCTTCTGGGATCCCAGGGGGCTTAGTGGCTGCTAGAACCTGTAATGAGTTTTGACACAGTGATTCTTTGGGCCAAAATGAAAAGTTTTTCTCATCTCTTCAGTCTTTACCCAGCATTTGCTTGGAAGGAGCAGCAAGGAATTGCCTGGGCTTTTTCCTCAGCTCTGGGATTCCCCTTCTCTTTGTCCTCTCTCTGTCCCTGGAAAATAAGGACTGAGGGATTCATGTTACATGAGGTGATAGCGGGGAGAGCAGAAGCACCTGGACCTACTGCACTTCTCTCATGTTTGCATCTTTTCTTGTAGCCCAACTTGAAGGCAGCTGGATTGCCTTTCCTAACTCAGCAGTCTTCTAGAAACCAACATTTGGTTCCTACCAAGCCATATTATCGGTCAGGTTATTATAATGTAATTGGTATGTCTTCCTTCCCAATACACCCCAAAGAATGCCAGGGAAATGCTGCTGTTTCCAGTACAACTGCTATGATGGAATATTAACAAAACCAAATATAGACTGAATATTTCTGTAATTGGGAATGGTATGGATGTTTCCTGCTTTCACGGACAAATCCAGCCATGGTGAGATGCCATTTTGCATGTGTAAGCATTTCTGTAATATTAAGGCCACCACTCACTTGAAGGGGCCATCTCCACAAGAAATCAAACTGACAGTTTTGAGTAGGCTGTTGTCGCTGGGATAGTCTGTGCCAGAGCATCTCTTTTATTTTCCCTTGCTACTCATATATGTGGCTGGGCAAGCACCCCCTGTTTGTCTCCTTCAGGCCAGAGCATCCCTAGGGGCTGTACTTTTGGGAAGGAAAGGTGCCGGCAGGCCAGTCCGAAAGTAGGAAATGGCATAGTCTGGTGAGTTGCAGTGGCTTTTGGACACCAAGTACCTGATTCTTCCTTGGTTTTCTAATCACAGATTTGCAATATAGCATGTTTAATCTATTGCAGTTTACTCAATCTTGACCTCTCTGTGATTCCAGAAGGGGAAATACTAGAGTAAATTAGGGAACCTCCTTTCCTTTTGGACCCAAAACGTATGTTTCTTTGATTAGGCTTAGAATGCGGCAAGAAATTCTGTACTGGCTCCCAGGGCTTCCTTTTCATCTGTATAGGTTTTTTATTAATATTTAGAAAGTTTGCCTCCAGCAGTACTAAAATGTGCATCAGAGGACAACAGTTGTTTACTGTGTTTGAACTGAAGAATCTCACCCAGGAGATCTCATTCACTTGAAGTTTACATCTCTCAATCTCGACTTGCAGAAAGAGATCGATGAATAACAATTGTCATTTCAGAGTTGCACCTCTCCAATTATTTATTTGGTTGTGTGTCTTCCCAGATGTACACGTAATTGGATCAGACACTAAAAACCAGATTGCCGGTTTTTAATGACAGCAAGCTCATACCTCTTTATAATAATAATAAAAAAAAAATAAACACACATATTCATCTGTAAAATGATAATGACAGAAGAGCTCTCCCTCCCCACCAAAAACAGTTAAAGTTAATTTATCTGCTTTAAGAAACTACATTATATTCAGCAGACAGCTGACAGGTTACCCTTGGGAAGATCCATGTTTGGACATGACTCAAGATTTTTTTTTTACCTCAAGCTGGCAGAGGCTACAAGTGTCACCCATACTAAAGCTGGCAAGTATTGAAGATGATGTTGAGTCTCCCTGAGAGAGTTGCATCTACATTTGCAGCTCTCAGTGCACCTTCTGGCAGCCAGTCTGAGCTGCTGACTCCAGACACTTCTAAAACAGTGGGTGCAAAGATGTGAAAAATCAACAGCAGCGGCAAAATTTAGAAATCTCCTATTGCAGAATAGTCTTGGGAATCTGGAAGAGGGATCCTCCTCTAAAAGCTGCCATGACCACAGCAAGCACATAACCCTAGTGCACAGCATTTCAGAATAGGAAATAGTATCTCTCAGTATCTCTAGGTAGTGAGCTGTTTTCTCAAAATGCCTTCCCGAATGACTGGAGCCTTAATGCTTTTCTGGCCTTGTATCTTCTGTTCTTGGGCACAGAAATCAAATGAAGAGAGAATTAAAAGAAAAATTATGCTAGTATGCCTAACATTTTTCTTTATGAAAAGAAGTAAGTGTTTTTCTTGTTTTACCATTTATAATGAATTTGTGTATCGTATTTTTCTTTGCATCAAGGTTTCAGAAGGAAAAAAAGCTTTTAAAAAATCTAATTAAAAGGTAGCATGAAACAGTTCAGAGCATAATCCTTTCCTGCTTGTGCTTACAAATATAGTAAGAACAACTGTAACACGTTTGTAATGGTTTTTTTAATACGTGTAAATAAAATCCACATAATCGAAACGTTAATGCTGAGAAATCTTAGCCTCAGCTCTGTGTGGAAAGGGCAGTAACGTTCAAGGAAATAATCAAACTAACCAAATTGCAGCTTTGTGTTTTTAGGACATTTGTCAATCTCTTTGTCCAGAATTCCTTTCATTAGTAGGTCTAATCTGTTAAACATTCAAAAAGTGTTGGCTACAAGAATTATAGAGAAGGGAAGGAAGTGTTTAAATCTTGTGGTTTAAACACCCTATCTTAGATATTGCCAGTGAATTACAAGGAAGAATTTACCCTGTGCCTTGAGTAAGTTAAGTGTATGAAGAGTGAACTGATACCCAAGCAATTTAAAAAAAAAAAAAAAAGCACTGAAGTGTGAGGTTCAGCTTACAACATTGCTATGCCCACGTTGTGGTGCCAAATTAAGGATAGGTCACCTTTAAAATATGACTTATGGTGGTTCAATTAATTCTTTAATTCCCTGTTAACTAATTGCTACTACCATATTGTCAGACAGGTGGAGGTGTTTTGGAGTCTAAAGCACTAGTCTTCAGTTGTTGGTGTTAAATGTTTCATTGTTAGCATCTGGTAAGATTGCCTGTGTTGTTCGTTAAACATCACTTCTGATCTGAATGCACCCGTTGAAAACCCAGAAATAGACAAACTGTACTTTCTTTCTCTTCCTCCCAACTTTTACATTTTTATTTACTTAAAACTTTGATAGTATCAAGATGTGCTGTTTCCTAGTAACTGTATTTAGATTGCACTTAAATTACTGATATCTCTGAGTAGTATGGTGAGCCAGTTATCTGAAGAACAAGGATTAATAAAAGCATTCAAAGCGTATTAGGTTTTCTTCTTTTTTAGTTCTTGTTATAGCAAAAGAAATACCTTATTTCTCATTCATTTCTCTTCTTCCTTCTCTTTCTTTACTTAAATATTAGACCAGTCCAATCTCTTACAACATGGTGTGGGTCTCAGTGAAATTCTTGCATCCTAGCATATCTATGGCCCATATGTGACCACACCGCTCTGATTCAGTACAGAGCCTTCCCAATAATTCTAGGTCTCTAAAAGAGGTAAGTCATTTAATGTCATGTGAGGGCTTGTTGAATATTCTAGTAGATCATTGTTCTTTCCCAAGGAGAGGGACGAAGGTGAAAATGCTTTTGAAGATTAGGGTCCACGCAGACCTCCAGACTGAACTAGGATAGCTCTCCATTTTGCAGTTTTCCCCTGCAGCTCTTCCAAACTCCCTTCATGTCTCACCAGTCCCTTGTAAAACCTCCCCCGCAGATGTTTGTTTTTATCACTTTGTGAGCATGGTTTTTGCTTTCCATTACACTTATCGCTGACGTGAAAGATGAAAACGTACTGAAAAAACTGTCTTTTTTCCCTGAAAATATTTTAAGCCCAAGTCTTCATACAGCACGTATGTGGGCAAAAAGGCAGGGGAAATGTAGTCTGAACTGCTACAAACATCGCAGATCCTTCCCAGTCAGGGAGGGAGTGTCGTATCACCTGGAGGCAGTTGTGGTTGTGCTGATGGATGATCTCTCTATACCTTCAGGAAAATCAGATTTCCATGGTAACAGTAGGCTTTGTCACCAAGGTGTGATTGAACCAGAAGTGCCACAAACCATTTTACTGTTGTAAACCATTGCCATTGCCACTGTGAGTGGACTCCCGACATTGTTATTTCCTTCTGGGCAAGACAGTAGCAAAGGTTGTCTGTTACTTTGCTCAGCCTTGATTCCTTTGCAGAGTACAAAATTACTGTAAGGTCTAGGATATCTTGGTTAGGGCTTAAGAGCAAAAGAAATCTCAGAGTTACAGCTGGGATGGGGGTGGAAAAGGACCACCATATTTTCCCCTGAGGAATTTTTCACCTGGGGAAGAGCTTGACTGCCTGTTTTAGGCTCAGCTTCAGGTAATGTTTGCCTTCCAATGTGATGTGATTTCATATTACACTGGAAGGTACTTTCTTCAGCTGAAATGGAAATACTCAGATGCAAGCAAATATTTGTATTATGGGTTGTCAGCTATCATTTAGCTATTCCCATACCTGAAAGAAACTGGTCCTGGGGGAAAAGCATTTAACCTGAGTTCAGTGCATGCTTTGGAGAGGGCATGGATATAGGAAAAAGAATCCTTAGGCACTTGGTTTCTCAAAAGCATCTCTCCTGTCGTGATCTCTAGCAGAGTCTGGACAAGGGCAAGAAATGTCTTCTGTACTTGGCTAGCTTTCACTGAGGATAGGCAGAGTATGTAAACTTCTGTCTCCTCAAAACTAACCGTGGCAATGTGACTTGCCTGGAAAGAAACAGGGAAGATTAGCAGCATCTTGCCATTCTGGTAGCTATCTGTGTGAACAACCTTTTTCTAATCCTGTAAACTGGATTTCGCCTAGATCTCGCCACCCTTTCTCCCCATGCAGTCAGTGTGCTGTATGCGATACTATTCTGAAACTTGGCAGTAAAATTTCAGGTGCTTAGTTGGCACTGTCTTTGCAGGGATAAGCTCAGACATCCGCTGCTCTGGTAGCTTAGGAGGGGTGTAATGCAGTATATGCCCCTCTTTACAGGCCTTTTCTCAGCTGAAAAGAAGAAATAGCTATTTGACCTACTAATGTTCCCTTCACATCAACTCCTGAGAGGATCCTTCAGAAAAAGAGTAGCATGGAGAGTGTCAGAGAAGCTACCATTGTACATTTTATTCGTTTTGTATATTACACTTGAAGATGATGGCAACGGAGAGTTCTGAAATGCAAAGATGAGTAGAAGGGAGAACTGAAAATCCAGAGGTTAAGGCTTTTTCAAAGTATTTCCACTGCCTCTTTGCAAGGGTTGTTTGGCATTCTGATGCCTGAATGCCTGGTGTTCCATAGCCCTAGTGATGACATCTTTGTTTTGCCCCAAACCTCTTTTTCTAAGAAATACTGCAGTGTTTTGTGATTTGGAATGTTTTTCAGTAATGTAAGCAATAAAGTTTTAGGATAAATTGTTTGTTGTGAAGACATTGAAGGGGAAAAACCTATACAGTGGAGTATGTAAGCAGAGCATCTAGCAATAATTCTGCTTGGGTGTGAGAGATAATGGCCTGCGTTTTGGTGGTAATAAAAATGTTCTATTAAGTTCTCTGAACCCATTGCAATGTGATAGAAAACAGCAAATAATGAAACAGTGCTTTAAGGGGAGCTTACACATTCAGCAAGCATAAAATAAACATATTAAAATAGAAAAAAAACCCCTTATTTTCAGTACTTACTGTTTTATCACTTCCATCATGGGTATAGGATAAAAGAAAACTCTTACTTGCTTGTTAGAAGAAGAAAGCTCCTACTTGAAGTTCTTACTTGGCAGATGTCAGTTGAAAGCCCTGCTATGGAATATGCTGCAATGTCAAACTCTGTTGGGTAATTTTAGACAAATGTGTCATGTGTGACATGGAAATATGGCATGCTGTACATTAGTGATTTCCCAAGTGTTTGGATCAGGTAGTAATGCGCTGCGAAAGTGCTCTTTATCTCTCCACACTGTGTACTTGTATAGCAGTGGGGAAAGGCTTTTGGTAGAAATTACTTTAGTCAGAAAAAGAATCCATTTACAATGTGTGCCTTCTAACATCTTTGAGACAATGCATTGTATTAAAGAGGCATTTTTTGATTAATGTTTTATAAACATTTTTCAGCATGACAGCTTAAAGTCCCTGTAAAATTGTAAATGCGTGCATAGTGCTCACTTCCATAAAGTCAAATGCCATCTCATAAAGTCTAGTTGGATCCTGTCAGTGACAGTGACACAGAATCAGTACCTTGGAGCATTAAAATTAATTTGCTTCATTTATATTACTGCAGTGATAGCTAGATGAAAAGAGTCCTATATTTAAATTCTCTTAAAAATACCTTCAAATCTTTTAGGATTTTTTTATTATTCTTATTTTACAGTTAACTAAATGTAGTGAAGTGCAGCATAATATTTTCATGGGCCTTTTAAGAAGGTGGCTACGAAGTGTGAAAGTAGCAAAGGGGAAAGGGGAGGACGTGGGAGGTTATACTGGGTGCAGAGCTGGAGGAACGATCAGTAGCTTTCAGTCATGCAGGCTACTAGAGAAACGGTGGCCTTTGACCGGGGCTGATAAACCACAGCCTTGGAGCCAAACTGGAATACCCTGGAGCAGTGGAGAGCAAACAGGGCTTCCCTATACCAGACTGGTGAGAGCAGCCCTCTCCCACTTCCTTGCTGTTGTTGAAGGTCACGGATAAACAGCTTTTGTCTTGCTGTCTCTTCCTCGGGTTTGCAAAGTTCTTAGGTGACATGGGCAGAGTGAGGACACAAAGAGGGAGAAAAATTAAATGTGCTCCATATCACAGACCTAATTCTCTCCTCTCGGTTGCAGTGGGACTGTGATTTTAGTGGAAGAACCCAAAATTTACACTGCAAAAGTGAGCAGAATGAAAAGTCTTGGGAAGCAAACCCAAGCAGGCTAGAAGCATGGGAGTGGAGAAGAGGAGGAAGAAGGAGGAAGGGAAAAAATACAAACAGAAAAAAGAAAAAAAGCCTCTGAATACCAGAGCCAGAGAGCAAGGAGGAAGATGGGAACACGGGGGAGCGCTGGCAGGAGAAATGTAGCCAAACAAAGGAGAAGAGGGAAGTTCAGGGTAAAAAGCTGGGAACACCAATGATCCTATTTGTAAGGGCCATCTGTGGGATGATCTCAGTGCTTCCTCTCTTCTGAGACACCACACTGTAGTCTTGCTCAGGTGAGGTGCTGTTTTCTCACCCAGCTGGGTATCACATTTTGTCTTTCTGTGGAGGTGGATGGGATACAACCCTGACTTGCATTTGGTCAGCTTTGATCCAGGAGTTGGACACACATTCGTGCAATAAATCCCATTTAAAGGATTTTGGCAACTCAGCAGTTTGTTACACCCCTACATTGAGCAAAGCTGCCCAAGTTGGCATGAAACCACAGAGGAGAGCTTTGCCATTCAGTTCTCATGATATATAGTGAGTGAGGATCTTTGGCAGAGGAGTTGAACCAAGCTGCTGGAAGCCTGTAACTGCATAAACTGCAGCAACACAAATGGGTGTTTGTGGTATGAGCCTTCAGATCATGACAGCAGTCTTAAAACTTAAAGACTGTCTATAAACTGATAATGCCAGCGTTCCTCCTCCGGTGTCAATCAAGATGAAGACCCATAGAAGTCAGTCCAATTACCCTGAAATGCAGATAAGCATGATTAATGGCTCCGTGAAAATGAAACAAAAAATCCTTACAGGCATTATTCTTCACGCGTCTGAATGCAGCCTTAATGCTCCAGATGGCAAATAAGTACCCTAGTAATATTAGGGCATGGGGGGAGGGAGGAGCTGCTGTGTACTTTCAGGAAACTTAAGACTAAGGTAGTGGTCTGGGTTTTAATATGTGTGATTTGATCCTGTGCAAAATTTTATTTATCTTAGACTTGATGTAGCTGTCATACTCCATTAGCACTGGAAGCAATATGCTATAAAAGATGAGGAAAAGAGGAGCAGACAGCCCAAAACAAAGATAACCATATCCGTTTTGCTTAGCGCCTTCATTCCTTGCTATCTATCTGAAAGATTTAAACTCATCTCACTCACTCCCTTAGTTTTGTTACAGCCACACCTGTTCACATCTCTACTGTTGCAGTCAGTGTCAGTGTTTCTGTTACAGTTTCTCTTAGTGCTGGGTCATAATCTCATCTTGAAAATGCATTATGGGCTAAGATTCTGCATACAGCATCAGCCCAGGCGTTACAATGTCACTTTTCTTCCTTTGGCTGGGATTTGGTTTTCATTTTGGTCATCCTGTCCCCCTGTGGGCCCCCACAGTGTTTTATATATATATATTTTTAAAGTACAGTGGTTTGGGTTTTTTTAAGAGAGGGAAAAGTAACTGTTAAAATAGATTTTTCCTAATTAGGAATTTGCATGAGTTTTACGCATTTTGAAAACATTAGCAGTCATACCGATGCCTGCAGTTACTACATATTGCTACAAAAAAGTTCCGACAACATTTTTAAAAATAAATAAAATCCATGCTGTTTTGTTTAGCTTTGTGGTAATATTTCTGACGCAAGCATTTGTGACTGTAGTCTGTGGGTCTCTTGTCAGGAAATATTTTCTGAGAGAGTTGCATACTGGCAAAGTTGGAATTACAAAAATCAGAAAGTGCGTAAGAAGCCGACAGGGCTTTTTCTTTCCATTGAAGTAATGCTTACCTGCAAAAGTTATTATTATTTCTTCTTTTCACCAGTTAGGTGTTCCTGGTAAATAACAGGAACTTTAATTGCACATTAGTAGCTTACAGGAACCTATTGTTGTGACATGTATTTAAACAAGCTGTGAATTAAGAACCTCTTTCTACCCAGTGATCTAATTATATTGTCACACTAATTATAGTATTTTGTATTTATATTTGACAACAATAATTTTCTTTTCCTAGTTTACTGAAATAGCTTTCCTCCCGAGAATTTACCTTTTAGGCTGGAATTTCTCATCTTTTGTTTCAGAAAATGTACGGTAATTTAAAACGTGTCTCCGTCACTTTGGGTCCATTCTGTTCACATCTCTGCCATTAGTTTTCTCTGTGATCCTAGGCTAGTCATTTTAGTGTTCTCTGATTCTCTGTAGGAGTCCTGTTCAGCTTACTAAAGTGTTTTTGGATCTGTGGATGAAATTGCACTACCAAAACACCAGGTACTGTCTTGCAAACATAAATACAGCATGTTCATAGCTGGGAACTCTATTTTTCTGTGGTTAGAGAACAGGAGAGGACCCACAAGGGTCAATTTGAAACTTGGAAACAGGCAATAAAGCCTTTATCTGTTTACAAAAACAGTATGATGGACATCTGAAGTAAATTACACTCCTTAATATCATGCAGATGCCCATTTAACTTCTGTCCCAATACTAACTATTCCCAAGCCCCAGAAACTGGTGTTAATAATAAGCAGCCCTACTGTGTGATAAGTCCGTGATGTTGTTTTGAAGGTAATTATAATATTGAAATAAAGCACTCAAGCCTTTATTTATTTGATTTAATCTTTCTCTGGAAATGTCCACTAAGTAAAGGCCACTAGTATGGGGACAGCATTGTTAGTGATGTAATGTGATGAAGCCAATGAAAATAATTACAAGAAATGGTGCTGTGGAAACATCATGAAGATTCCAGCAAGCCCAGACATGTGTCAGCAATTGTGGGACACTGGTGGAACAGTAATATTCAAGAAATCAGCTGCTTCCTCACGTCGGGAGGAGGCAGCTTTCATTAAGGGACACCTGAAACGGTGTTGCGAATGGGAACTTATCCAGGGCACAGAGAAGCATTTATGTAAATGCGGCAACTTTAGCTGATCTGAAACATCTACTGATGGGGGAACGGAGGGCGTGTAGCACCGCGCTCAGCTTTTTGTCATTGCTAAGAAAGGAGACAGACAGATGAGCTCTGTGAAAACTGTGTGTAGTCTGCTTCGCTGCAATGTTAATGCTGGTGGAAGATTCATAGAATGACATTTAAGATGAAGGAGAAAATAAGGTATGTTCTCAGGGGGCTCCTGAGGGATCGCAGCTGCCCTTGTTGGCAACTATGCAAATGTCTGGTCAAGCGAGACAAAGATGGTTGCACGTTTTGCTCACACCTATGCTTTGTGGAGCGCAGCGGCAAAGATTTAAACAGGTAATTCTGAACAACATGTTCAAAGTAAACATAATCATAATAATAATAAAAACAAAACATAATTTCATTACTGCAAAACTAGATCAAATTTAATTTTACATATCACATCGTCAAGTGGGGAAATTATGCGTGGAGACGTCTAATAGAATTAACACTGCTGAGTGCAAATTCGAGCTCTCAAGAAAAATGCCCCATCTCTAGCTCTTAACAGTCACTTCTTTCAGCATCTGGCAACTTCTGTACTCAGCTGCTCCCCAACTCTTCATATTGCTCACTCGGTTCACGAAACATTTTCTCTCATGCTGTAGCTCTTCTGAAACATACAGGTAGAGTAGAGAGTTTTGTTCTCTAACACGTGACCACTCACCCGCAGGGCACCTGACTCTACCGTGACTGCATGAATCAAAGCAGGGAAGGCTGTCATTTGGGTACTCACCAGCTGGCAGGGGGTATGCCAGGAAAACGCAACCCTCCTCCAGTGGTGAAAGGACTGAAGAAAGGTTGCAAGCAGGAGTCGGGCAGGTTGGATTGAGGACGATTGTGAAAACACAAACCAGAGCACAGGGAGAGAGGGGAAGAAGTAAATAAGCAGTACAGAACTATGCTCAGCAACCCAACAGTCATGCGATAGCAGAATGTATTTTCTATCAAATCTTCAGCAGGAGTTTGACAGCTATTAGCATAATTATAAAAGATCTTTTATGGCATTCCCCTACTCCTTCCTTTCTGCCACAGAACCTTCTCTGCCGTGTTTTTTTTTTGTTGTTGTTGTTCACATTCTTGCTGGTTTGTTTGGGTTGGTTTTTTTACATAAAACTTCTGAGTCTTCATTTTGTTTCTTTTGAGTTGCTTTGGGGTTTTCTGATTTGGGTTTGGTTTTTTGTTTGGTTGGGTTTTTTTGGTTTTGGGGTTTTTTTTTGTGAAATGTCAGTACAATATAAAATGCTTTGCTCTTATCTGGAGCTTAAAGTCTGAGGTGAGAGTCTGTCTGCTGTTTTTCTGCCTACAGGGATTCCAATGCTGAAGATAGTATTTGTGGGTTATGAGCACCTGTCCTTAATTTCCGTCCCCTTACTCATCTATCATCCTGCTCAGATTCTTCTTGGCAGTCTGTTGGTACCAACAATAAAATCTTGGATGGTTTCTAGGCAAAAGGTAAGAATCACTGGTTTTGATTTATAATAGCAAGTGTGCTATGAGGAAAAAAAATACCTAAACACGTCTTAAACTCCTCAGGTTCCTTCTTGAGGATTCCATGGTAGGGATTTTTCTGTTTCTTTTCTTCCTTTATGGCAGTGATAGTCACAGTAGCGTCAAATTAAAAATGCTGAACTTTATCCCCCTTGGTTCTGAATAGGTTCAAATCTTGAAATTAGACCTCTACAGTTCAAATCATGAATTCATTCAAATCACGAATTCAGATTATGCCCAATAAGAATGGCTCTGTCTTTAGCTAATAATCACAGCTTTGGATCTCCCTTTTGGAAAAGTAACAAATATCTGTCCACTGGTGTGGGCGCTGGGGAAATTGGGTAAAATGAGGGCACTTTCTGAATTGAATTGGAGCAGGATGTAAAGTTTTTTAATTTTTTTTTCTACTTGGGTCACCCTGTACAATAGCAAGAAGTCTTAGAAGTCTGATGCATCACATTTCATGCCACAATTATGGCATGGGATAGCTTGTTAGGATTATTGACTGTAACCTAGAGGTTTTTGCATCGACATTCCTGACTCAAATTATGCTTATTGCAATACAAATTGAAGCTACTGACATCTGACATCTACATGAAATAATTGCAATGGTTTTAGTCAGGTTCTCAGAACAGCAGTAACTACCTCGCAGAAAACTACTCCATGCAACTAATTTTAATGCTGTCTTTAATTTTCTGAGATAATAAGGATCAAGAAGCTGATGCTTTGTCTTTGACAGCCATTTTAGATGGAGGTTGGGGGACCTACTGTGGGAAGCCCAGTGCCACCAGTACCTTGTATTCTGCACTTCTCAGTGGAGAAATTTTTTTTTATAACTTCCATGTTTTGAATTTTCAGCAAAACCCAACAGACTTCCATTTTAGTAGCTTCCCTAAAGTCACCTTATTAACTTGGAAGGCTAAAATTCCCCACATTAGTGATTTTTATGTGGCTCCACTTTTGGTTACCTGAATGACATGAAGCAGGAAAATTCTCAGTTTTCAGGAAATGCGTCCAGAAATCAGACCTTGCTAAGATGCACTTGTTGTAGTATCTGAAAATGGAAATTGAGAATCATATGTCATTTCTTTATCAGTCTGAAAGTCTTTTTTTTTTTTTTTTTTTTTAAATCAGAAGTTATCAGGAGACATTACAGGTTGTGTAAATAAAATTCCATTGTTATTCCTGCAGAAAGATAGCTTAAAGTTGACACTACTGGTGAACAATCCCTGCAATGCTGGCTTCTCTTCAGCATCTAACTGCTCTCTGCTGCCAAGACCAGGAGTGGGGCTGGAGCTCATCCAGACCTCCCTGATCCTCAGGGGCAATAATGGCCTTTAGGGGCTGCTGTCAGTCACTGCAAGTTAACACAGCCTTTA
The DNA here is from genome assembly GCA_035590275.1 of Ibycter americanus. NCBI lineage: Eukaryota > Metazoa > Chordata > Aves > Falconiformes > Falconidae > Ibycter > Ibycter americanus. The sequence continues at coordinate 14,307,176 of JAVJGI010000001.1, read as the reverse complement.
AACAGGGCATCAGAGAAGTCAACCAGTACTGGAGAGACTTACAGCTCACCAGCACTAGTTTCTTATTCATTAAGCATCAAATAAACCTCCTGTGCTAATCAGACTGTAATGCTGCTGTAGAGCCACTTTGGGGGATTGTTGTTCTGTTGCAGCAGTTTCTTCAGTTGGTCTTCTGTATTATTCACAAATGTTATTTTAATTACTCTTTGAAAAAAAATCAATGAGGTTGGGTCTGGTACAGTTGCAATAAGTATAATAGAAGTGAATGTTGTGACTGGATAATGGTCTCCTGCTTTGAAAATAAACATGTCATCATCACCCTTGATGTTTATTTTCTATAAACACCTTGGCTTCATTTTGGCATCTCTCTTGCAGGGGGAGACGGTTATCCAGTCACAGTACTCATCTGCACTGACATTCTTACTTAATTATGATAGTACATGTGATCTGGTTGTATGAAATTGAATTTAAATATTTAGAGGTTCATCTACACTAAGGTATTTCTAGTTTGTAAATATGGCAGCAGAATCTGCCAAACTACAAAGTTAAAAAATTGTTTCCCCAAACAAAATGTGAAATGATGTCTCTCTCCGAAGTCTCTTGCTGAATAATATCCAAAAGACTAATCTCAAACGGCTAGATTTAACAATAGTTAAATGCTGGTGTTTCTGAAAGCTGGTGTTTCTGAGGGGAATATAGCCTATTTATTTTTAAAGGTTTGGATTTTTTTAAGGGTTTACATTTGTGCTAGAGCGTTTTTCAAGCAGTGCTTACAAGCTTTAAATGTACAATATTAAAGGTTAATATCTACAATAAGAAGACCCATCAGACATCTCTCAGACTGAAAACTGCTTGTTTAGCCAACCCTCCAGAAATGAGAAGTCTCTCACTCGACAGGCAACTGCCAGTCTGTCAGGGCACTTCACCCAAAAGGCTAAGGCAAGCAGAGGTTCCAAATGTCAGGAATTTGCAAATTTCACAAATTTCCCTCTCACTCAGGCTGATTCGTCCCGCACAAGAAAGCACTGAGATTTTTTGTTGCAGAGCACACCAACAGCAGGCATCCTCACAGTGACCACGCCGGGTAACGCAGGAGCAGCTGAAAACCTGAGACCTTTTAAGCCTGTCACATTTGCCTCCCAGGTTAGAGGGGCTGCTTCCAGCCAAACTAGAAGCATGGTCACCTACCATTTGAGTTGAACCGTCACACACTGAATAAATAGTTCAGCTACCTTAGCTGGCCCACCCTGCGGGGAACACAGAGCTGGACCCTGCTGTCAGGTAGCGGCAAGTGGTTTCCCTCAGTGAGAGTAGACCAGAGCTACAACGACGTCAAGTGTCCGCTGGCATAAGATCACCTCTGGGCTGATGGACTTTGGTTTCTTCTTACCTTTTCTCAGAAAGAAAGGTATAGACATCAGGGGTGCCCGACATCCACCACTGCAGCAGTGACTATACTCTGAGCAGCCTTCGAGCCGTATGGAAGGAGGCCAGGGAACACAAAGGTGTTGGCAGATATGTTCTTCACAGTCTTTCCCTAAGTGGGTCAGAAGCTCTCGTATCTGTGCCACAAGTGGGGTTCGAATAGTTGCTTTCTAAAAGACATCTGAGACCCACCTCTGCCTCCTTTACTGGCACTGTAGCCATATTCCTTGTGGTTCCTCTATTAAGGCTGTCTGTAGCTGTGGAGGTTGCGATGGGCTATCAGAGATAAAAACATCACCACAGATCCCAGAGTGGCCTGTCAGCTGCATGCTGACTCCTCACTCAGCCTCCCAGAAGTCACGCAGCAGTCTGTTGCCCCTTATAAATTAAAATCTTGTCTTGTTCTGTTGGTTGTCTTTGAAGAATATAAAAAAGTGACTGTTTTGTTTCCTCTTCACAGGCACTGAAGTTAACCAGGCAGCCCAAAGCACCAGTGAAGGTATAATTATGGAGATGGCCCATGTCACAGTGAATGTATATATGTACTATACTGTACACACAGACAATTGAGACAACTGGGTATTTGTGAATGTTGCTTCAGTGCATATTTTATTTTTATATATATATATTAAAAAGATACCTGTTAAGTGCCTTACAGATGCATTTTTGGCAAAAGCATTGTTTCCAGAAGCTACTTTGTTGGTTACTGCAAGAGGTTGTACAGTATTTTGGAGTCCTTTAGTTTTTATTTTTCTAACGGAGTGAATGGTCATGACTAACAGCTGTTTCTTCCATTGCCCCTGCTTTGAAGCCAGGGTGCACCAGCTGTAAGTCTCTGTTTTAAACTAGCCAAAATGACCAGAAGCTTATCCCACTGCTGGCTTACCCTGGGGAAGAGCTTTCTGAAGGTTTTTTTTCAAGATTGACTTGAATTTTTGTGTGACTCTGTTACGCTCCCTAGTCATATGACTGTGACATGCCTTTTTCTTCTGAGTTTGTGTATACTCAGCATGGGGCCATCCATTGGATAGAAGCTGAGAAGCATGAATTATTTGCATTTGTTGACACAGTTGTCTAGACATTCCTTCAAAGTTAATGGTTTCTCAAGAAAATTCTTTCAATTCCATTGTATGATATTGTGCCATTGTATATCTTAAATGCCTCATAAGCTTCTTCAAAGAAATGGTCTGGTGCTTGGGTTATGAGTGAAGTATTTGTGTTTGCAGCTAGGAGATCTTTTATAATTTACCCCTGAAGAACACAAATTCTTGTTTTTGTTTTTTCTTTTCCTTCCCCCGGTGCAATGCATGGAGATCTGCAGTGACAGAATTTAGGATGCTAATATTCAGCAAAGCCTTTATTGTAGTAAGCCAAGCTATGTTTTCTATATTGCTGCATTGTTAATGAGTAATAGCTTGTGAGGACAAGAAAGTTGACGATTATTTTTTTTTCCCAATTAAAAGGATTCTTATAGCAACAGCAACGCTGTCTTAGCTGATTTGACAATCAGTCACAACTTTTTTAAAAATAAAATGTTACTCTTTTTAATAAACTTACATTAAAAAAGAATACAAGATACTATTTCTAAGAGGAGTGTTAAAGAGAAAGGAATACAGGCATATACTTAAACATATAGCCAGCACTGCATTTTGTCCGGGAGACTGAGATGCCAGAAGCGTACTCTAGTCCAGACTCTGAAGTGTGCCCATCCGCAAAAACTATGCTGGCAATTGTGCATTAAAACATTAAAAGGAATGAAAGAAACAAGTCAAAGTGGGATCAATATAAATGCAGAAGTTTCATGTGTGTCACGGTTAGCATTGCAGTTAATGGTGCAACTGAGTGCAAACACCTAGGAGCAGATCTTTAGCAGATGTAAATTATCATAGCTCTGGTAAGACTATAGCCATTTACACAAGCTAAAGATCTTTTGTATGACAGTAGGCATGTGAAATTCATATCCTTTTGCCTTTGTGAAAAAATCTGTGTTTGGTTTACCTAGTCTGTTATTCCTAGTCTGTTACTCCTGTGAACAACAGGAAAGTAATCTGGTACCAGTCATCGGTGCTTTACCTGATGGCCAGTCAGTGCAAGACTGCTCTGTTGTCATCTGTGAGAAAATCGACTGGGAGCTGACAGCATCACTTTGTTCAGCATTGTCATCACCAATAAAATGACCATGTAACAAAGGTACGTTGAGGTGGCAACGAGCTGGATTCTTGCGTTCCCTGGTGGGGGATCAAGCTCTGCACACTGAGCAGGTGGGAGGGCTGAGGGACCCGTGTCCCCCAGGGCTGCGCTCTGCTCTCACCAGCCGGTGATGCAAAGGGCAGCGGGCAGTGAGCTCACGCTTTTGATGAGCACACCCCTAGGTAGCACAGTCAGATCCACCAGCAGGCCAACCTGTCAGGTAATTGGAGAGAACAGCGTGTGTGTTCTTGAGCCAAATTCAAGGTTCCCCTTCCTTAAGCCTGCTAACCAGTAACTGGCTCCACGTGGGGAAAAAATCCTTTGTCTGGGCTTAAAAACCCTCCTTGCAGCAGAGAGTCCAGACGCAGGACAGTTTGGTTTTGTTCTGCTTCCATAAACCTGAACTTCCAGAGTATATAAGGACTTGATCCCAACCCCACTGAAATTGATGACTCTTTCTATGGGTTTTGAATGGCAAAGCAACAGGCCCAGAAAGAGTGCTCGCTTCTTTTCAGTATGTAGGAAGACTTCAAGCATACAGTAACGTACTGTGGTTGTGTCAATGCTAAGTAGTCAGAACACTGCAAGTACCCTTACTGAGCTACCTCTACGTACTGAATCTCCAACTCTCAGTACATCCAACAACTTGCTTAGATCCACTGAACACATCCTTTTTTCTTCATTAATTTTTTTTCTACATTACAGAATATTTCAAACTGGTTTACAATGGAGTTTTGTTAGAGCCTTTACAAAGTCCTTGTTAATTGTTTGGGGCTGCCTAAATACTGTGTATGAGTGTTGGAGGTGTTGGTCTAAAGGGAATATAAAGCAAAACTGAAATACATATTTTAAATCCATACTTAATTATGCATATCAATTCTGTTATGTTTAAAGACTGTTAAGATGTTTGTTTTATGACTTGTTATTATGCCTATATGTCTTTAATAAACAGAATGGTTTTGAATTTAATTTTGTTAGTAGGAAAACAAGGTAAAATTACTTATCCTGTAGGTCAACTTTTACCTCTGTTACCTATGTTTTGTTCTTTTGTGGGTAAGCTTTTAAACTGTTTGCTTGTTCTTAAAAAAAAAAAAAAAAATTGTGAACTTTACTGAAATATTTTATGAACTAAATTTGGGGAAAGAAAGTCCTCAGAATACAGCAAATTATCACCAACTGAAAATTAATTCATTGAACTCCACCAGTTTTTTAGTAGAGGCTTAGAACAGTTCTGAATCCTTTCAGCTTCTTGGCTTTAAATTTAACTGAGATATATCTGGTATTGAACATAATCAGGCAAAACTGATGGTAAATGAGAACATTGCCCATGTTAAAACATAAGGATTTCCTTGACCATCAACAATTCTTACCTTCTGCGTATCTGTACTCCCATCTAATGATAGCAGAGGAAAAAACGCCTGAACAATAAAAGAGCACTTCAGAGGTCACGGGGAATCCTAGCATTTTGTGTTGGGTTACTCAAACATTTTATGTCCCTTTTTTGTGCACTAAATTGAGAAGCTTTTGATGACCTCAGTAATAGGTCCAAGATACATCACTTTTTATGTAGTTAAAATCAAAACTGTGGTTGTGTTTTTTTCTTATAAATCCTTTAGTTAATGCAAATAGGTTATATGACAGAAAAGGCAATCTCAGCAGATGCTGCACAGTTGTGCTTGTTCGCAGAGCAAAAGGAGAGTGATCCAGCAGCTTGGTTTTACAGAAGTAGTCCCCTACGTTATTCTGGCAGTCAGGGAGAGAGGAGCCATTAGTTTTATTTGTGTATGGTTTTCTGTGGAAATATCTTGACAGCAGGAGGTTAGAAGGCAAGATGAAATATTGTCTGTCTGCAACCACATTTATTTATGTGCAAGTGCATACGTGCATAAGCGATGAGCAGTTATATATGTAGAAATCACTAGAAAGGACCAAGTCCCTGGTATACATTTTTTTTGCAAGAATGCATATGGAGAAAGAGCTACTTTTTTGATGTTACTCTGACATTAAAAACAAAATTTCAGACACTGAATTGTTTTGTGTTGAATCATAATCTCATACAGAACCTTTACAGCAGACAATCGCAGCATCGTATTTGTAAACTGTAGACTATTTTGCACTTAAATAGATGTTGATGCATTTGGGAATTACAACACAGTAAAGGGCTAAATCATAGTTACTCCAAGTTGTTATAATCCAAATGCATTTATATTACTATTATTATAAAGTGCCAGAAACACATACAGTCCCTCGCAAACACGTTAAATAGACAAGAGACTAAATTCTGCCCTTGGTTACACTTGCACATCTCCAGTGAAAAGGTTGTTAAGCTGCATAGCAGTCTCCCTAGGGAAGCTGTTTGAAAAGCCCTGCCATTGTTCTAACAAAGCTCGGTGATAATGTAGCACATGATGAGAGTAAATGAAGAGTATTTTACTTTAGATTTGATGGCCTGCCCTTTCCAGCATCTAACAAACTGAATCTCTTTTGTCCCTATTTCCATGGGTAGTCCCGATCTTCCAGACTAAAACTACATCATCGTACCAGAACAATGTCAGGAGGAGGAGGTTCTCTCCTCTTTGCCATTTTCTTGCTTAAACCACGTTATCCCTTGTGGTCATTAGACTGTAACTTCTTTGAGGAGGCATTTTGAATTAAATCCTTCAAAGTGTATGTGTACAGTTCCTGTAAAATTCTCGTTTGACAGAGAAAACGTCCTGCAGGGTGGTAAGTAATCTCCTGGATCACCACGGACAAGGACTGCGCAATGGCTTTAGATGTGCAGGACTGGAGGAAGCAATGCCAGGAAATGCAGGTGCGAGGCGCTGCTACAGGCAGGTTGCTTCATGCTGGCATCTAAAGCTGCAGCAGAGGTGATGAAAGCAGCCACTAAATTGTTCTCTTGCCAGAAAAGTGGAGAGTGAGATCTTCAGTGAGAAGTGAAATTAAATTTGTTAGTGATTAAAAGGACAAGAGAGATGTGTTGGAAGCAATTGGTGCCAATGAGGCCTCTCGGCTGCACCCCTAAGCAAATTGCAGTCTCGGTGGAATATCAGCTTCTCAGTCCATCAAATTGCAGTAATCAAGTCTGGAGCTGATGGGAGCATGAGTCACCACTTAATTTTCTCATCAGCAGAGGCCAAGTTTTCAAAATATTTTTAGATGCATTTCTGCAGAGATTTCTGCTAGCCAGTGACCTATAGAGTGACAAGAAAATGAGCAATAGCTGCTGTTGAATCAGCTCTGGTCCCTGCCACCTGCCCTGCTGACTGCCGTCTTGGGCAGGGAGGGCAGGCAGATGGACGGCCTTTGGCATCGTTATGCAGAAAAGAGCCCCACTGAGTTGATCCCAACACCTGGATTTGTTAAGTAATAAAATAACCTGTTCATTCTTAGGCTATTTGGTAGGTTCAAATCAACTCTTGCCTCACGTGTTGCTAGCCCAGCCCAGAAGCAGGCGTGAGATTAGAAATGGATTGTGATGCCTGCTCGGAGAGACAGCCGGTACCCAACAGCTGCGGCGCACAGAAGAGGCCGTGCATCTCCCAAGGATCCCGTGCTGGTGTGTGCTGTCCGCTCTTACCTGTGTCCACAGTTGCCACCTGGCGTAACTATTTTCCACCCAGTTAAGAGGAGGAAGAAAAAACCGCCTCTTTGGATGGCATCCTCTGTGGGTGAGCTCCGTCTGGTATAATTGTAGCAAAATCAAAGGCTTGCAGATGTTAGCGAGCTGATGTTAGTTCATCTTTCTGTAAGAGAAAACTTCCTATTTATGGTCAGTTTTCTTACAAAATGGTTCCAAATTCTAGGAGAAGTCAGCTGTCTTAGAAGAAAATGGGCTGTCTCAAAGGAAAGACTATTTCACTGATAGGATTAAAAAAATTACGGGGGTCATGTGAAAACTGGCCTTTTGCCAGAAGAATTGCAGGAAATAAAATTTGAGAGTCCCGTGACAATAATTGGGTATGAAGTTCTATTGACAAAAGCTTTTACAGTTCTGTGCTCCCTTCGTTTCTTAGCGTTGTGACTGCAGTCCTTCCCCACCGGTGTCCTTTGTCTGCTGCACAGTCCATACCCTGTATGTTACAGAATTCTCTCTGATCTCCTGGTGCCGCCTTTGTGTAGTTTTGCCACTTCTTGTCAACAGTGTTTGATGAAATAAGTGATAAAATGTCTTTTTTCCCCCATCTTCAGCCTAAATTCCGTGCTTCCCCCCCCCCCCCCCTCTTTTTTTTAACTTCTCCCAGTTAGCTGTCCCTAACTGAACCTATTGGTGTCATCACCAAGACATCCTCTCATCTGCTTGGACAGCATCTCTTAAGAGGCTGTCTTCTTACAGACTCCATCCCATACCAGCATGCAGAATAACCATGACCAAGAAACTAGGGCAGCTTTCCAAGGTGCTGCCTGGGGAAGCAGAAGTCAGTTTTTTGTGCTGACACTGAAGAACTTTACCCGTGCAAATTATGGTTCTCGTATCCTTCATTAGGACTCGCAGCTCCCCTGGATGGAAACACCCACATGCATGTGGGGCTGCAGCTCACCGGTGTATCTGTTACAGTCACGCTTGGTCCTCCGGGCAATCCCGTGTTGCTGCGTGATAAGATTTGTTGAGATCTTCCGCAAATTCTGACTTGTTCTGTTTCATAATGTTACTTTAACTTAAAAAAAAATTTGGGAGAACCTCAATATTTTTCTTTTTAAAAATGACAAAAATATTTTTTCAGGGAAATATTCTAGATCACTGTTCGTCTGAAAAGTTAACTCTGATTTCCAAACAGTGGTTCAGGACTAAAAAAAGATGAATGCACAGTATTTAGCTCATGCATTCACTCTGCCCCTTCCCCAAAATATACATGCAGTCTTTCAGGTACATCACAGTAAGGTGCCTAAAGCCCCCTTTAAAAAACCGCTACATCTGTTTAGGTCCGATCCCCTGATAAATAAAATATATCCCAGAGGCATAATAGCGCACTAAAAATAAAGAGTATGACACAATTTCAGCCCCGCTAATACGACAACGCTGTTTGATGCCGCTCACAGAGTGTTAATGTGGGAAGCCTGTATCTTTTCAGCTCGGCTGTCTGCGATCGCTCCCCAAGCCGGAGCCAAATCCCATGGCTGGCTGCGTGAGCAGCAGCCTGGGAGCAGTACATCCCCAGGGTTCCGGGGGTTTTGCCACTCTGTGCTCACAAACCCCTCTCTTTCTGGCCCCTCCACGTGTAAAAACATAGCTGAGTTGTGGTATGTGAGATCTTGTGTGAGTCGGGGGAACTGAATAAAGTGCTGCAGTCCATGGAGCCTGGCTGTCATTGTGTTTCTGACCAGGTAACACGTGTTTGTGATGTGTAACACTAAGGTGTAACCCCTCTGATTTTAAAGGGCATAAAGAGCTGTACATAGCAATGCTATCACATATCGGTGTTCCCAAATGATCTCATTTGAAGTATCTGTGGGGATATTGTTGAAAAACTCAAATCTTGCTGGTACCAGTTTTTTGGAAGATTTTTAGGTAGCTTTTTTAAAGTAAGGTACATATTACATGTAGAAAAAGTGTTCTCCATGTGTAACAGGATGTGTATTAAACTATTATCCTCTATGTTCTATAATTCAGTATTTCACTTTTTTGTATTGAACTCAATTGAACTGAATTGAGGAACGTGTTTTGCTTGTCTAGCTCTTTTACTTTCACCAGCAAACTCTGCTAATTCATCCCATTTGAATTTTTAGCTTTGGTATACACATAAATATGCTCCATTGTATTGCAAGCAGCAGCTTTCTTTGTTTAAAAAATAACTTTAGTGAGAAATTTCCCAGTACTAGTGAAAATAAAGTTTAGTCTGTTAAGATGGCATAGTGGTATTCTTTGAACAGCTGCTGCTTGGAATGTGCTTGAACTTTTTTTTCTAATTTTTTTTTCCCACAAGCCCCAATTTAGGAGTTTATTGTCGTAGCAACAAAATGTTTGCTCTGAACAATCACAGAAGCACAATACATTAGAGGAAGGAAAGGAGTAGAGCCAGTAATTCAGCTGTTACAGTTTATGACTGTAAAGAAAGAGAAAAGGTTTCCTTTTTAAAACTTGCTGCCACATTCTGGTTTCAGTGATGCTGAGTAAGGTAAGGTTCTTTTGATTAACAGTCAAGCCTTGAGTGGTCTTTGTTTAAAGAAGACTTTATTAAGCTTTTTTCTCAAATTCATCTTTTTTGTTCTGTTTTGAATGGACTTCCATCTGAAGAGAACTCCCGATGATATTTTAGCCTATATTAAATTCCCACTGACAAACAGGAGAATTATTAATTCGCTCCAGAAAGAACTAATAGGCTTTGCCAAATAAATCATGCAGATCACAAAGTGTGCTCTTCATCTCTTCTGCATATTATTGCTTAAAAATCATGATAGTTGTCCTTTAGACATCAAAAGTCAAATCGGTCCTTTGACTTGAAAAATTTGATGGTTGTCTTGGGCCTTATTTTTTTGTTTTGTTTGCAGTTCAGAAAGTGACAGCTGGTGAGCCTGGATTCCTAGCTTCTAGGAGTCTATTAATTTGTTCCTTCCAGGCGTTCTGTTGTGCCTGCATCCTCTGCTCCAATGCCACTTTGCAACTCAGCCGCACGCGGAGACTGGAGGGAACTGGTGTGTCAGCGAACGGCTCAGGGACGCCCTGGCCGGGATCACCGACTGCCGCCAGCGGTGGGGTGTCTGTGCGTGCGCCTGTCTGGGGTCAGTTCGTGTGCCCCTCTGTGCCTGTGTTTGCCTGGGTGTGGGGGGGTCTGGGTGCCCCTCTTTGTGTCTGGGTGCCTGTCGGGTGTGTGCCCATCTGTGTGTCTGGGGGTGCCTGTCTGGGGCTGATGGTGTCTGGGAGCCCATCAGTGGGTCTGGGTGACCATCTGGGTGCACCTGCATCTGGGTGCCCATCTGTGGGTCTCGGTGCCCATCTGGGTACATCTATCTGTCTGGGTGCCCATCTGGGTACATCTATCTGTCTGGGTGCCTGTGTGGGTGTGCCGGTCTGGGTGCCCACCTGGGTGTCTGGGTGCCCATCTGGGTGTCTGGATGCCCATGTGGATGCATCTGTCTGTGTCTGGGAGCCCATTTGTGTGTCTGGGTGCCCACCTGGGTACATCTGTCTGTGTCTGGGTGCCCACCTGGGTGTCTGGGTGCCCACCGGGGTGCACCTGTCAGTGGGTGCCCATCTGTGGGTCAGTGTGTGCCCGTCTGGGGGGCAGTGTGCATGCCGGGGGCGGGGGCTGGCCTCTCTGGGTGTACGCCTGTGTCAGGGTGCGTGTGTGTCCGGGTGTCTGTTCCCAGGCCCCGTCGCGGCCCCCGCGGCAGCAGCCCAGGCCAGGCTGTGGGCCTTGCGCT
>JAVJGI010000001.1:14266634-14295647 GCA_035590275.1 Ibycter americanus | reverse complement strand
CCCCCCCCCCCGGGGGGGCGGCGGCGGGGAGCTGGGGGCCGCGCTCGGCCGGGGCCCGGCGCCCTGTTGGGAGTGACATGGGAAACGTGTGCGGCGGCGGCGGGCAACTCGGCTGACAGGGAGCGTCAGCTCTCCGTTAGGCGCAGGGAGTGACCGGCGGCGCTTCACCGCACTGGGTTAGATGGTTTTTGGCAGCTGGGGCCGTGCATTTGCACAGTACAGACCAGCGGGGCACCTGTGCGGCCTTCCCCTCCGCCGCGGCCGCCGCACGTCCCGTCCCTCACACCTGGGCACCAGGCCGCCGCGGCCTCACGTAGGGCAGCGTGCGCTGACGGGCGGCCAGGCCGCGCTCCGGCTCGCCTTCGCGATAGCCACACGCTTCCTCCACAACAAATTATACTTGTGACATTAGAAGGTGGCAGTCTGTAATGGATACTGCAATCCGAAGATTCAAAGGGGCTGCCTGTGATCTTTGTCCTCAGCCGAGCAGGCTGGAGTCTCTCATCCCTCCTACGCGTTATTTGATTGCGGTACATAACCTTGGGATGGACTAATAATCATTAGTCAGAGCTGATAGATCCTTTATGGGCCTGCCCTGCTCGGGGAGGGAGACGTTCTCTAGAACAGCAGTAAATCAGCAAAACCTGCACTTAAATATACAGTAAAATGTGGTTGCAGACACGATCCTTCATACATCATATAACAAAATGCTTTATTGAGAGAGTGGCGCGCAGGCTGGCGAGGGAGGGGGGCTGCTGCGGGACCCGCCACGGGGAGCGGCTCGGCAGCGGGAGGGAGCCAGGAGAGACCCCCGGCAGCTGGTGGTCCGAGGGCAGGCATCACTCCCCCGGCCTTTCTCTGCCCTCCCGTAGGTGATGTGGTGCCTGGGAGGAGCTGGCAGGGGAGAGGGGAGCCCTGCGGAGCTGCCCAGGCGTGGTGATTTTTGGACTGAGCCTTGAGAGGGGCGCAGGGGCAGGGGAGGGGGCCCGGCTGGCCCGGTGGGGGTGAGGGGGCTGTTCTGTTGCTCACCGGCTGGGCAGGTTGGGTTGCTACTTTGTCGTTGGTTTTTGCTTGTCTTTTTGCAGCTGAATGTTGCAGGAAGTGTTAGAGCATCTCCTTTTTACAGGCGTTTCTCATTGGTACTTAAATCTAAGCAAATAAATGACACACGCATCTGCAGCTCCACCAGGGAGCTGGCTGAAGCAGGGGCAGACCCTCAGGGGTGACAGACGCATCCTCACCCCTCAGCAAGGCAGCCCGGGCATCGTCTCCCTGTGCTCAGCTTGCTGGGGGATGTGCTTAATGTTTTACTCTCCAGGTTCCTGGCCTTACTGCTTTGCCTCCCTTGGTTTTTTGTGGTCTTACATAGCTGCAGAAACTGTGCCAAAAGGGTCAGCCAAGCCACCCAGCCAGGTCTCCATAATGCCTGGGGCCACATCCTGCACTGCTGTGGGGGGAGCACCACCTCTGCTGAGAGCCTGAGCTCGCACATCCCTGCTGATCACGGCAGCTGGGCCCTCAGGGCCCCGTGGCTTCTACGAGCCTTGTCAGCATTTTGGAGCTGGCAGAATCAGTGTGTATTTGGCTTTTTTTGCTTACTAATGGCAATTCAACCAATGCAGGAAATGTCCACGATGACTTAACCAAGCTTTAAGCCAACTGCATCGCTTAACGCAACCTCTCCATGTCACATGTAGTGCCACTAATGCATTGGAGGGCTGCCATCCTCTGCTACCTGTAGTTGGGGTGGGCGCCTTTAATAGCGCAGATGCAGCATTGCATAAGATGACATCTCTGAAGCAGAAGGGGAACAGGTTTATGGAAGGGCTTGATGATGGGCAGAAACAAATTGGTTTCAGATACCATGGAAAAGCAGTAAGAATTAGCAATGGTGTTACACACTCGAATCAACAATGGTGTTACACACTCAACATGGAGGACTGGTGGTTTAGGAGCAGTGGTTTATATTTTTGTGGAGCAGAGCGAAAGCAGGAATCACAGTGACGTGAGACGGGAAAATGAGGATGCAAGTAAGAGTGTGATGAATGGGTATGTCTGTATGCAAATCAGTTATTTCTAGAGTTGTTGAGGTTTTGGTTTTTTTTGAGTTAGGATAGCTCAAGCATCATAATGATATCAGAGGATTTAAGCCATAGGAATTTTCACTTCCAAAACTGTGTTTGATGCTTGTTTGGCCAGTGGGGAGACAGACTCAGGATAGGTGTGCGTTAGAGCAGAATATGAGCTACTTTCCACACCTTTGGTCAGTAATTCTGACCCAAAGCCCTCTCACTTTGCTGAGGGATGGCAGCCTGACATGGGCTATGGACAGCTGCAGGCTGACCCACGCTGGAGGAACTGACAACCCCCAGTTCCAACAGAATGTCTGTGGCCAACACCATCTCATGCAACTAGAGATGGAAATAAGGCAAGTCTTTCACTTGTCCCTCCAGTAAATATGAGAATGGTTTGTGCCTTTCTTCACCTAACTCTTTTTTTTTTTTCTCCTAAACCTGTTCCAAACATGAGTACAGATGAATTTCTGTACAGAGCAAGTCACTTGACAATGGGGGAGTTTGAATGGTTTGGCTTTTAATAAATTAATCAGTGCTCGTGTTTTTAACAGCCTTAAGAGATAAAACCTCCATCCCTCTTGTCATGGCAACTACAATAAATGAAACATCATTCAGAAGTCAAGAAAAAAAAACCACACAAGCACTTTAGGTCTCAGCCAAGTCCTCAAAGTAGCAAAACTCATTACTAATTCAAAGAACCTGTGTCCCTCAGAGCTCACCATTGCTGGTTTTACTACTAATAATACTGGAGCTGCATAAATTTAACGGAAGGCAGAGTCTGGCAGAAAGCAGAGTGGCATTGAAGTGCCACTGTCCTACTCAAACATCTCCATGAGGCCTTCACTTGCTTCTGTCAGCCTGGCAAGGAGTGGTGCTGGGTTGTGGGGAAAGAGCTGGGGAGAAGAAGGTTACAGTCTTATAGCTATAGCAGTCTGGTAGCATTAAACCTAGTGAAAGAGTGGAAGAGGCCATAGGTATTTGTAATTTATTCATAAACAGCGATGCCATCATAAGAAACTTTTTAAAATAATATGTGATAGTCCTTTAAATATTAAAGAGTTTGTTGGCCTATTTTCTCAGTTAATTAGGATTTTTTTTTTGGCTGCATTAACAATGACTTGAATGCAGCCTGCGTTAGTTGCTCCACAGTTCAGCTACGCTGGGTTACAGAAACATGAATTCTTTCTAAGACACATGACACAGGGGAGGAATGCCACTGTAAGTGTGTAGACCTGTACTTAAAAACGTGTAGACTTTCTAGTAGGTAGTGCTTAAGCTCGATTTATTGAACATAAAACCATTCACCTGGCATCCTTTCGAGTCCTAAAACAAATGTTTTTTCAATTACAGCACTACCCTTGGTTACTCTGCAGTGGAAGGGCCATGGTGTGGCTGCCATTCTCTTCAAAGTGCAGTGGTTAACACCATCAAGCTCATCTCTGCAAGCCACATTTGTGAGTACACTTTTTTTCTTACTCGTTTATTTTGCCCAAGGCTTACTAGGCCTAGAAGTTACCTCGATAGAAATTTGGCTGTGTGTGTAGTGCAAGTGACATCATGTCACTAATCATAGTACAGTAGTATGGTCGGAAACCAGCTCTTTCTGAATGCGCATAGAAGGCACTGTTAGCAAAAGATGCGCTGTGTTCGTCATGCTGTAGGGGTTTGAACAGAACTTGCCTGTGTCCCACCTGTCTCCTCTGAAGTCAATGGCAAGGTAAGGGAGAATGTGAGAGCAGAGCTTTGACTGACTATCAAGCATGAAGATGACCAGCTAGTTGGAGATGGCCACGGGGGCCTCCTGACAGAGGGGAAAGTTGTCACCGGGAAGGATGTGTGAGCCATCAGGGTCCTGCCATTATGTGCTCTAGCTCAGGGGAGATTGCTGTGGGCTGCGAAATAAGCTGCAGCATCAAAGTTTAAGTCTGACCCCCATTACACAGCTTGGGGACCATCTGAGTCCCTCCATCCTAGAAAAGGACACCAGAAGGGGTGACTTCTGCTCTCTGAAAGGGTCTAAAATGTACATCTCAAGAGGCTCATTATCAGGGCTATTTCTGGCTCTTTCAAAGCTGCAGTAAAACAAACCTTCACCCTTGTGGTCATCACCTCTCCTTCTTAGAAGGTGTCAAGGATCTTCATGTTTTACCAAGAAAAATCTTCATGTTTTAGTGGCCTCCTGCATAAAAGCACATAGTCAAAGAAAAGTTTGCACAGACTTGGAGTACAAGGATGCTGTTAACTTTCCACACAGACTTTGCTGGGCATCTCCAGAGTGACCTGGGAAGGGTACTTCTCAGTGCGTGTTTCTGCAGAGTGTTACTGAGCTAACTCGAAGTAAAAGACTAAGTAAATGCTGGCTGTCAGGCTTCAACAAGCTTCCTCATCAGGTGCAAATGGACAGGAAAGGTTTTCTTCCATTTGCACCTGATAAGGAGGTATGTTTCTCCCCCAAAAGCTGGTGTCTGCCACCCTGTGCTTTGCTCCCATAGATAAATTTGGCGTTCTTTGGATCAATGTTCTCCACGAATGAGTTACTGCTTTTTATTTTCAAATTGAAACTTAAAATCTACTGGCAAGTATTTTGTCATCTGAGAGATATCAAGTACACCGAATCAAACCAGCAAGCTCCTAAATGAGAATGGTTGGGTTTATATCAGGGGTTTCTAGTTCCTAGAAAGAAATACAACACTAGAAACTTTTGCTGAAATTAAACAGGAGACAATACTACAGCGCAGAGGAAAAATTTCTATTTTTGGCTACACCCTTAAGGCAACGGAGGAAGTGTATGTCATGGCTGCAGTGACAGCTAATGAGCAGAAATACAGTATTAATTGCTGTAAGTGTAACAAGCTGAACAGTCTATCAACTTCTATTTTCTTAGCAGCTGTAGCTTAGATACTTTCGACTAACACCTCCGTCTGAACTGCCTGCTTCAAGTTTGTTTACCTGTATGGCAGCACATAGAGGAACTACACCACTGCTTCCTATAACCTGTGCTGTGCCATCCGGGCTATTTCCACCTGCACCAGCCACTGTAGCACTGCTTTCGACCTTGCAGATGTTCAGACGATTGTCTTCTTCCCACTGCTGGAGGGGCTGACCCAGTTGTACTCGGCTTGCACCAGCACGAAGCTGTTTTCCCGGATCTTTCGGAAGTGGATCACCTCCCCGTTTTCTCTGACGGCGATGACGTCAGGGTCCGGCTCGCTGAAGGAGACCTCTGTCCGCTTGTGGCAATGCTGGGCACAGACACAGCGCACAGCGGCTGCCAGCGCCAGGCCCAGGGCGGCGGTGCAGACCAGGAGGATGCCGAGTTGGGCTGCAAGGAGTCGGGTTCCTCTGCCAGGCTCTTCCCCCTTCCCAGGAACAGCAGATTCAGGAGCTGCTCTGGTCACCCATGGCAGGGTATTTCCACCCGCCTCTTCCTCCTTGCCCCTGGCATCTGCCTCCTCTGGCTGTGGTGCTGGCTTTCTTTCTGCCATTTGCCTTGAAGCCGATGACAAATTGCCGGCAGTGTCGGCATCGCCAAACCAGGCTGTTGTCACAGCGGCGTCACCCAGGTGAGTGTGTACATATGGCGCAGAAGGAGACACTGTCACACGTGGGGAGGCTTTCAAGATGGCTCCACTCTTGGTATTGGCCTTTGAAAGCAAAAACATGACGAGGTGTGCAGTGAGAGAAGAGAAGAGAAAGGGGGCTGATTAGATTCTTACAGCCTATGTCATGATACAGTTCAGCTCTGTATTTCTGACACCCAGGTGTCCCCCGGCTTTGGAATAATCCTGCTCCATCCCCCGGTTACTCAGTAGTTTTAGAAAATGAGGCAGATTCAACCCCACTCCATCTGTATCGGAATTGCCATGGGAGGGACAAGGCACTGGGAGTTGGTCCCAGGGGGGCAAGGCAGAGCAGGTGGAAGGGACAGAGGGAAGGGCACAGGCAGAGAGGAAAGTCACTGCTTTGCCTAAGTAAAGATCTGCAACTCCCGTTGTGGCGGTGGTGGCGGCAGCATTTTTCACAGGCATTGTTATCACAAAAAAAATCACTTAATAAACAATATCCCCCTTGAGTGATGCCAGGGTGATGCTGGAAGGACAGGCATGATCTCCCCAGCCAAGCTTCATGTTTAGGGTCACAGCAGACCCACTGGGATTCAGTATCACCCTTCTGAATCTGTGGGTTGAACCGTGGAGCAGAGGGACCCAGGAGACTTGGGATGGCCTTTGACATCAGCATTTTTGGGGCAGTCACCTGCTACCTGCAAACTCTCCCCAAAGCCCATCTTGCTTTCTTAGTCTATGCAGCCAGTTTGAAACCTGCTGCCTCAGAGTGTTGCTTAACCACCCATTTCAGTGGGAATGACTCCTGTTCCTAGGGGCTCAGTTTTGTGCCATGCACCTTATTTATATCTGTCACAAAATGACAGCCACTCCATGCCAGTTCTGCAGCCCGGGCTTTGCTGCAGATATCATCCAAGCCTTAACAGTGAGACAGTCACACAATTTAGGAGGTCCCCAATGAATTTTTCCATTCCTACTGTGCACCTGAGCCCACATCCAAAACCTGGAAAATATACTGGAGTTTTTTCTTTGGCTCCACCGAGATTTGGATCTGGCCCTCAGTAGCTGGCGCCTCTCCAGCCTGTCCAGCCCAGCAGGCTTTTTCACGCATCCATTAATTACACCAGAGAAACTCTCACCCTCTACCATCGTTACCGGTTTCTAAAGCTTGCTGGGAAGACAGTGTGACAGGAGCATAAAGCTGAGGTAGGAGACCTGGCAAGCTGTGAAACGAAGTAGGGGAGGGTCAGAGCATTCTTTGTGGAAGAAAAGGCTTCTGAAGGTGCTAGTAAAATACAGTAGCAAATAAAAGACTTTCAGTGGCTGAACTGCAAACTGTAAAGTAGCTGACTGGCAAAGTTGGGATTGCATGTGTATGGATCACTTGCCCTTAAAATGCAAAAACTATACTGTAAGGATATACTGCAGGATTTGGGACTTTAGGATACAAAATGGAATTGCCTTGCAAGTCCTTGCCCTATCTCACCCCATTTTTCCTTTCTTTTTGTACTTCTCTCCATTCTTGCCGAATGTCTCAATAGTTTTATTTTGTCTCTTCTGGTCTTGCCTTGCACAATAACTCTTCCTTTCCATTGGTTACCATCTTCTGTCATTTCTCAAGTTCTCTCCATGGCTATGCCAGGTGCTCATGTTACACATCTCTCCTTTACTTGTTCTCAGTCCTCCACTCCTTTCTAAATATTTCTGCCTCATCATTCTCTGCTGTATGGCCCCTTCTTCTTCTGTTTTCTTTGAGATTACTTCTCTTCCTCCTGTGCCATCCTGCAATCCAGATCTGGCTCTTTATTTTCCTTGTATCTTTCTTCTCTCCATCCCCTGCGTAGTGGACTTCCCCTGCTAACTCTGTATCCCATGTCTCTAAGCTATCCCTGCTTTCCAGCTTCTCCACTGGTTCCCATCTGAGCATCCTCCTCTCTCTGTGGCCCTGATATTCTTCAGTTTCTCTCCCTTCTCTTGCTCTCCTTTTCTTTCTTTAACTAATTTCTCGCATGCCTTTTTCAGCTCCCACATCTCCTTCCATACATACAGCCACCTCGCTCCCCCAAGGCTGCAGTCCTTTCACACCTTTCTGGGCTTTCTCTCCTGAGGCCACCCTTTCCCGAAAGGCATTCCCACCCACTCATCCCATCTGCCAGCTCCTGCTCTTCCAACTGTCTCCAGTGAGTGCACCCCACACCTGTGACTAACCCCACCATCACCACCACCACCACCACCACCTCTGCCTTTCTGCTCCATCCAGCCTCCTGGGCTGACCCTGCCCTTGGAAAGCACATGGCTTCCTTGGCCTTCCCCGGGAAAGCTGAAGTCTTTGACCTCTGGTGAATGTCATGGATGGTAGCTGTCCAACATCTCTGGAAAGGAACATCTCAGCCTTCCACGGGAATAAAACACACGTTTCCAACACACTAACATCCAGCAGCCTGTAGTCATGTCTACATATGGAAAAGTTATTTTAGTTTTTACAGTGGGACTCTTAAAAACCCAGGCAGTGTTGTCAAAAGGAAAACAAAAAGGCGATATAAAAAACAATTCCCAGTTAAAGTAAAAAAATTAAAACTCTTAACGGTGTCAGTGTAGTTTCACTTATGAGAGCTATGCGGGCTGCTTGGTGCTGTGATGCAGTAGAGGGGTTTTACCCTCATCTTCTCTTAGACCTTTCTGTCTTTGGAGAAGACCTCCAACCCAACCGTGCTGCTTACCTGCCTGTCTTCTTTACACGTCAAACACAAGCGTGTGGTGGCAGCACTGGCAATGCTTCCTGCTCTAAGATACGGACAGAGGAAGGGCAGGGTTAGTAAATGAGACCTGTCTCTGCAGCTCATGTGAGAATCCCTGGGCTCTGCACCACCAGAGAAGCATGTGGTCCCTAGAGCAGCCTCAGGACTCAGGCAGTCAACACAGACTGCACAGGGGTGTGTGTTTAATAACGTCTGATCATTTATTCCTATCCCCATCATTTTCACCCAGAGTGTGCAATGTTGCATGAAAGCTCATGTGGCCCAAACCCTCTAAGAGTTCTGAGCAGTCATCCTCAAGCCAAAATTTCATCATTGCTTTGAATCCTTTCTTCCTTTTCCCTGCAGATGGGGAAATAGGTCCGCTGAGTTCACCATTTCATTGAATATTTGTATGCACTTTTAGAAAAATATTGTAGCAACCAATAGTTTTTATCACATTTTTCAGCCACTTGGCCGGTCCTCCACTGGGCTGAGCAGCGCAGCGTTGGGTTTTTAAGAATTTTGGATTTTCTCCCTTGTTGCTGTCTGTCATGTGCAATCTCCAAAGGATTATTTCTCAAGATCTGGGCAAGCAAACACCCTCTTGCCTCCCCACCCCAAGCTGCAGACACCTTCGTACATGGACCCTCACTGGTCTGTGGGGAAACTAGTACTATTCTCCTTCCCCAGAAGGGCTGGAGAAATAGCTCTTCCCACCGCCTAGTTTACCTGTCAGAGGTGCTGTAGCTGGAAGTGTCGTCCTGAGAGAGGAAACCTTGCAAGGTGTCCGTCATGCTGGGGTCTTGGGTCGGGAGGGATGGCTCCAGCCCCCAGCCACTGGATCCGCTGCTCCTGCCAGACACAGCCCGCGAAGGCCGGGCTGGCTGCTTCGGCTCAGCAACGGGACGGGCATCTGACCCGACACCTAAACCTGGCTCCAGTGCCAGCGTTGCCACGATGCCAGTGGGGCTGGCAGGCGGCGTGGGGGTGCGCAGGGGGGAGCTGGTGGCAGCCACAGGAGAGGTGGGACCTTGTCCAGCACAGAGAGAAAACAAGAGGGAGGGAAGAGCAGAAGTCTGTTGTCTTTGGTTTGTTTATTTCAGATCCCACTCGATGTTAATGTTTGCCAGGAAGGATCGTAATAGTGGCTTTTTTAATCTTCATGTCACTTAATTTTAAGTGGGAACCCAGCTGGAAAGTAAAGCAGGAAAACCTGCTGCCTAAATTATGGTCGAGTGAAATAAATAAAACTCAGTCTTGGTGCCATGCAGAAAATGCTGGGAAACGCATCTGATTTGGGTGTAAGTAAATTCTTGGAGCATTTTACTGACAAAAGGCCGCATAAATACAACTAAATACAGACCTGAAGGGCAATAGTCAGATTTAGAGACAAATGTATTTGCGTATTTAGACAGCATTGCTAATTGCACTTGCTTGTCCTAAGGGGCTGAGGTTTTACATAAACTATGTTGTATTTTACGTTTTGCATTGAAATTGGAAGATCTGGCAGCCCGGTTTGTCTTTCTGGTGCCCTCCTCGGAACTGGCTCCGTCACCTCGAATGCTGACCTGTACCCTCACTTCAGGGTGTTTACCGTGGCCATTGCTGATCTCCCCAATGGCCACAGGAGCTAAATGGGTCCCTGCAGCTTGTTTGGGTCACTTGTCACTTCGATGCTTGCCTGGAGTAAGCTGTAAAACTACTCTGTGGGGAGCGGTTGGTAAGAAACCCGTACCTTTGTTCGCCATACCTGTGGGGTGTGGGTCAGCTGGTCCCCGTGAGGGTGCGGGGATTATGGAGTCAGGCTTCTTGCCGCTGCCAGCAAGCATTTTGTTCTGCCCTCGCTGAGCCACGGTAGCAGATTCGATCTTTGCCCAGTAAACAAAGTATGACTGGACTATGGAGATGCTGTTAAAACATAATTAGGCATTTACTAATTAACGTTAGGAATTTACTGGCTGTATGGCATTAATAAAACATCCAACTGTTTCACAGGGATCAAATCACAAGGACTGTTTTAATCCAAAGACAGGAGCAACGCAAAAGTATTTTGAAGGATTAGCCCATCGCACGTTTTATATTAGAAATAAAAGATACCAGGCTCCATAAGAAAGATACGGGGTGAAGAATCACCAGACATAATCAAGATCAGCCAAAAAAATGTGTGGGAAATTAAATTAAAAAAAAAAAAAAAAAAAAAAAAAAAAAGAAGCTGTTATATTTGCTGTGTTGTTAGAAGCACATTTGGAAAACTTGGACTAGCTCTGCTGATAATCTTCTGTAGGCAGGGATACAACAGTGGTATTTACTAATTAAAACAAGTCAATGTAACTTGTACAAACAGCAGAATAGGTAGGGGAAAAAAAAGCCTCTCTTCTCAGCCCTCTTGATATTTGAGCCCGCCTAACCCTCTGCCTTTTGTCAGGTGCCAAAACTGCATTGGCCAACCTTTAACTGTTCACTCAGAGAGCCTTATTTAAGGTGGAGATTTTGGGAGAATTTCAGCTTGGATTGCTCAGCTGCATCTGAGAATTAGCAAAGGGGAAAACAACCCGGGTTTTCCTGTGCCAGATGACTCTTATGAGGCATTTTTAAGCCTAACAAGGAGTTTTTCCAGATGCTGTTGGTAGGGAGAAAAGGGAGAGGCTATCAGAAATCAGCTTGGAGGGTCAAAAGCCAGAGGGTGAAGGAAGCATAAGAGCGGGTGGCTAGGAGTAGGTGTTGTTTGGGTTGGGTTGGGTTGGGTTTATTTGGTTGCTTGAGTTTTATGTGTTTTTAGTAGTATTTCCTGATCTAAAACAACAGCCGAAAATTGGAAATGCCAAGCGGCAATATTTCTGTTTCAATGAATTTGTGTTGAATCACGATGAGATGCACAAGCCACAGCACTCACCAGGACACTTGTGTTTTGGGGAGCGGCCAAGGATCTAGCCAAGCAGCTTCTAAGTGGTTTTGTAAAGTCAAAATGTAACAATTTAATTTCTTCCAAAATGAAAAGTCTCTGTGCTTCCTCTAAGACAGCCAGTTAGAAGATGTTTAATTTCATTCCAAATCAGAACCAAAATACTTGGACAGTTTGGGGCTTTGGTGCAAAATAGAGATGTCAAGTTTTGACCCAGTGCTTACTCTCTCTTCCTACTGTGAATAATTATGTTTACATATAAATTTTTTTAAACCCACTCATTTTAAATTATTTTTTTTTTAAAGAAGTGATATACAAGATTATTCTGTAGGCAGGGAAGTCCTGTGGGCTGTGTTATTTAGAAAGACAGGCAACATGATCACACAGTTCTCTCCTTATGCCTTAATATTTCTATTTCCTAAGTGCTTATGCTGTCATCTTCCAGTGTATTTATTGTGAGAAAATAGTGACCATGTAAATAAAAAGCAGCACTACCCAGCAGATATAAATGGTGATTTATCTACCAGCTGGGATACTGTTGCAGCATTTGGTAAGTATTTAGCTATATGGGGTTCAAGATACATAAACCACTGTGCTGGACAAGTACGATGGAAAAATAAAGCCAAACCTTGACTAAGAATACACAAATTCTGGTTAGGAACCAGTGATGTTCTTACAAAAACTTGACGTCTCCAATGGGTTGGTCTGGTGCTTTCCATACGAAGGACAGGTTTCTCTTCAGTGACTTGTCCGAGTGGGTGACGGTGTCACCATCTTCAAAGCAAGTCAGCAGCTTGGAACCAGGAGGGATGAAGACAAACGTGCCAGTGATTTCATCGTTAGACACTCTGCGAGCTTGAAGCAAAAAGCCCATAAAATCCCGGGTGCTCCTCACTGTCACTGCAAGACAAAACAGGGGACACGAAGGGATTTGTCTTGTAGTTATGGGGTGAATTGTTTGCAATGAACTTTCCAGTGGTAGCACTGTAACTAAAAGAAAACCCTCTGCAGCACCGTAACTAAAAGAAAACCCTTTGAAACACCAGAAAAAACATTTTATTCTCTGTCCTCACGGTCTGTCTTGGACATGCTGGATGCAGGAGGCCAGACTTTAATTTGCAGTATGGAATTGCACCCAAATTTGCTTGAGTCTTTTTTTCCGGCCCCCTCCTCGATTATAAGCTCCTAATGACATTGCATTAGGCAGCACACGGCCATTTTTAAGGAGGGTTTGGGTACCATGCTGTACATACAGAAAACCTTGAGTGCTGCCCTCAGAGGCGTTTTACTTTACGTGGGGATGGGCAGGCAAGCGGCCAGGCTGGGGAGTGGTGTCTCTCAGCTCTGCATCTGCCTGGGGAGCAACGATGCTGGGGACGGGACATGCTGCCCAGCCATACCTAGGAGTCAGGGGAGCCACCCAGACCCCTTCGTGCAGTGCCCAGGAGCAGGGAAGGCAACGTTACCCTCTGGAGGTGGCCCTCATGCGCCATTGCGGTGATGAGGTCCGGCATGGTTGAGACAAATGGATACCACCCAAAGCATCCAAACCTGCTGGCTTCCTCTGGCAAACAGCTGGTCAGCAACATGGTGAAAACCTGGGGTCAGCCATCACCTGAGAAGCCTCAGGCCAAGCGCCACAAGCGGAATCCCTCTGTCAGTATGTTTCCTTGTGACAAGAGAGATGGCGTAGCTCACTCGGGGCAGTGCTCCCTCCTCCCAGCCCCCACAAAGACTAATGCCGTCACTTGAGATTAGTTACCATGTATTTTTCAGATGTGGGAATGAGAAGCCATTCCTTACCTGGAACCTTGTCACCTGGGAAGTAGAAGGACATGTTGGTGTGGACAGTGACGTAGTTGTTGCCGGGGCTGTGCAGCTGCACTCTCAGGTGCCTGGGCATCATGTCAGTGCAGGCAGAAAGGCTCGCGCCGTGTGAGAAGGCGGCCACGTAGGAGACCAAGCACAGGGTTGTGCACGCCCAGCCAGCAATGGCGATGTGGGCTCTCCTGCCGTCCTCCATCCTACAGCAGAAAACAACGGGCAGGTTCACTTCAAAGCAACAGCTTCAGCAGCCTGTGAGCCCCTCTGGTGCCTTTGAATTAGCTGAGTTCTGGAACGACCCTGCCCACTGCCTTTAAACAAAGGAGAATAAATGATCTCTGTGGCACGTGGAGCCACCTCTATAATCCACAGCATTTCACATTTTGCAGTAAATTGTTGAGGCCGGGGTTGGGGGGAGGCCCTGCAAGAAGATGCATTTCTAGCAAAGTTGCCCATGAAGGGAGCGGTTGGGAGAGATTTGCTCTAGAAAATCTTGTGGCTCTAAGAGGAGGAGAAGGCTCTGCACGACAGCTCTCAGCACCCTCCACCGCTCCCAGTCCAAACGTACAACTTGATCAATGGGGGAAACATTTACCCTTGGACCTGCAGAGCTGCTGCAGGCCCCGTGGCTCGCAGAGCTGGCGCCCAGCACAGAGCCTCTCCCTGCCCGCCGGCGTGGAGCCGTGGCCCCACGGGGACGGCACGTGGCTGCCTCCCGCTCTGGCCTGAGGAAGCACGATGCACCTCTTAGCAGCCCACACGTCGCCGCTCAGAGCCGCTGGGCTGCTTGTGACTGTCGGACCCTTCCCCAGCTGCCCAGCAGCGTTCCAGCTTGTCCTTGTTGCTCAGGGCTTGCTGTTGCGACAGCAGCGATGCTGACTTTGAAGCGTGCATTGGAAGCAAGATAAATGGGCAGCCGTTTTGGCTAACGCCAGCATTTCTCCTTATTATCCAATTTTTAATCCAAGCATCTTTTCTCGACACAGTCAAAATTTAGTATTTGGTATGCCATGTCCTTGGTACCTCTCAGCTTTGGTGGCTGAAAAAGAACACATCTCCAGATTACCTGGACTATTGCGTTATTCTGATTTTTCAGAATGCACTTTTGAAAGTGAAGCTGAAGGATGAGCATGTGGTATTTATTGTAACGGGTATTGTAAGGCAGGTAGTCTTGCTTTAACGTAGCACTTTCTAACATCTTTTCAACGTGCAGCTTTTCCTGGCTTAGATTTCATTACACTTAGTCAGTAAGTAGACGTAGATAAATCGGAGGAAATCAGAGGCTGAGGAGGTCTTGCTTACACCTCCATCCCTAGCACTTCTGAAACTTGCCAGCTGAGTATAACAAACCACCACTGTACGTGGAACAGTCTGTGCCCAGCCTGAAGCAGGGAGCAGACGGATGCAGTTTAACCTCCCACAGCCAAGGATCGTGCCACTCCAACCATTTATGTGCCAGAAGATGCCTGTGGGACGCACAGGAGCCTTTGCTGAATATCCCAGCCCCTGCAGGACCAGCGTCAAGATGCCTCCTCCTTGTGGAGTCAGCCTCCCCTCTAGGCACACCTAAACCTCCCTCGATGGATATGATTTCTTGCAGGAGCTCATGAAAGTACCCCGAGCAGCAGCTCTTTCCCTCAGGCATTTCCCAGGCTGCGCCACTGTTTCCCATCCCTCTCCCAGCCGCCCTCTGCACCCCTCGCTGCTCGGGCACAGGGAGCGGGGCCATGCTCCCCAGGGCCGCCCGGGATGGGGCTGCCGGCCGCCGTCGCTTACCTCGGGACACATACGCCGCCGGGCTCGCCGCCGCCGCTGCCCTCCCGGCCTGCCGGAGACCCATCCTTTCAGGGACCTTCTTCGCTTTCTCCTCTAATGGGAAGCGCAGCAGCTGTTACGGCTAATACCCACCAGCTACGGCAGCTCTCTGCCAGAGCCCAAATCCTGCCTTAATCATATTAGTTTTCCTCTTCATATCCCCCTCCCCCTTTTTTTTTTTAAATCTCCAAGCTTCTGCAATGAAAACAAAGGCAGTCAGCAGGGGGGAGCAGCAGCAAGCATGGGGTTTGTGTGGGACACCCTGGGATTCCTTGGCAAAGGTGCGGGAGGATCGGAGTCTTGCTCGCCCCGTTACCCTCCCCACACCCCCTGCTTCCATGCTGAAGCTTTGCAAAGCAAACCCACGTCAGCTCCCTCCAGGCCGTAACCCCCAGGCTGTGTGCGCCCTGTTTCTCACACTTAACAGGAGTTATTTTGGCAGTAAAAGCAGAATTCTGCTAGAAAGGCCAGGAAAGTTCGTCCCACGCACCAGCCCTGCCAAGAGGAGCCATCAACACCCCCCAAACCCACCAGAGCTGGCAGAGGGGACTGAATATCTGATATGTGAGGTTGTCCCCTGGCACACAAGCTGCATTTAAATCCAGGCTGTCACCCCTGCTCCTTGCCTGAGCTACGCTGCAGCCATGCCAGTGCCTCGCCATGGAGCCGATCCTGTCCCTGGGCTTCCCGGTTCCTCCTCGGATCTGCCTTGTCATGGTAGGCTGCTCCTGTGATCGGGACTCTCAGCCGACCCCAGCCACTGCCACCAGGCTCGCCCCAGTCCCTGCCGGCAGCTCCTTGCTCGCAACGGATGGCAATTAGGGTCCAATTCCTTGTCATTACTAGAGCTGCCATCAAGAGATGCTGAACAAACTGCTGGCAGCTTGCGGCCCAGAGAAGGGCCAGAGGAACAGAGGAACAGCCCCACCGGCTGCCTGGCTGGCTTTTCTTCAGCCAGCGGACCCTTAGGAGGCAATGTTGGCCGTCCCAGGGCCACCAGGAGGGCGACTGGCCCTGTGGTGCAGAAAAGCTATTAAAGACGGAGGGGCAAAAGGGCGCTTGGTGCCTTTTAGTCCTCCTCCTCCTCAGATAAACGTGTGTCTGACAGCTGAATGAATTCATGCTGGTGCTTAGGCCGCTCTCCCTGCAGGGCACCACAAAGCTCTGTCCTGCCCCATGACTTAAGGACAGACACTAGCACTGCCTCATTTTGTTTCTGCAGCTCCAGCGGTGCCTAGATTTGATGTTGCCTGGGGTCTGACCGGCATGGGAGTCCGGCCAGAGTGGGCATCGTGGTGACCTCTGCCCGGGGCAGCCCCTGCAAACTGGAGGCAGGTTTGCAGGCACCCCACTTACCAGCACTGTTCCCGTCAGCCTGCCCTGGCCTCCAGCCGGTCCTTCAGACGCGAAACAAGATGCTGGACTGGCACAGACGTACTGCCACCAACAGTCCAGCTCTTGTCTGTTTAACCAGTGTGAAAGCACGGGAACTGGTGCTACTGGGCTCTCAGCAGCCTGCTCTCCTCTGCGTTTGGAAGAGGTCCTATAGCCACTGAATTTCAAGTTGTAGTGCAAGTCTTAGAGTTTTCCTTCCTTTTGTCAGTGAAAGCAGAGGGTAGTTCAGGGGCAGGGGGGAAGGGTTTGCGTTATTGATTCTATTCCAGTTTGTCATTGCCCATGCTTTATATAAAAAAAGAGAGTACCTTTGAGCTGTATTAAAGACTAATCCTTTCCTGAAACCAGCTGCTCTCTTACAGCCTTTCCTTACTAACTTAATTGTAAACTAAACTATCCCTTGCTGATAACTCCAGCGTAACAGAGCAGCAGCTCCCAACCTCGGGCAGTCTGCAGGGGAAATGCCAAACACCTCACGGTCGTTCTGGCACAGCGACCAGGTCTGAAACTTACTGCAGGTAAATGTAGGTCTTTGCACCACAGCATGGCTTTACATTACATGGTCTTCAGCTGCTGCCACACGTTGGGCATACATTTTCATATCGGACCATTTCTCCACGGGCTTCCACCTAAAAAAGGGGGAAAAGCAGCAGAGTGCAGACCCTGAAACCATGGTGTTGGGTGCTCCCTGAAGCTCTGTGCAAAGCCATAGGGAGAAAAGCTTCAAACAAATGAGACCCAGACCCAACCCATCTGTAACAGCATGGGATGTACCGCAGCGCTGAGCTGGCTCTGCCAGCTCCCAAAGCTGCGGCAACCTCGGAGGAGGACAGGACATGCTGCCTGGCAGCGTGGTACGCAGGTTTGGCAGCACCAGCGGAACTGCACGGTGCTGCCTGGATGCAGCGTTAATTGCTGGGCTGATCTGAAATACAGCCTTAACGCAGAGTTCATCCTCGCTGCCGGCTCTCAAGCAGAGGAGCTCAGCGGCTTCAAAGCCGCACTCAAACCAAATGTCACAGCCATCCCCTCCTTAGAGATGGAAAAAGCCTGTCACAGTCATTACCATGACACGAGCACCTACCAGCAGCCTCAAATTGTACATTCGAATACCAAGTGACAGGCAGATGTTTCCAACAAGAAATACAGCCCTCTCCATAGCCTCTGGTTGCATCACCCACCAGGACAGCATTGCCTCAGCCTTCTCTGGCCAGAGCTTTGACCTGCTGGAGTCACTTGAGCTCAGCCAGGCTCTGCGTATCACTCTGACGATGGGGCCCAGACAGACACGAGAAGACCAGGTGGCACTGCTGTCACTAGAGAGAGTTTTGCCTTTTTCCTGTCATAAATTTCTTAGTAGGGAGCTTGCAAGAAGGGGACATAACACAACTTACACCCTGCCTACTGTTTTCTCAGCAGCACTGTGTAGTGGATTTTTAGTAGGAAAAAAAAAACCACAGCTGGGATTTAAAAATAGCACTAGGGAAAGTGTGCGTGCTCTGTAGTAGCTTGATAACTAAGACAGACTATCAACAAAGTGCACAGAAGGATTATAAACCCAGTAACATCCCAGGCTCTGTGATACAGAAACTGCCTCCTTGCAGATTGCTTCTACATCTCTGCATCATCGGGGTACAACGGGGACAGCAGACATGGAGCAGGTGCAGTGGAGGTCAGCATTGGAATGCAAACATGGATGTAAGCAACCCAGAGCTGACACTCAAGAGCAAGGTGATTGCTTCATTGCAAGTTGAGAAATGCTTTGCTACTGCAAAATAAGAAGAGCTATAACAAGTTACAAGTCCTTCCTGGTCAGCTAGTGGCTACCTGAGTCCTGTGAACGAAATTGGAGGGGTTTAGAGAAGGGTGGGCAGATTGATCACGTAGGGAGCTTGAAGGTGGCAACAGCTGAGTCCAGATCACAAGGAACTGATCGTTAAACCAACAAAGCTGGCAGCACCATCTTATTTAGGAAAATTTCAGGTCATCTTTAAAACAAGCAGCAGTGGCCAGCTGTGAAAGGAGTGATTAAAAACTCGCAGTAGGAGAGTGGCAAAACCCCATGGTAGTGCCCCAGGGTGACTGCAGAACAACGCCTACAGAGTGGCGTCTCAGGGTTGACCTGTGCGTGTCTGTGGCTCTGTGTTCGGGGAGACCAGGGGAAAGAGGGTGTTTCTTTGACATCTAGTTAGGCAGAAGGTTGGCAGAAGTACTGAGAGGTCCTTCCATTTCTATCCAGTTGACTATTCTTGCTGTTCTTCTATCCCACTTACTGAAGTGTGACAGTGGATTCAAATGTTACTGCTGGGAATGAACTGACACATACACATGCATGCAATATATAATGTAAGCCTCCTTCCCTTACAAATTCAGCCTAAAAAAACCACAAACCAACCCTTTATTTGGTAACTACTGCAACCTGGGCAGCTGTTCAGCACTAGGGGATGGGGTTGAGAGAAAGAGAGATGGTGCAGGGCTCTTCCTGGATCCCAGTAAAAAGGGCTCAGCAACAAATAGCTTAATGACTGCTTTAACAAGACAGATGAGGAATACAGACAGCAAGTAAATTGTACATCCCTTCAGATGCTGGGTGCCCCACGTTCGTGTAGCATCAGATGGAGCCCAGATGGATTTTCCTGCGGTGCTGCGCAGAGCAGATGCAGCCCCGTCCGTGGAGAGCAGCTCTCCCTTTCCATCACCTGAGCTATTCTATAATTTCCTTACAAGAAAACAACCCTCTTTCTAAAGGATGTTCTCATGAGAGCTTGTTGCTGCTCTGCTAGATAAAGGCAAGGCCAGGCAGGTGGTGCAGTCGCAGTACTGCGTGGGAGCTGCCCGTGCCCTCTGCTGTTAGGGCGAGCTGGCGGAGGTGTCCTGCGGCCAAGGGGTCCCTGCAGCCTGACAGAGACCTGGAAACCACGCTGCCAGCCCGAAGCTGCTGTGTGGATCCCTGACTCCTAAGTGTTCATGGGCCCCTCGGTCAGGATCAATATAGCAGCTCAGGAAAAGCCTCCTCCCATCCGGTTTCTCAGCCTTGGAGAACAGTTTGGCAGAGGAACCTGAGACTTTGAAACTGGTGGCTCCACAGCCTGTTTGCTTTCAAATCTGCAGCGGGTCTGGAGCTGGCCATGGGTTGGCACGGCAAAGATCGGGCATTGGTTTGGTACCATCAGTCAAATGTTTCAAGGCCGTCACTTTGCAAACGCTTTCACGCTGCCTTGACTGCCGCGAATAATGCAGCCAAAACCCGCAGCTGGGTGAGAGCCTTAGGACTCGGTGGGCAAGTCGTAGCCACCAGGGCTCTGGGTAGCTCTTTGGTCATCACAATGTTGTGAAAAAGATGGAAAGAACTCAAATACGTGATGTTCAGAGCGGTTTGCATTAGATTCCCTTTGAAATAGGAACCAGGTGGCAACAAATTGTAAAACTGAGTGGCCATCAGCGCATACCTTTAAAGCAATCTCCCAGCATGCTCAGCTGCCTTTATATAGGGGTACTCCAGGGCACTGTGGGCTTCAGCAGTGACTTGGCTTCTGGCTGTTCCACCATGCAGTGAGTACTTACCCCCTTCTTACAGATGGGCTTTCTTTAGTTTCCACAGGATATGCTGCACTGCTGCTCCCAGACAGGCTTTTGCTTGAGGAGATGTGGCTTAGTTTGGCTTTTCAAGTGCAGGAAGGTTACACTGGATGTAGGATGTAGCAGATCCTGAGTTACTGCTCTTCCCAGAGTCTGTGAGCTGGATGCGTGGTGGTGGTGGGGTAGTGGTTGAATGGCCTTGGTTTTGTGAAGTGATCTCATTGCATGAAAGTCCTAACTATGGATGTGAAGGTGTGAAGGCAGCTTTAGTCTTTGAAACCCAGTTAACTTTTGTTACTTTTGGATTGCTTAGTTTTGGGTGTATTCTTCTAAGACAAGTGATGGACCAGCACTTGTAAAGTTGCTCAAGGAATGTTTCATTGTCAGTCCTGAGCTAGATGACCCTGATCCATGAGTAAAACTGTTTTATACTGGTTTATATAGGTACTGGGGTAAGGGCATTAGGATATGGTAAATGAGGTAACGTGAAGGACATGAGCATTACTATGTAATACAGTCTTTTGTGTAGGAAGATACATTGTGTTTGTAAGTTTGTATGTCCCAATGGGATAAAGATCTTATAAATTAGGTTGAGATATTCTTAAGCATCAAGAGTTTGTGGAATACACCATTCTGCTTTGATGTTTACATACATATATAATGGGATGCCTCACCTTAAAACTTTGGATAGTGTTCCATGTGCTATTCTGAAAGCTGTCCAGCCAGTGTCTGATTCACTTGCAACTGGTATGTTGTCCTACAGAATATAGTACGTGAAAACAAAATCTAAAAGATAAGTAAAATAAATCCAAGATGATGTTTTATTCAACTCAAAACAGACTGCATCCAAACATTGGACTGCCTAACTGAAGTCAAGCTTATATGTTCACTTGATTTAAATATAGGGGCTGAAAATTGAGTTAAGGAGGAAAAAAATCTTGTAAAATGTAGATAAAGGTCAGCGATGGTGGGAATTAAATGTTTAATTTCTTTAGCTACTTTTGAAATTTGAATATGAATTACAACAGCTCATCTTAATGCAAATTTTCCTGTCTACCTCACATAGTAAATAGTGACTTCATGATCTAGAATACATTTAAAAAAACAGCCCTCAGCATGTGAACTACATAGTATTTCCTAAGTTCAGAGTTTAGTATGTGATTAGATCAGCTGAAGTAGATATCACAACTGAAAAATGTTCTATAACTAGACTTGTAGAAACAGAATTGCAATTGAAAAGTTAGCGATGCGAACTCTTGAGACTAAATCAAAGTCTGTGCAAAATGTGTTGCTATAGGTGGGTAGGTGGAGGAAGGGGGGGAGAAACTAACCCTGTATTGAAATAAAAATGAGAAAACCCAAACCTCAGTTTCCAGAAATGAAACGCACAGCAACCTGCCAGCTGTGTATAGATGGCAAAATAAAAAAAGAAGCCACATGCTCTACTTGGAGAGACATCTTCCTTTTTTAAAAAAGAAATTACTTATTTTTTTAAAAGAAATGACTTACAGAAGAGCAAGTTGGTGATTTGTACTTAGATTCTGGACCCTTTTCAACCCTTGTCAGAAAATGATAAATTATTGAAGCATATTATAAAGTAGCATCTCTGTGTGTTCTGTAGTGGCTTCTGAAATGTTTAATGTGGAAAGGTTAACTATTGATTGCAAAATAACTTTGAATTATTCCTTGATCTTAAAAAAAAAAAAAAAAAAAAATTAAAATTTGCAACCCACATTCTTTCCCTTGGATAACTAAAAGGTTACTATTCCCTGCTTGCATTAGAGCTACTGGTACTTGGGAAGAATGGGCCAATGTTACATTCACACAACTGTCTTGTGTTCATCCATCCACAACTGGAAGTGTTTTTGTTCCTGGAGGCACTACAAACTGCCCAAAGAATAAAGCAGGGCTTCAGAAAAAGCATTTTAAAAAATTGGCTAAATAATCTCACCATGAGGTACATTACCTTAACTTACAACCTTGTCCCAAGGAACAAGAAAAAATTCTGAGTATCTGGATGTTAAGAGCAGTAACACTCAGACTAAGACATACCTGAATGTTCAGGTGTTTTGTTTGGTTTTTTTTCCTTGTCTGACTGCATGTAAAAGGAGAAGAGGTAATTTATAAAGTGGAGTAAGTATCCATGTAAAACTGAGCTGGATTTACTCACTAGGCTTTGATTATCTGGGAGCATTGTTGCAAAATATAAACAAGTTCTGACTCCATTGCCTGCACAGAGGTTCCCCCTCCCTAATGCATACCCCATACTATAAGCTTAATGTATTTGTTCTCGTTTCTGGCTAGCACATAATGAAAGAGAACATATAGGTGGTACTAGGTTGGGGTGAAGCGGATGGGAGAAGAATGAACTGTGTGAAGAGGATACATATGGCATGTTTACAAAAGCTTTTCAATTCCTAGTTTGTTTTCAGGAGTAGCTTTAGATATTAGTTAAAACTTCTTCTTATTGAAGACCACTATGTTTGGTAGAGATGCATGGAGAAAAGGTAACTGCAAGCTGAGGTGGGGGGGCGGTACATATGCAGAAGGTGAAGCAGCTTCTAGCTGTGATGGCATACCAGCCGAGAGCTTTTCACCTGTGACTGATTCCTCAGCTGGCACAGAGCTTTCTTTTCACCCTTAGGGCTTTTCTTCCATTTGATTCCATTCTCTCCCCACTCCTAACTGTTCAAGTGTCACCATTACATCCCTTGAGTCAATCCACAATTCAAGATTTTTTGGACAGCTGAACTTTTTACCCGATGACTCTTACTAGATTGGCATTTAAAGCTGACCCTGTGTTTTCCAAAAAGGTTGGGTTAGTGTCACCGAAACATTAGCATTTTCCTCGCCAACATCAGTTAAACTATTGTTTTGCCATCAGTACAAGGCTGTGATTTGCAATTACTCCGTGCCTGCTTACCTTCCGATCAGTATTTCTGTAACCGTTAGCATAATCAAACAAGCTGTTTCTTCGAATCACTCTTGCAGCGCTATTACATGCTTCTCTTTTATTTGTTTTTTTTCTGTACAGTGGAACAAAGCAATGCTTTGAAACAAAAACATTCAGTAAGTTTATACTGGTTTACATTTATTTAAAAAAATTATTTAAACACTTGTGTATTTCACCTGTGGATTATTAACTACAAATCAAATAGAGCTCATCACTTCAAAAAGGTTCACAGGTACAAAACGGCCTCCTTCTGGCATCTTCACATCCTCCTCTTCTGTGTGCTTATGTACAATACTGTGAAAAGGAGAAAGCGGCACATGTAAGAGGTCCCTGGTAAATAATGTGCAGAAGCCTGTTTACTTAAAACATCTTATTTCCATGGCTTGTAAAACAAGTGTAATGAATCCCCTTCAGCATGAATGAAGTCAGGAAACTTTTAAGTCCAAGTTTCAAGAAATGCTATCACATTTACACATTATGTATTACTTTGGTTCAGTATGTATTATATTCACAGCCAAAATACATAGCCAGTAGATGCTGGCTGAACAGAGGAAGAATAAAGCCAGCTACCCTGCAGCATTACTGAGGGGAGCAGAGAGTTTCTAAGCAGCAAAATTACATGTGTCAGACACTAATGCTATATGATCTTTCAACAAAAGCTGGAAATCCCAAGCACTTCAGGCAAAGCTAATGATTACCTATGAAGCAGCAGACATCTTCCACCTGCTTGCTTCTGATATCCCTAGATCCATTCACAACATGAAACTGCATCATGCTCCTAAACCTGGGATATCTTATGTTCTCTGCTCAGCCTGTTTTTCAGCCTCCTGCCTCTCATCCAATTGTTTTAACTTCTATAATAGGTTCTTATTTCCATAATTGATTCTCCAGCTGCAATGTCACTGCACTCCTTCGCATAATAATCCAAATTCCCTGCAAAAAGTGTTTAGCGTCATTCAAGGATTATTTCTCCTCCCAAAGCACTCTTTCACACTGGTGCTGCATTCTCTTTCAGTCTTTTTATAACACAGGATTCAGTTCTTGTTCGTTTTTATTCCCTCCCTCCTTCCTGTCCTCCATTTTCTTCTCAAGTAACTTGGTCAAACTCTGCTTCATTTACCTTCCTTGCAAGTCTCGTCACACCTGACTTGTAAACCTTTTCTATTTTTAGATACTCTTCCTAGCATGCCCTGCTATTGCAGCCTAACTGATACCACAGTCATTTCAGAAACCTGGGATTGTCCTTGAAATGCACTAAAATCCACCCACTGCACTGGGATATTCAAAGGCTCAATAGTGAAGTATAAGTGATTTCCTTGACTGGTAGTAAAAATATTTACTCATAAAGATGAAAATAGCCTCCAGTACTAATGAACTGCATTCAATCAGGTCTGGACAATTGCATCACATGAAAATATTAGTGTCAGCAATATCTGTACTGTATTGTAAATTTATGTGGTAGTTTGCCTAGCAAAACACAGAAACTTCTATGGAGCAGAGGCCATCTAGGCAGGTAGTAAATGCAAAAGAGTAAACCTGTCAACCAATGGAACTAAGCTCTAAGGAAGGGTAGAAAAGAGCATGCTTCTCTAAACCAACTGCAAGTTCAGAGGCAAAGAGGGCCACAGGAATGCAGAATGCACAGACACTGAAAAGCGAAACTGTAGAATGTAAATATGTTAAGGTTTCCAAGAAAGCCTAAAACTAATATTCTTACAGGCAGCAGCTTGGTTACACCTCAGCCACTCTTCAAATTCAGAAGTAAATATCAAATCACAACCTTCTAATGAGCAATGACCAAAGGAAGAGGAGTTACCATTATTTCCTCGGATAAATGCGTCCCCGTATTTGTTCTTTAATTGTCCATTTACATATTCTTCAGTCTGTTCCAGAGCTATATTCATATAGCCATCCAGGCAAGCCAGGACACCTGAAGACAGTGACAATTTAAAACTGAATCAGCTTAAACTTCTTTTAAAATAAACAAAAATGCACTGTTTGAATAGTACTGAAAACCCCCCTGTATCTTCATAACAGACTAAAAGCCCAAGCTTGGCCAGATGAGTCAGTAGGTCAGAGTATTCTTGGGGGAATTAAGCTGGGAGTGAGGAACCCCAGGCACTCTAATAGCAACTGTATCAGTTGATGCAAGAGTTGCCCAGTGGAGGGAGGGGGACTGGGGGTGGGTAAGAAGTCATTAAGGCATGACTTTCAAAAGATTGCCAACTTCCACTTTGACAGTTTAAGTTGTCGCTTCTCATTTGTGTTTCAAGCCACACACCTGAAAAAAAACCTGTAACGTTAAGTGTAACTGGATAATCTAAGGGCAAGGCTACATAAACTGAGTTTCATCAAAACTTGTGAAGAATATAGCTGAAAAACAACCCTTTTAATACAGGACACTATGCACACTTTTTCATAATTATCTTCACGTGTACAGATCTAGAAGAACATTAGATGCAAGCCTCTGTTTTGATGGAAACATAATTCTACATAATTTTCAACAGGCAAAGGTTTTCAAATGACACTGAAATCTTCCCACAAAAATAAAATTACTCTGTTCATAACTAATGCAACTTAAGAAAAAAGTCTGTGCCATTTGTAATATTAGATGGGTTTTGATCAGGAAAATATGCATTTCAGTAGCACTGATTCTAGACAATATTCTCACTTCTCATAGCCCCTGTTGAAGGCTGTACCTTGTTCCCACAGTACTTTCTATCTGCTGGCAGCACGATGGCATTTTTTCATTCAAAATCACTCCTTGGCATCTACGCCCACTGTTAAGATCAGAACCATGGCCATCTACAAATTTAACTAACCTGATCAACAGATTACTCGTGTAAGGAACTGAATGTGGGGATTAACAGATGTAAAGAATTGCTCAGAGAATACAATCTCATTTGTTAATAGTGCACATAAAACAACTTGTAAAAAGCTGTGTTAATTACCTCCATCTTGCCTGTGCGTTCTCCTGACTTAATCCTTACACACATACAGACAATACTACTAAAATATTTTTTTCTTGTTTGAAAAATACCTGATTTATTTACCTGGCATTAAAACTCAAAATATAGTGTACTGGCTGTACTTGGGGAGGGGGAGAAAACCCCAGTCTGAGAATCCTCCTCTAGGACACATTCTCATTTTTCAGAAGTGTTACTGTAATGTCTTCCATGAAATAATTAGGAATTAAAGTTCTCCTGCCAGCTTGTAATAGTTTGGGGGTTATTATTTTCCTCTATGTTCTTCTTTCCTCTGCTTCCATGCAGAGGAAAAACTGACTGCTTACAAAGTGTTACTAGACGCACCAAAAAAAACCCAATCCACAAGTCAGAACTCTTTCACTCCAGTAATCCTGAGTATACCAATGTAACACAGAACACAAAAAATGTTTGTCCAAAATTTAAAATTGGACTGTGTGGATTTCCTTAAGCTGCCACTCAGTAGGCCATAAATGCAGTACTTTCAAACTCTTTTGTTCCTAGAGTGCATTCATGGTTTTTTTCATTCTCTTCCTCCTTTTCTTTGTGTTTACGCTCAGGCCACTAATGGCATTATATATTGTCACTGCCCGTCCTGGCTAGTATTTTATCTGTTTTATCTATATGTAGAGATGTTCTAGTATAAATATCCATTTCTACTCACAGAAATAATACATATTAATTTAGCACTGATTACTTTCTCAGGGCTTCTTCCCTTAGATGTGTGCAGCACTTGACAGCAAATCAAGACATTTTACAGTTACACATCAACTCTTGTATTAGGATGTGTTTGTGCATACGGTGGCTTGGAGGGTGGAGGTACAGACATAAAATTAACACCACCACCTAGAGGGAGAATCTAGACAGGTCTGCAACAGGAGCCTGAGATGCCGGCTTTTACAAATGTTGGTCAAATTTCGCCAGAAAACAAAATGAGTGCATGTTTTTCAAATGAGAACAGTATAAAAGTTTTTAACTGCAGGATCACATCAAGCTGGAAGGAGAGCAGAGGGAAGTAAGAAAGGGAGGGGGAAACCAGTAACAAGTAAGGGTGTTCATTGCAACTATGGTTCAATTCCTTGTAGGTCTGACTGTAGGCATGTTAAACTAGCTTTATTGAGAGGGAAGTTGAGTAGTTTACCTACAGCAGTTACAAATGGATCTTACCAAGCAGAAGGTACCAGTATTCTCAAAACAAATAGAAAGTGCATCCAAAAACCAAATCTGTTTTGGCCCTGCCTTGTGTACCTTTAGCTAAATGATGACTTGCTTTAACTGACTTCAATGAGCTGTCACTACATTCTCCTGCAAGAAAGAATTTACAGTAGCCAAAGACCGATGAGAAGCAGTGAAGTTTTTAAGCTACCAACCCCACCCAAAGTGCTCAGACAATGTGGTTCTCAAAGAAATGACAGACTGCAAATTTTGTCAGCTGAGACACTAAAGAGGCACAGGAAGGGATAAGAAGGCACCGCTTGCTCTGTCAGTGACCAGTAACAATTTTAAACTGTCATAATACAAAGATTCCTTGTCACAGCACAAAAACGTCTCCTCTCACAAGTGCTAAACTGAGCCACTTGAATTAAACCTATCTGAAGCAGTGACCTGTAGCAAAACCATTATGTTTTAGACATTTTATTCTGGAATGACTTAATTGTGCACAACAGGAGATACATGATAGTTTTAATTAAGTTTGGATACTACTAAAAAAATCGGACAGTCCGATCTTAATGGGAGTAGGACCAGGACATTTTACTGTACAAAGAAGTTTAATTTACTGGTTAAAACCCCCTATAATCCTACATACAGTGCATGAAGAGTTCTGGAACAGAACTGCTGGACTGTGTTACAATGAACTGGGCATACAGCAGCAAAAGCCACACTAAGCTTTCTCCTGTGTATCCACAAGTCTTGATCCAACCCATGTCTAGGCTGTTGTTTAACCAAAACGTAAATAACTCTTTCATCCCTTTAGGCTTATGACCAATGGCACAGTTTACTGTTTGAAGTTTTCTGGACCAAGGCCTATACTGGAATAGGAGAACAGGAAGGTGAAAAAACCAGGTAGTTTCAACAAGGGCTGCTATCAGAGCACTGAAAAGGGGACTGCCTGGCCATTTCAGAAATTGTAATTCCAGCCAATCTTTACAAATATCAGTTTAGAAACTCTGAATCATCCCAAGACCCCAGTCTAACCATCTGTGACTAAGGACACCAATGATTTAGATAAGTGATTTTGATGTCTAAATCTGCTGTTAACCTCCTTTTCACCAGTTTCTCCAGAGTTGACTTTCTATCTTTAATGTCACCATTCTGAGATCTATATTCACATACTCCGAGACTCTGGATCACAGTTTTGTTTTTCAAAGGCAGTGCATCTATTCCAGCCTCCCCAAACAATTACTTTACTCCGTGTGAGAGACAGATGGAGAACTCACCTCGATAATCAACTCCAGAATTTAATTTTACAACAACTGGCCTTCCAATGATTTGTTTTAGGAAGTCACTAGGGGTTTGCTTCCGTAGACTCATCTTGATCTTCTCTGGTAAGCTGGGAAGAGAAGTGAGAAAAAACATTCAGATAAGCAACACGCTCACATATGGTCTTTGAACGCTCAGTACAGACAGACTGTCCCCTGACTCTTAATACTTCCCGTAGGAGAGAATATCAAAGGAGATAAAAGCAAAACCTTAAGGTGGAGAGACAGAGCTCCTAGAGCCACAGCATTAAACCTTCCCTTTGGCATTTTTATAACTTCTGAAACGATTAAGAATCCATGCTTGCCATGCTGTGCATCTTGTGGACTTCCAACAGAGCCAAAGGCCTCTGTAACACCTTTTGCTAAAATGGTTTTACTAAAATTAGAGAGCTAAGCTGTAAGAAGTGGTTCGTATCATCAGGGGGTGGGGTGAGAAGCCAGTACAGGCTCTATACACAGAAGGCTGTTCTGGAAGGGCAGAAGGATTTTTGATCTCGGCTCCTAATCATGAGCAAAGAATAAATCGGAAAGGATGCCTCCAAATGGATTAGTTACATTAGTCTAAGTTTAGGATTAAGGCTTGAGATTAAGTTGTACAGAGACCCAAAAAGGTGCCGCGCCTTACAGGCAGGCTGCGGGCGCAGCGCTCGCTGCGAGCCGGACCCCGGCCCTAACGCCACCGCGCCCTGCCTTGGGCGCCACCGG
>JAVJGI010000001.1:14217465-14265844 GCA_035590275.1 Ibycter americanus | reverse complement strand
CCGGTGCAAGGCCCCACGCCCCGCGGGCTGTGCAGCCGGGGGTCTCCGCCGCCCTCCGCGTCAGCGAAACGCCCATTTCTCCACAGAGATGCGGGTTTTTTGTGGCTTGCTTACACTTACACCCAAAGTAACGCCTCATGGGTTTCCTATGGAAAAAATTGTATGATCCTATATATAATTACAGCCTACTATGATGAGATCCTGTGAATCCCGAGGTGATCTGGCCTTACGGGGGCCGCCTCAGAGGAGCGAGCGGCGCTTGCCCTTGGTGTGCTGACCAGGCCCGGGCGGGACAGTGCCGCTCCGCTCGGTTTACAAATCAATTGCTGAACATTTTTATGCTGAACACAGGCTAAGACATTTTCTTTTTTTCCAAATGACACCTGGAAAAAACACGGCACAACAAGAAACCGAACCTCTGTCCCCTTCCCATCTTCTCACCAATTTCTCCTCTTTCCCCCAGCTATCTCCTGATGTCTGGAGAAAAAAAACAAATTTAAAGGGATTTAGTATCGTGACAGGGGTTAATCAACTGTGAAAGTGCCTGGACTGGATTTTTTAATTCTTCCATTATTGATTTAGTATCTTGGTGAAACTCTTAATTCTGGCAATACACAGAAAATGTACTACAGCTTTACAGAACACAGATTTGCATTCCCTCGTCCTTCCGGAGCTGTTTATCTTTTCCTTTTGAACATGCACCCAGTAACATTTCCCCCCTCCAAAGCTTAGGCTAAAAGGCTTTAAGGGTCAAGGTCCGCAAAGTCGACCTCGTCCACCTGACTGTCCCGCAGTTCACGCACAGGCACGGCCGGGAAAGTTGGGCCATGTTGTGCCGTGTTTCCAGGCAACCGTCATGTTAATCAGGAGCATCCAACTGTGCTTGATTATATCTAGTACTTGAAGCAGAAAAGGAACATAAAATAGTTACTCTGGGGAGCAGGCTTGCAAAGTTTTATTTGGCCGCCTGGCTTCAGTGAATAATATTTTGATAAGGGAGTATTCTGGTTTGCGTTGTGTTATCGATCTCCATGATAAAGACTGGACAAAGATATTTTTCATGCCTGGGCTGGTTAATCTTCATGACAATTTTACAAATCCAGCTAGGGAAATTTTATGGTTAGAGAGCCTTCCTCTTTGTTTTATTTCTTATGAGTTTGTCTTTAGAGCTTGTATTTCTTTTTTTTTTTGCCAGCCATCAGAACCTGAAGAGCTATTTTGTGTTCTGCTCAACAGGCTGCTTTCTAGCTAGCTTAGGCATATACTTAGTTAGAGTTTCTATGTGTGTGAATCCTTTGGTTGTCTGGTGTCAGTCAACAAAATTCTTCTGCTTTCCTGCTTCATACCATACTAACCTCACAAACACATCTGTTTTGAATCACAGGCATTGAGATTGGCAAGTTTTGTGTCCTTCGCTCCTCTCTTTCATGATTTGAGACCAAGTCATGAACCCAAACCTTAGGTGATTTTCCTTGGTTTGCCATAGGTCTCAAAGCAGTCTCACATGCTGTTCCTAGTGGTAAATTAACCCTTGTGCAGGAAGGCATATGTTGCTGAGCATTTTGGTGTAGTGTGATTTGCACCTGGGAGGACAACTCCCATCTTGTACATTCAGGAAGATTATGTCATCACATCTGTTATTAGGAAACCTAAAGAATGTGTTATTTCCTGAGTGACAAAACCCCAGTGACCTCAGGAAAGGTGGTCTTCAAAGGATTTAAGTAACCCACAGTTGGTGGACTCCTTAAAGATTTCAAAGCTTCCAGAGTGCAAATAAAATTAAGACATCATTGGCTAATGATTCGCTTTTGTTTGTTTGTCATCTAGATGAAAGAGGATTTTGATCTAAAATGTCACATACCTTGCTATTGGTAGATTCTTTTAAATACTGCATGGCTTTATCCTTTCATACTGTACTATGACAGAGCTATTTCAGCTGTATAACTTATTGAAATCAGTGAGATGCTGCCCTTGCGTTTTAATCAAGATGAACTTGAAAGGTGAACATTGTAAGTGGTAGAAATTATTTATAATTTGGTGATAAAAGTTTATGTCTAACACTCCAAATTTCATACATCTGCTATGTGCTGGCCTTGAGATACAGAACAATTGCAATTGCCTTTACATTTGGCCTTAGATGAAAGGTCATAAATTACAATGATAGAGTTCGTAGTCGTTCCCAGCTCACAAAATTTCCATATTAACATCTTCACCTCAAACATAAATGGTTACAAAGTTACAAAGAAAAGAGTTGTGTTGGCCTTTGTCAACTGAACTTAATGATGGAAGTCGGTGGGTCGTGTACTATTGCTAACACTTAAACATAAAGCATCGCAGAATCCTTGTTCAGAGGACCTAATTAAAACTTTACAGTTAACTTAAAAAATGAAATGGGAATTTGACAGTCTCTCGCTCTCTTTAATGCAGTAAAAACCACTTCAAAGTTAGAAAGGTTTTTCTCTTCCAGCTACTTGAAATAAAAGCATTTCCATAGAGTGAGGTGGCTATACAACACAAAATGTGTTAAAAGGAGCATTCAATTTTTCTATTTCTTGTGAAGTGCACATCATTTATGTAGGTTAAATACAGAACAACAACAATCCGGATGACAAAAGAATGTCTGTGGCAGATTTTGAAATCAGCCTAAATAATCCCTGGCTACAAGTAGTAGATGAAAAAAAATAATGTATTAAGTAGTCCTCACCTGAAAATGTGTCAGAGAGGACAAACCCATTCTGGCCACAATCACAGCATGCCTCATGATTTTGACAGTCACCTTTGGTGCCTTCTTACGCTAGAAAGAAAAGGAAAAAAGAAAAAGAAAAAAGAGAAAGATTTGAAAATTATGCATTAAAGTAAGATGCGAAGAATGAGTTCCAAATCCAGGGAAACTTTTCTTGTTGACAGCCACTGAGAGTGTGGGGGCAGAAGGAGATATCAGCCTCCACGAAATAGTGCCGAGGTGGAGAAGCTCTGCAGTTCAAGATCAGCACTGTTATTGCAGGGTTTCCTGAGGGCTCCGAAGTAAACACGGTATTGTATTTCTGGAGTTTGAGAGGTGGAAGGTGAGATTTTGTTCCCACTGAAGCCAGTGGAGGTTTTGCTAATTACTTCTCTGTACTAAGGATGCTTCTATAAATTATTGAAAATACACCTGAAATCTCAAAAGAAATCCATATCAATGAGCTGGTATCAAAAATATAACTGTTAGACTGCTAGTTGTCACAGCTTGGTTTTAGAAACTTCTTGGCAATGGGTTCCAGCTGCTGAACAATCAGCCCACCAGCCTGATCCAAAACTCTTTCAGCAGATTCAGGGTACGACTCATAGGCTGCAGATCCTTTCCATGCACTTTGAATCAAGAAAGCACCATACATGCTTTCTCCACAGCTGTCCCGCGGGATTCCTAAGGGAGAACCTCATGACAAGAAAGCTTTTGCAACCCAAGTACTTTGTCTGCTTTTCCGTCCTGAAAACACTCCTGTGCCAGAAGAGTGGGGAATAGCATCCCCCTCATTGCTGTGGACCCCCAGGCTGTTGTCTGATAGCAAGCAATGGGTATGACGCGCTGGGGCTCTGTGTCTGGCTTTGCATTGTCAGAAGTTGTGCCGTTTGCAGAGAACAGATGGGTGCCGGATTTGTTCCTTGGCACGGGACTGCTGAAGCTGACCTCGCGAGGTGGTATGACTTCCATGCTCTCTGTCGCTTTCTTTTTGCTTCCAGAGCTGTGTTATTTTGCTATGATTTGTGCTTCTTAGAAGTCGTCTTCTGATGCCCTGAGGGTATGGAATAGGACATTAAGGAACTGAAGGGTGCAGGAAGAAGCAACAGAAAGGAAGCGTTAGGACCTTCCTCCTTTTCCTTCTCAGCAGACTTTCGGGTAAACAGGGAGCTGTGAACACATCCTCAGGGATCTGGGGAGAATAATGTGAGAACCTAGCCTGAGGCTTTCTCTCTGTCTCCTAAACTTTCAGGTCTGTAGAAAAGAAAGGGAAGATGCCCAGAAGCTTTCACTTAACTCCCTCCAAGCTCCTGGGAATGCTCTCCTTGGCTTCCCC
Organism: Ibycter americanus; assembly: GCA_035590275.1. Lineage (NCBI taxonomy): Eukaryota > Metazoa > Chordata > Aves > Falconiformes > Falconidae > Ibycter > Ibycter americanus. Next base: position 14,261,786 of record JAVJGI010000001.1, on the reverse strand, counting down.
AAGGGCTGAGCTTTTTCATGAGACTTAAGAGGTTTGACATCCCCCTTTTGCATGCATTTGGATGGGAGAGTTCAAGCCTTTCAGCATTTGAATGGTAGTCTATCTGTGCCTATACAGTAAAAGAGCAAAGATTTTTCCCCCTAAATGAAGGCTTAGCTATCCAACATTATTTCCCATGCTATGCTAAGATCATCAGAACTGCTGATTCCCAGCCATGTTCTCAATTAAAAAGTTAATGCATTTTTAAATTGGACTTTAATAAAAAAATATCGGGTTTGTGCTACAGATTTTAGATAGAAGAGCCTAATAAAATTCTGTCGTCTTCAAATTCTTACATTGTGCTCAGCACCTTGGGTTGTTCAAGTCTTCCTATATGGGTTAAGTGACATGGTGACCTTTTGTCACATGTTTGTCTCTCCTACTTTCTTTCCAGTTAAAATACAGTTTGACAGATCAGGTGAAAATTGTGCTTTCTGTTAAGTAAAGGCTGGAAGCTCTACTTGAACCTTTTCTGCAACACACAGCTAGATTTTACCCAAAATATGATGGGATTGGGCACAGCCTTTTGTGTTTAGACTTTCTAAAATATTTGCATCAAAGAAACATGCTTTTTCTGTTTTTTCCAGCGTGGAATACCATTTCCAGATGATATTTCAATGTAAACTTTTCCATAGTCAATTTGATGATGCTAATTCAGTATTTCAGATTGAAAAATCTGGTGTCAAGTTTAAGCACAGACACAGGCAGAAGTGGTTACTTTAAACTGACCTGCTGGTGTAAAGCATCTGCAAGGTTAGTTCCCAGCTCCCCAGAAACTCTTCTGACACAGACCTGGGGATATGAAGTAAACATGAGGCAGCTCTAATCTGTAGTGTGGTAAAAACAATCCATACCATGTTCTGAAATTCAGTGAAGAAGGAAGATTAAAAAGTGTTCAGCCACCTTTCTGTCCCCCTCTGACCCTTTCCACTTAAGAACCCAGCTGATGCTCTAGGGAAGAAGTATCACCTGACTCATAGGATGTTTAAGTGACTTTTTGGGAACTGACTGGATCTGCCATCACCTGACTTCTGGCCTCAGCCCAATTTTTCCCTTTATCTGACCCTCCACAGGTATTTCATATATGGGGAAAATATGTGTTTGCCTCTCCTTGGAAAGATCCCAAGAGCCTTTCCATGGATTTCAGCAAGCAGTGGATTAGGAATCAAGCCTAAAATAAATTGAGAGGGTTTTTTTTTTCTATCCACACATTTCAGTCTTCCAGAAATTGTAAGACACAAGCCTGAACCCAGCAGTGCTACTTCACTGTACAGAGCAGCTAGCAGTTTAATTAATAGTTGCAACAGTAGCAAATTGAGTTTTATTGACACAGACCACAACGTTACATAAACAAGAAGTGTAGATAACCCTGTGAAATTCAAAGCATTTGCTGACACATACCAAGAAAATACACTGGAAAATGAAGACATGGAAAAAGAGATCAAGGTTTCAAGCTCTGGACTTGCAAACTTTTGGTTTTGTTGCTATTGTATATTTACACAATATGCAGAATCTCCTTAGACATTACTGAAATGCAAAAAAAAAAAAAATATTCAAATGTCAGAGGGAAAATAAATATACACAGATGATTCAGTTTGTCTATGTAAGGAGCACCTTCCTGGATTTTAGCCAGACTAGAAGGCACATGTGGAGGCTACCAAGACAACGTTTACTCTGCTCATCCACGTAACTGTTGTGATGATACTGGAAACAGGCAAAAACGATGGTGTTTGTTGTAACTCAGAATACCTGGGTTCCCACATGCCTCTGCCAGAGGCTTCCAGTGTGACCTTGGGTGAATCACATCCTCAGTGGCTCAGTTCCCACATTCAATTAACAGAAATTTGATTAGATGGAAGAAGCTATTTTTATTAGTATAAATTATTTTTGAAGTGAAGGGAAAATAGGGAAGGTACATGTAGAAAAATCTCAAATATTCCTAATTTCAGTAATGTTAAACGTAAATATTTAATCTACTGTTAATCCAGGAAGTGAAACAATTAAGTATTTAAAATAATGGAGACTGTGGTATAATCACTCTGTTCTTTCTGTGCCTTTACTAACTGGAGAGCTCAATTTCTTTAGAAATAAAATGTGATTTAATGTCAATGTTAGGTCATTCCTAGAGCAGTTGTGAGCTGGTATTTTCCAGCAGCCTCTGTTCTTGGCCACTGACTACAAAATCATTATTTCTGAGGTTAAGGGTATAAAATGGAATGTGATTATTTTGTAATGTAACAACAAAAATGGGTAAAATCAAAAGGAAGAACTAGCAAATGTATATATGCAAGGTAAACAGTTTGTTAGGAATAGAACAAAAGCATAAAGTTTCATATTAATTCAAAAGTTAATTTTTAACCAAGTACATTTTACAGCTCTCTTGTCTTTTTAACTTTATCATCATTTCAGTGCATACACTAGCGAAAATAAGGATGCTATCTATAAATATAGATCTTTCAATATGGTGTGACTGCCTGTGACCCAGTCCCCAGGGCCTGCAGTTTCAGAGGTAGTATAACCTCAAACACGATGTTCAGATCTGATTCCCTGGTGTTCACACATGCAAGAAAATATTCCTATATACTTTAGTCCTGACTGCTTTTACAAGAAAAAATATATTACTGGAAAAAAATTACATAAAACAGTATTGAAGGTTTTGTACCAACTCTTCCAGGTCTGTGATAACAGGTATGAATGAATATTGTCTTCTGGGAGAGGGGAATGATGCAGGGCAACTGACTCACTGTTCCATGCTCTGTTTTTCAGCTTTGAGGCAAAACTGCCATCTGTGCTATCAGTGCAGCTCCACTAGTCCTAGGAATTGTAGGAGCTTTAGGGCAAAAAAAAAACCCAACCAACAAAACACCCCGTGTTTTCTCACTCACCTAATCCTGCCTAGAAAATTTAGAGGGCAGTAACACAAAGCGCCTGTAGCAACCCAGACCACCTGTCATCAAAAATTGCACCCTTGCTACTGCCAGTGGACCTGCATGGGTATTGAAAACAATGGAGAATGCTGAAAAAGCACTCAGCGTAGGCAGGACTTGTGACTGTGGAACTGGAAACGTTCAAAAGGCTCCCATGAGGAGAAGAGAGAAGATACAAAAGCCTGATCAGTAGTCCTTGCGGGCTTTTGTGGCTAGGAAGGTGTTGGCAATGTTGCTGTAAAATAGGTTATAAATCCTTATGACCTGGGTCATTAAAGAACTACAGCAGTCATTACTTCACTCTGCTCTGCTCTACATAAACAGAGGACTTCATTCTACAAAGAAGAGGGAGAAAATCCACTTTGCATTCAGGAGAAACTGGAAGGTGAAGAAGCAAGCTGTGTTTGTACCATGCATCACTTTTCTTTGGTTACTTGCTTCATTTCACTTCCAGCTCCACTGAGTGACACATACTCTGTTTTCCTCCATGACATATGTGGGATCCTCTGGTCTTGCCTCATCAGACCATATCCCAACCATGTCATCTCCTCAGCCACTTCATTTTTCCTATGTATTCATCTTCCTGTCATACCCAAATATCCAATATCCAAATAATTTTGTTGGGTCTTTTTTCTTCCCTCGCTGCCCCATGGTTTTCACCTGGGTGCTTCTCTACTTGGAACTGACACTACCAATTGATTTCACATAATGCACACAGCACAGCCTAAATATATATTTCTGTCTTTGGATGTAGGGTTCAGACATTAAAATCAATGCCTTGGAGGTGAAAGGCTTCATCATCCATAAATAACTCTTGAGCTACTCATTTCAGCTCCTCAGAGTATCAGCAATGGAGTATGTCATTTGGAAGATGAAATTTGAAAATACACATGCTATGTTCACACGCTGAAGTTTCCTCAGCTGGAGGGAATTCTAACAGTAATGGTGAATAGCAGTGGGTTAATATTTTCACACAAGATGGATAAGGAGATATTTTAATTTTTTTTTGCATATAATAAAGAAATACCTGTTATCATTTTAGCCTGTTAATGAATAATAAATGAATAATCACATGCTGTGTGAACAGTTCAGGGGTACACCAGCAAATGATGCAAATTCCAGTTTGAAATAAGCAAGACAGGCTAGTCTAGAGAGGTAGGATCTGCTCTCACTTTTGTGTTGAGCTGCTCTCAAATGTTAAGACAGGTCATCTCACCTCTCTGTGTCTCAGTTTCCCTTCAGTAAAACAAGAAGAATGATATATCTAAAGTGCTTTCAGATCAATGGATGAAAACTTTATCTAATAGCAAGGTATTATTAAAACCCTAATGATGCTATGAGAGAAAATGATCAATAATTATTTATATTTTTCTTTGCTGTTTAGGAGGTATTTTTCTACTGTCTATATTTTCTAAAGTCATATGCATAACAGCTGAATGTTGTCACTTTCTTGCAGAACATACAAGTCTTTTTGTATCTATATGATATAAAGATGAAAAACAGGTTAAATTCTAGTATGTCATTTCTCTCAAGGCTGGAGGGCCAAAGTCAAAGGGAAAATCTAATGATTTACTGCATGAGCAAGTGTAAAATCTTCGCATTAATAAATTCTACAGGACTGTATATTCATGCTTTACTCACACTGTTTTTTAAGCTTGAATTTTTTTAGGGAAAGAAATACAAAGGATTGCTTTCAAAAATTGCCCCACATTAAATAATCCATGTTTAAGAAATTGTGTGTTTATTTTTAAAGTAGCCTCATTACTACCAGACTACTTTTTCCTTTTGACAGTAAAGCAGAGTGCTTATCTTCCATATTTTCATAATGAAAGCTCCCAAGCACAGGATACTGTGGCAGATTTACAGCCTGCGAGCAGCAGAACTGACAGGCATTTTAATATGAAAGGAGATATGATGTCTTTAATGTACAGTGATGTCACTTCTAACAAGGTAGAAGCCTGCTTTTTGCACTGCAATCACCATAAGAAGTGAAACCTGTCTGCTTCAGGGGTGACCTTTTAACCCAGGAAAAGGTCACAAATAATAGAAAAAAGACGGGACTCTGCTTACTCAGGTGGAAGGGCACACTGACGTTGGAGGAGCAAGGCTATTGTGGATGTGCATTATCTCCAGGAAGTTGAAGCTAGAAATAGTCTAGCTAGAGCTAACCTTGAGAACAGAAAAGGAAAGGATAATGAAAATCCTCAAGGGAGTGTTAAACTGAAAGCTAGATTGCCTGTTGACCACCTTTTTTCCTTTTATCCAGCATTGATTGGACCTAATAACTTGAAAGTGATATTGACAGCGATATAGTCTACCATTAGCTGGACACATGATTATTTCACTGAGAGAAAGGACAGCAACACAGTACCAAAACCTAGGTCTTTCATTCTACATTAGACCAATTAATTTACTATTTTCTCTAGGAAACATTTGCCAGTGATTTTAAAGGCTGATTTAAAATGTGCATTTCTTAAGGGTGCTTCCAGCTCCTGACTGAAAGGTTTTATCATGTAATTCTGAGGCTGCACCATTCTTGAACCTCGTATACAAGAGCATAAGATGAGAAGGCCATAAAATGGCAAGAAATCTTAAGGTCCAATAAGTATCTTGCGTTAGCATTAGGCTGGTGACTTTGGTTAAAGACAGAAAATCAAAGTATGTGGGCATCTGTCTATCTATCTACCTACCTATCTACCTACCTACCTATCTATCTATCTATATCTCCTCAAAATATTAACTTCCTCTAAACTAAAATTCAAGCAAATCAACTTTGAATATCATGTCTTTTGGTATTTTGGCAGTTTGATCTTGAAGGAACATACTAAAGGATGTAAAGAACAACATAAGAAGTAGTTCTGTTGTTTTCTGTTATCTTTGCAGAAATCTTAATTTTTAAAGAAAATGCTTTTCAGCAGGATCCAAACCATCACGTTTTCCTAGCAGGGGTGCTGGGGCACTGAAAGAGTAATACTCAGGTAAGGTAAAGCAAGAAGGAAATCATTGTGTTGGTCAATCTGGATAGTGTTATCCCCAAAAGCAAGCGTTGATGTCAACAAAGCTGCATCTCTGTGCGTCCTGCAAAATCGGAGATGATGGCTGACCTCATAAAGATGCCTGTAATATTCCACAGCTAGTCCTGTATTGTTTTGAATTTACTTTTTATAAACAAGTATGTTCTTAACGGTGACGTGGTTGGTTTTAATTTACTTTGAAACAGCTGTCTCTGTATCATCCCGCTTCAAAATGGAGGGAAGAGAAACTGCAAATTCAAGTTTACATATAGAAATAATCAACACACATTTCAGTAGAAAATGTCAGAAGTGCAGTATTAGTAAATTCTTCTCCCCATTTTGAGCCTCTTCTTCTGACAGCAAAGGAACATTTCAATGATAAGCCCTGTGTATGCTTGCAGATATGATAATATTCTAATTATATTTTCCAAAAAGTAAAAATACTGGGAAATGAGGTATGATGTGATACTGCTATAGATCCATAGATCCCTGAAAAGAAAGAATCAGATGCCATTAATGTAAGTTAATGGTTCGAAAGGTCTTGTAACAGTTTTAAAAGATCCTGTGTCTAGAGAAGAAAGCAGCTTGACAGACGCAAGTTGTGAACTGCTTCACTTTCCCTGCTACCTTCTATCTGTCAATATATTGGTTATGGAGCTCTGCCGAGGCCAGTCTCAAAAGGCAGACTGTCACATTTCTCAAAAGATAAAACATCCCTAAGGGTACAAAGAATTCAGGGACACAAGCTGATAGACAGGAGCAGCGCTACAACTCTAACATTTTATGGCTAAGTTCAATGAGTGAGTCCTTAAATGGATAATTGAATTGATGAAAGGCTTACAGTTGCCCCGATTAAACTTGTTCTTTCTCCATATGTAAGACTCAGGACAGTTTAAGCAAAAATTGAGAAAGAAATTCAGGAGAGAGACATTCATAAGCACTCTGAAAATTGGTCTCGCATGAAAAACTTGCCATTTATTAAGTCACGTGTCATTTGTCCACACAAAGAATACTGTTGCCCAAGAAGTGTTATTTGCAACAGCCAATTTTTTTCTAACTAAGGATTTGTAAATATTTTTAGAACATGTCTCACTGCTTCATGACTCTTTCTCCTTACGGTCTTTGGTATTTTTCCCATTTGTGATCGTGTAGCACCCCTGTGGCATATGGTCACCTGGGAAAGTACTATTAGGGAAGAAATGGTGGGATTTTAACTGTTTGTAATGACTCTTGGAAGGTACAAATGTGGAAGAAGAGCCACATCAAAGTAACATTTTTCAATTTACGGCATTACATCAACCAATCTCATTGTTTGTTCGTGTTTTCCATGCTGTATCCCTCTATTGTATTTTTGTTTATAACTGAATTGTAAGCTATTTAGGGAATGTGCTTTGCTTCTTTGCATGCTTATACAGTGCTAAGTGCAAGAGAGCGATGGCTTGTGTCTTGCATCATTAGATGCTATGATAATACAGTTTTTAAATAAATGCATATTGGACCAAGAACTCGTAAATTCCTGCTTTAAAAAGCCTTGGGTTTAAACCTATACCTGATTAGTAACTTGCCTTGTTGTCATTAGCGTGTTTTTTAGAAAACTCAGAAGGTAATTAAGTTCTTCACGTATTCAGCAGGTATATGATGTCTTTCAGGGAATGAGGATTGTACCCTCAGTTGCGTAACAAATCTCTGTGTGTTTAATGAAATTTAGATAGCATAGGGGAGAACACTTCTTGCAGGGGTGAATTTTATTTGCCTGTGAATGTAAGTACAGGTTCATTGATATGTGGTGCATGAAGTTCAACTCGTCTGTTTGCCCTGGCCACGATTCAGGCAAACGTTTAGTGTCAGTGAGCACATATGGTATGGAAGTTGTCAGTGAGGATGCATGGGCCAACTTCAGGGAGTCTGAAATGAACGATCCGGTTTGGACTCTATGCACCTCTGAAGTAAAGCCTGTATTTGAGCTGCATTTTTGATGTTTGAGTCTCGTACAAGTAACTTAATATGGCTTACAAGTTGTTTAAGACCTTGCTTGCACGCTTACACTTTCTCCCTTTATATATATATATATATGTTGAATATGCTGATAGAGTTTTTGAAGAAAAATAGATTTCATTCACAGTACTTTTATGTATATATTTGTTTGGTGCAATTACATATTTGCACTAGTCTCACAGTATAAGGTTCATGAAATAATATACCATGTGCTTAGATATTAATTTTTCTTCTTTGAAGAGGGCTGGGTTATAACTGCAATTTTTTTCTTCCACCCAAACTGTTTTTGGATTCCTTCCACACATGCGACATCATTCACCATTCTGTTTAAATAAGTTCATTGGTGAGAATGTTTGACTTTTTAAAGCACCTTCTCTTTATGGAGAATTAAAGGTCATAGCTGGAAAACTGGCCATCTGAGCTCAGTCATTTCTATGTATTTTGTTAATTTTTCCTGGTTAATGGTCCTTTCAAATTCAGATTGCACGGTTACTTCAGACTCACATCAAATGCACCTCAGAAATAGCAGCTCACAGTGGGAAAAGATAACCTATTTCCTTCAAGCACTGTAGCTCTATCTGTGAACTATTGGCACCACATGAAGATTGATTAAAGTTCTGCAGACACCTAATGAAAAAACCAAATAAAAAATTGCTCTCCTTGCCTGTTTCAAAGGATAGCTATCTCAAATTCTAGCCGCTCGCCTCTGACGTCTGAAACCAGCTCAGTGTTTATCAATTAGGGTGCCAATGTTTAGAACAACATTCAGAGGATAATGGTAATGAGGGACCACAGTCATGGCTGCAGGAGAACATATTAGTATTAACCTCAATGCTAGGTCATGCACTATCCCTTTTAATGAGGTATGTTAAGACTTCCCAGACAGGTGCATTTTGAGCTGAAGAGTAACATAACCTTTTCTACCTTATCATGTCAGGTGGCAAATTTAAACCACAGTGGACTGAAAAAGACTTGCTCAGCACTATAGGTAATTTAATTCCTCAGCCATCTTTCCTCTTTATCTCCTGTTGACATACTCCAGACTATAAAACAATAGAATAATGTAAATGTAAACCTTATGAAGGTGTACAGTAGGCTTTGTGCCCTTCCCCTTGTTTGCCTCTGTGAACTGCAAAGTGGGGTGCGGTTGGTGAAAAGGTGATGGATAAACCTGGATACTGAGTGCACTGTGCTTTGGGGTCCACCTGCCTGTGTCTGACAGACTACCTGCAAAAGCCTCAGCAACATTGCCCTGCCCAAAGTGCAAGCCCAGGCTTTTTGGGGGGGCTGTTGGTTGTGAACCGGGATATATGGGTTTGACCTAGTCCTTTTCTGCAAGGTGTGCTTTTGCCAGTCTGTGCTCCCTTGGAGTTTCTATTTTTAAATATTATCTGCATGTCTCCAGAAAATTACCTATTTAAGCTTATAATGAAAAGTGTCCTGGGAACCACCACCTTGTTATCTATTCCACAATGGGCTCACTCATAAAATAAGCTTGAAATATACCCTATTTCTCTTCAGGTTTTGGGAGATAAAAACAGTTGATTCCATTAGCCATCAGTCAGGGACAGAATAGCTCATAGATCTGAAAGTGCTGAATCCAAATACCATTATTTATGGTTGGGAGGCAGCATGATTCAGTGAAATATGCTGTTTTCCCTAAGAGTTACATAAGAATTACCACTTTGATGCTGCTTTGTAATCTTGGATAAGCCACCTAAATATTTTGTGACTCAGCTTCCCCTTTTGTAGAAAGGGCATAATGGGACTTACTCTAAGAAAATATGTTGTCATTGTAAAGTACTTGGAGGCAGCGACAGGGCCTCTTTGCTACGCTAACAATAGCAGTGATCTTTGGGGCAGGACAGCAGAGAGATGCAGGTATATCAGCGTTGCCTGCTGTGCCACGAGCATGGAGACAAGCAAGCCTGTTGAGCAGCAGCCAAGGCTACAAAAGCTCGGTGATGCCAGAAAGCCCTTGTAGCTGCCGGGCTGGCCAGGCTACAGGTTTCTGCTGCCTCTGCTGTACTGTAAGGCCAGCCAGAGGTTGTGACCTGACACTAAGGAAAGCAAAGCCCTCTCCTAAGAGCTAAGATCATTACTGGCTATCTAAAGGGAGATACTTGTTGCAACATTGATTCATGTAGTCTTTTAAATACATTAAAATAGGTGTGGCCAGTTCTGTGTTTGCAGAAGAGTAAGCTTTTATGAGGCCAGACTAACGCATGAGCCCCTCTGCACCCTCTGAAATCATTTGAGCCCCTCCCCCTGCCTTGCATATGGACTTAAATTACAGCAGCTGCCATAGCACAAGTGTGCCAGTACCTAGAGAACAGTCCAGTGTATACCCATCAGTCAATGTCCTATTGATCATACTAACAAAAGTGGACTAGTAGTGTGTCGATGCTAAAATGTTGCCCTGGTTTTATATTTGCACATTCTTCTAGAGCTAATGTAACTTCAATGATACCCTCTATAATTAAATATTATTAATAACCATGTGTTTTATTCAATTAAAAATGTTCTGGAAGCATCAGGCATCTTTTTGCATCTGGTACAATGCAAAATTTTGTTTGGGAAGGGCTGCAGTAGCTCGACACGGAACGCAAAAGCCAGCTGAGAGATCCTGAAAGAAGTTTTGATTAGCGGAGGTAGGTCCACGGCAAGAAAAATATGCTGATGCTCTAAGCATCCTCATTCTGACCCTCCCTTTCACTTATGCCAGTTAGAGACAGGCCTACAGTGGAGTTACTATTGAAACTTAGGAGGATAAGCAATAGCTTTTCAGACATGATCTATTCCTGGTAGCTGATGATTGATTTTAGACATTTGCATAAACACGCCTACCTTTTTTTATAGTTGTAGAATTGTTTCTGGTGCATAAAAGTGTTGCATTACATTGCAACACTTTTAGAGTGCAGCGGCAGCGATATCTGTATTTCAGGTGCCCTTCTTAATCATTCAGATCTGAGAAAAGAACGTGCCTTTGAACTGCTTGGGGGCCAGCGTGATGGGCATCAAGTATAAGCAGCCCTCCTGTTAAAGTGGTGGCACTGTGGTCAGTGAGAAACGAGTGCTGATCAATGCCACCCAAACATAGCTGTCAATAATAAAAGAAATCCATACAGAAAAGGATTGTTGTCTTGTACCGCAAAGTGCCTCTTGTTAGCAGCAATGCTGTGTTCCTGGGTTGACAACTTATGGGCTAAGGAATAAGATGGCATCCATTTTCGGGATGATAGCATGCAATTGTTTGTCAAAACCTGTGGGCTGTGCACTTGGTTATTTTACAATAGCAGTGTCAAGTATTCTGCTTTTTATGATTATGTGGTGTAGCACTAGAAAAAGTACATAGCTGACAGCTAAATTTGTGTTTGGATAACTATACCCTTTACTGTGATGCAAGAAGTGTTCATCTTGTCCTATATCAATACTTGATTTGCATATTTATCTATGTATTCACCATAAAACTACTCTCTTGCTATGCAGAATTACACATAACCACTTTTTCCTTCCTCTCCATGTATAAAATACTTTACAGAGGGCAATGTCAGCAGGGCTGTATGAACAGATTCAGGAATGCCAGATATGTACTCTTACCTCTGCTACTGTAATTCTTCTGGGCCTGATCGAAACCCACTTGAATTTTTTGGAAAGACTTCCATTTATTTCAGTGATTTTTGCATGAAGTCCCGAGAGATATTTGCCAGTTTTTGAGAGGAGAATTGTCAAATTATGGGAGTCCCACTTTGGTCACTTGAGGACTGATCCTTAAAACAGTGATCTCCAAACTTTTTGGACCATGCACCCCTATCAGCAAAAATATTTTGAGTATGCGCTGTGTATCATTTATTTATGACTTATATACATGTACTACTGTACCAATACATTAGGTACGTTATAAGATATACACAAAATAGAAATTAAAAAAGGATGAGCCAAAGATGAAATAAATGAAATTCATTTTTTTTATTATTATTTATTAATGGTACACAAAAAGAAACTCTTCCTGCATTCCAATGGTTTGTCTTCCGCGCACGGCACTTTGAAGAATGTTGTCTTAGAGGGTCCATTCATTGGTAGTGGCAACTTTACATCATATACCACCCAACAGTAGTTTATATACAACTACTTGTATGTGTATCACAGTTTGGGAACCACTCATTCATGCCATGGACAAGTTTGAAAACTTTGCAAGCTTATCAATGGCATAACTGTTCTCATTTTTTTTCCACCTGTAAAATGGGGGAAAAAAGGAAAGTTAACAAAGTTACACACCCTGCAAGGGCTTTTTGAGAAGACAACTGTAAGACTGCTACTACTATAAGTCTTACAGGATGCTAAGCATCGCAACAAAAAATATCCTGGGTAAACTGGGGAGATTAATAAATGAGCCTGATATTACCCTTTTACATTGTAAGAACGATCTTATAATTTTCATAATTTAAGATACGATGCCAGAATCATGCTTCTTCCCCAAACTACATGATTCAGCAGAGCGCCGTAATAAAAAGAGGCTATCTGTCATTACACTTTAACTAGAGCTGAGCCAAATTTTGGACTCAACCATCAAATGCAGCGGTAGTCAACCCTGGTTTAAGTTCAGCTTGGCCTAGAGAATCTGCTTCAGCTTTTGCTTTGATTTTTTTTTAAAAAAAAAGATGATTAATCATGGATGTGAACTTTTTTGCTCTGTCTGGATATGTGTAAACATTTTGAAGCTTTTGTTCACTGATTCCCATTATGTTTGAACCCTGCTCATTGAGAGTGAAAACATGGGCCAGGTTACATCAGGTTCTCTCTCCCGTGCTCCTGACTACTTGAGTGGGTTCCACTAGAATGCTGTTGTCCAAGAGAATTTCCACACTGCTTGACCCTGTTTGCACATAAATTTCCCTTGTCTCCTTCATTTTACTCCCCAGAACATATTATTAAATGTATCAGGACTAAAATGTTCATTTTTCAATAAGCAAACCCCAAATAAAATTAATTTACATGATTATTCAGATTTCTGAATACCTGGGGGGAAAAAATCACAATTATTTTATGAAAGGAGTGATTTCCAAAGGTACAAAAATATTCAACATTCACAAAAGCTGCTCACTTAAATGTCACTCTGAACTTTTGAAATCTCCTTCATAGTTATCTTTCCTTTCTCTGTTTGATGACCTTAGGACAGAGAACATGTCTATTTAATGTCTACCTCAAAAAGTAACATGTTTACATTGAAATATTCAGCTACTATTACCCAATGTAAAATCAAATTATCATTAACTTCTTCAGATCTTGCCATCATATTAGAAGTATTATCATCCTATTTCTCCAATGAAACATTGTTTTAGCTGAACTTCCTAATGCAATGTTTAGAAGTGGATTTCTGCCTTATTTTTAATATATACCATTTGTTGCATGCAAACTACATAATATGGGGAAAAGGAGGCATAGCTCTGTGGTGTCATCACCTTGTTAACATTGCCATAACCAGCTTGCTCAAAAGGGAAAAAACTTTAATATAGCACACCACAAGATATAAAGTCCCAACAGCACACAATAAGAAGTCTAGTATGTCAGTCACTGATTTAATATGACAGATTTCAAAAGGAAACTTTGGTGTGAGAAACCTGTCACAATAAACAGTTGGAAATATTCTCTCTTGCCATTTGAAATACCTTTAAGAAGAAGAGCTGGAGTCTGTCTCACCATCAGCTCAAACATTAGTTCACCACTCTCCAGTAAGGAGTGCAATACAAATTAACTCAGTAATGTCTTGTCTTCTGCACTCACAGGAACTCAGTCACCATACTGGACTTCATCCACCAAGATCAACGCAGTGAGTAATCCACACAGTAGGAGCTTATGGAAAGGTATAACATTAAACTGCAACTGGTTTATCCATGGCTGGAACAAAGCTTACCTAGAAGAAGCTCAGCTCAAAAAATCACCCAAGCAATAGTGGAAGGGAAGCTTTCCTTGGGTAAAATTAATGAAAGCAATGAACTCAGAGCTGTGCATTTAGGAAGAAGGCAATGAGGGATCTGCAAATTCTAGAAGGCAAATAAATTCTCATCTAGAATATTTTGTTCCATGTAAATATGTGTATGTGTGTATTATATACCTTATATATGTATTCATGTATGTATTTATATAAAAAGCACATCATTTACATATTTGGCAGTAATACCCAGTTAGTCAGGGCTTACAGGTAACAAGAAGAAAGCAGGTGACTTGCTGCTAGCTACATCATATTTGTCCCTTTGTCAGCCTGGACTGTAGCAGCAGCAGTTTACTGTCACTGCCATCAGGGTCAGCAGATCTTGTGGGCAACTTATTTTTCATTTACACACATATTTAGAACGATTACTATGCAATATTAATTTTAATTTTAAAAGCTTCTTGTGACTTTAGTAATATATGTAACATTTACACATAAATAACCTTTTCATCTGAATCTAGGTCAACTCATTGCCTCTGTCATGAAAATAATACCTAATACCTGATTATGTCAGATTGAGGAACCTGAGCTTAGCCACCTTGAATTGTTGGTTTTGAAGGCACAGGTTGTCAAGCCTTTTTGTGTGCAACAACCTGACACAAAAGAAGTACCTCTGGCAAGTTGATTATATTTATCCATCTTGCAAGCAGTTGTCCAGCTTGTGGATTTCATCTCTTACTCTGCAGGACCGTTTTGCAGTCAATACATACCTGCAGGATGCATAGGCAAAGGGCTGGTGAAGGCTTGCCAGGTTCCTGAACCTGAAACCACAGATGTTTAAGGGTGTCAGCAGACCTACTGAACTAATTGTGACTATTTGTGAGGTTTAAGTCAAGTGTTTTCAGATTTAGGACTGTGCTGGCTAGTATTAAGTTTAATATAACAAAAGCAATACGTTAGTTTGATCCCAGATCTTTTAAATGTTGAATTGTGTAGTGTGAAGTGGTTTGGACAAAAAAGTTTTGATCAACTTGCAATAATACATGGAAGAGTTCATGCAACTGCATTCAGAACAAGGAAAAACAACCCACATTTACAATCATTTAGTAAAAAGAAAAAACACCTGAATAGAAGTTTATTCCAGTTCATCGTAACCAGATGTGATCTATAGCGTACCATAGTTTCCATTCTTAAAAAAAAATTGTGGGCTAGATAAAACTCTATTGCTGTACTTGTTTTCAGTACCAAAAATATGTCCTTGATTAGATACCCTCAGTCAGAAACAGTTACACATATTTTCCTGCTCCATGCTAGTACAAACAGTGCTGTCTGTGTTAGGACTGAACTGGAACAGGAATTAATTTATTCATATAGACAAATGCAATGAAAGTGAAAAATTTTCTGATTATTTTTTTCATCTTATCAAATAACTTTGGTGTTAAGAGCATATTAAAATTGTTCATTAATTTACATACGGTACTTTTTCCTAAAATTTTTCCAGTAGTGATTTTTTTTTTCTCAGTCAATGTGATTTGAAATGGTCCTGGCTTCTCCACAAGCTGTCATAAATCATGCTAAACCAGACACATATTTTGCTGTTTAAAACTTGGTTAGGATGAGAATGTTAGTTCCAACTATGCAGTTTGAATTTTTGTCATCGTTTCTGTTGATGCTACAACAGAAGGGGAAAAAAGGTTTCTGACAGTTTACAAGCAATTTCAGAATTCCATTGCTTTTTAGTGGATGTTTGGGTTAAGACAAGAATCTTTGTTCTGGACTGTCAGAGGCAGTTGAAGTGCATCCTGAAGTACAAAAGAAGACATGGAAATACTTTCATGAGGAATTATTGCTTCCGAAATAGGAATGCTTTGAGTTAAGTTTGTTGAAATTTGGTGGATTATTTCTGTGGCTGTCTTAGGTTGTCTGCACTTGGGAATTTCCTGCTATTACCAGTCTACATGTAGCACTACTCAACTGTAGATGAGCCATTTGTGTCCTTGCCAACAGGTAACAACTTTTTTCAGGGCAGATTTAGATGACATGGTAATATGAGTGACAGCATCTGCTGGTACATTCGAAGCACTATAGGCTGAGCTGAGCTGGCAGGCAAGCTGTAAGTACCTCTCCTCAGTCATTGAATGCTTTCATTTGTGACAGTAGCCACTACAAGAAACCTTGTCACGTGGGAAGACAGAGTTAATGTACTCTGAAACTCTGTATGAAAATCTAAGGACCCCTGGACAAGCGGTTAAGGGAGGACAGCAGAGTCAGTGGAGCGTGGCCAGGCCCGTGGCTGTCCTTGCAGCCCACCTGCAGCTGTCTATCTTCTCCTGCCCTACTTCTCTTGTGGATCAGAGCTTGCGCTTACCCCCAAAATACCACCAGGACAACGCTTGGGTGGCAAAATCATGCGAGGTGGATGTTCTTGGCTACCTGGGTTTCCTTTCTGGTTGCCGCACCACCAAGTTACATGCGAATAGAGTGAGGTACCTGGGACAACGGAGAACCCATCCAGACTTCCCATACAAAATAACTGTTTCTGAGCAGCCTGTTGTCACTTAAGAGCAGAAGCTTAGGGTTAGAGCGTGTCGTTAATGAAAATAGCAGCTCAATGCTGAGCAGCAAATGAAAAAAAAAAGGGGGGGGGGGAAGGCAAATTACATGAGGGACTGCTAGAAAAGGAAGTGTCATGGGTGAAGCTGATGTAATGCAAGCGGGGAATGCAAAATAATTTCTGAACACAAACTTGACACCACACCGTGGCCCTTCCACCCTTACCAGTACCCGACAGGTGCAGGCTTTGCGACTTCCCAGCGCAGCAGGGAGGTGAGGCCTGTGCTGCCTGGGGCCTGCCAGCGTTGGCTGCCCGTGGCCTGCTGGTTTCCTTCCCCACCCAAGGCTCACAGGGGCTTCCTGGCCACCGGCTCCTGCCTTGGCCTCCCCCAGACACCCACCCGTGCCGAGGCAGCCATCCTGCCGCCTCCTTCCCTGGGCTCAGCCCCTGTGGTCTCCACCACTTCCCATTGGCTGGGGCAGCTGCCTCCTGCACCGGGATTGGCCCCCACCCCCAGCACAACCATCCTGATTAGCTGCTGGGAGGGATGCCCCGCCCTGCCGCAGCCCTGGCACCTGAGGTGAGTTTGTGCTGGATCCGACCAGTTGGGGCTGGTTGCCGCCGGCTGCGTGAAGGGGTGTCGCAGGGGGCTCCTGCTGCCACCTCAGAGGCTGCCCCGCCACCACAGTAGCTGGGGACGTGCTGGCCGGTGCCAGCTGGTCGCCATTTGGTGCCGCCTCCTGCCAGAGAAGATACCCAAGAACCGGCGGTCACATTCGAGGGTATCGCCGCCAGCCATTAAGGCATTTTGGTGTGGAAAAGGGATGACCGAGAGGGGGATATATCAGCTGCCTATAAAATCGTGACTGGCATGAGGAGAGTGAGTAAGAGTTGATGGTTCGTTGTTGTAATACGTGAGCTAGTATCAAAGGAGGGCAATGTGCGGCAGGCCAAAACAGTGAAGTAGTGGCAGTTCTTCATGTAGTACCTTTGTGGCAGGCTTTGTGGTGCTCCTTGGCGCAGATGCGGTGGGTGACGAAAGCTCAGAGGAGAGAGCGCGGGGCTGTTAAACAGGCAGAAACCACCCTTGGCTTCCAGGGAGGCTGAACCACAAATCATCAGGGGCCAGAGCGGTCTCTGGCAGTATGCACGCCGTAACAAGGACCAGTTACTTCTGGTATTACTCTGCTTTCTAGGGATCTGCCTTTGGCCACTGCTGGGGACAGGGAACTGGGCGAGGTGGCCCTTGGTCTGACCTAGTCGAGCTGTCTGGTGTTCTTGTGTAGCTGCTGTTTACCTCTGATACGCAGCTACTGGAATGGAGCTTTGCTGGTGTACGGACACCTAGAGCTCGGCCTGGTGGTCGGACCTGGGTGAACAGAAGCTTTGGCCATGGATACTGGAGGATACAGCTAAAGAAATGTCTTCAGCAGTATTGCTGGCTAACAACTTCAGCACGTTTTATGGCATTTGACGTTTCCGAAGTCTCCAGTTCTTGGAGTTATGGGAGAATGCAGAAATATCCATTTCCTTGCAGAGGCTCAGGTTACACAAGCTCTTGGGTTTGTAAGCTGTCTGAGAGGTCAAATCCAGTCAAATGCTTGTGTGGCTTATCTTATATTAAATATTGCAGGAGTCATCTTATCTATCTGAGAAAGGTGAAGAGTTCAGTGACCCTGAGACTTGAATCTGTGGTACCAGGGAGTCAAGGAATTTTTCAAACCTGCTGTATTATGCTTATCCTCTTAGAGTCAGACTTTTTTTAAAAGGTGGTGTTAAAGATTGCTATACAGTTAAAAAGGTACAGCTAAAAAAAATATCACTCTGATTGTATTAATTCGTAAGCCTTGCTTATGCTCTGATCCTACAAAGCACCAAGCACCTCAAGGAAAATGGATTTTAACTTCTGTTGGCTTCAGTGGGAGTTCTTGCACTGTATACCCAGTTAGAAATCAGGAGAAGAGAGGGAAGAGAGGGTTCAGAAATGTCTTTGGAGTTCACTTATGGCAACACTCACAACCTTATCACAAGGTCATGATTTTTAAGGGCTTCTACAACTCTCAGCTCCCATAGCTGTGGTAATATGAGGATATTTGCTATCATTATACAAACAAACAAATGTCTAACCTTTGTGACTGAGAAAAAGATAAGAACATTGAATCCATTTATCTCAACACCAGCAGACAAGCCAGATGACTGAAATATCACAGAGATCTGAAGTACAATAATTCTTAAAACAAACTCATGGTATTTTTAATGTATTTAGGATTAGCAATCTTGGGATTTTCAGGCTTATTTCCTGTTCCCCTATTGTGCTTCTTATTTTAAGTTTTGGACAACAGAATTCCCACATCTGTTTGCACATGGGAGTAAGCTAATCCTCTAAAAAATTCTGAGACCAAGACTGGTTGTCTTGATACAGTTTTTAGTGGGTAGGCTGCTGGGTCGCTACTGGCCCTCTTAGAGGTGATCCTAGTGCTTACTGTGAAAGGCTTTTCATTGATTGAGCAAGCCCTGCTATGTGTTACAATATGTTGATGTTTTCTTTACCTTTTCTGACACATTCAAAATCATTTCACAAGCTGTTCCCACAAACAGCAGGATCAGGTTAATATAAGAGGCAGCACCTTCCCTGTGGGCCCTGAGCTACAATCTCATCCAGGCTCTTCGTATTCTTAAATGATTAGCAGTATTTTTGTTCAAAGCTCTTGGCTATTCTTTTTGGATGGAAGAACTCTAATTCCTTAAAACTTTTCTGAGCAGCTCTTCTAAATAACACTGATACACAAAAAATGCTTTTCTCATTGCCTGCCTGGATTATGTAATCTCATATCTGAACAATATAATTTATTATCAATATCTGAAGTGGATTGCTGCAGCTTCCCCAGTATATTAATAGCTGTATCCATTATTTTCTAAAGAAGAATCTCCTGGGCCTTTCTTGTGATATAAGCATTACTGCTAACTGGATAGCTGGCTGGAAAGGATGATAGTGTCCCCTGCTATTATAAATCTAGTGAGCTCACCTTTAAATGTCTGTCTTTATTCTCCCCTTTGGGCATTGTTCCAGTCACTTTTTGGCCTTTTTATTTTAAAGAAAAATCCTGTCCATATGGTTGAAGGAGGAAGAATACTTGCCCTCAGATTCAATTAATGTGTGCTTGTTCTATATATTTTGGAACCAGACTGCCATTATGCAGGAGAGAAAAAAAAGAGAGCCATCTTCAATGAAAAACTAAATTAGTAGCCCGCATGCATCAAACAAGAATAAAAGCCCATGCTGAAGGATACAGTAGATCTAAATATGCATGCCCTGATTCACGTAGATGGCCAAACTCTTTCAAACAGAAACATAATTTGACCTATGAAGTAATTAATGCCATGATTATGGGGAGGGAAGACACCACAGTTCAGGCTGCAGCCGGACTGCTTTCCATTAATAGAAAGCTCTATTATCCCTTCCCCCAACACACATACTTATCTCAGATTTAAAAATTATATTGGCTACAAAATTTCTCTGTCCGCACTGAAGGCATAGCAGATTGTTTCTGCAAAATTTCAATAAAGTTGGTGTGAGTTTTTCAAGTTATCTGATTCTAGTTTTTTCCCTCCATTATTTGAAAAGTGTAGCTCACTTCTTTTTCAGTCTTGCCATATAAACCCCTTTAACCAGATTTTTGAGGAAGATCGATTTGCTTCAATGAAAATGTATTTATTGTTTTTATTCTAGGTAGTTCTGAGACCAGTCTTCCCCACACCAATATAAATGGGGTTTTTTTCTGCTGGATTTAGCAGGATGAGGGATACCAGCACATGTTGTTTAGCTGAAATCTAGAAACATCATGAGAGGGTTTTTTCACACAAGCCATAATTAAACTGTGGTACTCATTGCTACAGGATTTTGTGGATCTCACTTTTTTATATATATTGAAAATGTAATCAGACATCCTCATGAGAGGAAAACCTATCAGGGACTTTCAAATACGCAGATAGTAACTCTGCTTAAAAAAAAATCACTAGAAACTATACAACTATACTGAGGATGTGTCACTGTATGCCACTGTGTGTATGTCCCTTCTTACTCACTTCCTTAGGTGTTTGCTATTGGCTTCTGCTGGAGGAAAGTTGCCTGGTGGCATGGAGCTTTGATTTGATCAATATGGCCAGTCCTAGTTACGTCAACAAAAAATTCACTTTGACTTAAAGGAAAAAAGATACTTTCGGAACTGTAGCCACAGTTTTTGAATCAATCACACTAGAAATTCAGTCTTTCTTTTTAGTTTGATACACAGAAGAGTTCTGTTATGTTCTTCATATTCTACGATCCCTTTTGACAATTATAAAGAAAGGGAATGTGATCATCTTTTCAGCTTCTGGGTTAAGATATATTGACAACTAAAATGTGATCTGAAATTTTTGCATTGTTTGAGGGAATACTTTACCAGATCAAGAGCCTGAAGATTGCTGGTTTACTTTTTTTTGCTAAGCACTTGCTATTTCTTCGTATTCCTGAAAATTATACCACTACAGATTGAAATGTAAGACATCCATGAAGGGCAAGGATAGCAATTTTTTAAGAAATTGTGGTTATTTTTATAAGTAGGTGTCTTTTCATTTAGGCAAAACCAGTGAAAAAATGTAGGTTTTGTTACTGAGGATTTGAGCTCTGTTGACCCCTTTTTAAAAAAAAAAACACCAACAACCAACTGTTTTAAAAATACCTTTGAAAATTGAAAGAGGCCTCTAGGATATAATCGATGATCATTCTCTTCCAAGATGTTGCTGAGGTACAGGGCCAGTGCCAGGACTCATGTCTCAGTTCTTCCACTGAAATTCTCCATCTTCCATAGGCCTTATGAGGACTGTGTTCATACCATTTCTAAAAGGTCAGACCCGTTCCATTATCCCTGTTTTCCAGTGAGGTAACTGAACATCTTGCCAAGGGTCACTAGAGAAGCCTGCTGCAGTGCCAGGAACAGAAAACTAGTATCATAGGTTATGCCTACATCCTTGATAGAACCTCATTCGTAAACGGTCCCTATCTCTTCACTTAGGACAGCTATAAAATCAAGCTAATAATGTTTATACTTAGTTTTGGAAGGAGTTTTGAGAGTTAGAAATAAATGCTTGCTCTTCAAATGCAAAGATTTATTTTTCACATGGAGTAATTGCAACTGAGTAAAAATGGAAAGACAATCAAAAACATTTAGAGGACTTAAGATCACAAATAACTGCCGGTGACACTTATTTTCCTAATATTTTAGATGCTTTTGTATATCCTCTAGGGAGGCTGATCTACATCCAGAAGAAGATTTGCCATTATATTAGCTAAGTTTTTGACACCTGGCCCCCAACATGCAGTTCAAAACCTTACGTTAGGCACAGCATTTCTGGCTGCATGAATATTGAATACCTTTGGCCAACAGGAAAGCAATGGAGTTGCATCAGAACACTGAGCTTGGAGGCAGTGGCCCTCTGCTAGGTGGAAATTAATTTTTCAAAGGAGTAAAATTTCTACTCTTATGCAGATTTTGCTGGGATTTAAAGATACTTCTTGTTTCAGGCAGCTACTTCCTCATTTCAGGGAGATTACCCAAAAGTAGTCCTTGAAAGTACCCAAGTACCTCAGATACAAGAGAGCTGAGATCCTTGCAAAACCCTACTTTATAATAAACCCTATATAATAAATACTGGCCTTAAATTTAGAAAGGAGAATTTATTGCTACAGTTTAAGATCACTTTCCTTAAAGATGTCCAAAGCGTAAACTGGGCATCTTGAAGCCCTGATAGGGCACAGATGAATGATGAGAAGGCTGGCTGTCAGCTAGCAAAGCTGACCACAGAAAGAGAAGCACGGTGCATTATACCATGGCCAGCCTGTGCTGTCCTGACTGCAGGCCATTTTACAAAACACACGTAAGGACAATGTCACGATTTGGAAGAAGCTGAGGCACTGGAACTCAGTAGCCTGGGACCACCCCTGCTTTAAATGCAGGCTGCGCAGAACAAACAAGCTCAGCTAGACACAAAATCAATCTGTAGTTAAAATCCATGATTTTTCCAAAGTTTTTAAAGCCCAGTATAACAGTGGAGTCCAAGAGCTGGCTCTGAGCATGTAAGGCTTTAATGTGGGGGTCCAGGCTCAGTACCCTGAAAGCAAAGCACTGGCTTGTGGAATGGTTAATCCATCTTCCTTCTCTGTCTCTGCTGCCTATAGTTCCTGCTCATTTGAACTGTCCTATCCTTTCTCCATTATGTAATAGCCTAGAGGTCACACATGCTCCTCTGCTTTGAATAATACATCTCTATGAAGCCTTAGTATCTCTGTTTGAAAATTTATTTCTTTCATTTTAATATTTTATCAATTTTGTCCTAAATGGATGACCTTAACTGGTTGCAGTTCATTTCATTTCTTCTCTGCTTAAATATTTTAAAGGTTCCAAAGTACAAACATCATTCATGCAGTGTGTAACAAAAATGCTCAGCTTGAGCTTTGGATTATTTAATTGTAATTGTCAAGCTATTACTAAAATTGATTACTTTTTTCTTTTTGCAATTTCTTCCTCCCATTCCTTCTCCCCATTTCTGACTTTGTTTGTCACATCTTTTATGCTGGTATTTAGCTACACTTCCCAGTGCTTATAGAAGAGCTATACAATGCATTAGTACCATTACTTGTAAACAACAGACAGTCAAAAGCTAAAATCAGTACACAATGAGGATAGGCATTGCGTTCAGAAACAAGTAGAGCCTTTTGCCCTTCTTTTGAAGAAAAAAGAACCAAAGTTGTATTTTATGAGCTGGTGCCATCTTGGTGCTGTGACCAATCTGGATTTCATTAAGCTGGAAAATGATAGTATTTGAATGGTAAATCTTCACAACATATACATGCGCCACAGGAAATAAAAGGAGTTAACAAACATCTGGCAGTCTTAGCTGTGGACTGTGCTGTCAGAGGTGTAATTTTGGGCAGGTGAGGTGCTTTATAAGAGTAGCGGTCCCACCCCTTCTCAAGCCTTTTTAGGTAATTAAATTCTGTCTTCACAAATTTCAGTATCTGTTGGCTATGGCATTTGAGCTTCCTGTCCTGAGCAGCTTAATGTCACTACATGCAGCTTCACACTGACAGTTGCTGAGTTCCTGGTCTTACTGACCCTTCTGATGTATAAAATGCTTTGGGTTATTTAGAAATGAAAGGCAATAAAAGCTAGTAAGCACAATATAATTTCATGATTGTTATTCTGGACTTATACTATGAGAAAGTAAAACTAAAATATGTGCACCTCACACTGTGGCATTTTTATTAGAAATAGGAATAACAGCACTCTGAAGGAATCTGACTCATCTCCTTGAATCCTCTTAAAAGAACTGTAGCTCTTCTGTGTTTGCAAAATACAAAAGTCAGTATACAATCCATTTTTTATATTTAAAAGATTTTATTATTTGGGATGGGTCTGTGTTTATGCTGATTTTTACCTTTCTCGTTTTCTTCCATCTTTCTTTTGTTCAGCACTAGCCTTGCACAGCTGTAGCTATATCAGCAGTGTTAGTAAGATGTGGATTCATGTTTCATTTCTGACATCTCTGTGTCATGTTACAGTGTCATAACCTGTATTCTGGTTTAGCTATGTAGTATTCCACACCAGAAAGACGCATTAAATCCTTTTCTTTCCCACTAAGTCCCTAACTACCATATTGAGGAAAGTATGAAAGAAATGGCACCACCTCTCTTGCACTGGTTGTAGGATTTCATTTTACCTTGTGTCACGTCACCTGAATAGATGCTATTCAGACAACAACCGGCAACTCTGTGCCTCCATAAGAACAAATGGGGACATTTTGTTTTCAAGTGTGAGTCTTGAGCTGTGCAAAGACGTTAAAATGAGTTGAAATGAGTGAATGTATAAGCAGGATGCCTGTTGTTTGCTCCTGGGATGCAGGTCTGGATCCTTGGACATCAGCCATGTAGTCCTGTAAGGTGTTCTTATGGTAATCATGTTTTCTCCAAAACCAGAGAGTAGGTGTGTTTAAACCAAAGTAAATGCTTTGAATAGTTCTTTAAAGGACACTTGAAACACTTCTTACATATTTTTTGCTCTGTATAAATAGTTCTCCTGGTCTCTGAGAAAGTTACTGAAGGTAACCAGCATTGCTTCTGTAACTACAGAGGTTTTCTTATTCAGGTTGTGTGGCAGGTGAGGCTATCTTGCCTCAACAGGGAGTATGTTAATATAATCCTTCAGAAAGTTTTTGCAAACACAACCCTCATTATATAATTTAAAAGTATAAACATTGAAAATCCTTCTAAATACATATTTAACCCCTAAAGGATCTCCTTCAGCTGGAGTATTATGCTAGATAGAAAGCCTAGAAATGAATTGTTAGTAGGGCTTGATACATTACAACAATTATGAACATGTTCTCTTTATTAACTAAATATCAGCAATGGTACTGTGAGTGCTGCACCTCATACTTAAATTTAAACAGCTTTAATATACTTGTAAACTGTATTTCTAGCTAGCAGATAAGCCACAGAAAACAGGGGTGTGTGGGGGTTGTGTGTGGGGGACGGGTGAGTGCACACACGTGTGTGTGTCTGTGTGTGTGAAGAGCAGGGAGAAGACTGGGAAATGAGGCACAGAGACAAAAAAATACTAGAGACAGTTCAGTCTGATTCCAGTATCTGCTCTTCAGTAGCAGTCAGGCACTGATACTCAAGAAACCATAAAGGAACCGTGGCATTTTTCCAGAAGTAGATTTCCCTGGGAAATATGTCACTTTAGCCGAAGTGAACACACACTGCTACTCTTTACCTCAAAAGGGTAAACATGCCCATGAATAGCAGTATTTTTATGTGACTACAGCTGCTCTTTTAACTCTCTGGATAAAGACCTGAATTTTGGGAGCTAAAGGTTATGAATTCAAATCCCAGTTTCTACTTGCAGATGCGCGTATACATTTGGCTGGAAACAATACTGTCTGTATGTATACAGCCATGGATCATGGCAGCAGCACAAGTCAATTAGCCTTTGTGACACTGTCATCCTGTGAAATAATTTTATGAATACCTCAGGCGATGTTGTCAGAAGGACAGTGCTGAGAACTACAGGACACAAAGGGTAAGGCTAGCAAAATAACCACCTTTGCCACAGGTTTCCAAACACTTCTGTGTTTACAGGCACCTGAACCTCTCTACATTTCTTTGGTCTCTCTTGGGAAATACAAAGGATAACAATTAACCTTTACTTATTACAAACCACAAAAAGCAATAGGAGAGTCTCTAAGGTGGCATGCCTCATTTGAGCTTTCCACTGGTGTCTGCAATGATGGACGTGTCGTGGAAGTCAAGATAGGTACAGCTGAGCCAGCTAATTACAATGTATTTTCATAGGCCCCATTTTGCATTTTTTAAAGGCAACGATACACAGTAGTCTTCAGCTTTGACTTGCAATGTAGGAATCAGACCATTATAAGACGAATCTCCATTCATTCATCAGTAGTTCTATTTCACTGGAAGCTATTCTGTGAAATAACAAAAGACTGCAGGTGGTTGTTCTTTTTTACCACCAAAATGTGGGGTTTTTTTACATTTTCTATTTCCATTCCTCCCAGAAAATCTAAATGAATCTCTCTTAAGAAATACTGAAATTTTGTAACTTTTTTTTTTTTTTTAAAGTTTACTAGCTGCAAAATAAACAGACATCTTGTCTGGTTTTTGTTTGGTTTGGATTTTTTTGCCTTGCCCTTTCTGGAAGGGAAAAGGTGGGCATGAGGAAAATTTTTTATTTTCTTTTTAATATGACTTGAAAGTTGAAAAAAAAAATAACAGGCTATTCGTGTCTAGTATTAAAACTTGTGTTTTGAATTTCTCTCTAATGAAAGCATGAGATAATTTTTTTCACCTCATTTCTCTGTGTTTTGTTTGTTTGGTTTTTTAACTTTTTCCCCACTGGAGAAGTATGAAAAGGCTGCTTTTCTGAATAAAAACAGGTTTAAGTAGAAGAAAGTATCATTTTTTTTTTCTTCAGTTATCCCTCCTGCCCAATTTTGAAAAACAAAAAGGAAGTTTTCATTTTACAGAAAGTTTACAGGAAATTATAGTGTTTTTTCTTCTGCTCCATCCACTGCTTTCCTTCCCTTTTCAATGTTTTTCACAGAAGACTCTATATGTGACATGGCACATTCTTAGGAGGTGAAATAAATGTAGAGATTAAGTGTTAGACATGTGGGAGGCTTAACAGGGGGCAACAGATGAGAGTAGAAATAGAAGAAAAGAAAATCACTGGTGGAAAGAGCTAAAGATATGACTGTTTTGTTAATGTTTGACATGTCTTGGAAAGCAATTGAGACAAAAAATGTAGGATAAAATTAAATGAAAATTTATGCTAAATCCAAAAAAGGCGTATTTTTTATAAATAGACATCTCCTAGTGTAAAAACTATGCCTTTTCCTGCAGGAGGCTATGAGCTGGCCATTGGGCACTGACCAGCCCCATGCCAACTGCACCCAGTTCCCCCAGCATCTAACAGAAGTCAGAGATTAGACCGGCTTGGAACCAGGGAGCCTGACTTTTGAATTCATTCACTCCATGGCTGCCTACACAGTGATCCTATCAACTATCCCCTGCAGCCTCACGGCCTTCCAGACCACCTCTGGATGCCAAGCTCTCCGCAGCAGCCCTTGCTGTCTGCCACCACAGCTGTGGGTCTCTCCCGCCAGACCTCACTGCTGGCCTGCTTGCTCCTCTCCTCCCAGGGATTTAGGCATCTCCAGCTTCACAGCTTTAGCCTGGCTGTTGCTTGCTGCCTTAATTGCGTATTCTTCGACCAGCTTCATTTCTTGACATTGCCTGAAGCAGACAGTGACGTCTAATCCTGGCCCACGTTTCCAACACCTTGAGATTCATTACTTCTCACAGGGAAGTATTACTGTTACCTCCTCAGCTTTTGAAATTTTACTTGAGCAAAGGCAAACTATAGGTCTTGTATGCTGCACACACGCCAGCATTGAAAACAAGACATTGTCATTAAAAGCTTAGTATTGTACAAGTTTTGATAATGAATTATAATCAGAGACAAGCAAGGTAATTATTATATTTGACAGTCCTGTGCAAGCCTCATTTGCAAGGTTTAGTTCAATTGTGGGCGCCAGGTTTGAAAATTACCTCAGAATGTTGGAAAGAGTTCAGTTGACAGCAACAAAAATACCAAAAAGTTGAAAAATGGAGCCTATAAAGAGAGGCTAAGAAATTTTGGCATGGTCCAGCTAGAAAAAACAAAGCTGAAGGGAGACATAATCATTTTAAAAATAACTAAAAAGGGATGTTATAAGGAAAAGAGGGCTCAGTCTTACCAGTGAAGAAGAACAGGACAAGTCCAGTCTAAACTGTAGGCTTAGGTGAAATGTAGCTGGTATGTTAAGGCTAGCTCAATCTAAGGGTTGTGCCAGAGAAGAAAGCAGGTAGAAGGTTGGATGTTGGGGTGAGGACTTTGTGGTGGCAGTCACCTTCTGTCTTTCAGCTGAAGTTGGCGAAGGAGGGCACCAGGAAATTCATCTAAGGGGGGCAGGAGGAGAACAACACTCATGCCATGGGGAATTTGGGCTGGTAGCCCAACGTTGTCCCTAGCCAGCAAAATCTAATTACCTAGTTTTCCTTCTTCTGAATCCACAGGAGGCTGAGGCAGTTTTCACCAGAGCTGCCAGGTACAGTTTGACTGTGGCCCCATTTTATGTCTGTAGAACTAGAAGAGATTGTCAAAGGAGTGCAGAAATGGCTGTCTTAGGTATGGTTGAGATGACATTTGGTAGCTCTCTAGTATGAAGAGTTTAGGAGTAATGAAATCAGCTGTGTTCCTTGCAGAAGAATGAAAGTAACCTACTAACCACCCTGTGTCACAGTATTGATTCTGTTCTTATATTTTCAGTGCTTTGAAGCTGCTATGGTCTGTTGGTTCATTAAGTCACATTTACAGGTTGTGCCTAAACACTGGCTTTTACATAGTCTGCATTTTAACACTCTTTAAGCGCATATCAGTATGTTCTGTCCTCTGTGCAAACCACAGTCAAAGAAATCCCATTTCTGCAACGGCTAATGAGGTACCAGAGTGGTAAAATAAACAGAGGAAGGAATTGCACAGTGTCACAAAACTCGACCAAAGAAGTGTCACCTTCAGAGAAGCAGCAACTGAGAAATGACCTTTCACTTTATTACAGTGTGCCAAATTTGTCTGGATTTAGACAAGAACCTACAATTACTGAATATTTAAAAGTGTATACTCTTGTTCATGAGGAGGCTGAATAGAGTTGGGGGGGCTTATGTCATAGAAGCATATATTATGAAAGATGTGTTTGACACACTGACAAGTACCATGACTGAAATTACAGTTGAATTATGCAATTAGATTTTATTAACTATACATATTATTAAGGATTTTTCATTACAGAGGAAAGGATGTCAGGGTCCTGGTGATAGTACTAAGCTCTTGTGCTACTGGGAAAGATGTAGAAAGGCTTCCAAAAGAGCAATATAGTTCATATTTAATATTTAAGAAAAAAGGTCAAGGAACCTTTGCTGCTATTTTATTTCTCTCAAGTCCTCACCAAGAAGGCACCCCATTTTAATGTGCATTGCCTTAAATTTATACATATTAGTAAAACATAAATCACTGAAACATTACATACTTTAGAATGAACTTTGCACTGTATTTATAGCAGAACTTACAAAGTGTAGTATGTGCATGTATATGAATCCTCAGAATTATGTAACTAACCTCTGGAGGTTTCTCGCTTTAATTTACTTCATTTCTGATACAAAAATTATAAGGAGAAAAGAAAACCCTCCAACAGATTACTTCAGATCTTTGTAACAGCTATTTATTTATCATGCCAAAGGAAGAAAAAAAAAAAGCTGGCAATTTGTATTTATAATGCAGTTTTATTTAAAAATCAAATTAATAATTAAAGATAAGTAAATGAAGGTGAGCATGCAGATAACAGTTGGCTCAAGACAGGTAGGGAAAAAAACCCAAACAAGATTGCAAGCACTGGTGTAATTACAAGGTTTTCCTCTCTCCTTCTTGAAGTCCCCTAGTTATGCTGCAACTTTGACAAGAAGCCTAAATGTTCCTTAAAACTGTCACTTCCTTTCCAACCTGGGAGTGACCCTTTCAGAACAGGTGCAGCCCAGTTCCTCAAATGACAGATTGCTCAACAGCAACCATACCAGAGCTGGTCATTTATCACCAGCTTGGTCTAGCTCATTTCAGTAGGTAGAGCAGTACAACCTTACCCTTCTTCAGCCTCTACTTCCGCAACACAGAGAAAGCTATATTAAAAGCATGTTCAATTAGATTCTGGAATTAACCCTTCAGGATTTAGGAAGTGCCAGTACCAATGCTGCAATGCAACCTTATCTCAGTCCTTGGGCATGTATGTCTTATGATAATCTTCAATTATATGATCGTTATTTTTTGCAGTGGGATGCAGCAAAGGAACACTGATATTTCAGTGGAAACCAGTGGAAACTCAAGTTCAACTCTGGACAGTGGTCAGCAGCATACCAAAGTGCACACAGGTACTCTTGCCTGTCTTTAACAAACTTCAGCCCCTATTTGTCTCATCCTCTTTTAAGTTGTCCCTGTCCCAATCTTGTCACTTTTCCATTCATGGCTTCCTTTCCTGTTCCTTTTGCTTAACTTTTAACTCCTGAGGCTTCTCATCCTAATCCCAGCCTCTTAATCAAGCCAGACCTTGTTTGCATTCTGGATATCCTTTCAGTCTGCCCCATTCCCTCATTTGCTTTTCACACCCAGGCATGTTTTTCCCAATCCATTCCCCATCTGTCCTTGGATGTAGTTTTTGTTCTGTGTTTTAATTAGACAAAATTCTCTCCTCTACTACATGGATTCCTACAAATCACTGATGTGACTGGGACCCTGTTTTCACTCGTGGTGTCCAGCAAGCTGAGAGTGGCCATTACAAAGAATGTCCTCTTGAGCTGCCACAGGTGTCGGGGCTGCACTGTGATCATATACTCCATAGTATGAGTTGTCTGGTCAGCCCTCTAAGTTCAAGTATGCAATGAGTTTGGAATATTCTGAGGTTTTAGGTGTTTAAGTTCTAACAGTTCTTCCTTGCAAATAATGATTTTCTGTTCCGGAGCTGGTAGGTATAGAATATTTCAAAACAAAAGTCTCAAACATATTTTGTAATATATTTTTTGCAAGTCTCATTCTCAGAAAGAGCTGAATGAGGTAGTCATCTGACATGGAAAATTTCAGCTCAATCACATAACATTTGGTCAAGTTATAAGAAGCTGAATATAAAATAACAGAGCAGAAAAGCAATGAAAAGAAGCCATTCAGGATTTGGTCTTGAATGTATGCAACACCTCATTCATGAAATAATAGTGGGATAGCTGCAGCCAGAATACAATCAAACCTAAAATTATAGTGGTAGAGAGCAAGTAAATAAATTCATTACACAGATTTTCAGTTTAAGGGCAGGGAACTACATAAAAATGAAGCACATTCTCAAAAAAGACCCTTACAAGGAGCAGTCTGAAAAACAAGAAACCTAAAAGCACCCTAAAGGCTGTTAAAAGTTACTGTGTTAGAAGCCTAGGTAAAAATTATGCCATAATTCAAAAAGAAAACAAAACAGTCCGAAAGTCCCCTGCATGGCTTAATATGAAAATGATGCAGACCATCAAAAGAAAAAGGAAGGCTTTTAAGACATCGAAGGCTTGCTCAAATGAGATCAGGAAAGCCCATTAAAATGGCAAGTCAATTTCAAACAAGGAATTAAGAAAACTAAAAAGAATTTGAAGACAGCCTTGCAAAGAATGCTGAAGCTGATAGTAGAGAATTCTGTAAATACACCAAAAGCAGGAAGCTAGCTGAGGATTAGTGGGCCCACACAATGGCCAAGGTATAGAAGGGGCTGAAGCAGATGAAGGAAGCTCAATGAACTCTTTGAGTTGTTTTTTAAAGCAGACACTGTCTGATTCCCAATTCTGATGCATTATTTGTAGCAGATAAATCAGAAAAAATAGATCAATTTAAAGTAAGTACACAGGATGTATTGGCCCAAATAGACAAGTCATATGTCAGTAAGTCACCAGGACTGGATAACATCCACCCAAGAGTCCTGAAGGAACTCAAATATGAAATTGCAGAACTGTTGGCTGTGATGTGTAGTATAATAACAAAGAGCCACTGTGCTGGAGGGTGGGTGCATGGCCATCTACAAAAGTTTCCACCAAAAGGATCTTGGGGATCTTAAGAACTACAGACAGTGAGCCTTACTGTCATTTCTAGCATAATGGTAGAGTACCACCTCTAGTAATAATAACAAGGAAAAAGATCAGTGAACACATGGATAAACTTCACTTGTTAAGAAGGAGTCAGGCTGGCTTCTGTAATGGGAAATCCTGCCTCACTAAGCTGAAGTTCTTTGATAGTGACAATAAAAATATGGATAAAGAGGATACATTGGACATAATATATTTGGATTTTCAAAATGCCTTTTCCAAGATTCCAAATAATAGAATTAGAATAGAATAGAATAGAATATGGAATAGAATAGAATAGAACAGAACAGAACAGTTCCCATTGGAAAGGGACCTGCATCATTTGGTCCAGCTGCTTAAAGTTATTAAAGAAAGTAAATTGTACCAAGACTGGAGGAAAGGACCCTGTATGAACTGAAAACTGGACAAAGGATGGGAAGGCAAGAGTAAGGATTAATGGACATTTCTCAGGATGGAGAACAGCCAGCAGTAAGGTCTCCCAAGAACTGGTCCTATGACCAGTTTCATTCAGTGTCTTCATCAAAGAGCTGGAGAAGGGAATGAACAATAAAATCTTCAGGTTTGCAGGTGATATTAACTGATTTTCCATCACAGGTTTCAGTGTAGACAGATGTGATCTAATGAAAAATAATCTAATCCCTACCTACATGATGTTGAACTCAGAACTGAGGTGCTGAACTCCTGAATTCAGGAAAGAGATCTTAGAGTCATTGCTGTCACTTCTCTGAAATCATGAGCTCAAGGTGCTGTGGCAGCTAAAAAAAAAACCCTCAAAATAACCCCTCACCAACCAAACTAATGCAAAGAACCCCAAGGAAAGTACTGAGTACAAAAGAGAGATGACATTTTGTCACCTACAAAGCTGTGTGCACTCACATATTCAGTACTGTGTGCAGTGCTGGTTTCTCCATCTTAAGAAAGGGGCAGTGGAATTAAAGAAGGTACAGAGAAGGTCAGTCAAAATGCTTGTGATG
Organism: Ibycter americanus; assembly: GCA_035590275.1. Classification (NCBI taxonomy): domain Eukaryota; kingdom Metazoa; phylum Chordata; class Aves; order Falconiformes; family Falconidae; genus Ibycter; species Ibycter americanus. The sequence continues at coordinate 14,229,041 of JAVJGI010000001.1, read as the reverse complement.
ATGGAGCGACAGCCTTGTGAGGAGAGACTAAGAAAGCTGATATTCTTCAGTTTGGAGAGAAGAGTGAAGTGAAACATAGTAACGGTTCACAAAATCACAGACATGAGTTATTAGCTAAATCTTACTAGTATCAGAAAGCTCAGAAAGGAATTAGACAACTTCATGGACAGGATGTGCATAAAAGGATGCTAGAATGACTACGTAGAAAGCTAACCTTTAAAATCTCTGCAACAACAATGAATGCTGGACCAGTACAAAGGGAATGGATTGCCAATAGTCGCCAAATTCACATGCTTTCCCTAAATAGCTTTTCCTTTTGTTGTTATCCCCACTGCCTTCTCCCTTGTGGGCCAGGCATTAGCCAAACCCCATAAAACTTCCCAGGGAGAAAGACCTGAGGGAAAAGTAAATAAAGGAGAAAAAAGCCAAAACTGTTTGAGGATGCAAAAACAAGTCATGGTGCAACAGCTAAAAAAAAAAAGGATGGGGAATGAGGGTCAGAGTATCAATAATATATAGATAGGGAAGTGGAGGGAAACACAGAAGAAAGCACCCAGGTGTGCTACTGCTCCCTAAAGAGCTCCATGGATGAAATAATGGAAATGGTTGCCAGAATACCCCCTCCTCCCCAGTCTTTTTCCTACTGTCAGAGACATAATACCAGACTGGATGGATCATTGGTCTTACCCCAGAGGGTGTTTCTTATGTTTGAATGGTCTTTTATTGGAGGAATTCTTGGCCATCCTGGAATTCAAGGAAAGAGTTGTGACAGGTTCTACAGAGACTTACTGCATAATTTGTTTCTGTGTTTAAAAAAAAACCACTTTAAAGCACAGCCTCAATTTCCAGCTGAAAGAAAAGTATAGGGTATTGGATAGAAGACAAGTAATACGTGGAAGAAACTGCTGAGGGAAATATTTAGGATGGATATAAGAATGTAAAGCTGTAGCTCACATAAATCAGTGGTTTTTAATCCTTTCTGATTTCCATTGTAAGTGTGTGGCAAATTTAACCTACTTAGAATAAGTTTGCTGCTTTGAATTTCCTTTTGCAGATCCCTTAGTCCTCTGTGAGTTCCGCAGACCACAGGTTGATAACCACTACAGAAAAGATACTATCTTGGAATTTACCTATTTCTAGATTCTTTCTGCAAAGTAAGAGCAAATCTGCATGGAAACTGACCAGATTATAATACCAATGATCACACCTTAGTAATACTTCTTCCATAGAGCTGAGTAATTGTACAATGCATAGCTGACTTTGGGGCTTAAGTTTTTAGGTAGATGCTCATCTGTTTAGAAAAGCAGAGGGAAGGCTCCAAATACTACATATGATCTGCCCCCATGGTGCATCTGTTCAGCTCAGACTTGCAAGGCATTGGGTTGTCATCATTTGCGAAAGTGGGTCACAAACCAAAACGAAATTCTAGACGGTGGGGCTTACATGTCAGGAAGTAGGTTTGTATTTTTTGTTTCTCCAGGGCCTAATAAGGATAACTGCTTATTCTTCTTTGTGATTCCAAGGTGCTACTGTACCAAAATAACGAATGCATCTGTTTGCCTTTCTCTGTTACCAATCAAATGCCACACTGTGAAACAGATCTTCAGCTACAATAAATCAACATAGGTCCATTAAAGGTAATTTCATTTACAGGGAGTGAGAATTTGGTGCTGTATTTTGTGTGTAAGAAATAAATGAACTTGATTTAAAAAGCCAAAAGAACAACAAAAAACCAACCCTGTATCTTTTGCTAACAATTATGCAAATATTTCTGATAAAATAATAGAAGATTGCTGCAGAGCACTTGCCAAAGAGAAGAATTAGATAATAATTTGACTCTAAAGCTAAATTATATGAAGACATGCCACACTAATTATTTTATTTTACATCACCCACTTTCCCCTGACTACAGCATACAACATATGTATGTTGTATGTACAACATATCCGTCCTATTAAGAAAGACAGACAGATATGGTTAGGCTATTTTTTCATCTTAATACCACTGCCTTATCAGTTCATAATTTTAAAATTAAAACCTTTTAAGAGAAACAATACCACACTACTAGAATAAAGCTATCCAAAACTTCATGATTCTGATTCCCATCTGCCTCACCCCTTCTGTAGTCATTTTGGCCCTGCAAAACTTTATGATGTTATTCTGGTAAACGGTAAAATCAGATTCAGTGGGCCCATTTGCTTCTATTATACATTGAAAAGCATATGTGTGTGTGTGTGTGTGCATGTGCATGTGTATGCCTATAACCAATACAGTACAACCTTTGAATACTGAAGTCAACATTATAAACTGGGGAAGGAATTCTGCCCCTTTTTTTTATCTATCCTTGCCACTCCAACTCTTCCCTTAGCTCTTTTGTCTCCTTTCTTTCCACCACTTTTATTTTTATTCTCCATGCTTTTTTTTCTCTTCTTTTTTCTTCCTCCATAGCTGTCCTGCTCTTATCCCTTAATATTCCAGTTGTTCAGAGTTATTTTCGAAAATGGCCAATATACTCACTATTACATCTCAAATCAATTTCATTTAGGACCCAACTGTGATCAGCACTGAATCTGAACATTCCCTTGCCTTATGGGGGCTAAGGAATACAGCACAACTCTACATGACTACAGGTATTGTAATCTGGACCTTTGTGTTTAAACAATTATTTTAAAGATGTTTCTAATTAATTCATTTATCATTTGAATTGTAATTTGTGTGAGAAATTTTATGGACTGAAAATGGGTAAAACACAAAGGATGACTGCTTCAGAGGATGAATTGCTCACAGTCCTCACCTTTGCTTCATACATCAGCATGCACCTTTTGTAATTAAGTATGTGAAATTTCTCTGAAATAACATGGGGCAGAGAGTATATCCCTGCACTGCCTGCCCAGATACACATCCTGGTAAGTGAGATAACCTGGGACTTCTGGAATACAGGGAGTTTTTTGGTACATGCTGCTGACTGGACTGCTACAATTTAGCTTCCTGAACCCTTTTTCAAAGCACATATTCTTTTATTTGACTCACCCCAAAAAGCACCTTGGTTTTACAAAAGCTTGAATGCAATTCATTGGCTGTGGGAAGTCTTGAGGCAGGCTTGATACCCAGAGGTTGGAACAGAACTGGCCAGTCTGCCTCTTGAGCTCTGTGTGGCTTTCTAACTAAAGTACAACTCCTGTGCTAGCTGGCACAGGGGCTGTGGCATAATTCCTGCTTGCCGAAGCAGTGAGTCAGCACGAGCCTCCAAGGCCAGTATTAGTGGATTTCCCTGGCCTCTGCCCATTTGTCTAGCTGAGCCCCATTTCTCGGGCGAACTCTGCAAGGCCATGTCATCACCAGCCTCACTGAACTGTTCCCATATCCTCATTGCTCCAGAACAGGATAGGCATCTTGAGGCATTCAACACAGTGAGGGTTTTGATGAGGTGTTTGTAGGGCTGAGGAGATCAGGCATTATGGGAAAAAACTGCAAAATAGTCTGATAGGTTGTTTTTAAACGATATCTTTTCCTCAACCACGGTAAATTTTTTCCAAGCCATATGATCCTCAAATTACCAATACAAATGGGAATACAATTAATAGCGGTGCCATATCTTTATAGGGAGCATCACATTTTCATGCCAGGAAGGCATACCTTTTGTTCTATTAAACTGAGCAAAAGTCTTCTCCTGGGCCTCGTCTTCTCTGTATGGTGCCATCTTTTAACGAATACATCATCATCAGAGTGCTTTGTCCCAGTGATGTATTACACTAATACATCTGTTGCTTTAATGATATATTAGTGTAATACCTTATCAGAGTGATGCATACCAATGATCTATTACCCAAAAGGTGGTGCCATTCAGGAATGAAAGAATTCATGGACATATTCAGTATAATTACACAGATAAAAGCCAACGTACTGGAAGCTGCTTGCATGGAACCAAGAACACCAGTATGAAGCTAGCCTGTTCGGTGCCATTTTCTAGTGCCATTGCACTAAATTTGTAATGCTGAGGTTGTTACATCTCTTTTAAACCTTTTAAATATACTAAGAGCAACTACCATTAACCTTGGGTCACTGTGAAGCAGACTGTATCCAGTTACATTATTTTTACTGTATAGTAGTACAGTACTTACTTACCCGTAACCATATGAAACCAAGTAACATTAACCTCCAAATAGTCTGAAGAACATATCATATCTCATTATAATAATCTGGGCTTCATCCTTTGCTTGACTTTAATTATTGTCCATTCTCAAACATTTCCGATTACATGACAGTTGAACTTCAGCCTGTCATTAACTGTAGGCCTCTTTAATCTCAACCTTCATTTTCTTTATCATCACATTTTTTTCATTACTTTAGCCACTGAAAAACAGATGAAGTCAGTCTGATTTACATTGCTTTGTATAGTATGTTAATTAAACATTTCAAAACACTATCCAGAGATTGTGGCAAAAAGCAAGCTTTACTTTCTAAACTTTCACTGTAAAGAAGGGAAAAAATGTAAACCAATAATATAAAAAAATCAAAACTCAAAGCTTTTTCCCCTCTGCCTTAATTTCCTCACTAATTGGGTCCAAGCTAAAGAGAAAGAGAATCAGAACCACATTTTGGCTTGTGGTAATTTAACTGAGATATAAGGTATTGATTTGTTTATGTTTCCTCTAAATATGTTTTACATCAAAGTGTGAAGAATGTTGCTTAGTAGAACACTAAGGCCTCCAACTTCTTTCAGTTCAGCAGAGCAGGGAAAGGTGTGTAGGTACCTCTAGAATTTTTGCCAAATAATCCAACCCCAAACAATTAGTAACACAAATGAAGGAAAAAAGGACAGGCAAAGTATTTATAGTATGTAAATACTGGATATCCTTCCCCACCCCCACCCCCACCCCACCCGGCCCTCTTTACTTTCTCTTCTGTTATCTTCAGCTTCATTACTACTGACAGGTATCATTTTAACTTGCAGAGAGCGTTGCTAAAGCAACTTTCAGGAATGTATTTAGTCAGGTGAACTGAATTCACATAAGCTGTAAATAGGGATACAGTACGATGGATGCAGAACATCCTACTCTTTACATTCCTACTCCTCCAAGGTCACTCAGCTGACGTGTGACCTTCCAGTTTGGAAACTACTGACCAAGATCTTTCTCCTGCCCCACGGGGCGATGAAGGAGCAGAAGCTGTCTTTGTAAGAGTCAGATGCAAGAAGTAAACTGCTCTCATCGCTAGAACAAGACTGAGTGGAATAGGTCATGTAAGTGTTATGGACCGGCTAAAGCAGAAGGTGGCGTAACAGGTTATAGTAGAGGGTGAGGTCTGTGGCTGTGCAAATAAGGCAGCAAGATACAGATCAGTGCAGAACTTCTGGGGCAGCAAGTGGCAGTGACAGTGGCACTTGTGGGGGCCTTCCTGTCAGAAGGCTTATCATAGTCAAACTAAGCCTTGGTTCGTAAAGTCTGGGTCTGAGCGGGGGTTGCTATAGCTGAATGGCCCAGTCATCATCCTGTGAAACGCTTTGGTTTGTTTTTTTTTTCTTTTTATACTATAATCTCATTTATAATCTGGGAATTCATGGGTGGGCCTATGCCACCTGATCTCTCAGAGGTGAAAGCAGCCTGCTAGTATAGCAGTGCAGGAAGTATGGCTGCAGTGAAAAGAATGTCCTTCAGCAAGAGACAGAGACAGATTTATTTTGATCAAGAAACCTGCAAGTTACCTAATGCATCTTGGGGGAGAGGTGGGGGCTGGGAGATGGAGGAGGAAAGGCATCGTCTTTATCTAACTTAAGAAACCCTAAAGCTCAGTAGGACTGACCTCTAGGGCCAGGCTAAAAATCAATATTTTACCTAAAAGTATAATTGCTCAAGTTACTACTAGGATATTTGCAACCTTTCCTGCTCTTCTTATCTGAGGAAACTGGTTGTTTCACTGAGTATTTACCAGGATTCATCAGTCCTGAAAATCTACTGGATCTGGCAGCTGAAGTTTCTGTAGTGTTGGCCTCCTGGTTGTGATGGGTCTGGTATGTTCCTCGTAGAAGTCTGTTCTATGACAGAAGCTTTCCAAAGCACTATTAGCAAATACGGTAACTGTTAATTCTGATAAACAGCAGGTGAGCAAATAGACCTTTGTGTAACTTGCCGCGTGTGCTGAGCGATTGGAAGGGATGGATTTGGTATAGGGAGAGACACTAGCAGGTGGGCTTCTGATACTGTTGCTCTTCTTGTACACATACTTACAAAACTTATACAATAACATACACATTAACAGCTCATTATATGTAATATATTTAGGGTCACAACAGCTTAGTAAGGTAGCAGGGTGTTAGTCTTTTCTTACGGGGTGGGGATCTGCAATAGAGAAAGAGAATACAGTGAAATGCTTAACAGTGTACAACAGCCTAGGGGACTGCAGGCAAAGTGTGTGGTCTTACCCGGCATGGCTTTAATGGCCATTCAGTCATAGGCAGCTCTTGTTTTCTGCTTTAGAGGTGCAGTTTGTGGGGTCTTTGGGAACCCATCTGAATGATGAGTGACTTCAGGTTTTTGTTTTTCTGAGTTAATTTTGGCAACATCTGTTGTCCAATCTTGTTCACTGTGTGCTACACAAATGCTTTTGCTAGTATGGTACAGAAAAGCAGGAATGATAGACAAGGTGGGTGGCAATCACTTACATTTGCTCAAACTGTACTGCCACTGAATGTCAAACCATGCCATGTTACAAGGCTGTGTTAGATTCTGTGTGATGGCTTAGAACACAGCACTCCTGTTAGTTAAATGGCATTCCTTTTAGTTAAATGAATGATGGAATGATAATTGATTTTTGAGAGTTGGATTTTGCCTTTGAGCTAGGTTTAGGTACCTACAAATTTGATGTTTTGGGCTGAACTAGTCTTTCAGTTCCCTCTGTAATCCACGGAGAGAGCAAGGCTTCTCCAGAGAAATTCATCCTACCTTCCACAAGATAGGGAACAATTGCCAACTGGTACTGCTTAACTCTCTCTCGACAACAGGTAGCCTAGAAATCTAGGTTACATTAAATGACTGTCTCTCTATCACAGTGAAGACTAGTAGAATTTGCATTTGCTATCTACTGCCTAAAACTCCCCAAGGCTGGTATCTTCCATTAATTTCAAAAAGCTTTGAAACAAAATCTGACACTACTGCATGTCTGAAATTGTCAACAACAAGGTGGCTAGATTAGCTGGAATTGGCTTGAGAGGGGAGAACTGTGAGGTGACACACAGCCTCTGACAGTTTACCTGTCTTCCTGGTACAGGCTCCTATCTACACGGCACAGTCCCTGGCAAAAGCTTAGTGTATCACCCTATGTTTTGTGTTTCTTAAAATAGAAAAAAAAAGCCCCTAAAACAATAAGATTGCAAATCTGAACTGGAAAATGGTAAGGCAGAAAGTGAAATCAACAGAACAGAAGCAGGAGGAGGGGGTGCTAGGGCATCAGAAATGGGTCAGCAACCACTTAATCTGGATCAGGAGCAGCTAACAGAGTTTGTCCGACTGTGTCTTAACACCTGGACTGCAAAACACAGCGGCTGAGGTGAAGGTATATGATTAATTCTGCTGACCCTCTTATGGGAAAATTGACTTCTGGCGAAGGGATGGAAAGAGCAGTTGGGGGCAATAAAGTAGCTCAAGCCTTGGAACAATTTGCTTTGGTGCACAAGAGCTAGATTCATTAGCCTCTACAGACAAAACCCCAGCTATGAGCAGATCAGTGAGGATTTTGCCATTGATTGAATTGGGACCAGGATTTCACTGTAATTACTAATTATGGCAAATGTGCAACAGTTGTGCTGCTGCTTAGGGCGAACTGTTTACTTCTGGGGGGTTTTTTGGTCAATGGTAAAAACTGGTTTCTTCCCTCTCCCAGCTTCTCAACATGGGAAGCAGGATTCATAAATCCCTGTGCTACTTACTTTTAAAAAGTGTGACTTAAAAAGTAGGATTTGGCTGATAAGAATTGATGAATTGAAGGACTATTCAAGCAAATGAATGGTGAGTGTTTTCTTCTTTGGGCCCTCTGGCACTGCTTGCTGACCTAAGTGCATTAAATAACTGCATAAAATATTTGTGGGTACTCAGGTACAGTAGAAAAACCTGATTTAAAGAAAAAAAAAAGGAACTTGTAGCAGAAAAGGGTCTTTCTGTAAAATGCTGGTACTATGTCAGTGGTAATACAAGTATTCTCATCTCATGTTGACGTGATAGCCATTTCTGCTTATAGGTACTTCTTGGGGAGGTTTTTATTCACAGAATAGCTCTCTTCTGTTTCCATTCTAGCTGGTCTCCAGAGAGCTGTGATAGTCAGTAAAAGATATATAAGCCTAGAAAACAAGTTCACGGAACTGGTGGCTTCATCAGGACAACTGAAAAGAAACTGTTAAAATTTGAGATCATGCTTATTAAGAAGTCTGAGGAAAAGCTGTTTTTCATTTGGGAAAAAATACCGGTTGGGAAGAGTGTGCAGAGGACTGTTGATTTATCAGAAGTTATTTATCTCTAGCAGTGTTGACTTAGTTGACCAGCAGAATACCTCAAATGAAGTTATATATGTACTGGCTAGTGGGCCCATCGGGGCTTGAAACAGTGTGGGGTTGGGGGTGTGTGTCTGAGGTGTTCCACAAAAAGGAGAGGAAAAATAATACTTTGATCAGCTGCACCTGTAAGTCTTGGTCACTGGATAAGCAGCCTGGTTGCCACCTGAGTCTGTGTTGGAATGACAGCTGGTATGCTTTGTCTTCTGGTCTGCCTAGTGTTGTTCAGAAGGAAACTAATGCATGGAGGGGCAGAGAGACTGGTGAACAGGAGAATTTCTCTGCAGTGAAGGTGCAGTTTGTAACAGACCAACAGCTCCTTAGCATTTGTCCTGTATCTTTACAGGATGTTTCCATCAGACACCCAGGAAAGGTTACTACTATTTCTCTCCTATGGAAATAAACTGAACTATTGAAGGTGGTGGTGGGGAAGATACAATGAGTTACCCCACACTTCTATCCGCCCAGAATATGTTCAGGGGCTAGTGTTCAACAGTTGTTAAAAAAACCCAAAAAATAATAAAAAAGTCCAAACCTACCCAGCCTTCTTCCCCCCAAACTAATCCTTACCTACACCTGAGACCGCAATTCGGGGAAAAAAGCCTCAGCTGCTATTCAGCTCTGGCAGCACCTAAACTTAGCTTTCTCCGTTAAAAGTTTTCCAGATTGAAACTGAGACTGAACCATAGTACGCAGTTTGACCAGTGATTGTAGTTTAGCTTGATCTGAATCAAGAACATGTCTACCAGCTTCCACTGATGGAGGCGGTGCTAAGCAATTGGGCTGCTCAGAAAAGTCATCGGTTGCTACCATTTTCTTCCAGATCAAAGGAGTGGAGGAGAAGGGAAGAAGCTAAAAGAAGAGTTGATGACACACAGTCTTTCATACTGCAGACTACCAGTTAATGAATTCCAGTATACAGGTAAGCTAAGTTTAATTTCTTTAAGGGAACTGTTTCCGGTCCATAATTTAGACTGTATAAATTGCACCTATATTACCTGATATTTGGCTGTGTAGGATGGGGAAACTTGTTGAGCAAAATGCATAAACTACCAAGAGTAAAATCCATTTTCTACTGGCCCTAGGCAGCTTCTCAGCATGTGGGTTGGTCACAGATCCAGTTCTGCGGTACCTACCGTTGCAAGCTATGTAGGGACCTCAGCAGCCTAACCCAACTCTAGATTCTGCCCTAGAGGTGAGACTACAAAAAGGCCCATTTTTCTAAACCAATTTTTCTGTATTTATGCATTATGTGATGCTTTTTCTCACATTCAAACGTGACTGCATCAGCAATGCTACTGCTATGATCAACTTCATAAAATCAAATGAACAAGTAGAAGGTACAGACCTGAGGAAATCACTCTCTGTTTTCAGTGGTAAAAGCAGCAATTTTCTAGATGCTCAGTAAATGAAATGGTTGTCAAAAAGACAGTGAAAATGGTGTAAGTAAAGAAGGTTAACAGTGACAACTGAAAACTTGGCTTTTGAATCCAGGATGAGTTGGCGCGTTCAGAGTGACTCCTTCATTCCAGTATGTGTCCTCCAATTTAGAACTTTGAAAACCCAGTGGTTGAGGATTGTACTGACTATTGCAGGCTATTGAGTTACAGTGGCATAATGAGGTAGCTGACTGTGTGTTTTTATCATCTCTGACACATTTGAAGTGAAACAAAGGTATTTTAGTCTAACACATTGTACTTGCCATTTTAACAGGGTGCGCAAGAGCAGTTAGGGATGTTCATCTGATGAGCAGCAACTTATTAAACCACAGTAATTTACCGTGTGGGATTACCTATATCCTAATTTTTTTGTCTGATTCTTTCTCTGACGCTGCTATGGAGTGTGTGCGTTTTAGCAGCAGCTGCTTTCTGCGCTTTCCTGGTGGGTAGTAACATTCGCAAATACCTTGTGAAGAAAGGTCTGGGCTAGAAATTGTAGTCCCAGAAAACCTTTTTGGCAGTTGAATGGTTAACAGCATTAGCATTTATACATTTGACTGGTTTGAGATGAATGGGTGAAATTCATAACCCCTCTAGAGTATCATTCACAACTTCTGCATCAAGAGCGAGCAGTTCCACAGCTAAACCCACATGAAAATAGCCCAAGTGAAAGCTACTGCTCAAGTCCAGTGACAGATCTTGTATGATATGGGACTGGGGAAACTCGTGAGGTGGGGAGGTGGTAAGGGATAGACAACAGCTTTGGTTCACCAAGAATCTAGTAGAGTTTGTGGGGAGACTAAAAATGCAGGTGGACATGCTGTGTCATTTTCTTTAAAACATTGCCGTTCATGTTGTAGTTTTAATTAAGCAAAAGCAAAAAGTTGGCTGCAAAACAGTGCATCTTTGAGCACATGGTGAGGCACAAACTGAGCCACACAAACTAACAGCCAGCTTGGGTTATTTTTAAGATGGCAGTGATGAATTCTTCTAGGCTGTTGTTTCGTGGGGTTTTTTTCTCCCCCTAGTTCCTGTATTAATTTACTGAAAAGCTGACATTACTACAGTTTCCACAACATGGTAGCTACAGGCCTGCCTGAAATTTTGCTTTAATCATCTAATTTTTAGTGATTCAGCATATTTAACTTTAAGGCGTAGAAATAGTAACATAACAGACTGTTGCATGTATTTCCAGAGGACTGTCTTTTTTTTAATGGTACTTTTTTTTTTTTTATTAACACAAAGGAAACTAAACATTTCCTTTGAATGGAGCAGGATTCCATCACAACCAGGTTAAGAATCACTCTGTATGAATCGGAGATAAAAACAGAAACCAGGAAAGCTGAAGTTAGGGCCGGAATCGCCCCAATAGCCTCTGATATCGCCATACAACGGGGCACAACTCGCTTGTAAAAGCGCTGCCTGTTGTGCACGCTAAGGAGATGGCTGACCGCCCCCTTCACCTATCACCCAGACGTCCCCGTTCACCCGCGGCTCCGGTTCAGCTTTGCCGTCCCGGGTGGGCATACAGCGATGCGCCTGCCGCCCACGGCTCGTACCGCCGCAGCGGCCGCGCTGCGCTCAGAAAGCGCCCG
>JAVJGI010000001.1:14204069-14217365 GCA_035590275.1 Ibycter americanus | reverse complement strand
ACGGCGCTGCTGGATGGGCCGGCAGCAGCACGGCAACATCTCCCGGCATCCCCCAGGATGGGGGGCAGCTGGGGGGTCGGGGGGGGGGGTCCTTACCTCCTGCCCTCGCGGGGGGAAAAGGATACAGCTTCACGGCTCCCGCCTTGGTGCCGATGGCCATCACGCGCAGGGCAGGGTCGTAGGCCAGGGCGCTGGGCTGGCTGGGGAAGCCGTGCTCCACCGTCTGCCGCGGGGACAGGCACGTCAGAGCCGGGACCCCCCACCCCTGACCCCTCCCAAGCCCCCCACGGCCCCGATCCTGCACCAGCCTGAGCTTCACCCCTGCCGTGGATGACCCTGAGGATGCTGCCTCGTCCCCTGCTGTCACCAAGGGGGTTCCTGGGGAGGGGGGACATCACTCCTCCCCCCGTTTCCACCTGACACCCCAAAACAGAGCAAACCCAACAGCCACACCGCGGGAGGTCTGAGCTTGCACACGCTGCCCCTTTGGGGAAGGGACCCCCCACTCTAAACCCCCTGCCCCAGGTGCGGGTGCCCTAGGACGGGGTTAGCAGGGTCCAGCCGCCCCCCACAAGCAGGCAGGACCCCACTGCCACATCCCCAGGGGTCCGCGGTGCCGGCTGGCAGAACCAGGCAAGCGGGACCCACCAGCACCAGGGACATCCCCGCCAGAGCCGCATGCGGCCCGCAGGCACCTTCCCAAGGAAGTCCCGGCCGGTGATGGCGTGCCCGGGCTCGCCGGCTGGGGAAGGGCTGCCCGCCTGGCAGCTGGGGGACACGGGGGGCACCCACCGCCCCAGCCCGCAGCGAGGGGACCGCAGGGCTCCCGGGGGCAGCTAGGCTGAGCAGCCCCGACGCGATCAGATGATACGGAGGCCGCCGGAGCCAGACTGGCCGGATCCTGACCTGCTCCCTTTGTCTGGGGCGGCTGAGAGGCGCAGCGGGGCGGCTTTTCACACCCACCGGCGCAGCCACCGTCACCCCTGTGGCTCCCGGTCCCCTCCGAAGGGCCACCTTCAGAAGCGTTGCCAACATCCCCAGCCCATCCAGGGGGTCCCAGCCGGGCTGGGGGGCGAGTCAGTGGATGCTTGTGGGTGCAGATCCCTGTGGCAGCCCCACGCAGGGTCACCCCGAATCCCCCCGGGGATGCACGCTGCGCCGGAGGACGGCAGTGGGAGCTGGGACAGCAGCAGCGCGGGGGACGCCCCGGTGATGCTTTAGGCCGGGGAGCAACACGCCGATGATGGCGAAGACCCAGCAGCGCTCCCCTAAAAGCACCTTCCCCGCTGCCCTGCACCCCCAGCCCGGAGCGGGGAGCCGGCTGGCAGCCCCCCACCCACAGCCCTTCCTCCCGCCCAGCAGTGGGGCTGCATCCGGCAGGCTGTGCCGGCCCGGCCAAGGCGCGCTCGTGGCCAAATTACAGCAAATCCCAGGCAGATCTGGAGCTCGGGAGGAAAACCAACCGGTAAGGGGAGGCAGGTGGGCAGCCAGCGGCCCCAGCGCTGGGCTGGCCGGAGCAGGGCTGCTCCCCGGCCCCCCCCCGGGATGCCCCCCTGGGTGCAGACCCCCCAGGGTGCCCGCCCGGGCAGGATCCAACCGTGGGACCCCGCTCCCCAAAAGCAGGGGGGCTCCGGCTGGGCTGAGCATCACGCTGCAGCTGGACCCTCGCCCACAGCGGTGAGTCTGGGGGGGCAGGGCTGTGTCGGGGTGGTGGGTGCTGGCTCTGACCCCCCCACCCCCAGCACACCCCAACATCTCCCAGCCCAGCCGCGCTGTGGGGCGATCCGGGGGTCCCTCCGGTGCATGCCACAGTTCCCACCGTGAGTTTGGGCAAGCGCCCGGTGCCAGGATGCTGCCGAAGGATGGACGGACACGGGCTGGGCTCAGCCGGAGCCACGGCCAGTTCTCCTGCCCCCGGGGCCAGGGCAGGAGGGTGGTCCCAACACCGCGGGGTTCCCAAGATGGGGTGCACCCAGCCCCAGGGGGGACACCCACCGCTGTGCCAAGGGAAGGGTCCGGCATCGGAGAGCTCACAGGGTCCCTCCCTGGCTGTCTGACAATCCCGGGGGGGTCCCCAAAACACATGAGGGGGTCTGAGCGGGAAACCTCCCCAGTGCTGGCGGCTGGGGGGGGCCAAGTTCTGGGCCCCCAATGCCCCGGCCCCCCAGAGACATATCTTTGGGGTGCAAGGGGACCCCCAGCCCCAGGGGCCATCGCCATTGCCCCTCCTCTGGCACCAGGGGTCCAGCCCCACCATATCCCACCCCTGGAGGGGCTGAGCCCCCCCAGCGGGGTGGCCTGCTGCCAGGGGCTGCCGTGCCAGAAGGGCTGCCCGCAAGCCTCGGGAAGGGACCCTCAGAGCCAAAGGAGCGCTTTGGAAGGGTCGGTGCTGCTACAGTTGTGCTGTCTCATCTCACCTGATGGCTGTTTCCTTCTGTTCAAACACGTGAAAAAGGTGTGGTGGGTTTCAAAAGGTAGCTGTGTCTTGGGATGATTGAATGATGAGCTTGGCCTTGCTTAGTAAGATGTCAAAAAATCCCTTAAATTCATGCAGGATTTTTATTCCTGCACCCATAAGTAAGTTGCTACCTTATCTTCAGTATTCTTAACCTTATCACTAGGAAACAAGTATTGGCCTGTAACCTAATCTTTCTGCATTTGTGACTTTCCCATCCTCTGTAAATTGACACAGCCTTTTCCCTCAGTAGCCTTTCTGCCTTTTGTGAAAAGGATTTCAAGTACAGGAGGTAGGATGTTGCCTGTCTTAAAGGATGGGTGAGCAAGGCCTGGAGAGTTGCCTGGCTCTTGGATGCGGGCCAAGGAAGAAGCTGCTTCACTCCAAGTGTCTGCTAGCATAGCTGCCTCAGTCTGGAGTCTGAGGAGAGTACCTTAGGACAGAGCTTTAAAGGCCCTTAAGGTTTCTTTAATATTTTTTTTCCTCCTCCTAACTATGTGGCAAAATCTTGTTACCACTTTGTATATAAGATGGCTTTACTGTGCTAGTAAAAACCCAAGGCTCGGTTGTACAAGGAGCAGCTAAAAAAAGTAAGACGTTCAGTAGTATGGGAAGCCTCACTGCAGACAGTGTCACTGAGATAATGGGAGACTTTAACAGGGCTTGAAGATGAGCTATTTGTCAGAGCAGGTCTGTGTGAAAAGTATAGGCGGGCTGTTTTGAAAGACACTGGACAGAGAACTCTTCGTAGTACAGGAAGTTGTTGAAGGCACAACAGTCTGGAAACAGGAAAGAGTTTGGTGAGGATGGCTGATTTTTAGCAACAAAGTAAGCTAGAAGCTTTGAATTAGATAGGATGGTTGATCAGAGGAAGAATATAAAGTTTAGGTGTTTGTGTAGATTAGAAGAATGTTCTGGGGCAGGATGAAGGAGAGCGATGTGCCTCAGTTGTAAAGATAAAATGGGGAGAACAGGGAGGGTTAAAGAACTGGATGAAGCAACAGTTCAGAGGTAACTCAGGGAAGAGAAAAGGCCCCTAAGCTTAAAAGGTTCATAAGTTAGATATTCTCTCTCATTACATGGTGGGGTAACAATTTTAGTCAGCTGAAATGTTTGAGCTGTCAAGTCAGAAACTGTTAAGGCTTCCCTTGCAACTTAAAATGTCTTCACCATTTTAGCATCTTCGGGAGGGAGGGGGGTGGTGTTGTTGGGTGGTTTGTGGGTGATGTTTTAACTTTTGTTTTGTGTTGTATTTTGCAACCTGGAATATCTAGCTCCAGGTAGTTTGTTGGGCTTTATTCTTTTTAATAATATATAGTCACTGAGAACATAAAGCAGGACGTTTGGCAAAATATCATGTGCTGTGAAGATCTCCAACAATGTCAGCAATGGAGGATGACAGTCTTCATATTGTTATATTATCCAGTGAACAGTGTGATGAGCTCTCAACATTTTCAATAAGTTGATTAAAAGCTTTGGAAGGGAGGGAAGTAGGTGGGGGTCAGGCTTGACCCAGCTACCTTGATTAGCATACCTAGTTGGGCAGCAGAAATAATTATGTCTGACGTGGTATCACAGCTGTGGGGACTGGAGGGTTGTATGATCATATAAACTTGATGAGCCCTGAGCAGAAGAGTTCCTGTCACATTTTCTGCGCTACTGTTCTCCACTGAGCAAACTTTTTTTTTTTTTTATGCTAGAAGATCAGAAAGACGTTCCACACTCTTTTTTCCTAATCTTGGCTCCACTGCAGTACCTTCTCCAATGCTGTTTTCTCTTGGAAAGCTGCACTTGAGTACCTTCTTGGCCCTCTTCCCAATTGTTTTGCTACTCAGCTGATGATTTAAAAGCCACTAATTTTTCTCTTTTTCCCTCATGTAAATGAAAGCATCCCAGTACCTCCCTCCTGAGTTGACTTGATACAGCTCTTGTAGGGTTCACGAGGCAGCCAAAATGTTTTGTTTCTGATGGCCACTGTTCTTGGGACTTTGGGGTAGAGGCCACCTAACTTAATGGTTACTGACACCAAGGAGGCTTACTTTTTTTCTCATTAGTTGCCATTCAATACATTGGAATGAAGAAAACGTCTCAAATATAATAAAGATTTCCAAGAAAACCCAACAAAACCATCTTCAGTCTGGTATGCCTTGACAAGTCATCTGCCTCTCTGGACCTCTTCCCTAATAGCCATTCAGTTTAACTTTTTTTATCCTCTGCTTGATGACCTTCACAAGACGAAGCAGGAGATCCACACCTTCTCTGGCTGGGCGGGGAATACTTAGTGGTCAGGCTCCTACAAGCTTCGATCCATTTGGCTCGTGCAAAATCCTCCCCGTGTAGGAAATATGGAAAAAGTACTCTTCCCTTTTACTTTAAGAACACTTCGGCTTCTCTCTTCCCCACTTTCTTCTTTAATACAAAAATGTGGAGGGGTTTGTGGGGCATAATCGAAGGGATAAGTGGATTCATTCAATTGCTTTCTAGCATATTCTTTCATTTGAAAATGGACCCTCAAATTCTTCATTCATGCAGTCGTTTTTCGAGGAGGGAAGCATACAGAAGAGCACTCCCCCCTGCCCCACAACTCCTTCATTTTGTTTGTTGGCTGGTTAGTTGCTCGGTCGGGGGGCAGGGGTGTGCGGGGGCGCGTTGCGCGGGACCGTTACTCCCCCTGCAGGCAGGAGCGCGCAGCGCGCTGCCGGGAGCCGCCGCGACCTCCGCGCAGCGCCGTGCGCCTCAGGTCTTGGGTAGCCCTGCCGGAATCGGCGGGTGTTTCTCAATCTACAGCAGTATCCATCCCAGAACCTACGTGCGAATAAGAGTAAGGAGAAGTCAAATTATATGGGCACCTCATGAATTTTACTTCCACGAGATGGGAACCTTTAGGGCAAGCAGCCAGCATATATAAGGGGATATACGAGTAAGCTGTATTCTTACTGCTAAAAGAGAATTGCACAAAGAAAGCATGGGGTGCTGGTTAGCGAGAAATGCAATTAAATCCTGTGGCCACATCACCTACAGGTATGTGTTGGTGGTAATGGTTTGTTGGGAACAGCAGCCTTAAAATGCTACATCTAGCTTTGTTAGTGAGCTACCACAGGCTGCTGTTGGAGGCAGAATGCATATCCCCAACTGCAAGGTGGAGGTAATGATGCTTTGCATATGTTTAAGAAAAGTCTTAAGTCAGAGAAGACAGCAAACTTCCAATGCATGCATTTTAGAGGGGTTAAAAATACAGGCACTCTTCTACCTGCTCTGCAGTTATCTTATAGCTTCATTTAGTTTGTAAAATCTTCAGGGTAGGAACCACACTGAGGGAAGAAGAGTGAGGAAGTAAAACACCAACTATGGTTTTGGAATGATTAGTGAATGTTTTCCGTTAGGAAGTAGCTCATAAACCAGTAGGAATTTTTCAAATATTTAGACATTAAAGAATTCTGGATATTGTAAGGGTGTTTTCAGTGAAGCGTCCTGGTAGCTAAAAAAGCAGAGTGGAATATTTGTATTCTGTAAACTACTCCCATAAAACTAGACGTGAATACCATGTTTAGGACACAGTAAACCCTCATGTTACAATACTTTCACAGGATCATTTAGGTTGGGAGGGTCCCCTTGAGAACATCTAGTCCAACCTCACTGCTCAAACAGGGTCAACTGGAGCAGGTTGTTTGGGCAACCTGTGCCAGTGTTTGAGCATCCTAACAGTCAAAAATTGTTTTCTTGTGTTCAGATGGAATTTTCTGGTTTGTTTCGTTGATTTGATTTGATTTGTGGGTTTTGGGGATTTTTTCTCCGATTTGTGCCTGTTGTCTCTTATCCTGTCAGTGGGCACTGCTGAGAAGAGTCTGGCTCCTACAACTTCATTCCAGCCCATCAGACATTTGTACAAATGGATAAGATCCCCCCAGCCCAAGCCTTCTCTTCTCTGGGCTACGCAGTCAGCTCTTTCAGCGTCTCCTTGCATGACAGGTGCTCCAGTCCCCTAATAATCTTTGTGGCCCTGTGCTGGACTCGCTCCAGCAAGTCCAGATCTTTCTTGTACCAAGGAGCCCTGAATAAGACGCAGCACTCCAGATGCAGCCTCACTAGTGCTAAGTAGAGGTGCAGGATCACCCACTTAGACCTGCTGGCAACAGTCTTCTGAAGGTTGGCCTTCTTGGCTGCAAGGGATCTACCAGGATCCCAATGTCCTTGGCAAAGCTGCTTTTCAGCTGGTAGGCACCCAGGATGCGCTGGTGCCTGGGGCTATTCCTCCCTAGGTGCAGGACTTTGCATTTCCTGTTTTGAGCTTCATGAGATTCCTCTCTGCCCACTTCTCCAGACTGTCAAGGTAGTACTTCTGAAAGGTGGCACAACCGTCTGGTGTAACAGCCAGTCCTTCCAGTTTTATATCATCTGCAAACTTGTTGAGGGTGCATTCCTCAGCTTTTTTGTGTGGAAACATAAGCTGCTTCCCTCCAGGCATTACCTCTTCTCCTTTTTCACACTCAGGAAGTTTTGTGCTACTCTATGTGATTTTTCACTATTGTTGGTCTGCTTCTTATGGACAAATAATTTACTTACTGTAAACTACAAGCTTGAAAACACTGGGTGGCCTTAGTGTCCCTGAGAAGTAAGGACTAGAAACAGTATTTTCATCAGTGTCAGCAGGGGTTGAGGAAACTAGACTTTATTCCTGGTATCTCAAAAGACAAATAACCTTTTCCTCTGTGCTGCCTGGTATGATGGGGAAGTGCCAATGCAAGAAGATATTCCCTACAGGAGGGGACTGGCCACATGACTTCATGCTCAGCAGGCAGCGGTGACAGCAGGCTGACTTGCAGCCCAAACCCTTCTGCTTGCCAGTAGGTGAGGTCTGATTACTGAGGACATGCAGCATGGTGAAGCATAGCTGAATGCCACGTGAAATTCATCACACCAGGCAGGTGAAGTCTGCTAGAAGCTTGATCTCCACATACTCCTCCTCTCCCTTACCTTTATGTGTTTCTTTTCCCTGGCAATGTAAAATCTTAGCACCGCCGTGTTTTCTTGTCTCCCAGTTGCCCTTCTATTCTACCTTACCCTTCTTTAAGATGTTAAGTATTGCAAAGAGGGCATAGTTGGCATCAGCACCACTAACATCCACTCCTGTGCCTGCCTTCCTCCTGCTGTATTTCTGGTAAGATGCTATGTCAGAGAGATGAGTTGGGAAAATGCACAGTCCTAGATGGTAGATGAGCTCCTTGGGATCCTGTAGTTCTTCTGGTCCAAAGCAGTTTCAAGTAGTACTCTAGTGTTTTAGCAGAAAGCTAGCTAGTTAATTGAGAAACCAGAATTGATTTCCCTGAGGAATTTGCCACCTCGCTGGTGCAGCAGAGATTCTGCCTCTCAACGTGTATGTAACAAGGTGTTTAAGAACTTAGACACACTTTCATTTAGCAGACAGCTGTGGCTTAAAATGCTATTGCCTTGCTACTTAACTAAGCTGAAAGACTTCACAGTGAAGCAGATGAGGAGGCCAAATGCATTCTGTTTTGCCAGTTTGGGGGTGGAAGCAGTTAACTTCTCCAGGAGGACAGTAATGTCTTAAACCATGGCAGATATTTGCTAATGAGTATGTGCCTAAACCTTCAATTAACCAGTGACTAACAAAATGTTAAGCGAAAGTGAAACGATGGAGCGAGTGCTCTGGGTCTTACTCTGATTTAACTTAAATCAGTCTTAGGATGGGGTAAAGTTACGGATTTCAGTGCATTGAAATGGAGAATGGGAAACGGTGCAAAAAGGTCAGGATTGGAGCAGATATTTATCCTTTTTTATTTCCATATTTGTAACTGTAATAGCCCTGAGCTAGGTCTTCCAGTCCTCAGTTGACTAAACAAACTTTTTCCATTCAGTTCAGAAGTTGCTTAGTATTTTATGTTGTAAGATATTAATTTATTTTTTCTATATTTAATCTATGCTGGATAAGATGTTGCTGGCTGAGATTTGGGGGAGAAATTTTGCCTGTCAAGTATCTGTAGACTTGAGTCTAATAGTCATAGGCTCAAGTGAGTGTTTTTGCAAAACGTGCTTATGGAAAAGGGGTGTGAAAGAGATGGTATAGTGAATTACAGAACTGAAAAGCCAACTGCATGTATGGTAAGATAAGAATCACAGGACATCCTTGGTAAATCTGAAGAAACATCCCATAGTATTTGAGTAGTGACAAAAAGTTGTGGACTCTAATGTAATCCCTCTCCAGACCTGTAGACAGTGCATTTCTGGCCTGCAATATCTAGGATTATATATCAGCATGGGTTTAAGGCTAGCAACTTTAAGTATTGATTATTTTTTTTTAATTGAAATTAGCAGCTATAGCAGCTCTCCTAGGTAGTGCGCTATGCTAACAGTGGGAAGATATAAACACCATGGTTCTTCTGAAGAAGTATTAACATGTTAAATTTGCATTTCAACTAGAAGCATCTTGTGTTTAAATTATTATAAAATGATTATGGCTAGTTTGCCAGGTTTTAGACAAGATTCTGAGAAAAGCAGTTGTGGTTTAGCTAAGAGATGCAGGATATATTGAACTCCTGTTTCTTGATGCCTTTGCACTCTGAGGCTGCAAGATTGTATTGGAGTTCACAAGAATCTTGGTCTTGAAGAACTTTCCAGATTCAATCTGCTCTCTGTTCACAAGCATAGCATAGGCAGCTAAAGAGTTGGGAGAGCACTGCCACTGATTTGCAAAAAAAGTTCTCATCTAGGTTGTGGTCCTTTTGTTTTCCTTTCATTTTAAGAAGGAAGAGGTTAAGAACTTTGGGGAGGGAGAACGTGGTTGCCTTTTATGAAAGCTAAAGCCTGTCTGTCATTTAGGATCCACTAGTTGTGCAACTCCACCTCCCACTTTCTAATTGTTATCTGTCCCAAGGTAATAATCATCAGATAGTGATGACTTCTGATCATTGTTTATTGGCCTTTGTGAAACTGGTTGGTGGCTTTGCCAGTCACTAAACTTGTCATTATTTATTTATATTACAAATCCATTACTTAATGTTACATGCTTACAGAGCATTTGCAAACATGGATGATGGTATCCATGAGCTGTTATCCTATGGATTTGTTCATCCCCTTGTATTTGCCTCTTAAATGCTTTAGAGCAAAGAGAAGTTTGTATTCAAATCTTGTTTGCATGATTGATTCATAGTTACTGCTGAGCGTAGAGGTATTGACATCAATTAAAATAGAAAAGAGGAGTTTAGGCCGCTGAGGGTATCCCTCCAAGAGGTGAGAGAGAGAGAGGGTAATTTTGATGAAAGTGTGCCTTATATTAGATGTTGAAGATACAGAGGCTATAAGCAAGTGTCTTCTGTGTTCAACAGAAATCTAATCTAAAGATAGTACCATCAAAGAGAGCCTGTGGAGCCTGAGTAGTTCTCCTCTGTGTGCTCAGGGACACACAGCTGACCTGACCATCATTTTGGTAGGTTGTACTTTAAGCAGAGGTGGCCTAATAGTGTAGTTTGATTTGGTGCCCAAGAACTGGTTAAAATGGTCCCATTTGTCCACTCAGTACACTTTTTAAAAAAATATCTGAGCCTGGGAACAGAACTCTTTAAAGTTTCAAAGAATAAAGCAAGGATGTCAGCTAATTTTTAAGTTTCTGTTTAGAACCTTTTCAAGTATTTGTTACATTACATAAAGATAGTTTGGATGCTAGACATCCTGCAAAGGTTTTAAGAATGTTACATCATTTATTACTGTGTAAAATCTTATTTACTCAACTTGTTTCACTTTTCTCATGTGTAAGTGAAAAAAATATTTACTTTGTTCAAAAGCGGTTTCTGAGGCTGAACTTAATTCATATGTGTAACTAGGTTTGGTGTTTGGAAGGTGCCATACAATCATTACTTATTAATAGCGAGACCTGCAGAAGCAATGCATTATTTATATTATGTTATCTCTGGAAGACCCGCAACTATTTTCTTGTGTTTGGACTAGAAATGTTCAAAAGTATGGTCAGCTGACTTCATTCTTTTTTGTACTATATCACCAAACATATAATGGAAGATTATTTTTGAAATGGCATTATGCCCTTAGTCATAAAAACATGTAAAGTTAGGACTGATGTGTCTTTGATTTTGATGTGATGGCTGGATACGATCTATTGATGAGGACAGTATGTGGAGTAACACAATTAGTCAGGATAGATATGAAGAATCAGGTTCTTCCCATATAGAGTATTTCCAGGTGTGAGATTAGAAACTCTTCAAAACCAGAGTATATAAAGTTTCTCCCTGGTAATTCATTCAGCCATTGGGATTTCTTTCACTGCAGAAAAGGCATAAGTCTTGGCCCACTAAACTCTTAGGCAAACTGTTGGGATGTCTATCGAAGCCAAGGTCACCCTCGGAGAGATTTAGTGCTGCTCTATTGCTTGCCAGTCCCCATGGCCTTTTCAAAGAGCTGTGTTCCTGTAGTGTCTTTGCTGCAGCCACCTCAACTCCCCTAAAGGGGGTTTCAAATGATGGAGGGGAAAAAAACGACACAGCATGTTGTAAATTAATGCTGACAATGTCAACATTAATTTATGCCAGAAATGCATGAGGAATAGAGGGTGGAAAGAATGATGATGCAGAACACAATATTTCCTACATCCCATTCTCCTAGAGCACCTGAAGGAGGGCTGCCACAGCAGCGGTGGATCGGAGCACAGTGCCAGTACTCTTTCCCTTTCCGAAATGGCTACTTTGCGGCCTCCTGCACAGATAGGATCATTCAGACAGGCAGAAAGCTACTGCTCACAAAGCTGGCTTAGTTCAACACAATTGCCATTAGACCGTATTTAAAAAATAATTAAGGGGTTTAGCACTGCAACTCTTATTAGGGAACGAAGTTCTGTTGCTAGTCCCAGGCATGTCAAAAATTGAGGTTTGCGAGCAACAGTAGAGAATGCCTCTGATACTTTTGTTTATCGTTACTAATGCTATACAAATCTCTAAAACCAACATAATCTGGAGAACTGAAGGAAAAGGCAGGACCTAAATATACTGAGGGAATTCTGACTCTGGTACTCTTGATCGTGCGTAAGTGTAAGCTGTTTGGATTCATCTCCCCCCCCCAAAAAAATCTCCAGTCCTGTTTCTGACCATTATATGCTTTGTTTTTTACTTCTGGATTAAACATAAGTAAACCTCTCCATGAAAATGAAGTATTTTAACTGTATTGTGAGATGATAAACTAGCTGAAGTCAGAAGGAGTCTGTTTTGTCTCAGCAGAAGTGTACTCTATACATGTGGTTTTAAAACTCAGACTTGCACATGCATGCTAGTGAACCTGAGATTCTCATATATGTAATCTTCTAAATCTTATTTATGATTTTTGCTCCCCTCTAGAAAATATAGTTGTGGCTGTAAAATGGATATCATATTATTTGAAACTATTCTAACTTGAGGTGATTAATAGTATAAGTTGACTCTTTAAAAGATTTAGGCTGTAAATCTGCAGTTTTGTGTTTTCCTAGACAGTTGTTTATTTCAAAATATTTTTTTTTTTTTTAAGTTAGGATAGAAAATTATGTGATAAAATGATGAGTCAGGTTGTCAAAAGCAAAAAAAAAAATTCTAACAGGTATACACACTAGAATAATGCATTTTTTTATTATTGCAACATCTGACTGATGATTTAGATTATGTATTCTGCTATGTTCAAAGTTTCCTTACACAAAGAGAGAGCTATATGAGACAACCATGCTTCAAACCATTTTACTTCAATTGTAATAACAGGTTTTAGAGTTTAAATCATTAACAACCTCTGTGTGAACTTTTATCCAAATGACTGCAAGTCACAAAGAGAGCACTTCTCTTTCACGAAGTACCTTTTGTGCTTTAGTGAGACCCAATCCCTCTTCTATTTTTTTCCCCCACCTTCATGTCTGTCTTTGAAGAAAAATGTGTGATTTGTGAAGTAATGAAAGTATGTATCAGTTAATGAAAACTGCTATCCTGGCTTCATAATGCACGCTGGAATTGCTTCAGGATAAAGCTTCATATACCTGCATTACAGCAGGAAAAAAAGTAAATTTCAGAAGTCCAGATTGCTGTGTGCACTGTAAAAGTATCATGTAGCAGTTAAATCAACCATTAGGGGTGACCTAATCTTGATTTCCTCCCCCCTTCCCCACACACACACACTTCTCAAGGAGTTGTGATTTTCATGCTGCTTGCATTCTTTCCACTTTTTAAAACCTGCACTAGAAATTGTCAGAAGCTGGTACTGGAACAGCATATCCACATCCTGACTTGCCCACCTTCCTTCCTCGCTTATTTTGTACACTGGATCTGACAGGAGGGAGTTGTGTGTGACCACCCTCTCCCCCCCCCCTTACTGAAGTTCAGTTCCAGTAAGCCCCCCTGGCCCCTGTGCTTTGTGAAGGAATAGCTGGACACATCCAAGAAATTCTATGGGGTTAGCTTTGCGCTACTGGTACAATGTTTCTTTTCTAACACAGGAAGACAAAACGTCTTAATTTAAAAAAGGGCTTGTTGTTATTATTTTCTTTCCCACCAGAAATAAGGCAATTACGCTGCGAATGGTCGAGACCCCCCCCCGCCCACACTCCCCCCCCCCCCTTTTTTTTTTTTTTTTTAAGAGCGAATTAGGAGCGGGTGCAGGACTGGGGCAGCGCATCCTCCGCCCGCACCCCGCCGGCGCGCAGCGGGGGCACCTTCCCCTTTGCTCTGCCCGGCCGTGCGTGTGTGTGTGTGCGTGTGCCCGTGCCCGCCCGCCGGGGTGTGTGTGTGTGTGGGTGTGTGTGTGTGTGCCCGTGTCCCTGTCCCTGCCTGCCTCCCGCCGCCTGCCTGCCTGCCGCCCGCGGGCGA
>JAVJGI010000001.1:14068748-14201529 GCA_035590275.1 Ibycter americanus | reverse complement strand
GGGGGCTCGGCTGCCCCTGCCGCCGGCTTGCGGCCGCGGCTCCCCTCGGCCCCGACCTCCTGACCGCCCGCGCCGGGGGAAGTCACGGCTTCTCCTGGGCCAAGGAACAATTGCCTTCATTGTGCAAATGGAGTTGTGCGTGTGCTGGGGTGGTGGTGGTGTTGGTGTTTTGTGTTGGTTTTTTTTTTTAATTGTTTAATTTTTTTAAAAAAAACGCACGGCCTAATTTGCAGTTCTTTCGGATAATTTTTAAGTTCATTTCATGGGAGTGTTTTTCCCTGATGTGCAAAACACGCGCGTGCTGTGTGTCCCACACGAATGCTACTTTTTAATGGGATTTGTTTATTTTAATTTCTCTTACGACTAGATTGCACTAGATCAAAAAGCTATTATTTGACAACAATAATATATTAGGTAATTCAGGAAGAATTGCAGGAATAATGTTCTAGTCTGCAGTCCTGCAGATTCAGAGAATGCCTTGGAATCCATTACATTCAGTGTGCAAATGCTATAAATAGTGATTTGGATTTTTTTTAGCGACATGTTGCTTTAATGGGTACTCAGTATCAAATACATTTTTATTCTACAATTCTTGCTGATTTTAGCAATACATTTCTTAGAGGTACAGTGTGTGTATTTCATTTTGAAGTATTCATGATGGCAGAAGAATGTAAAGTGCACCATGCACATCTGGAAAGAAGATGGCTAATACTGTATTCACCCTTAACTCTGCCCTGTTGTGGCTATGGCGCTATGGTTCGCCCCTAAGTTACATTACAGGGTGCTGCTGGTGCGTGGATGCGCTCCAGTACACCTAAATGATGTAGCATCTTCCCGAACCACTCTGTGATATTTTGGATTCTGTTGCAATTGTTGGGGAAATAAATAGCAAGATGTTGATACACAATAATTTACCAGTGTTACACTGTAACTGAGCAAATGTAAGTTAGTCTGGCAAGTCCTGTGGAGTCTAGCATAGCTTAGGCAGGAAGCTGTGTTCTCAGGATCTCTACGCCTTAATTAATTTCTTATAAATTGTTACATACCCTGAAAGGCACCTGAAGAACACTGTCATGCTGTTTGGTGCAACAGCATGCAGCTGCTGCTTGGCACCCTGATTTTATACTTCTGTCTGTTGACTTCATTGAATAGCCCTTGTGTAAATTTAGAGGTAATTTCACAAGAGAAGACTGCACTGCCAAAATGCATGCTGTGGTGAAGAAGTTCTCTGTCCAAGAGTTTGCTAGAGATGTATCAGGCTGTTGCAACACTTTAATTTAGTTTCAAGGGAGTTGCTAGATACTGATGTTTCAGTGGTTGAAGAAAAAAAGGATAGATATTATTACATGCAATAATACTGTGTTTTGGTGGCATCTGCTTAAAAGGGCAGAGCTAAGGTTGAGCTTTCAGCCTTTGGAGTTGTTTACAACATAATATGCTTTGGAAGGGTCCTTTGGAGGTCCACTGGCCTAGCCCCCTGCTCAAAGCAGGATGAACTTCAGGGTTGAGTCAGGTGGATGGGCCCTTGAGACTCCAACATTAACATGTATTGTAAATGGAGTTTCCATGTAAAGAAGTCAGGTTTTGAGAACTGTTTAGTCACAGATGTCAGTAGAATGTCTTAATTCACGCTTGGTGAAATAGAAGAGAAAGTGCGTTCTTCTAAATTCAAGATATGAGCAAATGAGGAAAGGACTTCAGGAGTTCCTGGATAGACAGTGGCTAATTCATATCCAAAGTAAATACTGTGGCAGTGTAGACTCAGTTTATGATGACAGAGTTAGGTCCATAAGTTAAAAATTTGCCCAGTGCACATGTGTCTTATGACTACTTTTGGATGTGACTGACTCAGACAAGTCAATTCATTTTCACTGGAATGTTTAAAGGAATTTTGCTCATTCCTTTGTGTGTGTGTGTGTGTGTGTTAGGGTTTTTTTCGCCTTTCAGCTACTTCAGCATTTCAATTTTTTTTTTCCTCATCTATTCAGTTAGCATCAGAATCTTTAAAAATATATGTATAAATACACTTTTACTCTGTTTTTCTTCTTGTTGTTGCCTTACTTTCTATCCGACTTCACACTATTATTTTATTTTCTGAGAATTTCTGAAAGTATATTTCCTCTGAACTGCACAAATGTGACTTGGAAGAGTTCAGCTTGAAAAGTAAAGGTTTTGGGGAGTTTTGAGGCATTTTAAGTAAATGTTTAAGATTTAGACCACTACATTGCCTTAAGTGTAGCAAATACTCCTTGAGGTTTGCTTCTGTCTCAGAGGCTTGTAAGCACTGCAGTTTGTGAATGAATGCCACAATACCATTTATACAAAGTTTGCATTTGTTATAGAGTATCAGGCAGAATTAGATGCTACACTGAGAAGTTTGAACTACTACCACTTTCTGAAGAATGTGTTTAATGTAGGATGAACTGCAGTGTTTTTTTCTGTTGCATTTATTTTGTTAAAGGAAATGCAGAACTGATACAATATTAGTTTCAATATCAAAAGCTAGATATGTGATAATGAGGGGGGGCAAAACTCTTCTTGCTTTCATGGTCAGGTATAGTGTTAGAAATTCCAGATACTGTGTCGGCGTGTTCAGCTGTTCCTATACAGCAAAAAAACCACAACACAACAACAACAACAAACCACCACCACAAAAAAAATCACCCTTAAACTCTGTGAAGCTTTTTATTATATTGTTTTTTATTGCTGGATTATATCATCAGAGTGTAAAGAAAACAATGTCAAACAGGTAAATTAACAGTGATTTAGAGGTTCCTTCTTTTTTATTTTTGCAGCTTGCTTCATTTGACACTTTCTGATAGGAAGAGAGGATGTGTTGGATGCGTTTTCCAAAAATCTTCCCAATGTCAGAAAGCCCCTTACTATCATTTGGCATCCAGGAGTTGCTTCCAAGACAAAAGGCTTTTGCCAGGAACAGGCATCTTTCTCTTAATAGAGTTTATTACCTTACTAGCAGACATTGCATGTACAAGGGGAAGCTTTTAACATATTTGCTATTTACTATTTTTAACCTCTTACCACTGCAGGGATCATGATATAGCTCATTGTCGACAAGAGGATCCATGTAGGGAAAATTATTATTCTTAGTATGATTAGGTTAATAATTTCATTGCTATCATCATGGTTGTCCTGGTGGTTCTGTAATGTACCTCTCAAATGAACAGTAGCCTTTTGGTGGATGGAGTAACATCCACGTTACTCCACCTGAAAACACTGTTCTTATTTTGTCCATCTCGTGATAGTGAGTCCTCATATGCTTTTCAGAAACACCTTCTTGCTTTCTGGGGATTCTCACTGACGTGTACAGTTTCTGTCTCTTTAATATTCCACTCCCCCTTATATAAACTAAGCCACTTGTATAAAATCATTTAATGATCAATGTCTAAAGCCATTCAATGGTAGGCTAAGTCTTAGTGTTGTCTGGTAGTACAAAATATGAATAAATCACAATGGAGTATAAATTGGACTACCGAAGAGTCAGTGTAGTGCTCATTAAGCTATTTAAGTCTTTAGGATCTTATGAATTAGATTTTAGAGGGGGTGGGGGTACAAAAGAATATAGAGCAAACCCACAAACTTTTTAGTTGGCCAAACAGGAAAACCTGCAGGTAGAGCAGTGGAATAGGTAATGTGAGAACATGCAGACAGAATGCATTTTTACTTTTAAATTTTAAAATGGATGAAGAAAGAGCATGATTTAATCTTTGTAACAGAGTGATTGTTGTCTTTTTCATATGTAAGAAGGCAGGAGGAGGAGGAATTAAGTTTAGGGAAGAAAAAAAAAGAAGAAGAGCCAGGAGGAGCTGGCTGTTCAAAGTGAAGTATTAGTAATTTCCTATAATTTAATCAGACCAGATCCCAGAGCAAGATAATGAGAGCATGACCTACAAAAGAGGACTTTTTGGAAGTTAAAAGGATTTCTAACATGAAGCTTCACAAGGCATGTGATTTGTCATGAAGCACCATATAGAGATGACTTTTTTTTTCTTTCAAATTGCTAAGAAATCATAATATAGGCATTAGTTCAGATGGCGAGGGAGAGCTAATATGGCTTGTGCCTGGAATCCTGTTACTGTTACAGCTGTTAAAGTACTCTAGAGTCGTGCTTGAAGAGTGTATCTTCTAAAGAATATTTTGTCCTCGTTTGTAGTATACCTTTTTTTGATGCCTAGTTTGCCATTCATGGTATGTGAATTGTATAATTTATGTTTACGCGTGCAAAACCCTGAAGGATGTATGGAGACTAAAGTATTATGTGTTTCACAAAAATAATAATATGCAAAAAAATCTGGACTACAAAGTAGCTAGCAGTATGTAATAGAATCCAGTTTTCAAGGGGGGTGGGGGAATTCTCTTCCTCTCTCTTTCTGCCCCCCAAAGTAAAACTTTATTTTTATTCTACTTTAAAAAAATTTTTTCTATGAAGAATAATAAATTATATGGGCTGATACAGGCATTAAGAATAATAAGTGATATTGGGCTGAATGAAAAAAAAACCAAAACACCTCAGAAAGGTGGATAATATCCCTTTATGTAAGGATTTTTTTTTTTTTTTTTTTTAGTTAAATAATAAAACTGAGACTTGACCCATACTTCAGTTGAAAGGATCCATGCCTCAGGGTACAGTCAGCATTGGTTCTGCACATATACACTGCATTGTGTGGCTACCTTAATGAAGGATTGAGCAACATGTATCCGTAAGCTCACGTGAGAGCTTGTCTTTTAGTTTTGCTTTTTTACAGACTAACTTAGGGTCAAAATTATGGAAGGCTATGGTCCCAAAGACAATTTCTTTTTTCCTCACACACCTTCAGTAGCGTGTACAGGCTGGTATCCTCTTTGGTCTAGACTCCAAATATATTGAATGCTCAGTCTGAACCTGTTGGCTCAGTAGTTAGTTATTCCTTAAAGTTTCTCCTGCCTTTCAAGGGATTTCCTGCTTGTGGCATAATTACACTGAGTAGTAGAATCCCAAGTTAAGCCTAACACTAAGACAAACCTGTTCCGTTTTGCAAGTGAAGAATTCACACAGCGTCCAAGTTTCATTAATTTGGAATCATGAAAGAGTTACGAGGGATGTTTTTTTCAGAAGCATGCAGTAAGGAGAGAAAAACTGGGCTGCAGAAATAGTCCTTTCCTTCGTTCTTTTCAGTACTTAGGCAGCAGGGATGGAAGCTGGGGCGAAAGAATGACTAGTGCTGATGGTACAGTAGACCAAGAGAGAGAAGTTTTTATGCAAGACTGATGATTTAGCTGCTGTTTAGAACAAATTGTGTTAAAAATGAAAGGGTTACCAAGTGGTAGAGGTCTTGTAATGAATGGTTTAATCAGCCATTTCAGAAAGTGAAATTAGGTTCCAAACATCTGCACTGTTTAGTTTCTTTTATATGGGACGCTCTCTCACTAGGGTAGAAATAACATTTTTGAAGCAACTCAAAGCAAGCTACTGTCGTCATCCCTTTGAATTGTGCGTGGTCCTACCTCTAGGGATTCCTTTCCTCAAGGAAGGTTTATAGCTCTGCTGGCCCTCATCTGGGGTTTGCTGCTTGGATGTGTTTTTCCTTTGTTGGGGAGCTTTCTATGCAGGTACAAAGAATTCTTCCCTGCATGTTCTTAAGTTTTATCTGAAAGATTCTGTAAGGGAGAAGATTTGCCACAATCTTACTTTAAAATTACAACTTCCTATTTTAAGTGAAAGTTTTGGACATATCCTGGATCTTGGTGCCTATTAGAATTTGTAAGATGCTCTATCAGGGCAAAAAGGAGAATTCTGGTGGATTCTTAAAAATAAACAGCAAGTAGCTTTTAGAAAAACACAGTAAAAAAATCAATGGCTTTAACAAGTATGTATTTAGCTTAACGAGTGATCCCCATGTGTGACTTTATTAATGAACACAAATGCTTTGCAAGATACTTCTAGACTTCACTGTGACTTGTGTAGTAGTACAAATAATTACTCATCTCAAAAAAAAAACACACACACCCCCCACCCACCCTCAAAAGTTAAGATAAGAAAAGATCTTCAGATGATCATGCAGTGAAAAGTAGGTAAGGAATAGAGATGGTGGCAGGCAAGCGGATTTAGATAGCAGTTGGTGGTTGTGGCTGTTTGCTTGCTTTCCTGAAGCACAGCCAGAGTCTCTCCCCTTATAGACCACTGTGCCAAATCTAGACCTGGCAACTAATGACTAAGGATGCATTTCTTTATCTGTGTTTGGAGCAGAACTTCCCCTTACCTACCTCTGTATTTCTAGCACTTTGAGCCCATGAAGGGCCCTTCTCAGGCACCAGTGTAAGCGTAACAGCCTAGAGTTGCTCTAATTTCTGCTGTCTCCAGGCTCTCGCCCTGCTCCTTGTTCTGGAAAGGAAGGGCTGACATAATCCTTTTGTCAATTCTGCATTGCCAAAGAGAGTTCTTTGTACAGTGAATAACTCTGAAGGGAGCTCTTCTGCCCACCTTGAGGTACTTTTACATTGCCCATAAGGTCTAAATAGACTTCACCATAATTGCTTATATTGTCTTCCTGCACAGTGCTGGGCCACATTGAGATAACAAAGCAAGCTCTAAATAAGCTACCTTGTGTACAGGAGGCAGTTATCACAGCAGTCTACCCAGGTTAATTCAGCTATAATACTTGTGGGTATACTCAAGCTGGCTCAGATATCACTACATAGCATTGCATTATTTGGTGTAGACATAATCTCATGAGAATCAGAGTTGTTGTCTTTGAAGGCATTTACTGGCCTACATAAAAAGTGTTGGTAAAGGCCAGAGTTTTGAGCCAGGAAATGCACTTTGGAAAAATAAAATCAAATTCTACTGCCATTGGCACACTTGTTTGTTTGTTCAGCAGAAAAGCCAGCAATGGACACGAACACAAAACTTCGTCTTAGTGTCTAGCTATTCCTCTGCATCTGGATTTTAGGTGAATTTTTAGGCAGAATGTAGAAATGGGTTGCTGCCA
Source organism: Ibycter americanus (assembly GCA_035590275.1). Lineage (NCBI taxonomy): Eukaryota > Metazoa > Chordata > Aves > Falconiformes > Falconidae > Ibycter > Ibycter americanus. The sequence goes on along the minus strand of JAVJGI010000001.1, from coordinate 14,194,543 downwards.
TTTATGCTGTGTCTGTGCCCTAAGTAGCCATAGCATTAGTTTCTTGTACCAGGAGCTTGGCACAGAATCCTAAATCTCTTTAAAATAAGATAAGGTTTGAGGAATGTCCACTTTTTATTCAGTACTTGCACACTAATTATATGACCTCTGACTTTTCTCAAGGTTGAAAGCTGAGGCAGTGCCTTAAGCAGTGTGTCTAGGAGAGAGGAGTGCCTGTTCCACATGGAAAGGTCTGCTTCTGTGTGTTCACCTACCACTACCAGTAGCTTCCTAATCCTCTCTCATTTGGCTTTGCTTGTTAACCCCAAGCAATCCTCTCAGGGACAGAGAAAGCTGCTGTCTTTGGTAGCAAACACAGCACGACAAAACAAACACTTCTTGAAGCTTCCCTTAGATATGTTACTGTAATATCATCCTTGTGGGAGGAATTAGAATCACAGAGAATATAATTTGCCATGTTTTAATCTGACTTTGGGAGACAGGAAAAAAAATATAGGGAACAAGATTCCTGTGACACTTACAGGAAGGAATAATTTCAGTATCTGAAACCTAAACCTTTTGTTTCTGAACCAACCGGGAAGCTAATGTGCATAAAGCACCTCAGCTGAGTAACAGGGCAGAGTAAAATGGTAAATCAAGAGCACATTATTTACCAAAAATAGAACAGGAGAAGCGGCATGTAGCAAAAATAAACAGAAAGTAGTCAAAAACAAAGGAGATCTTTGTTAAAGCAGGCATGTTGGTCTGGTGTCACTTGCTGTGGTTGAATATTGTTCCACATAAGGTTTGTGAGCTCTTCCCTTTACTTTGTGACCCCTTGGTAGAGGTTGTAAACAGAATAGGGATAATTAAAGGCACTGTAGCAGCTTGATCTGAGGCTTTCTGTTTTGTTTATTGCAGCCTACATACTAAGGCAACATAGGAATTTCTAGTTGATTTTGTTGTTTCTTTTGCTTTATTGATCACTGGAACAACCTTCATAAATGTGTTCTAAAGCAACAATTCCATATATTTTAAATCTTTTTCTAAGAGTCAATGTTTTGAGTGGTTAGTGTAGGGTTTTCTCTTTCTGTATGTTAATAAAAGGGAAAGTTCACAGTATCTGCTGTCACTACCTTTCCGACTTCGATACTTAGAATAATTTAAGATGATTTCACTGAGTTCCACTTAACATTATTTTTTAAACCAGGACTTAATGTTTATTATCAGCAATGGACCAATTTTGCAGCCGTCCTCTGATCTCCCTTGCGCTGCTAGGGTGATGCAAATATTATGGAAGTTGCCTTGGCCTTCCCAGACGGGGATTCTCATTGCATGGGGATGTTCCTAGGAGAGAAATAATACTGTTGTTTCATACATCTTCATATCACTGCATCTTAGTATAAACTCTGCATCAGAAATGGAAAGGGTCAGAGATGAAGCCACAGCTGGAACACACTCGGGTCTACTTCTTGCTAGTTAACAGCCATTTCCAGCTGCTATTGATAAGCCAGTCTCCAGGCTGAGTCTACATTAGAAAACACAAAGGAGAATTGGAGCACTGTAAAGGTTCATGCTGTGTTCTTCCTTTGCTAAGCACTCACATCACACAGGAGAGAACGTGTAAACTGAACAGAAGTGTCTGGATTATTGAATATGTAGTGGTGGTGATTCGTCTGAATCAAGTGGACCAAATTGCTTTTGCCAGAATGCCACTGGGGCTGTTGGGAAGTTGAGATATCTTATTTGTGCTCAGAGAAGGAAATAATGAGTTGACCAAAAAAGGTAACATAAGCATAGGTCAGAATGTACACCAGTACATCATATCATCAAAGCAGGCAAATGAAGCCACTTCTTTGACAGTTTTTCAAACTCCAGTGTGTCCTTTATATGAAAAACAGCCAGCCAGCCTCCTGCAGCAATAAAGAGAGAGAGAGACAGAGAGAGAAGCTGTGTTCTTCCTTCCTTTCTTAGAAGCTAGCTGAGTTAACTTTGTGCTCAGGAGATGAAAACCTCCCTTTGGCAAGCAAGAATTTTTCTCTTGCTATTTTACTGGTGCTGTAAGTTATAATTGTTCCTTGGAACAGTTTTTGGGTGCAAGAGTTCTAGATTACAATGGCAGAGCTGTTGGGTTGTATGATATTTGTGGGGATGTTTGGAGGCTTGGCGGGACAGTTTACAGACATGAAATCTCCAGCTTTCTGGGGTTCTTTTTTCCTGTGGCTCAACAGGAAGTTCTCTTCAGAGATTCTTCACACCTATTGGAAGAGCTTCACAGACAGCTTTTTTCCCAGCTTTAATCACTGTGTAGCGCTACTACACTGAGGACTAGTTTTCTTCCTTTTTCTCCAAAACCACTTGTGATATAATCACTGCTTTTATCACTGATAATTCTTCTCTTTTTTCACCCTTTGCCAATCAATATTTATGGTAAGTTTTCTGACCAGCTGGAGAAAATTGTTAGGAAAGGTAGGAAAAGTAGAGAAATACCTGTTTTTCATTTTTGGTGACATCACTGCTTTATCAGTGTCACTCCCTGAAGACTACTGGCAGTTTCAGAAGTTGATAGAATGAGAAGTTGCTTGGAACTGGTTCAAGAGAAGACACAGCACACCTTTAACCCGTTGGAGAGAAGCGGAAAAGTGAAGGTTGCCGTTTTATCCTCAACATTTTTGGCCTGGCTTGGGAAATTAGAGCCGGTACATCAGAAATACCATGTTCTTCTGTAGGATTTCTGATTACTCTTTCAGCTGAGTGTCTCCTGGACTTTTGCTTTCTACGGTAGTGATTAGACATCAGAAAGTGCTCTCAAGGATTACCTTGTGCATGAGGGAGACAAGGAAATATTGTTTCCTTCTCCTTTGTTATTTTTGTATAGTGCATAGGAGTACAAGCCAGGAAGTCAGCCTGCTGTCCTAGGCACGTGTGATTCAACAAAAGATAGTTTCAGCCTGAAAAAGAGCCCGTATTCTAATTAGATGTCCTGTAGGAAAGATGCACTTGGCAGTTTCTCAGGGAAACCAAGGTAACAATTGTTGAGGTTGTGCATCTGTAGTGCAGTTGTCCCTTGGAAGAACAGACGTAAGTGCGGAAAAAGATGGAAGACATGCTTCTTGAAATGACTAGATATGTTCTGGATGTTGCTGTATGTTTTTACAGTGCTGCTGAAACCTTCTTAAGAGCTTTCCTCAAGTACTGATGCTATGCTGGGCTTACATCAGTCTGCCCCTGTACAAACCCTGGTGGGAGTTCTCCGCTTCTCAATTCCAAAGTTTGACTATGCCTTTGAAGAGGTACAGGAAACCAGATCTATTGCACAGTCTTTTGTATTTAATAATTTCTGTGTGTAGAGGAAGAACGATGTACATCATTATCCTTTTGGTTTCAGCTTCTGTGTCATTAGTCGGGTATTTTCTGGAGATCCTTTGCTATTACCAGTGAGAGAAGAAGTACGGAAGGGGAGATTTTACCTGAGATCTTGTGCATCTACCTTGCCATAGATTTAACGTTCCATTTTGAGCCCAAACCAGTTTGCTGGCAAGGACAATGGCCTTTGTGGTTTTCCCATACTCTCTTGGCATCTGTGAGGATTGGACTGTTCTTTAGATTCCCACCAGCGGCACTAAGGCATCTCTGCCTTGAAGATGAAGTAAGTAACTGCAGTGCTTCAGTACTATTTGCTTATCTTTATCTTCTTCTGTATGTTATTTTTTCCTATTTTATAGGAGTTGGGGGAGTGTGTGGCTTGGGGAAGAAGGTGGTTTGGACTTCGTAGGAGAAGCTGAGGGGAGACTGGGAACTTCGGGCCCAGTGTATTTGCTTGGCTGTGCAGGTGGTATCGATGGAGAGACAGCAGGTGCTCTTGCTGTGGCGTTCAGATAGGCTGAGGGAGCACTGAGAGTCATGCATGGAGCAAGAGTAAACATGGAGACAGCATCCTCGAATAATGACAGCAAGGGAGCTTTATCTTCTGGAGTTATCACTTTGGTGTTTAGAAACCTTTTTTAAATAAGCCGGTTGTAATCTTGTTTATAGTAATTAAGGATTTGCTAGTAATTTAAATAGTTGGTTTTGGCAATGTACAGACTGTCTTCTCATAGGTACTGGTAATGTAAGGATGAAAACATTTACACAAGAGTAAAAGTCAAGGAAGCAGGTAATTGACTGATTTATCAACCTTAGCAGACAATTTTTTCTGATACATCGTGGTAGCTATGGTAAATTTACTCTGGATTGCTTAAGGGCACGATCCTATACAGTGTGTACAACACAGGAGGGCAACTCCTTGAAATTAATGGATGAAGGAGCAGGTAATCAGCCAGTGTGGTTTGGGTGCCTTGGTTAGCCTTTTGGTCAATGGTTTGTCCCCTAGGAAGGTTTGGAATTGCCCTGCACAGCACAGCTCGGAGCATAAATCAATTTTAGTCTTTCAGGTAATGTGAGAACTTTTTGTAAACTTATGGCTGTTCCCAGGCCATAACACTAAATTGCAGTTGTGATCAGGGAGTTATTTGTTTTCATTGCAAATTGTTTGTATGCAACTATGTGGCATGTTTGAACAGTTTTCTCACTTTAGTCAGCCCCTTTTGCCAGCTGAATTGACACTTGCAACTTCTCATCCGCTTCCTTTCCGAGAGTAAGGGTGACTAAAATCATGTTGCTGTGGTGACCCTGTCAGTTTTAAATGGCTAGCCACACTAAAATGAGTTGCATGTGTTGAGGGTAAATCAGTGTTAAAATAATCTATAGCATAAACAGATCACTTTATTCTTGGCTGCTGTAAATTGGGCGGAACATGTGGGGATTCTTGTGCCTACTTTTTGCTGTTGGGGTTGTGACTGTGCTGTGGCTTGCAGTGCATTTTGGACAATGAAGATGCATTTTTTCTCAGTAAAGAATTGAGACAGTTATCACTGCAGCCAGTTCTGGGGAGGTGGCATGTCGGGTGCAGGCCTTAATTAAGGTGTTAGCTGATGAAGGCACTGAGTAAGAGCAGGCAGTTTATAGATGTAGCTCAAAAACAGAGAACATAGGTATGCAAAACAGAGAGTGGACCACCAATTTTATTTGTTACCAAGTTAAATAAAGATTAGAAAGCAAAGCTTTCCTGCGTTTTTTGGCACCTAGATCGTACAAAATGTGATACAACAGACTGAACTATTCATGTTTAATGCCTTTAGTTTTGCAATGGAGGCTTCTTTTCTTCGGAAGTGCTTGCTACATAAGAGTGATACCATTAAGGGTGCTTCTCTCAATTTTCTTCCAGTGTTTGCCAAAGCCTTGTGGATACCACTGGCAGCCAAGAAGAATATAGTCACTTTAAAATGCCTTGAGCCGTCCAGGCAGCAGATAGTTCTCTAAACCTTGTCTTATGCTTAGTCTTTGTCTTGGAGACTGATCATCACAGCACCAAAAAGCATTGTAGGGTACACAGAAGGAAATTCTGCTCATCTTGCTTGAGCTGTTCAAGGCAGAGGCTTACCTCTCTGAAAATGGGTAAATTTCCTTTATTTGTGAGCCTTTTATTCCAGGTAATAGGTCAAGTTTCTTTCTTGAAATCTGTTGCCTTTTAAGGGATGAAAGGTATAAAGAGCTGACGTTTTTTTCTTTTAGATATCTTAATAACATTGTATGATCTTTCCACTTTCTCAAGCAGAATTGTCCAAGTGAATAGATCTTGTCTTCCATAACACCTGAACAGAACTGTATGATGATAGATTGAGAGTGCTGAGTTACTTCATTGCTTGAGCTCATAGTGATTGTAGTCTGACCATGGTTTTCCTTCCTTTTATCTTTTTCTTTTGTAAGTCAGGGATAATTGCAGTCTGAGATTTCATCAGGAAAAAAAATAATCTGTATTTTGATGTCTTCTACCTCAAATATACAGTAGAAGACGATGACCTAGAATCAAACTACTACAAAGCAAGTAGCCATTTGGAAATGAGTAACTGAGCCTCCGGTTTGCAGATAGAGTATGTGTAAGATAAGGCAGTTTTGTGTTTCTGCTTAGAATTTCCTAATAGAGACACTAGTTCTGTGTTCCAGCAATTTTTCCAAGAAGATTTCATTAATGACATGCCAAAGGAATAAAATCTCCTCTCATTCATGGAGTTAATTGTCATTCAAGAATGACTTTAAAATATTATGGATTCCTATATTTACCATTTGACATTTGTGTGATTATCTCCCACAACGATTTGATCTTGAGTGGAAACTTAGTTCTCTCATTTAGGTATCTTCTGGTCGTAGCCAACTTTTCCAAATTGTTTGCTAGAATCGTTTGGGGTTTCCTTTCTAATGAAGGCCCATGGTGGGAAATCTTGAAATATTTCCCCTCCTTTATGAAGTAGACGGAGATGAAAGGTCTTGACTCTGTATGCTAAGGATAATAGAAGTCTTGAGAATAATGTTTAACTCTTCTTATTTTTGTAGATGTCAGCATCCCTGTTACCTTTTGGCATTTGATACTTTCTCACTGCAACAGCCTATTGCCATAGACATCTATCTAGAGCAAAACAAGTGAACAATCAAAGTTAATTTTGGCTAACTAGGAATAATTTTAAGGAGTTTCTAAACTTCTTTATAACTAAGAAAAGGTAGAATTTCTAATCACTGTGCTGAACTTAACATGTGAGGTCACAATGGTAAATGTGCATTGATGTAAATGATACACTACCACTCCAGGTAGAAGTTGCAGGAAAATGTGCAGGGAATCTCTTGCATGTTGAGGTTGACTTGCATGTGGACCACTTGAACCATCAAAGTTTGATAAAGCTGATTCCTATTCCAAATAGAGCTGTAGGAATAACAGTTGATCTCCCGCATACTTAGTTTATCCTCAAATTTATAATAGTCTTTCAGAGTCTTAATGTGATATTATAGCTGGTTTTAAAAGAGCCAGGGAAGCCTGAAATTCCTGATAAGAGACTTGAATCTGGCTCAGAAGTTGCTGCCTAAAAAAGTGTTTAGTTTTATAGCAAGTGGTTTATCATATTCTCTGTTTTCATCAGCCAAAAGAGGTGTACTCCTTTAATATGCTAATATACAGACTTAAGGTTTTCAGTTGGCCATATTCCTTTAGTGTATAGATCAGTCTGATCACTATCTTGTGCTTTATGAAAGGCATGCCCAAACTCAGCTATAGGTCATTATAGGATGTTCACGAGGGCCTGTAGAAGGCTGGCTGTGGTATTTTGCTAAGTCTCTGTTAAAGTCTTACAAGAACAACGTTGGTACCGTAAAATACGTCCTGTAAGGAACATGATTTTCTGTTGTTATACTGACACTGTGCGCTTTATGAATCTGTCTTGGGGCTACCAGTCTGCCTTTGCAGCATAAGCTAACCAGAAATATTTGTTTATTCTGAAAACCTCAATCATAAAAATTAACTGCCTTTGTCTGTCTTCTCTCCAGGAGTTCTAGGTAAGTCAGCTGATGAAAGCTTTTTGTGTAGAATGGTCTTTTGTGGCATACCGCTTGAGAAATGGTCTTCAAAAATATTCTCCTTCTCTAAGGCCATGTATGTTCCATTTTTTCATGTGCATACCTCAAGTACTTCAGCTCACTGAGCCTCAAATAGTGGCAAAATCCAGCTAGAACAAAGTAATTCTAAATTGTAGTGAGACAAATAATATACATGTATCATTATACACATATATGCATACCTATATATGTACATGTATATGTAACATTGTTATACATAAGTATTACGTATTAAATGTAATACTACATATTACAATATTATATATTTTACACTATAAGACATACTGCTCTGTCCATCTACTTTTCACAGTTGCTGATTACTGGGCCTCACTGTTAAGGTATTATTTCTGGGTCTTTAGGGCTTTTCTTCTCCCAGGAAGACACTGACAATCAGTTCTAGAGGAGAGGTTTTTTTAATTAGCATCAAAAGAGTTGATGGTGTCCAACCCAGCTGCAGATGTCCCAGATAAGGCTTCTAAAGCAGCCTGCATGATATTGACTGTGTGGCCATCCTGACTGCACAGACCAGCTCTTCTGTGAGAGGTGTAGTACATTGTTGAGGTTTGGGATGGGAGGGGAGAATCCTCTGGTGTTTTCCATTGACAAGACGTATATTTTACACCCCAGAAGACCTCAGGAGATAGGTGGCTCAGATTGTTGACTCCTTCTTGTGCTTCTCCATTACTGCCTCTTTCGCATCAGTTTTGTTCTGATTTCTTGGCGGAGTGAGTAGTTTTATGCCAGATTAGTGAGTTGAAATTGGCTCACCAAGCAGTCAAACAAACAACAGAGCAAATGTAAGGGAGGGCACAGGACCACCACTTCTGTCAGTTTTGAGCTTTTGTCATCTTAACAGTGTCTTCTGACTGCGCTTTAAGGCAACACCTGTTTGGTGCTTAAGATCTCTGAGTCACAGTGGAAGCAATGCTTCTCGAACACTGATTCCACAGCTACTAACTATAACCTCTTGCCTAGAACAGAAGAACAGTTAATTTTTCTTGGAGGCAAGATGTCAAACATCCATTGTACTAGGAGTTATCTTTTGAAGAACTTGTTTTGGGGGAGATCAGGCTTGTTGTTGCTATAAGGTCCTATCTTGTGATCTTTCAACAGCCCTGAGAACCTTGTCAAGTAGGGACAGCTCACTTCAGGAGAAACCATGTATTTCTGTCCTCTTAGCTAGTAAAGGAAGGATCTTTTTGGCAGGTAATGAAACCTACTTGACACATTTACTCTGGGGCTTGTGGCTGAAAGAAAAAGGCCACTGTCTCTGTTTCCTATCTACCACAAAATTCTTGTCCTTTGAGGGAAAGGAAATAAAGGCAGATCTGTGTTGTCCATGACAAGCTTTTTCAGTAATCTATCCTGTTTCCCTTCTTCCGAAGAGTCCATCACACCTGGATTCTGCTTTTGAGAGGAAACCGAGGTGCTGTACATGCATTTTGACCTTCTATGGTTGTCTAGCAGTTGGCAAACCTGAATGCATGGTACTTCTGCACATTCACAGTTGTTTGTGCGTATGGGCAAAGCATCGTGAAGAGTTCTAGTTACTGCAGGGTAATTAACTTTCTCTAATCTTGTTAGTCTTGGAGCCCTTTTTTAAAAAAGCAGTATTAGAGAAATTGCTAGGTGAATATTCTAGGGGGTTTCTTGTAAGTGGATTTTTTCAAAGTCACTTTAAGTTAGGGATAAAAGTAGAGGATATATGCCTTGTCTTTAAAAGCTGTGTCTTTCCTTTCCCCTCTCCTCCTTCCCTCCAGTTAGGAAAATCATTATTTTAAAAGATGTGGAGATGAAATACCGAGTCCTACCTAGGGCTGCTTTTCCTGTCTAATTGTGTGAGTACTTTCACACATCTTAAACACAGGGGAGAAGGACAGAACAGAAGAGCTATGGCTTTTTGGCAGTTCCTTTTTGCAGCTGTGCTGCTCTCTCTAGGTCAGCCTGCAGTACAGAAATTTGGTTCAAGCACCAGCAACACTGCTAAACCATTTTGTGAAGAGGTCAAGAGTTGAATAATCATCCCGTTGATAAGTGAGTGAGCCAGAAATTCCATTCAAAGAGGACAGTGACTTCCTGTGCTGCTTACCTATTATAGGTCACAGAAATCATGAAGGGAAAATGGGGGATCGAGAGTACTCTAGCACATGACTGTTTATGTAACTGACTTTTAAGTTTTATTTGCTGCTATTGGTATAATAAAAGGAGTTAAGGCAGGCCTTCGTGTCTTTATTAAAATAATGATTTTCTTGCAAGCATCCCTATGGGAAAATCAACATAGCTGCTGCTCTGGGTATATAGTCTAATTGGATGTGGCTGTAGGTACTTTTTAGAGGTGGAGCCTGTGGGGTGTCAGTGCTTAGTGTTGTCCAGCTTTTCTGAGGTAGTCCTACAGCACACACATCCATGTGGCGCTGTGGGTGTGGGAACCCACAAAAGTTGTTCAGCCCAAAGAAAGGGCTCAGCCCAAATAGTCACTCTTTTTTATTTGAAATGCTTAAAAACCAGCCTGAATACAAAACGGGTAGTTTGTAGGCAGCTAGACTGAGCAATTTATATAGGATACCACAGAACAGAATCCAGATATGACTGCCATTTTTAGGCCTGTGCATACTGCTTTCTGTAGTGCCTCGTGAAATCAGCAAGGGCTTATGTGAAGCTGACACCCAGAGACAGTGTGAATTAGAAAGTGATGTGATATTAGCAAGCGATCTCTTGTAATTATTTTTTACCATTGCTGAAATGATGCACTTATACAGTGTACATGGTTTACCTAAAGGTATCTACTGTATTCAGTCCTTAGCTCCTTCATGATTTTCTCCTCTGTGTTATCTGGTCATCACTAAATTCTGATGTGACACTTTTGTGGCTGGTAATTCTCACTGAATGTGCCATTTGCAGTTAGGACTTCAAGTTCCTCTCCTCTAATTTCATCCTGGAGCTTCTCCAGTATGGCTTCTGCTTTCCTTGTTCCACTAAAACTGTTCTTCCCAGAGTGGCTAGCAACCAGTCTGTGGCAAATTTCAAGGCTTCTGTGCCAGTGGTACTTACTGGGCTCGGCTGAAGGAAGTGAGTATCCTTTTGTATTGCAGTTCTAAAGGGTCTAAGTTGGCTGACTGTTACTGAGCTAAGATGGAGACATTGTGGGCCTGTGTTCTCTTCCTGAATGCACCGCCTTTGGTCATTATGGGAAACTCCTCCTATCTGGATATGATGCTGATGGTAACAGTCATGATGGAACCTGGATTACAGCACCTGTAAAGAGAGAGTATTCTGAAATGAACTGCCACAAAAGCAAATTTTGGCTGTGGCCTAATCCCTAATCCTCGTTTGAGGTTTCTAAGAAAGCAGACAGGAGGGAGTAGGATGTGAGAAGCCATCCTGGAGGCCAAATATGAGCACACCTCTTCCTTGTCCGTGACTAGTTGAATGCCTTTGTAATTGTCCCTGCTTCCTCAGTTAATGCCTTTGTAGTTGTCCATGTCTTCTCAGTTGTCAGCTGCTGGTTCTCATCATTCACTCACCTTTTCTTACAATTCTTGCTAAAAGTCACACAAGGCTAAGTTCTAGGTTGCTCAGGTGTTGTCTCTGCCTTATTTTTGATGCATCTGCCTATTTACTTGGCCTGAAACTGATTGTTGCTCTGAGTCAGTCTGTGTTTCCTCGGAACTTATGGGTGGCTTACTGCTTCATTCATGCATCCTTTTAAATTCTTCAGGTATCTCTGCAGAGCTCCTCAGTTTCATAGTGTAAACCTATTGCTTAATCCTAGCTCTTTCAGTAGCCCTAGGTATAGTGTTTAGTATAAGATAATACAGAGAATGGTTTACGGTAGGTGTTAGAGATGGAATAAGATAAGCTGTTGGGACAACAAATTAGGAAGATGACCTGGGTGCCAAATAGTCAACAAATGCAACTGTAACTTTATTTAGATTGACACAAACTTGAATGATCATATCTGAAATCCTTATATAGATGAAGATATTTGATACCAAGATAATAAAAATGAGGTTTGGCTCTCCTATCCCTTTAAATCCTAGTCCTGTAGATTCCCAGATTTCTCTTGAAATGTAACTGCTGAGGTTAGGGCAATCTTACCTAATTCATCTCATCAGCAATTTTTCTGTATGCATTTCTTTGAAATTATTTGACTCTACCTACTTTATATTTGTTTTAATTTTCATTCTGTAATCCCATAATTACAATTTCCTTATGTTTTATATCAATGTAGCATATGGATTTGCAATGTTAATTCTGTATTGAAGTTCTTTAATTTACTTATTGCAGTGAATGATTAAAGTGAAATTTTATCCCTCTTAGTATGAAAATTCAGTCTCTTTGGGGTGGGTTCCTTAGTTGTAACCTCTTCTCAGACAGTCTCTGGTGATCCAAGTGGTGTTCTTTCAATCATGTTCTCATTGTCTGTGTCTGTCGCTCAGTGCCACAATTTGAAGGCTTCCCTTTTATATGTGCTGCACAGGCTGTTTCTAGATCTAGCCTGCTACATTCCTATTTCTCCACTCCCAAGTCCTACAGAGTGGAACTGTGGATCATTTCACACTTGCCGCTTTCAGGAATGGCATGTGTACATTGTGTTGGGTACGATTAAAGTTTCCAGCATTTGAATTGGGTGGCTCAGTATATGAATCAACAAACATGTTTGTCTCTTTCAGTTTTCAGATTAAGTAGTTTGGGCAAGTTAATATTTACAGTTCTATTGATATCAGCGTCTAATTCTAATCACCACTCTAACTAAAAGGGCAGATGCTCACAAAGTGAAATAACATACAAGAAGCTTTGTCTGCCAAACTGATCTCTTGAAGAGGAAACAGAACTTCTCCATATTTGAAAACAAGCAGATGAGTGGGTGAGTGAGAAACTGGCACTTCTTCGAACAGTGCTTCTGCACACATTTGTGACTTTGCCGGAGATTGTTTGATACTGGACTATGTCAGTGGCAGCAGTCACCCAACAGTACCTTGGTACTTTTTGTCATTGCTGACAGGAGTGGGTAGTACTTGTGTGAGGCTCCTGGATGCATGTGGTAGGGCAGTCCCAAAGCATGTGGGGCACCTCTAACTTCCACCAGCATCTGCCAGTGGCAAATGGTTTGGGAAGCAGTTCTCCTTCTAGAACTGCCATGGAAATCAGGGAAGAGAAGCATTGGCAGGTCTTGACCCTTGAATCATGTTGAGAAGAGGCAATGTGATGAGTGGTTACTCAGTAACAGTTGGTGAAATTTCCAGCCAGGTCTTGTTCCAGCTGAAGTCAGTGATAATTTGCCTCGAATTCTGAAGTTACCTTTTCCTGCTTTGCAACTTCCATGTTGTGTCTTACTCATGTTTAGCATTTTGGACCATAATAGAAATGAAATGCCGGTAGCTTAGTGTTCATAAATAATTATGTAATAACAAACTATAGTATGTTTATGGTGGAGAGAAGAAATTTAAATGTGATACCACATTTCTGTTCCTAGCTTTCAAGGACTTCTCACTGGAGTTTCTTAGCTGTGTTGCAAGAGAAAGGAAAAACATGTCATGCAGATCTTCTGCCACAGATGTGAAATACAGCTGAAGTTTCTTGACAGACACGTGGAGGTTGACTCCTGTTTCTGAGAAACCTGATCTGGGTGTCCCATGAACCCTCTGAGTTCTGAGGGAAGGTTTTATTTAATTCAAAATCATAGGAAAGTTGGTGGATTGGGCTGATTTCTTCTGGAGTTCTCAAGCTTGTTCAAACTCACAGACTCACAAATCAATAGGAATTGAAGTCCTGCCTTGAAGGCCTTGAATGGCAACTTAGCTTAGAAATGAAATTGCCAGGCTTCACCATTACGCTTCTAAATCAATTCACCACTGTTTAGAAGGACGTTTGACTGAGCTCATGATAAGACACTGATGCTGCCTTTTTTGGCATTAACCTTACAGCCTTCAAATACAGTGGGCTTGATAGTGCAGCAACTGAGGGAATTACTGAGAAGAGGAAAATTAGAACTGTGTCAGCAGTTAAAGGTCTGGTTTCTGGTTACAGAAAGAAACTGCACTGGTGCGGAAAAAAAAATCCAGCTGGCTTTTGGGATAGAGATGCTGCAAAGGAAATTTACCCTTTGTTATGGAGACCGCTTGGAGATTTGAGTGCCTGAGTGGTTACAGGTAGATTAACAACAGGAGGGGGAGCTCTCAGTGCATTACCCAAAGTAGAGGGAAATTCTGGACTTGGTTGCAAGCCTTTAAATGAAGAGTACTGCACGTCTGCTGCTCCCTGTCAATAAAATGTCGGTGACTGCTCTTCATATAGGCAAGACCAATGGAGAATGTGCATGTCTGGAAAAAGAAAGGCAATCCATGTCCTGTCCCTGTTTCTTCTTCTGTTGCTACCTTATTTTTTTGGTTCCGGGCATGATATAGTTGAGCTGTGTTACTTTCAAAGAAAGCTGTATGCAGTTCTGCTATAGCAGATGTAGTTCCTTTCCCCGCATCCTTACCATCAACTTCAAATACTAGTGGTCTGTTCCTCAGCTACTGTGAGTGTTCCCTGAGATGTCAGCTTTAGAGAGGAGGGATAGATAGTGGAAATATATGTGGGACATTACTTTTATGGTTAGAGCAAAAACTGGTACAGGTGAGAATGAAGACTTCATTTCCAGTGCAAGTAGGATGAACGAGACTGAGACATTTGTAAAACAGTGTTATTTAACGGGTGTTTTAAAGGCCAGTTACAACTAGGAAGCATATCAACATTAAGAAATTGAGGTACATGGCAAGGAACAGAGAAGTCTGGGGGTTTAGTAAGCTGGAGATTTCTCTAAAACAGAAACCTACTTCCTCTTGTAACTATTTACACTTAAATATCTCTCACTGTAATTTTTGGATGACGTGCTGAGTGAAGGGAAATGCAATTCTCCCTACCTATTTATGGATGGGGAGCAGAGACACAGAGAGAGAGTAGGATTGGGGGTGGGGGTGGGGTGGGGTGTTTTAACACAAGTAGGTGTAAGCAGACATATGGATCTAAGTGGTAGGAAGCAGGCTAGCTGTGGCTCAGAAGCTGTATAGTGGTGTCAACTCTAGGCTGTGTCCCAGAGGATGTTCACTGCTCTTGGTGTATTGGTTTGGGCTAAATGCCAGCAAAACGCTTTGTTGGCTTCCAATCCAGAACTTGCTTGCCCCTGGGATGAGTGGACGGATCTCTCATCTGAGTGCACCCAACTGTACAGACATCCCTCAAGTTACTTTTTAGTGTTCACAGGGTGAAAAGGGAATACATTCAGTTCTCCTTTAACCTGCATAAGTGCTGGTTCAACTGATTAGCACCTATCTTCTTTATTTGAATGTGCATGGTAATGTCCTTTATGCACATGTTATTGTTAATCTTGCTGTGTCTATGATGTTAACTTTGATAATGTAAAAGTAATTTTAGGTAAGTGCTTTGGGTTTTGCTTGGCTTTTGTTTGTTTTGAATAGGAAAGATGAAAGATGCTAGCCCTCTTCTGCTTGAATTACTAATCTAAGGTAACTGAGTGGTTTTACTGTGGGCTTTTAAAACATTGGTGAATTCTTTTGCGAAGGGTTTTGAGTAAAAGGAACTTACAGTGAGAGACTATTCCTCATATTCTGTACAACATTAAAAAAATAAATCTTTGCTTTCAGAGTGTATGTTGGTATCTCTACACTCATGATACATTTGGCTGTGTTTTTCCTCCTTAAATTCATTGGCTCAAAGCAATAATATAAATCTAAGTTTTTATTCATCAACTTCTCTCCAAGTTTTGTAATTTGCTGGAATTAAATAGGGAATCTGGGAATAATACATGATCATAGATACAATACATATCATGCAGCCTTATTTCCAGAATGTCAGTGGAGGGTTATATTAAATCCTTTTATTTTGCTGTAGTATGATTACAAAGATTCTTTTGTAGCTTGGGACATGGAGTCTAAAAGCAAGAAATGTGAGAGGTATCTGTCAAGAGAAGATAACATGAATTTAATTCGAGCATTGCTGCTGCTGTTAACTACGTTCTGATTGGTCAGCAAGATCTGCAAAAAAAGTCTTGGTCATGTCTGTATGACTTTGAATACCTATCAGGAAGAAGAGCAATGCAGGGTCACAGTGCTTTAAACACTGTCAGTTAGGTCTCAGGAGAGACTAAGACGTATTGCAGTTACTGGAGAGGAGAAGACATAACTAACTGCATTGAGACCAACACTTTTGTGGTTTTTTTTCTGCTGAACTAAGTTCAGTTTAGGATGGTTTTTAAAACTTGAACATTAATGAAGAGTGACAAGCAAATAACAAGCTAGTAGTGTCTATACAAGAAGAAAAAAACCCCAAAGTTTAGTACTGTGTGTATGATATTCCTTTCCCAAATAGCTGGAGAGATGAGAGTTTTAGCCTGCATTAATGTATTAGTCATTTCAGCTATTCGGGAATGAATTGTGTATTATTGGTACAAATTTTATTTTATTTTAGATAGGGGTCACTGCAGGATTGGGCTGAGATTTGAAGTGACTGGAAGAAACTACTTTGAGTAGCTACACACCTGATCTGCTTTTGAAGGCATGCCTGTGCTAGTAGCTGTACAAAGACACAAGTATCCAGTAATTTTTGAGCCTGTTAAATCTCTGCTTTATACTTCAGAGTTTGTAATATTTTGCAGGATGTACAGACTATACCAATAATGAAATATTTGCAATATATGAACATATATTATGTATATTTTTATTGTTGCAGTTTTAGCTGTTTTAGCTATGCTGACTGAAAGATGACAGGCTTGTCATGATTTTGTCTTCAAAGAAAGACTTACTTATGTTCAAAAAACTCTTTCCTGGTCATTCAATCCAGGCTGATGCCAAGTCCATGCACTTTAGGGGGATGTCAGGTGACTATTCAGGAGGGTCTCACAGATTTACACAAATTTGGGAATAATACTGTTGTTCTTGTTCCACACAGATGGTACTAGACAGGAAGAAGTGGAAGGTGAACTTAGTGAAGAAGAACGCTGGTTTGGAAATTCTTCAGAAACACCTTCAGAAGCGTCATATGGAGAAGTCCAGGAGAACTTTAAGTTGTCTCTTGAGGACAGAATCCAAGAGCAGTCCACTTCCCCAGATACTTCTTTGGGAAGTGCAACTCCTAGCAGCAACACAGCAGAGCTGGGATCCATTGAAAGTGAGGCACTAAGAGACACATTACAGAGCAAAGAGCACCTTTCTCCTGATGTGTCATCTCTGTGTGAAGAAGAACCTCCCGGTCCAAATAAGCCACTGAGTAGTAACCTGAGGCGGCTGCTGGAGGCTGGCTCCCTCAAGCTGGATGCTGCTGTTACAGTCAATGGCAGAGTCGAGTCCCCTGTAAATCTTGGCTCAAATCTCTCCTTCTCTCCACCTGCTCATCATGCCCAGCAGCTAAGTGTTCTTGCCAGAAAGCTTGCTGAGAAACAGGAACAAAGTGACCAATACCATGCAGGTAGTCACTTTATATGGAATCAAGGTAAGTGGTTGCCAAACTCAACCACTACCTGTGGTTTGTCCCCTGATTCAGCTATCCTGAAACTGAAAGCTGCAGCCAATGCCGTTCTGCAGGACAAATCTCTTTCAAGGACTGAAGACACTATAAGATTTGAATCTTTTTCCTCACCTTTTAGTTCTCAGTCAGCCAGCTCCACGTTAGCAGCTTTATCTAAGAAAGTGAGTGAAAGAAGCATGACTCCTGGGCAGGAGCACCCACCTCCGGCTAGTTCTTTCCTTTCTCTGGCTTCCATGACCTCTTCAGCTGCCCTTCTCAAGGAAGTTGCTGCAAGGGCTGCAGGCACCCTGTTGGCTGAGAAAAAGAAATCGCTGGTTGCTGAGGATCCCCTGCAGCTTTCAGAGATGAAGCAAGAGAAAGCAACTCCACCACAGTCTTTGGAATTATTGTTACTTCCAGTCCCTAAAGGAAGAGCATCCAAACCCACTAGTACAGGTATGGATAAAGTTTAAGCCACTAAGTAGAATGTATTTGTTTTGCTATAGGCTTATATAACATCTCTTCAATGGATCTGGATTTGGTTTGATTCCATGTATTATGAGAATAAGAAATGGGTACTTTAGGTAAACAATAGAAAAGCTTTTTAAAATACCACTTAAAGACCAAACCGTCACAAATGTTTCCATATTTGAAAGATATGAGTGTACAGTTCAGTGCTTTTTATTATTTTTTTTTTTTTTATTCCATACAATGGTATTTCCCCCTCTTACCAAGTTCAGAATAAGTCCACAAAAATATTTAATGGAGAAGATCAAACAATCCCTGTTAGGGAGCTCACAGTATCAGTGAGCCTGTATAAAACTAGTGCTTTTGAAATATTGGACAAGGGAGAATTCTCCTTCCTGCTGTCTCTGTCACAAATGGACTTTTGTATAATCGCTTACTACCCTGTCCTAATTTACCAGAGTATGTTATTATGTTGTCACTTTTCATTAAATTTTTTTGCAGCAGTTCGGTATTTTACAATCCTTTGTCATTTAAAAAAAAAAAAAAAAGGGAACTGAATTTCTCTAATTTGCTCAACAAGAGCCATTTTACACTTCTGACTTCCCTCCACCAGTTCCAGCTGTTGGGAGTCAGGGAATCAGGCTTATAGGGAATAAGAAGAAACAGTCTTGGTAACAAAAAGCTTTCAAGAACTGGCAAGCCATGCAGGGAAATTTAAATGATCCATCTTCAAAATAAGGAAAAATAAGGTTTCTTTCTTCTCTTTCTATAAAAAGTTCTCATCGTGGATTCTTATTTCTGGTAGAACATACAGCTTCAGGTGTTGTCAGTGTTCTCCCTCGAGTGGCATTCTGATGCAGAGGGGAAGGACATGTCAGCTATCCTCACAATACGCACAAGGTTGTTCAGTATATTAGAGCTGAGGTTTTTACATTAGTTTTTGAGTATTTTATCAGGAATAGTAGCTTGACTGTACAGGTGTAGTAAGCCAGTGTACAGACATGAAGCCTGACATGGATGTTGTATAATTGCACTGCAGTCTTTCTGACCTAACCTTTTTGTTTAGGGATATTATGAGGTCTGATCTGTCCCTGTGCAGCTCTTGGTAAAAGCTCGTAGGGTAGAAGCTATTAGATAGACAGCAATACTCATTCCTCCCTTGGAGGAGAAGGGAGAGGCATGTGATGAGATGCAGCCAGTACCAGTTTTTTTGCTCTGAGTTACATGTGTTCTACAAATGCTTTGCTAGTGTGTTTTGAAAAGGCAGTTAAAGTGGCAAACTATTCTTGGCATGTGTCTGGCCTAAGGTTTTCATTAGTTCAGATAAAGTCCTTTTTGGAGAAGCATAAGCTAAACCAAAAAAAAAGGTCCTTTTGTTTGGGAAGGGAGTACCCACGCTGGCTATGCCTGTGTGACCGTGGGCATTAATTTAACTTTCCCCACGAAGACTGGCTTTCACATAAGAAAAACAGCAATGTATAGAAAAGGAGTAAGGTTAAAATTTATTTGAAGTTATTAGTTTATTTCCTGCTGGAGGAAAAGCTGTTTGCATCATAAGTTTTTACTGGGCAAAGGTTGTAGTAAAATCCAGGTTCTGTGTTTTACCAACAAACTGGGATTTTTCTGTGTAGCTTGTACTAAGGGAGTGCTTTGTACCAGCATGCGAGTGTGCTGGTAATACTGGCGCTTTACAAACTAGCTCTGATGCAGCAAATTTCTAGCAACTATTCTCTTTGCTGAAGGCTCGAGCATATTGTGCTGCTAAAAGATAACAATGGGGGCTGACTGCCTCAGGTCCTTGGTAACCAAGGAACAAGTATTCATTTTTTATAATATATGGGACTAGTATCCCAAGAGGAAGGGTGTTTCCTTTCAGTTCATATGCACTGGGCCAATGCCAGTTGGCATCCAAGCAAACTTTATAGTGTAATGTTCATAACAAAAGTTCTTTAATCCATTTTCTGATATACTGTTAAGTTTTATTATTATTTAATTATTATTAACTGACTGAAAATAAAAAGCAAGCTGTTGGTTAGCATATCTGGATGTTGATTACGGAAAGCCAGATTCCTTGGTTCCTACAGCCATGGAGAAAAGCAGCTTGCAAAAACAGGTCACTGTTTAGTGACCTTTGATTGAAGACTTCACTTTCGTAGAAGTTGAGTAGGGCAGCTGAGCGTGTATATTTGCCATGAAAATAAATGTCACGCGTTCCTGATTCCTTTTGCACCTACAACCTTATGGCACTAAAAGCAGAAAGTAGTATTTCATTTCATAATGTTTTATCTTTTTGTGTCTGTGTGATTGCTCCTTGAGACATGTGGTTTTTCTGTCTTGTTCCTGGAGAGAGAGACATTTTCCCAGTAGGCGCAGCTTGAGAGGTGGGGGTTTTTTTCCCCTCTCATACTTTGAACTTTTAAGGCACTGGTGAGTTTACTTTGTTGTTACGAATCTGATTCACTCACCAGCAAGATCTAGCTTTGGTTATGAGATCAATACTCTGTGAGATTAATTAGATGTCGACAAGTAAGGAACAGCAAAGATGGAGGCTATTTAAAGAGGAATAAGTTAATAATGAGAGTATGCCTGCAGCTCTTTTGTCCACCATATTGAACTATTTGCTCAGAATTCTTTCAGGCAAGAAGCTGGAGCCATGGCTTATCAGAACGTAGTCACCTCTGAAACTGCATGTCAGGTTTGGTGGACCTAATCATTACTTGCATAGGTTATAGTAAAATGATACAGAGAAGATTAACTTTTCTAGCAATCTGTTAATAATACTAATTTTATAAAAAGCTCATGTGTTTGGAATGAAGTTTAGAAGGAAGCCTGGAATCTCTGTTAAGCTTCTGATGTTGTTTTTGAAAGCGTGTGGGTGGCAGACCCTTCTTTTACTGACTAAATGCTTGTTTGGTGTTTTTGCCTGTGATGCTTGCAATTTTGTTCCTGAAGCTTCTTTGGGAGGCACTGGCTGATTCTCTCCTAGCTGAAGTCACTCTTTCCAACTAATAGACACCATGTGACATAAAATAGGCATCAATATAAATGAAGGAAAGCTGAAGCCCATGATTTTGTGGGCTGAGGTTTATGTAGTATAGTAAAGAGCTAACATGTTTTAGCTTTGGAGAGCGTTGACATAATTCCTGTGTACCATTAATTGTCATTGTTATTGGTGAAGTCACATGCGTTCAGTCCAGTTCTTTGCATATTTTGTAATGTGCTAAATTACTGTCGATCCGTCTTGTTTGCAGATTTATTTTTAATGGGGTGGAAAACAGGTAATAGCTTGGTACACATTCCTTTTCTGGATCCTTTGTGATGATAACCAGAGACTGGAGAAAAGTTGTGATAGAAGGAAAAGAAATGATATGTAAAAATGCTACCAGTATTTTTTTTTCTGTGCCTTGTCTTTCTCCTGCCTTTTGTGAAGAAGTAAGTAAAGATATTTAAAAACTGAAACACAAGCAAATAGAGCGTTGGTTTTGGTTCACTCTTTAGAGGTGCAGAGAGGGGAACAATTCGATAATACATTGAGTGTGATAGAATATTTCACAAGGAGAATTTGTGAACTTGCAGAAGTGCATGCTTTGACAATGTGTCCTTTTTTGTACTTACAGAATGGCTACCTAATCAGTTGAATTACGGTGTTTTTGTTTCCTATCTAATGACAAGAATTATATTTTAGGATATGAAAAATCTTTCTGGAGGTTTTTATCACTTAGGTCCTCATCAAGGGAATTTGATGTTTGCTATATCCTTATCAGTAGGAAATACCTGATAATAATGAGATTAAATATTCTGAGAATTTCTAAGTAGCAGGATGCACATCGCTGAGGTCTGGATATTTGAAAATAGTCTGTCTTTTACAGTGAGGAGGAAGGCTTGCAGTTTCACATTAACACTAGGCCTTTCTTTATAATAAGCAGAAGAAATCTTGGTGAGAGGATGGATGGATGGATAGTTAGTTGCTTAAAGTCAGCAGCAAGGAATTTCTTTTTTCTTCAACCTTGCAATGGTTCCACGCTCAGTAGACTAACCATATTTGCCTGATAAATGCCACCAAATCCTTTTCTTTTCTTAGGTGAATTGGTCAGTAAAGCTGAGTGGAGACTTTTAGGAAGGCAGTAGATTTAAAGCCCTGGCAACTGGGGGAGCAGAAGGAAACCCATGACCCGAAGACCCTTGATGGCTGAAGTTGCAGCAGCATCTGCTTGAGCCATAACTGAACAGTTTCAACAGCAGGGGTTTTGAAGTCATTCACTTCTGGAGTTAAACATATCTGATACACAATACTAGCATGCTTTTCAGTTAAGCTGTGGATTGTTCTATGCTTTATATCCTGCTTCCCTGCTTGCTAACTATCAGAGTACAGGACCAACAGATACAGGAAATGTATCATTTTTTCAACAGTTAAGCTTATTTTTCATACCCTGCTACAACTGGTCTTTGATAGGAAATGAAGTTGTGAAGTGATGATTATGAGAGACATCCATCTCAGTTCAGTTAAATTATGAGGAACATTAGGACCAGGTGAGATAGAGTACCATCCCTTACTGATTAGCCAAAGGATGTTTGGGACATTAACCTTTATAAATTATGGTGACCTTTCTCAGAG
The DNA here is from genome assembly GCA_035590275.1 of Ibycter americanus. Lineage (NCBI taxonomy): Eukaryota > Metazoa > Chordata > Aves > Falconiformes > Falconidae > Ibycter > Ibycter americanus. The sequence continues at coordinate 14,172,492 of JAVJGI010000001.1, read as the reverse complement.
GGAAAATAACTAGATTAAGGGGAAAAGGGATATGCAGGGGGAAGGAACTGAAATTGCTGGTACATGTTGTTGTTTAACTGATGTGTCTCTTTGCAGATGAAATTCTAGCATTGAAAAATGGTGTCTTGAGTGTGTTTACAAGGGGAAAGTATTCGACAAGTAGCTGTAAAGGATCCTCTCTTTTTCTTCCCTCTTCTGCAAAGCTTCAGAAGAAGAAGGAGGAAAACCTTTCCAGTGTCCGATCTGTGGTTTGGTTATCAAGAGGAAGAGTTACTGGAAACGGCACATGGTGATTCATACAGGTTTGAAAAGTCATCAGTGTCCACTTTGTCCGTTTCGCTGTGCACGCAAGGACAATCTCAAATCACACATGAAGGTAAGGGAAGTGTCTACTGACAATCAAAACACTTGAATCATCAATCAAAAAATGATAGTATAACAAACCTATTTCATTTGCATTTGCAAGAACAAAATTTCCCTAGCTGTACTACCAATGATGCCTCTATTTAAATAAAGAGACCGTAAAAAGAGAAAGAAGAAACTTTTTTTTCCTTTGCTTCCTTTTCCATTTTATGCAATGTGGAAACTACCTTGGGTTATGTCAACTTAATGCAGCACAAGCTGTCTGTGACTGGTCTAGTTCTGGACCTGGAATCACCAGAGCAGGGATGTTAGCTGAGATGTGACACCATGCAAACACAGCAATGCTGCTTTTCAGGATGCCAGCTAGTATCACTGCATGCCACTGCATCACACTAAATGGGTATACCAACTTGGCCAGCACTAGCCAGGGGATCTCTCCATTAATTTCTACAGATAGGCCTGCAGTTTTAACTCTTTTCTTGCTCTAGTTTTTAACTGCAGCCACTTCAGTGGTGAAGCATCCGAACCAAAATGAATGACACATTATACTGTAATGTTTTGTTTTCAAGTGTTTCCATTAAGTTTAAAGTGTGCTTTTAACTCAGCGTAAGTTTTAGGCTCAAATTAAAGATGACCTTTTGAAGGAAGCAACATCTGTGTTGATACAGAAAAATATGAGAATGTAAAGAAACTCCGTGTGCTTAACTAAAGTGCTACATGGTTGCGTCATACAAAGTGCCTGGTTTTGCAAGATATAGAACATACTTGAAGAAAAATGGTACCTGTCCCATTAGCCCATGGATGAAGAAGCTGAAGTGCAAGAAGTTTCCCTTGTTAATGCCGTTGAGTTTTATAACAACAGTGAAATATTTCAGTATAGTTAGTATTTTGTCTGTTTTAGACAACTGTGTGTAAGAGTACCAGACTGGTGTGGAGAGGGACAGAATGCCTGTTCAGCTTTTACATGTGCTATTGCAGAATCAGAGATCACTAGACAAGAGTCTAACCTTGCTTCTTATACCCAAGTAACTATTCGCTTCAGTGTAAATGATTCAGATTATTCCACTGATCACAACAGCAGATCTTGCTGTATTTCAGGTCTTTGCTAGGTCTGAAATCATCCCTTTAAAGTGTGAAGGCTCATCCCTTAATGCTCCTACTGTGGATCAATGCACTATTCCCAGGCATCCTTGGTATCTCATGGTAATCCTTACCAGGTACAAGTAGGTTTGGTGTATATGGCTCGCGCTTTTAAGACTTGGTGTTCCATGTTGACTGGAGGGCACAGATGGCCATTTCCAAGTAGAAGATGAGTAGAAAGAATGGGAACACAGCGTGATAAGAATAGTTTTTGGTTTTCAGTTGTTGGACAGCCTGCACAGAAGCATGTATCACCTAAAAACTTGCTATTCCTTGGCAAAGACCTGTTGTCTTCCCCTGCTTTGTAAAGGACATCCCTATTATTCCCTGCAGAAATTCTTGCTGTCTGCTTTTTTTGCCTTTTTGGAAGAATTATTTGCAGGTTGAGGGCCTGTCCCTTCCTTTTTGGCATGGTGATTTCCATAGTTGGCCACAGGTAGGATATTGGAGAAAATTTGGGACTTTTTCACTGTCTTTGTGCACTATCAGACTGATGGTTATCTGAAGCCATTGTGCTCTTTTCTGCTCCCCACTTAACATAAACCCCTTCCTTAACTGAGCCCATGTCATCTTAAAACACACCCCTTGTACAAACCTGTAATACGTACTGTTAATTATTTGCTAATATACTAATTATTACCAAGTAATGCTCAATTAGACATCACTGAGATCAGAGTCAGGCCCAGAGCTGCTTGAGACAGTGTAAGAGATTGCAGTCTCCTTTAGCCTATGGAGATAACATCTGAAGTTTCCTCAGTCAATGCAGCCCAGTCATGCAGGTCATGATGGACTTGGTGGTCTTTGCTGGTAAAGCTGCTCTCTATTTAAGATGAAGGCAATTGTCTTACAAAACTAGATGGCCTGTATTTGGTCTTTTGTCCTTGTTATAGTCTTATGGATAGATGTAAAGAATCACAAGCATGAGAATCTGAAAGATGATGTTTTACCTTAATTTCAATGGGTTTCATACACTTTTCTCAATTAAGCAAGCCATTTGTAAAAATACTTTCTATCACATAAAATTGAAACAGATGATTAAGGTAGGGGCATGTTAGTCGTGTCCAACAGTATCAGACATAATTTGAATTCCCTTTGGTGGAAGTATAAATTTATGACAAGGTTAAAAATAAAAAATGTCAAATTTCTAATTATAAAAAAGTGCTGCTTTTAAATCTGTGTGTAAATAAGTATGAGGTTATAATAACTGACACATACATAAGCCAACAGTGTTCAAATCGGAATGAATATACATCAGAAATGGTAGTTACAGCTGGGAGTTACTTAGGATGCAGCATTCTGGTTATGCCAGTTGGATGTTTCAGTTCTCTTTGTTGTCCTAGGATCCTTTGGGAGCTACCTGGCCTTATCTGATTCCTGGTGGGTAACCCACGAAGGTAGAGCTGCTCCAGCTCTCCACCCCTCTCTTACTCCCCATGAGTCAGCTATGGCTACAGGTGAAGACATGTTTTTCAAAGCTAAAAAAGCTACTCAAAATTAGGGTACTAGGCGGGTGTTTGTCATTCATTATAAGCCAATTTTTATTCTAGGATAGAATAAAATCCAGGCTTTCTATCTAGGATAGAATAAAAGCCAGGCTTTTTTTCTTTATGCTGCTGCTGCTGCTCTTTGGTTTTCATGTTCTATGTTCTATTGGTAAGGATCACAGACAAAACCTGTTGGGGTGTTTTGTACAGCTGCAGTCCTCAAAATCTAGTGATGTTGTTTTTGTTTCCTCCTAGGCAGCATAGCTGTGAGCTGAAGCACCTCCTCTTTTTTTTCTCTAGGTTCTTGTACACATTTTCCATTGAAACTGGTCATTTAGAGATTTAATTTCCATAAGTGGTTTGTGTGTGTCCATATGGGTCTTCCTTATCGTGCGTATCTTTAGGTTAATGAATAATAACTATATAATACAAATAATGTGTAATTTTATGGTAATTATAACATGTCAAACTGATTGACCCAGAACGCAACATTGCCAGCATTTTTGGTGTCTTGTCCTCTCCTGCTAGAGCAAATCTTTAGAGAGCTGGATTAATCCCAGCCCTGACCCATATTCAGATCTGCATGTGCTACCTACCATGTTGATGAAGCATTCTTCCAGTAAGGGCACTTTGCCAGGACCAACTCACAACTGGAGGCAAGGAAGTGAAAGGGAAGAAGGGAAGCAGAAGGAAAGTTTCCACACAGGCACACAACGAACAAGGGAGGCTGAGTAGACTGCCTTTTAAGGCACACAATGTTATCTATAATTGTTACATTGCGTTTTGATTTCACAGTGATAGACACCTTAGAAAAATCCTAAAATAGACACAGTATGGAATTTTATTATTCTGTTTTGGAGACAAATTATAGCACATGCATAACCACAAGTTTTGGCCCTTATTCCCAGAACTCTGGGGATAGCATTTCAGGACTTTATTCTGATATCATAGCTTGGTTTCTAAGGGTGCTGAGAATACTGAAAATGAAGCTGGACAAAATGAATGGGTAACTGAGACAGGTGTCCTGTCCAAGCAGGCAGCAAGGGTTGTGCTTGAGTCCTTCTCTCTGTTTATCTAAACATACATTCATTTGGAATATGTTGTTTTCTTCTTGAGAGGGAGAGTCTCTTATGTACTACTTCTGCAGAAAGCAACAGAAAGGGCTGGTATAATTCAGCAAGATGTATTCAGGCTTTTCTATTTTTCTTGCTAGGGAAGTAGGGATTAAATTTACCTCGGAGCAATACCACAAGCATCAGTCAGACTTTGGCCAATTGGTGTCTTTGGATCATGCACATATATTCCTCAGCAATTGGTGGACGGCTAGGCTGTGAGATCATACAGATATGTTCCAAGAAAGCAACAGGATATTAGCCTGAGCGCTTGGAAGGGGGAATGAGGAAGAGGAGCATATGGCCAAAAATAATATCTATAAATGTTCCTTGTGCTGCTATATAGACATAAGGCAGAAATGGGTGAGCCAGCTCTTCTAGCAGTGGAAAAGTTTGGCATTGTGAACACATGCTGAAGCATGATGGTATGACAGAAAATGAGGAGAGAGAAGATTAAGCTTAGCAGAAAAGTTAGATGCAATGGTAGACAGGTCATGTGATGGTCAACCATGGGATCTTCCTGCTTCTATTGCTTATGAAGAGCGACCATGTAGCGAGATCTCAGCGTAATGTTCCTCTGTAATATGAAGAGGGTTATAATCAGCCTCCTGATTAGGGAGAAACTATTAATTACATGACAGTGGGAATAAGGAAAGGGCTTGAAGAATGTAGCCTGGTGCTCGCTACCTCTTAGTGACTTCCTTTTCCCTCTTTCTTCCTCAGCTAGGGTCAGACAACAGAACAAGCATTCCTAATCCATTTTGGTGAAGTACAAGACAGGTTATTTTAAAGCATCTTCACCATATTGGATGAAAGAGGTTGACTGTATTTTATGGGAGGGGTTTTTATTTAGTTTGGTTTAAGCTAACCCTTAAGAGCCCTGGGAGGCACCTGTGATTCCATTACCTCCCCTCAGCTGAGGGGAGGTAATGCAAACTTGCACAGCTTTTCAACAAGTAAAATCTGTGCCCTGCATCTCAAGACAGGTACCACAAGTGACTTCAAGTATCTGCCTTTTAATCTTGTCACTTTTCACATATGAGACAAGGATAATACGGGCTATGCATTGATACCTTAAATCTTAAAGAAAAAAAAAATATTTTTTTTGGAACACCTAGTCCAGTCCAGCCCTGCAGAGAGGCTTTTTTTCCCCTTTGCTTTCAAGCAAAGCAAGGAAATAGTTTCAAAAAGAAAATGCTATATAAATAATGTATGTGTCCTGAGGGGAAGGATCATATCAAAACTAGCACTGTAGCACTAAACTTTTGAAAGTGCAGTATTTTAAAAATGAGGGAACTTGTCAGAAAAGAGCATGAAATGAAAAAGCAAAGGGCACAAAAAGGTGCAAAATGGAGACTTCTCAAGTGTACTAAATGCAGTCGCAGAAGAAGGCATTTTACTTAGAGATTTAAAAAACAACAACAAAACAAAACCCACCAAAAAAAGCCACATCAAACCAAAACCCAGGAATTAGTGGCTACACAGGTGTGGCTAAGAGGCCAGGTTGTAGTAGTGGTTGATTGTAGTAGTTGCTTAAACAGATGCCCCTCATGGAAATGTTAATCCACTTGAAAGTTGGTGAGAAAAATAAAACCTACAGTAGGCAAAGAAAAAGGTGATAATTAGGTCATAGAAAGTAAGTAAAGAGTGAGTAGCCAGAGGCAAATTAGCAGTGAATGGATTCAGCACCCTAACCCTCTTATGTTCTGATTTTGCTTAGGGATGAAGTTTCTCAGAAAAAAAAACTTTCCTCTTATTCTGAGTGTTTAAAAAATAATATCAAAAAACCCCTGGTAAGTCCCACAAAAGAAAGGTGAATGCCAATCCTTCCTTTCCTGTGCCTCGTAACTGAAGGGAAGAGTCTGTGTAAAGCATTACCCCAACTTTAAGGGAGGGGAAAAGAAAAGACCTACCTCACCAGTAGTACAAAATTGCAGGACGTACCTGTATCACTGTTTCCCTCACCCTACTCTCCATTGTACCCTGTTAGGTGAGATCACGTGTATTTGTAACTGTGATACATCTGTACAGGCCACTGTGTACTTCCCATGACTTAAATTGCCTGGTAAATCAGCAGGGATGTTGCTTTTAAGTGTGAAATGTTGATTTAAGAAACTGCTTATGATACCAGAAACATTAGTATGTCAATACAAAACGTAACAGAAAAAAATGCAATGATACAAATTATGTGGTATGATAGGGATGTGTGGTTTCTGTAAAAGAAAATCATGTGTTCTTCTACTAAGATGTTTTGAGCATGTCAGGAAAATCATGGACTTAAGAATCAGTTGAAATTTATTTGGTCTTTAAAAAAGCCTTTGGCAAAGCTTCTCACTGAGAAGCTGCCAAATAAATTAAGCAATGTGATGTACTATGGCAAATTAGAAATTCACCAAGAGACAGTAAAACAAAGGGTAGGAAGGAATTAGCAATTTTAAGCATGACAAAAGGCTAACAGAGGAGTGTTCCATTACTAAGAGTGGAATTGTGTATATTTTAGCAAATACAATCTGCACAAAATGATGACTGTGGGTAAGAAAATTGTAGATGATACAACCTTATGTACGTGAATTGAGATTAGAAAAGGCAAAGCTTGAAAGGGAATAAAAAGAGGCTGGCTGACAGATAAACAAGGGGGCAAACGAAGTTATTGTTGACAAATGCAAGGTACTACACTTTGGAAACAGGAGTCTAATAATAATAAAGCACCTGGCTGTCTGATATAATGAACTGTAACTACTCGGGGAAAATATCTGGGTATCATTGTAGACAGTTAAATGAAAACCTTTACTTGGCATGTGCAGCAGTGATTAAAAAGTACAATTAGATACTTAAATGTCTGTAGAATAAAACAGAGATAATACTGAAAATATTACAATGCTGTTATTAACATATGGTATGCTGCCAGTTATGATATTCACTTCTGGTCACTGCATCAAAAAAGGTGTATCAGAAATAGAAGGGATTTTAAAAGCTGGCAATGAAAATGATTAGTGGGATGGCAAGAACTCCCTTTGAAGAAAGAAGCTGAAAAGAATGGGACTGCCAGGTATAGCAAGGAGGTGTGATCAAAATAATGTATGTGATAGAGAAGATAAATTGAATGGCCTCTTTTTTTTCTTGTAATGTGAGAATGAGGAGGCAGCAAGAGAAACTGAAAGAAACAAGTAAAAAGAAATAAATTTGACCAATAGATAATTTGTATGCAAGTCCTCAAACTAGGCCTAAGGTTTCTAAGTGTCATGTAGTTCTATTGAAAATTATTGTGTACGTCGTATCAAGCACACACTGAAAAGAAACTGTAGAACCACAAAATACTGTTTGAGACTGGGAAGACTGTAGGGTTAAGGTAAAGATGTTACAAGCACTTTGCACAGTCAGGGAGAATATCCACAGTTAAATAACTCAGAAGGCAGAAGTCCTTAAGTGTTTCTGACATAAGTCAAATAGTAATTTTGTAAGATTTTGAAAGAACCATTCTGTATGAGTAGGTTGTGTGCTGTGGTTTGTTGCAGCGTAATTCAGAGATACCTAAATCTGGCAGCAGCTGGGCTCAGACTGGGACTTTGGAGAACACCGGTTAGCTGCCCTCTTGTCTCTTCCTGCCTGTGGTTCCTGCAGGAACAGCCTAGTTGAGTCTGAAGAGGGCATCTGACGGTTTCAGTAGCATTAGCACAGTGTAAGAGCTGTTCTCTGTCTCGTTGAGGGAGAAGGCAGCTTTGTGGACTGCAACACTGCATGATCTGGATTTCCCCTGTGGCTTTCTGTGTAGCTCTACAGGGTTTCTTGTTTCCTATTCTGCGGAAAATAGTTGCTGCCTTGACTTTCCCTCCAAAGAGCATAGAATGGCAATTCTTGGCTCTTTTAGCTGCTGTCAAATGAGAAAATAAGGGATAGTTTTTCCTTTTAAGGGACTTTAATTCTTAGCTTCTATTTCTAATAGTGTTCAAAGTTTAAAATAAATATTATTATTTTTGTGAATTAAAAAAAGTAATTATCTTGTGGTGAGACTGGGCCCAGGATTTCTGGGGGGCTAAGTACTGGGCTTGATGTTGTTTCATATGGGTTTTTTGTAGATGTAAAATTCTTCTTTTCAAAACTCTAAATATTTGGGTTTGAATTCTGTCATTTCTTGGCTGCAAGTTATAAATGTACTTTATTATGTGAGAAATCTATTGGTGATGCTGCTATTGTCTTTGGACCGGAGAAGAATCCAAATCAGGTCAACCAGTCCCCCTCTATTCTCATCCATTCTCAAAAGATATTGCAGGGGTGGCATGCCATACTCCTGGGGAGAGAAGGTGGGTTCGCACACAGACTTTGCCACCTGACTGCAGCACTGACAGCCTTCAGAAGGCATCGTATTGATGATTGTGATAAGGGGCTTCTAGAAGAGATCGTTAAATATGTAGGCAGGGAAGTGTTGATTGAAGGGGATCCTGGAGAGAAACCCTGGCACACAGAATCTCGGTGGGTGTAAGAGATAAAGTTGCCATGGTGAGAGTGCTTGCTACCATTAGTACATCTCAGTGCTCTTCATGAAGAAAAGTGCTTACATGCTGCTGTGCTCACAGACCATCCTGTTTCCAGTAGTGTAGACTGGCAATCTGCTTGGCATTTGTGTTGTAACCTCTTAATATTTAGAATTTATTGTGCTGCTATTCTTCTGCAAGGTTGTTGCTTTAAAACTGTCTTAGGTTAGCATTAGCTTTTAATGTTTTTGTTGTCAGGTGCAATTATAAGATTCCAGAATTGCTTTGTCTGCAAATATCATATTTATATAATACTGAGAATGTCATTCTGTAAAGCAGCTGGCCAAGAGAAATTCTTTCTTGCTGTTTGTTTAGTAACTAATCTCCAGAGCCCTTGAAGAATGACTGAATGAGAAGTTGTACAGCACTAACGAAATGAGTCTTCACTGCATGCAAAATGAACTAAAAGAGGAACATCTTCCGTCTTCACGTTTTAGCAGACCTGAATTCAGGTCCTGTGTATGTAGAGCTGGGAATGCTGATATGAGCTTGTGACTGAATTCCTCTTACTATACAGAAAATGAATCAGACCAAATCTACAATCATGGGAAACCCCAACCTGAATTTTGACAGAGCTGTGTTTGGGAAATGCTACTGTTATCCTAGTGCTCTGCGGCGTCTGCACCAGGACTCTCGGGATCTAGATCTCAGCTCTGCAGGAAACTGGAAAGTGCTGAAAGCCTTAGCTAAATCTAGGTTTTCCAGGCTCCCTGGTGTAGAGCTGAACTTTGATTAGAGCTGGAGCTCTCAGGGCTTTTGGACTCCCAGGCTATAGCAGTGAGCCTTGGATCCCTGACACAGCTGGCTGCTTCTGAGCCAAGCCCAGGGAGCAGGGGGTGGAATGCCACTCAGTAGGGTAGGGGAATCACACGTCATTTGCCAAGAGTTCATCAAACTTCTCCATGTTTCAGGTGAAATATTTTGCGTTCAACAAATTGCCTTTTTCCAACAAAAATCTGTCTCACTGAAATGTTTCCAACCAACTCGAGTCACAAGTGAAAACGAATGTGTGGAGCTCAGTCTGGTGCCAGTTTGTCCTGATCACATGTTCATCAATTAGTAAGGAGCAAATGTATGTATTTGCCAGTCTTTCTACAGGGAGTAGCCTGGAGTGCTACTGTCAGGATTTAAAAATCATTTGTGAAGCTACAGTGAAATATTTTTCAATATACCTGTCACTATTATGCTGAGCTCAATTATTCCTTCCCTTTCACGAGTATTGTGTTAAACAAGAGATTGTATAATTATATGTATATAGTTCATATTAATGAGTGTGTCCAAATAATTGTAAACCATTAGATATGGATGGATAGGTAGAGTTCTCTTTTTAAAAGGTAATCAGAATCAGGCCTGAAGATACTAGGCATTGTAGTCATACTGGACCATACAGTCTCTATGAGAAAGAGCCTGCAGTCAAAATCTGAGGGTACAGTAACTGTGATCATTAATTGACTGATAAAATAGAATAAATGGCAAACACCATCTCTCATGTTTGTGTTTTATTGTAATGGAACTGTTTATTTTCTGGTAGAATTAATTTGCAACAAATGGTTTCAATAGTGCCTTGGTATTGCCAGGTGCTGTGTTTTTACTCTAATGATATATGAATCAATGCAGTATGGTGTTTTGCTGGGTTGCTCTGAACAATTGTTATTTATGAGGTTGCACAGAATGATCGTGCTTAGCAGATCATGTAATAGGTAGGGGGCTTTTTGTTTGTTTTTAAATCAAGAAAGCTACTAGTTATGGCTTGGAAGTCTTTTTATGCACTGGCAGGTCGTTAGGATCTGGTTGTAAGGACTGTTTGATCCAAAGCAGACTTCATTTCCATGCTGCAGGAACTGATTTTCCTGATAGTTCTTTTTTCTGTAGTTGAGACTGATGTTTATGTTCTTTGACTTATGTGTGAAAGAATCTGACTGTCCTTAGTGCCTGACCTCTTTTCAAGTGCTCGGAATGAAGAGTTCACTCATTAGTTAACTTTTCTTTTAAAACAGTGTGCGAAGTGTGGAGTTGGGATTTCTATAATGCTGGTAGACTGTTTTGCTTAATACATGCTTTTATCTTTCACTTCTTGAACCAGGTTCATCAGCATCAAGACAGGGGTGAGACCTTTCAATGCCAGCTATGCCCTTTTACCTCCTCCCGCCACTTCAGCCTGAAACTCCATATGCGTTGCCATCAACATTTCCTCAGGACAGAATCCAAAGTGAAGGAGGAAATACCAGAAACTGAGGTGAAGGGGTCACCACAGCTAAATAGTGACTCCTGCCCAGGACCACAGAGGGAAGGAGGTGGACCTGACCTACCGGGATCAGCATCTGTATCTAAAACACCTGATGCGGCTGGGCAGCCTAGTGGAGGCATTCCACCTTTACTAGTGAAAGAAGAGCCCAAAGATGACAATGGCATTTCAGCTGCACCTTTTGCTCTTAGCACTGTTGACAGAGCCCCCAACAACACAAAGCTGAAAGACTCCTCTGACTTTGTGGCCAGTACAGCATCAGCACTATTCAGCCAAGACATCTCTGTCAAGATGGCATCAGATTTTCTTATGAAGCTGTCAGGTAATTGAGCAGCAAGCAGCAGCAGCAGCTGCTCCTTTCTGGGCTAAGATATGCTTTGCCTTGGGTTTGCTAAATCATGGAATTGCAGGGAGAAAAATGTTGCAACTTCCTTAACTTGTCATTTCTTGGGTTTTTTTGATAAGGAGGGATGTGTGATGGAGGGAAGAGAGGCAATGGTGAGAGAAGAGGGGGGTTTTGCTGTTTAATTGCTGGAATTGGGAGTGAGAACCTTTTCTGCAGGCTTTCATGTTCATTGACAATTACTTTGGCAAATCTCATTTGGTGTGTTTTTCAGGCATCCTGAATACCTGTAGTTCTGGTTTGAAATCAGAGGGTCACAAGAGCCTAGCAAGTTAGACAATTCAGTTCTTAAGTTCTCTACCTTTACCCATCTCTTAGATAGGACCAATAAAGTATTGGTCACCTTCCTTTCAGAGTAGTATTTGAGGTCCAACTAGTAGATACATGTGAAGTATGAATGTTACTGCATTTCTTGATTATTAACACTTTTAAAAAGGTAGTCCTGGAGATTCATGAACAGCTTTTAAATTGTTTTACTATTTAAATGAAAATCTGTATCTAATGCAAAGCATGTGTTTGTTGTGTTTTCTTTCATTGTGAGATTATTGCTGTAAGAATGATACTAATATGTGAGACTGAAGCAGAGGATGTGTTTAGGGTGAATCTATTATATTTTAGGTGCTTTTCTATTGAGTTGACTGAACACTTCAGAATTGTGGACGTACTGAGGGAATGTTGTATACTAAATGTTTTCAAAATTGGCCTTAATTTTTAAAGAGAAAGAAGTCAGGAAAAATTTCACTTAAGAAAATTCTGTTTCACAAGGAGATGACAGTTCCTGTGGCAAGTTTTAGACTTTGGAAATAGAAGATACCCTTTTCAATAGAGAATAATTGGTCACCTTTTTCCTTTAAATGGAGTGTAAGTTGCATTTTAGCAAATTTTATTGTCAGCTAAACTAAGGAATTAGCACTGTCCTAATGCCATTGCCTCAGTGTAACGGCAGCCGTTTATTTTGGGAAGGCTTGCTGTCCCCATTTGCCCAGGCCTTTATACCTCTGGGATTGCAGTTCTGTGGGGAATCAAGTACAATGGGTAAACACAAGAAGTCAAGCCTGAGGGTTCATGGAGCCAACCAGTTAAGCAGAAGAGAGCTGAGGGCAAGCAGGAGATGAAATGGGCTGGCATAAAGGGTTTGCTCTGTGGGTTGGAAGAAGCCACAGAAACCTCCTCTTTTGAAAAAAATATTCTGTTGATATAAGTTGTTATTATGATCAATGAAAAAATGAGCAACATTGAGGGTTGAGTCTGTTTTGATTTGCTTGTACTTTTTTTTAATTGTTTCAAATTTGGACTCTATATGAAATTCATTTTTTTATGTTGCCCGACAGCTGTTCCATATACGTTGTCATTCTGATGTCTATCTTAAATTTGGGTTCCTGTGCACTAAGTGGCTCTAGACATCAACTGTACTGACCCATAGATGGTAGTGCTCATGATGGCTGCATGTAGCAGAATGAGAGCAGAAGGCAGGAGGTGGGGAAAGGCTGAAAGCTGAAAAAACAAACAACATTTTGATGTGTTGTTTTTCGTGTAGCAGTTGATGGGGAACTGTTTACAGTTTGGCAGACGGTCATGTTGTCAATGTCTAATCTATTGGCATCAGAAAAAGGATACAAATGTACATTATTCATGCAAAAGGCCTATGCAGTTATTTTATGGTGACTTACTAAAGGTCTTGAAACCTGACTTGTATGCACTGTTACCTAGCAACATGTTATAAAGTCACTGGGGGAGTGAGATGTATCTGTAATTTTGTATGTGTGCATATTTGGATGAAAATGTACTGCCAGTCACCAAGTTTACTACACAAGAAAAGCAACGTTAAAAGGAAAGGAATGTCTTTTCTCCTGAGATTTATATTGTGTTATATACATTTAGCTCATACTTTCCTCCATAGAGCGTGCATAAATTTAGAGTAGAAGTATTCTCTTTTAGCAAGTTGGCTAAGTATTAGCTGTGTTTTTTGACTGCTTGCTGTGCTGAACCAAGTTCCTTTGAGTGATTTCTTTATTATGACACTCTCGTTAGGCCCATCAGAACTTCAATTATTGGCCCTACCTTTTCAAGGATATAAATCTTTTGACATCTCAAATTGTATATGCCAATTGTAACAGCCAACACAGATTTGTGGAGACCAAATTATGTCAAAACAATCTAATTTTCTTCTCTGATGGGCCTTGTAGCTAAGAAATAAGCAGTAGGTAGATATATAGACTTAGAATTTGGCATTTATTCTTATTGAATATTGATGGTTTAAATGAACATTTATTTTTGCTTGCCGATGTTTATTGCTCCTCTTCTTCTTTGTTGGTGTCAGTTTGTATGCCTCCAGTTTCATAGGAGACCTCAGGGCCTGTTGGTTTTCATTTCTGCGCAGTTTCAGCCTTTTGTTTTTCCACGTATGGAACTCAAAGTTCAGACCTAAGAGCTATAGTTTCCAGAAGTTTAACTGGTGCGCCTAGGGTGAAAGGTGGTACAAAATTGGTGTTTATTAACTATTATGAATTTGAAAATGGAATCTTAATGAGCATGTTATATAATCTTGACTCTCAGTATTATTTCTCATTGTGCGGTGCAGTACCTTTCTGGTCTAGATGAAGTGGATATCAGATGGTTGGAAAATAGTACGTTGAAAGTAGTTCACAGTCAAAAGAGAACAGTTGCGGTTAAAGGAGATCTGTAAAAAATGTGCAAATGTTCAACAAACAGTTGCACAGATACAAACCCAGGAACAACTAGCTGTATACAGAGAGAAACAGCCTCAAAGAAGGGGGAAACGATCCTGCTGTACTCAGTTTTGCTGAAGTCCAAGGTTTTGGCACTATTGTTTATGAGGAGTGTGGAGAGTTGGAAAGACTTCGAAGGAGGAGAGCAGCAGAAATGACCAGAGGTGTAGAAAACACGTCCAGTGAGGATGGGTAGAAGGGGGTGAGGTTGTGGAGCCTATAGAGAAGACTAAGGAGAGTCATTAATAAGCCTTTAATGCATTAAAAAGTTTGTTGCGAAGAGAAGGAAATAAACTGTGGTGGTTCGTTGTAATTAGGACAAAAAATAACAGGTTTATATCGCTGTAGGGTTTAAGTTGGCATTAGGAAAATCTTTCCAAAAGCTGGGGTTGTTAAACCTCTTGATAGTATGGCTGGAGAGATTGTGGCATCTCTGCCACTGGACAGTTTTAAAAACAGATTAGATAACTACCTGTCAGATGTGGTTGATCACATATTAGGCAGTAGGATGGACTAGATCTGTGTATCTCAGTCGGTGAACCATAGGACATGAGAAGCAGTTGCAAGAAATTTCAGCTGAACAAAAACAAGCAGCAAGCTGTAGAGAAGCAAAGTGGGGAAAAAATTTATAGGCGTTCAAAGCTAGACCTGATTTTGACTGGGCCAGGCATGAATTGTGATGACGCTGTGCAAAGTGGCCTCTGAATTTTTGCAGAAAGGCTTAGGGAGGCCTTAGATTTAAAGAGGTCAAGAAATATTGGTGTGGGTGACCTTTTGAGATCCATTCAGCCCTAATTCTGTGCCATTGCTTGCCAGAAAGATTTTTAGTTACATGTTTTATGAAATAAAGCATAACACAAATCGCCCAGTGTAAATCTAAAAATAAGAACAAATCTTGATTATTTTTTTTTTTTCCCCCCCAGATTCCATTCTCTAGGCCCTAGTTCAAGGTAGGAGATGCTTTTAAATTCATAAGAAATTCAGACGATTCTCCAAAATGTTATTTAAATTCGGAAAGTGTTATTGTTTGTAAAGTCAATTAGCAGATGACTCTTTAACATATAAACAGAAGAATATTTAAGCATTGGCATGTTTTTACCTTCAGATCTTCCCCCTCTTACTTCAGTAGGACTGCTTGTATGCTTCAAGTTGCAGAGTACTTTGCTGGATCAGTGCTTTGCCAGAATGTTTTCTTCCCCCAGTCCTTTATTTCTGCTTTGAAACTTTATAACTGCATTCATGTCTTAATTTGCAGAGTATTTGCTTTTCCTGTTTCAGTGGCAGACATTATACAACACATCTTTTTAAATGCTGATGTCCTTCCACCCACTTCTAAGGCTTGCTTTCTTTTGTAATAAAACCCGACTTTCACAGTGGTCCAAATTACAATGGCTGGTGTACTCTAGTGAAGTTATTACTGTGCCTATGTTATGTGCTGCAGTTACTTTTCATAACATTTGAAAATAAATTAATCCCATCAAAATGAATGGGATTCTTGCACTATTGATCTCAAAGGAATTCTGTGCGGAAACAGTAATTGTAAAGCATACTTCATTGCTGGCCTCTCTCCCCTACCTCTCTGTGTTCACCAAGTGCATTACTCTAGAAAGCATCTCTTCATCTTGTGATGGTGTATATTACTACATGTGCCCTGCTTCTGCAGTTCTTTTTATGTCCCCCAAGTTACTTGCATGGAAAAACTTTGAAAAGGAGAGGAGGAATAAGAGAAAACATACTGAGGGTTTGAGGCTGGCCATGTTAAATAAAGGAGAAACTATGTTTCTCCCAGTTTAAGTCCTATCTGCTGTCACTATCACATGAGGAGTCAAATCTTTATTTTGGAAAATAATGCCACCATGGGATTCTGGTGACTGTCCAAAGTACTTGGACTTTGCATTCATGTTTTATTAGCTGATTCCATTAATGGAATAATGAAATAGTAAATCATCAGACAGCTACATACAAAATAGTAGTAGATAAGCTAAGTAATCACTTAGATTATTTGTTCTGTTTGGCTCTTGAAAATTACTACACTTCTTAAAGGTAACACAAGTAATTTGAAATGTTTTAGCATTTGCCGTTGACAGTACTAAACTGACTGGCTTGAAGTCTTCAAACAGCTATTTTTAATAAAATAAAAGCATGTCCAATTAAATTGTCTTAATTGATGTATTTGTGTAGCGAGTTCCAAAGAAAAGACCATGCTGCCTATATTTAGGATTCACTGTTTGTGCAGAATGTAAAATTTCAATTAGAAAATGTAAACGCACAGGACTGGCAATTATTGAGCCATATCCTTAATTTTAAAATACTGTGAATTCCATAATGCTGCTGTCAGTGTAAATACCCTGATGTCACCAAGATCTCTCTTTGAAGTGTCTATCCAGATTCACGTTTTCATAATTTCCATATAGACCTTTAATTTGAAATAAAACTGAAAAGGGGCAATAGCATGGCTAATTAAAACCTGGGCAAATAAAAGCTTGTACTAATCTTTGCCATTGATATATCACCACCCTTAAAATCTCTTTTCAGCAATTGCTAGTCTTACATCCACAATTATGTGACATCCTTAAAATCATACCCATCATGTTTTAAACCTTGAAGGAATATGCAGAATTTAGCAAGATAAAACAGTGTAGACTCTGTTCTAATTCAGTCATTTAAAATGCAAGATAACAAACTGCTTTTTTGTGTACTCAACCCAATACAACTTAAAAGAAGACATGAATATGATTCTGGACCAGCTCTGTGCTTACTATTTAGTTTTAATACATGCACAAACTCTTATATTTGGAGTATAAGACTAGACTAGACTGATGGCTCTTTTGCATCCCTGATTACACCATTACTCTGGGCAGAACTCCTAGCTTGTGAGCCTTCTCTCACATCTGTCCAAAATGGGAATTGAAGACATTGTTAGTTCAATCATCTCTGATTGTTTGTTTTGGTTTTTGTTTTCTTAAACAAATACAGAGGTCAGTCTGGTCCTGTTTCTGTTCCTTTGTAGAGCGAAGAAATTTCTATACTGCAAACAGTTCTTTCCTATCAGCAACAAATTTCCCTTTGTTCCTCTCACTCTCCTGCCCCTCTTTGCTCCAGCTTCCCCAGCATTTTACCTGTTCTGCTGCTGTTTTGATTTTTACCCAGAAAGAAGATGGTCTTGGGAGTTAGTACAGCCTTGTCTAGCCGGTGGGACTTTGGCTGTATAACAGCCATCTTGGGGTGTGTGGGGATGTATGGTTCTACAGGTGCCTTAGTAATTTGCCTAATTCCTCCATTCCACTTGAACTAGGACATTGTGAAATTGTGAGAGGACAGTAGCAAGACTGTGCTGTGTCTCATTTTGCTTGACAATAGCTCCTTAAATGCAAAGCAGCTTTAGAGAAGATCAGGATAGTTAGCTGGACTTTTCTTAACCTCTGCTTACACATTTTTAATGTACTTCAGCAAGATGGTTTGGAAGACCTCATATTTTAAGGGGTCTTTGGAAGCCCACTGGTGGCAAATCTTGGCATCATCATACTTTTCATGATTGTCAATTCTGCCATTCCACTGCTTTGATAAAAAGAAACGTTTTAATGCTGAGCACCCTTGAGTCATAGGTAGCTTTTACATTGATAGTTCCCATCCTCTTCCTTGTAGTCCTGTAGGTTGATTTATTTGGTTGAGGGCAGAGGACTTTGAAAATGAGATGTAATTGAGTCAGCACTCCCAGGAGCGTTAGGTAACATGAAGTGCTCTGGGACAGATTAATACTCCAGGGCAGAAGGCACTAAAAAAACCTGAGAGACCAGCTAGACTGTCCTGCCAGAACCAACAGTATTTCTCCTTTTGGGCCACTTACAGTGTAGGCAGCTTCTTTGTTTTATAAATTGGACATAATTTATCAGACCAATTGGATTTTAATCTGAAGGTTCTCTGACAGGTTCCAATGGCATAGATTTTTCTTGCAAAGCAATTAGCTCACCAGTGACGGTTTCTGCAGTGTTTGTACCCCTTACTCATTTCTTGAATGTCACCATATGCAAGCCATCGTCTCCATGCAGAACACCAACACCTACCTGCACATTTCAATTACTAGAGCAAAAATAGTGGATGCCTCAATGCATACCCTTTATTGACCACAGCTGCCTTCAGGATGATGATGCCCAGTGTTGGGGAAATATGTCTTCCAAATACTGTAGAACTGATCTGGCAAAGGTCCTTGGTTTCTTTTAACCATGCTAGCTCACAACTTACCACCTGGAATGGAAGGCTCCCTGTGTCATTCAGATGCTCTAGCTCCAGTAGGACCTGGATAAAACACTGTCCATTCTTCCTTAGGTAGAAGTCATACTATGGTTCTCTTGCCATGGTGGCTCTGAGGAGAATCACAAGGAGGTTCTCCTGCAAGATCTCAAGGACACCAGTTCAACTTGCAGTGCCTTTTTGGAATGTGTCCTTACTTTCCCTTTTTCCCTCAGCCATGACTGGCTTGCTCTTTCTCATCTTTGAAGCTGTAGTCAGGCATCACTTGTAAAATAATAAGATGGTGCAGTGGTGTACTGCAGTGCTTTCATCACATTCCTTTTGACCCAAACTCTGTAGATGCTTTTTCTTATGGCTGGTTTTGTGACAGCATTTTTGTTGTGGATTCTTTTTTCTTTCTCGCGTTCTTTGCTCATGCAGATGGAACAGTGACCAACTCCTTGCAGATTGTGACTTGTAACATTGAGCTTGGTTTGAAGCAATCGGCCCGTTTTTCCTTTTTGAATTATAAACATTTTGAGCATTTGGAAATCCTTGTAAGTGGACTGGTGCAGTTAGCAGCTTCTATCAGAGTGTTTCAGATTAGTGGCAGATGCCCAAAGCTTTTCTTGTGGCATTTGGCAGCTTGAGAAAAGTGTTATAACTTTCATCATCTACTTTCGCCAAATGGATCAAATGATTCCAGTTGCCAGGAAGATAAAAATCAGCAGTCTGGAATCTTCTTTGATCTGTTTTTTTTTTCTAAGTATGGAATGGAATGGAATGGAACAAATGGAGATTTATCAACCCTGCTTGAGAGACTGCTGCCTGTTGGTTGCGTTTGCTGGCTGGATCTTTGTGTTGTTTATTGGTGGTTTTTTTCCTTGCTGTGTTTTTCAAAATTGAATTGCTGGGTTTTTTGGATTCAGTCTGCAGGCAACACATCCTTCAGTCTGTTCTCATTGCAGTTCAGAATGAATGTAAATTAAATACAAATTAAGTATATGTATGTGTATCTATTTTTGTATGTAGATAGAAGATGTTATTCCTTCTGGGGAGTAATAATTTGTTGTTCAAGTAGACTGTGATAGACTTCAACGTCATATTTTTAATCCTTGTCTAGTTCTAATTTTTCAAAGATCCTTCAATCATAGGTTTTAAAAACTGGTCTCAGTCAACTTTTTTTTCCCTTATTTGAAAAGTTCTTTCTTACATCTGTTTATTGTTCTCCCTAATATGACTAGTGGATACGTCATTGTTGCTATTTCCCATGTGTTAGCAATTTTACCCATGATTGTGGATCCAAGATGGAACAGAGGCAAGAGTGATGGGGATTATTTTTGGGTTTGGGGTTATTTGTTTTTTGGTTTTGGGTGGGGTTTTTTTCCCCTGTAGTTTTAATGTATGGATCAGATATACTGGACAGCCTCCTCTTTTTTTTTTTTTTTTTATTCATCCTTCTATTTAGGCTACATTTACATTGGAATCTCCTTTACTATATTTCAACAAAAAGTAAAAGCCCCATTAATTGAAGCAGTAGGGTTAAAAATGACCTAATAGTTGTCTGATTTTAATTACTTTTGTTTTCTAGGGGAAGAAAATTAAGATAAATAACTCTTCCATTTTTGTGATATGTCTACAATTAAAATGTTTGATTTTTTAAAAGTGTGGTCGGTTCAAAGAATGTGCTGTCTGTTAATTAAAGAAAGAAAACTTCTTTTCTAATTTATTAATTCTATCTCCTGTCCAAAGCAAAGCAGCTAGAGTAGGCAGAACCAGCAACATAGGTAAGAACAGTAGTCTGGGTTTCTTTTTCCCCTTGATGTAATACTGCCAAATGCACGTCTTCAGGACTTCCTCTGGGTTGTGGGACCCTGACCATGTTTTATATTTCTCATAGGTGATGTCTTGTAGACACACAGGGACAAAGTGAGTATACTGATCTCATTAAGAGCTTGTTTAGATTATGTCTGATGTTGTGCTCATGGATTTGTTGTCAACATAGTTTTAGCATTGTTATCCTGGGTGGCAGCTCTGAAGTGTGAGGGAGCAATGGCTTATAGCAGCATGTGCTGTCACAGTAGGAGAGTTAATGTGTGAGGCAGGGAGAGAAGGGGAAAGTGAGACATAAGAAAGAAGGGAAACTTGGTGGATACCCTGTTCAACCCATTCTGGATGTGTCGCTGCCATGAAACTATTTAAACTCTGATGTGACCTACCTTGAATTTTTGGTTCTCTGAGCTATTAGAACTTGGCTTCATCTCAGTAGAGTTGAGAATATCCTGGGATGAAGAGCACAGGTGCTGCTTAACACCTGCCCTCGGATTAGGTCAAATTGGCTGCTGAGTTTTGGCATGGTGATAAGAGCATTTAATAAATGCTAATTTCTTCCAAAAGCACCCCTTTTGATCCTCCTTCTTGCGCTAGGGGAATACATAAGGCATCTACCACTGCATACTGTAGCATCTGATTCTGAAAAAAGTTCATAGTTTAAGACTGTGATATTACAGGGATTCTGTTGCAGTGCTTCTACTTGTATATGGATGTTTTTACATTGTTCTTAATCTGGTTTATAATGGACCATGGTGTATGGTAGCAAACTTACACTGATCTGTGTATGTGAGTTTAATATCACCTCTGTATTTTAAATGGTAAAAGTGTATGCTGACCTTGTCTATAGTGCTTCTTCTACCTGGTTCATTTTCTGCCCTGGTTCATGGGTAGAAACATAGCTGGCTTTGCAGGTTAATGATTGTTCTCAGTGGGTCATCTTTACCTCTTCACTCAGACTCCTGTTTCCTTTATTTTCTGGGACAATTTGAATTAATACCTTCTTGAAATGAATAAATTAGATATTTTTTTATTCCTCCAGGTTCTCTGAAAGTTCAGGCAGAATGTTCTGTATCAGTTGTACTCAGCTCCTGGTGGAGGTATTTTTCATATCAGTAGCAGCTAGAGTGGCATGTTTTAAAAGAGAAGGAATGTAGAAGGTAGTGTGGCATAGAAGGTATGGACTTTTTTTATCGAGTTTTTTTGGTGACCATTCATCACCTCAGGTCAAACCTCAGAATAGACTGAGCTAGAAAGATGTCGATCTGGATAAAGAAGAGAGATGGATTTTTTTTGTAAGTACCTTGGTAAAGTGAAGATTGGTTTGAGTGCTTTAACCAGTATTTTGATAGATTAAAACATGCTTTAATGCTTCATTTTTCTGCTTTTGCTCTTTTTTGTGAAAAGGAAAAAGCAACTCCTGATCCTCATAAAAGTGCTTATAGGTCATATTAAAAATTACACATATAAGGTAATTTAATTTCTGAAGCAGTGAAAAGCACCAATGTGTATGTACATGCTGCTTATGTGTACACTGTTTATACCACTTGCTTTAGTCATGTTCTTTGGTAATGGCTTGCCAACCAATAAGAAAGGAGAAAAATCCAACAACCCTGGAATATAAATGGAAAAGACGCAAGTATTGTGTTACAGAGTAATGTAGTAGCTTTAAAAAATAAAAAGAAAACCACAGAACAGTGGACTGTGTGAAAATGAACAAAGCTCAAAGTAGCAAATGGAAATGTCTATTTGTGATAAAGATGACAGTTGTACCCTGTATTTTAGGGCTGAGGTCTCTGGGAGGTGGTGAGCACCTCACAGTGGGATGCAGGAATTCAGATTCTTTAGGAGTCAGATTTTGGGGGAACTGCTGAGTAGAATATCTGTTGTCAACATAGTTTTAGCATTGTTATCCTGGGTGGCAGCTCTGAAGTCTGAGGGAGCAATGGCTCCGTGTGATATGCCAGTTCCTTGGCTTTTCCAGTCCATGTAATGGGTTTGTAAAACAGCTCCCTGCAGCAGGCAAGGCACGTTGGCTTCTAATGCCCCGCTGCAGCCTGTGAAAGGGGTGGTGGGGTACATCCTTCTTATGTGGTTCGAATGAGATTTGGCAGAGCTTATCTGCAAGAGTCATGAGGGTAGGCAGGGAATTGTCATGTGGAAGGAGGAAAATATGTAGGAGAGGTAGTGAGGTAAGTGGTGAGAGAGCTCAGAAAGATAACAAAATGGGGACGAGGCTCTATCTTTCATATTTGTGGAGACAGAGGTTTAGAGAGGTGAGAAAGATGTAAACTCATCAATGTTTAGGGCACTGAACAAGTCATCTGCTGTGTGTTACTGGGAATTTAAAGTGAAATTTTGAACAAGAAAAAGCCACTAAGAGACAGGGAAGGAACTATCTCTTAATGGTCAAACATAAAGAATTATAAGACCTGCTGAAAAATAGCGCAGCTTCTTTAGCCTCCTGTTTGTTGCGTAGTCTGCCTGTGGATTTATATTGATTGGGGTTTGGAAGCGTTGTTTAAGAGGTGTTCTTGGTTTTATCCCTTCAACCAAATGCAGTGCCAAGGATCTACTGCTGTCAAGGGGTATCGGAAAGACTGTTCAAGAACAACATTTTTCAGTGTGTAGATTTTAAACAGCCCCAAGGTCGCTGTACCCTTCTCTGAGGCTGTGCAGCTGCTTACATGGAGTATTTGAAAGGATTATTTTAAACTTTTTCTTTTTTATGGGTGTTGAACCTGAAACAGTGTCTTCTGAAAATCCCTCTGTCCTCTTTCTTAACAAATACCAACTTTTAGGACCTAAGAATTTGCTGTTTTGTCCCTTTCACTCCCCTCTTAGGTTTCCTCTTTCTACTCTTCTTCTCTTGCATCTTTTCCATGTTCAAAGAACTCAGCATGTAGTACCCATGGGCTTTGCCAAATTTGCCCTTACGTGAAATGATGTTTTAAACTTATATTGAGCCTATAGAAGACCTACAACCAATGACCAGGAGAATGGTTTTAGGAGGAGTAGGGGTGAAAAAGTAAGAGAAGGATGGTTTCTTGAGCTCTGGTACATGCAGGTTTTGTGTTTCAAAACTGTCCCTTTGTACAAAAGATGCAGAAGTTCATTTATCTCTTGAAGCATCTTTGAATGCTGTTTGACATGCTTGCTTTTTGTACCTGCTCTAGCATTTCTGGGGTTATGGTTTCTTCCTGTTACTAGCTGCTCTATGATTATATATTACATATCTCATTAAGTCTCACTTCTTTCCTTCTCTTGACAGCTGCAAATCAAAAAGAGCCCTTGACTCCTAAATTTAAAGTGAAAGAGGAGCCTAAGGATGAAGAAGCTGCAAGTTCAGCCTTGTCTCAGTCCAGCTATGTGTTCAGCCAGGAATCCGAAGTCTCAGCTCCAAATGTCCCTGAGGAGAAACTCAAGCCACAGGAAGTGCAGGCAAATGTGATGAGGCAGGACATGTCAGTCAAGGCAGCATCTGAGCTCCTCATGAAGCTCTCAGGTAGATATTTAATTTAATAATATCCAACTTCTAATTTTTTTTTTTGTGTATGCTAACAAGGGTTACCTTGCATAAGGAATGTTTAGCTTTAGTAGCAAGTAAACGAACGATTGAAAAGGTCTGTCTGCACAGGTTCATATACATAAGACATCTCAGTTTGGTCTGTTGCCATAGTATCTAATTGTCTGTGCTCTGGTTTTCAAATTAATGACTATAGGATAAGTCAAAAGAAATGAGGCCTTAAAGCTTTTAGATGTTGTCATTTTTAAAATGTACCAAACCATGTTAATACCCATTTATTGATGTGTCACTTCATTAACATAATAAGAAAGTGTGCCTGTACTGAACTACACCTGATACAACTTTATAAATGGCGACTTTTAAAACCTTTTATTTTTTCTGACAGTATCTTGTACTCTGAATTATAGGATACACTATTAAAAAATGTAAACTGTGCCAACTTTCTGCCGTTAGGGAGACCACTTGAACTTGCCTACATTTGCTTAGTGATACATCCTTCTGCCCGACGAGTAGACAGTGTGCATGTGTGTACACATATGTACTGTTACTACTGGAGGGAGTCAAATAAAAATGTATGTTCTACTAATTATTCTTTACCTAACTGTCAGAATCAAGGTTTAACTTTAAGGGAAAGTAAAAGGGTTGAATTCTCCCTGCTGGGAACAGTTTAAGTGAATGACGAAAAGGCTTTGAACTTTATTTAACGGACTTCAGTTTTTAGGACCAAGGCGTGAAAGTCAGACTGAGTTTTGTGCTTCCACACCTAAAGTGAATCAGTTCATTTTTAAGTCTTCTCCAAAACTGGACTAGACTTATTTTTTTTAAGTATGCCAAAGTCACACAAGAGGTGCCATTGGAAATGCTTACAAGTTTAGTAACTTCTGAAATTCCTGCCAAACTATCTGAAATTATTTGGCTTGATTGGATACTGTCAAAATTTAATTTGAGCTCAAATTTATACCTCAAAGATTTTAACTGGCTGGGATCTCTCCCATAAATTCTAACATGTGATTAATTCCTGTTCATACCTGCAAAGTTTAATTTACAGAATTTGAATCATTGCTTTTCAAGCCTTCCATGTTAATGGTGCAAAAAGTGCTTCCCAGGTACAAAAGTTGATCAGAGCAGAAGTTTTCCAGTTTTTCACAAGCTCCCAAATACTAAAAATTTGGTTATTGATATAGTGCACTGTTGCTGCTGGTAACTGATACAAGTATGGTGTTCTAGTAACAGAACTTCACAGCCTAATGAGTATTAACCCATGGCTTTATTTTTCTTGGTGCATATAAATGTGTATAACTATTTTCATAAAGAAAGAGCTCTGTAACTTAATGATTTCTCAAGTACTTCAGAGACACTAGGGTTCTTGATTGTGAATCTTGAGTTCAGTACCAGCAGTCTGTGTTTAAATAGTTTTAATACAGACTATTATATTAGAATATTTGTGCCTTAAATTTCTGTTTATATGAGTAAAATCTGATATGTATAAAATCTGGGTCAATCTTCAGTCACTTTTGTTGGGAATTACCAGTCTTTGAAGGCTGTAGTAAGAAATACACTAGTTTAACGTTTCCCTTATGACTCCTAGTGATTGAACAGTTTTTGCCGATAGTGGTCTTTTTGGTTAATCTGTAGATTAGAAGGTAAAGAATTACTCTAGGATTTGCTTTAAATTGCTGCAGTTGGTATTCCTGAATCAGCCAGTGGGTGGGGTTATACTAAATTTATCACATACACTGTTTTCAACTTGCACTTTTCTGGATTATCAATTAAGGTAGAAACTATAAAGGAGGAAAACACAAAGATACAGTTTAATGTAGGACAAATATAAGAGGAATATCTAAGTTCAGTAGCCTCTTTAGTGTTTTTTAATGTTTATCTGGTAGAATACTCTGAGATCACTATTGACTTCCCAACTTATCTTAAGCAATTCTGCACTCTGTTTTTGGTGATTTAGAACTTAAATAGTTAAGCCACTTATTCAGAAAAAAGTAAAAACTATTGGAAGGAGGAAGTAAAAAAAAAAAAAAAGGAAAGAAATGTGTATGTCTGGATGTTCTACTGTCTGTGGGAAATCTTCAGTCAAGTGCCCTTATTAGATTTGATATATTATATAATTGGGTTTAAGTCAGGTCCTTCCGGGCTCTATATATTCTTGGTAAAGACTGAATGGATTACATCCTTGCTTTTTTTTTTTTTTTTTCTTTCCCCCACTTACTTCTGTGTAATACTAATTACCAAAACCTGTACTGCATACAAATTCAGCAAGGGACTTCCGGCATAATATTTTGCTTTCTGCATTCTTGACATACATCCTTCTGTTATTCCCTGAGCAATAATATTGCTGATTGTTGCAGCTCATGGGAGCCTCTTGGGATTTAGGCATAGACCTTGCTGTCTCCTTTCATGGGAAGGATACACTGGTTTATATTTTTCACTGGGATATCTCTTTTCCCAAATGGAGATGCTGTGTTGCTAGCTCTTAGCTGAGCTTGTATAGCGTAGCAGAAGGCCTTTCCAGCTCTGCAGCCTAGTTTGCGCCAGTGCATACTGAGAGACTTACTGCAAATCACCAGCCCTTATAGTGGAGAGACTTCTCAGCCACTCAGAAACTAAAACTAGGAAAACTAGAAGAATAAATACATTTTACTGTAGTAGAGCATTAATGTTTACTAATTGTCATGGTAGAGGTAGATGTACAAAAACAAGAGAAAATCACATGCAGCTGTCTATTTTAGTTCTGCTATGCAAGGTGTGCTCTTTTCTCATTAGGCTAAAAAGTTGTCAGGACACTTAAAAAAAAAGTTGTCTAGCAGCACTCAACCAGTCTTTAAGATCAGGCCCTTACCTTGCATATTACTTTGGTGGAGTTGGACCTTATCTGGAGATGCTAAGCCCTTTTATACCATTTTTTTTTTTTCTCTCCACTGTGTTCCACATTGATTTGAATCTTCCACCTCACAGTACACAAACTTGATACCTAGTCATTTGATACCTAGTTGCACTTCTTCCAGAGAATTATTCAAGCTAAGAAGCTCAGTGTCTCTTGGGCACCTTTAGGCAGAACCCATTTCCATCCAGACAGTCAAAACAAAACTTCCTAACAAGTGATCTGCTATTTAAAAATAAATGAAACTCCCATTTGGAAGAAATGGTCTTTGGGGGTTGATGGGCAAAGTTCAAGCACAAAATGACTACCATGATTTATATGAATGTACAAAGGTGAGTTGTGAATTCTGTCCATTACTAAGACTTGACTGAGAAATGGTAAGCAAACAGATATGAGGCAATAGCGGAGTGGGCCAGATCACTCTCATCTCTGTTTGGAAGGGTGCCATACCTGCAAGATTTTAAATTCCTGTTAAATATTGCACAAAATCACTTATAAGAAGTGGAAGTAATGTATTCCAAATACACCTGAATCAGTTTTCTACGTTCTTACCAGTTCTCTTTCATGGAAAAGCTAATTTAATTCTCAAATTGTTTAATTAAGTGTGCACCCAGTGATCCCTGGTCAGTTTTACACATTCAGTCTTGTAAATGAAAGGTAGGTTTCAGAGGAGACTGAAATTTAAAATAAATGTTTGCATTTACATACTAATGTTTGAGTCTGAAACCTCATTTTCTATTGACATAGTCATGCTGCTAATATGTTTTGGGCAGGTATTATCTTTCAGAAGTGTACGGTGTTTTGCCTTCTTGTCCAAAAATGAATGCATAGCTGGAGGTATATAAAATCTATTCCAGGTACTAGCATTTTATAAGTAGTGTTTTACCCTGGTGCCTTGAACTATGACATTAGTATGTGCCTGCCTTTCCTAGAAATGTTGTCTGCCTTTATTTCAGCTATATCTTATTTGTGAAATGTAGTCATTTTGCATTTCAATAGTAATTCAGGTTGTTTTCCCTCTCTTTTTTCAGTGGATTGATTCCCCATGTATTGCACATATCCTTGTGATGACTAGCAAATGCATGACCTTTGTACTATTTGGTTCTTTTGGATTTTTTGTACTTCAATCCTCAGGTCACAGCGCTGCTTGTAATACACTGATTCCCCAGTACCAACAATGTATCATTATTTGGGGTTATCAGCAGATGCAATTAGTGCATACTTATTTTTTGTGCTAAGGTCATGAAGTAAAATGTTGCATGCAATTGATTCCAAAAGCATTCTTGATCAACTCCATTTATTATCACCTAATTATGTGACAATTTCTCTTTATTGTGGGGCTTCGGTGTTGGTTTTTTTTTCTTTTTTTGATTAAATCTTTATCCACTTGAAAATGTTTATGCTAATTTTCTATTTCATACCTTGTAGTTAATTTTTTTGACACTGTATCTTACATTTAACCGAAACCACGTGGATTAGAACCTCTATTTAAAAAGAGGAGGAAAAGGAAAAAAAGAATAATAGTAGAATTCTAGCATAAGATGAAGGCCAGAATACCTCAATGCTACTCCTATTCCAAAAATGGCCCATCATCCATTAGGGAACAGCGAGGGGAAGGACTATCTGAGAAGGCTTTAAATTACCTCATACCAAAACCAGTCCAGTCACAACAGCATAGACTTCCAGAGGAACTGAGTAACAGTATCAATTAAAAAAGTTTGCTAACTAGGAGTGCTATCTGTGCGTGTGTGGCTGGACACAGTGGTGTCAGATTTACCTCATGTTAAGGCTGGGGTGGCTTTAGGTTTGGCTGTCATCAGCAGTGGGAACTGACAACAAAAATGAGTCCAGGGTTAGTAAGCTATTATTCTTAGCAGTCACAAAATGTTTTCAGGTTTAGTGGGTTGTGTTAGCAGTCTTTTGGTTTATTGTTACTATGGTGAAGAAAAAGTACACTACTACATTCTTTGAGTGAGATGGGGGACAGAGAAACTAACCTTCCTATATATTTCTTTTTCATAACATCATGGACTGTTCTGGGAAGCGCTTGTATGGATCCAGGCTGCTGTCTTTGGAGGTAGCTGTTGTCAGGACCTCATAAGAGTCTCTGTACCTAGATTGCAGGGGAGCTGTCGAGTTCTTTCATCCCTGCTTAAAGAGCCTTGATAATGGGCAGAGGAGTGAAAATACAGGGAAGTCTTTTGTTCCTTGGTCTCTAAATAGCTCATTAGAAAGCTCTGGGCAGCAGCAGGTGCTTCTGTAGAAGCTCAGAAAAGTAAGTGGGGAAGTGTATGACCCAAAATAAGACTCTCTTGATGGGAACTAAAGAGATAGCAAGCGATGGCAAGTCACATAACCAGATTAAATCCTGCTATTAGCCAAGTGGGTTTTGTCATGTTTTGGTTTTTGTTTTTTTAACCATCAGAAATGTGAAATTGATTGTGAATGGTTAGAGTGAAGCTGTGTTTTAATTACAGTATAGAAAAAGAGACAAGTTTCTAGATAGCTAGATTTACTATTGCAATGTGTCAGAATCAAAGTCTTGAAAAAAAAATCTGGGGACTCTTCTGGCAATGGTGTACCACGTGAAGTTCCTATCAGGCCATAGTATGTTCATTCAGTTTAATGAGCTTTTCCCTGACATCTGCAAAGTAACATAATCCCGAAAGAACTCAACTAGTAATGGATTCTTAGCTACTGGTGGGTTTTACCATGTTTCAAGACAACACTTAATGTCTAAATGCAGAAGCAGTGGAAATGTGAAAAAATTCTGCCCATTCACAGAGAAATATAGGGTGGGAATTATGGAAGTCTGCAAAGTCTTTTTTCCATTATAGATCTTTAAAAAAACCCCACAAAACAACAAAAATCACAGAAAAAGAAGTACCTTATAACAGAGCCTAGCTTTTAGTTCAGTAGATGCTATACTGTACCTTTTAAGTTATTGCAGTTCACCTTCTTCCTTTTTTCCATGTCAGGGTGATCTTGACATTTAATGAAAACCATGTTAATTTAAAAGATTAGAAGATTTGGAATAATAAGAAATCATAATGCCTGTGGCTCAAAAGTGTTTCTTTTGGTGTTCTGGATTTATTTTACTACATTTTATTTTATTTCATTTTATTTTATTTTATTTTAGGAATTGTCACCAAAGATTTTAAACAACCCCCCCGATCTTTTGCTTTACTGCTGTTCCTTGATGATATTCAGCCAGGTGGGAATGGCCACAAAACTATGGAAAGTAGGCAGTGTCAAGTTTTTTCCAAGTGTCAGGGCCTTGTGGATGCACAGTATTTGCAGAAGGGCCTCTTGCAGTCCCCCTTGCCTTTGGAGAGTCAGTCTGTAAAGACAGGAGAACTGGAGCCAGGCTCTCTGCAAAGGTACAGCTTGCTGCAGAAACGCTAGACTAGAATTTTCTTGAACTGGGAAACTTACATAGGTGGAATATGCTGTAAGATAACAATTCACTGCACATGTAGACTTTTTATCAAATTTTTCTTGATCTACGTTTTGAGGGGTTGGCTGTGTTCTGCAAGTAGGGTCTTTCAGGTAAGCATGATAATCCTACCATTTAAAAGGAGGGAGCAGCAGATGCATATCATAACTCAAATGAGTCTATTGCTTTAATTTGCTCTTTTTTTTTTGTGATTGTTGGTTTGCATTTTTATGAAACTAAGCCTGTAGTTGCAAAATTCTGTAACATGGGAGTTCAGATGTTCCACTACAACAAATATAAGCCATTTTATGATTATATTTTTTTACACGCAGGATCCTGTTACATTGATTCAAGGCCCATTGACATTGTCTTATATAAAACAGCAGTTTGAAAAAAATACTAGCAAAATAAAGCATCAAGCACAGGGCCCTAGGGAACGTCAGATGTTACTTGTTGTGTCTGTAGCAGAACCTTCAGGGCTTGCCAACTGTTCCCTACCTCTGAGGTTTTATTTAAGCTGGTTTAGGGCATGTTTATTTCTAGCAAATCAGAACAATTAGTATAACAAAATGCCTGATTCTCCATACTGAAAGCTTTTGAAGTCGGTACAAGTTGACCCACTAGTTACCCCTGTCTACTTGATTGTGAAAACTAGTGCATGAGTCCAATTTATGAGACATATGGGAAAGGCTTTATTTTCTGTGTTGATTCATAAAGTTGATTTGTAAAGCTGATGGGCATTTCAGCAAATATGAGCAACTTAGAATGTTAGTTGCAGGATGAAGTTTTAAATAAAATGATGGGAAGAAGCTTGAGTGATTTAACAAGGATTCATTTGATTTCAGCAATGGAAAGTTGCTGGACAGTTATTGTATCAGAAAAAGCAGTATTTACTACATGATTTATGCTTTTTATTAAATCTATGCACTTGATTTTGACTTCCATCTCAAATAAAGTGAAAAGCAGACTGTGCTCTATTAGAAGAGTGTATTCAGTGTGTCCCCTCTAGAGCAGGCAAGTGCTTCATAAAATCATAGAATGGTTTGGCTTGGAAGGGACCTTTAAAGGTCATCTAGTCCAACCCCCCTGCAATGAGCAGGGACATCTTCAACTAGATCAGGTTGCTCAGAGCCCCGTCTACCTTGACCTTGAATGTTTCCAGGGATGGGGCATTTACCACCAATCTGGGCAACCTGTTCCAGTGTTTCACCACCCTCACTGTAAAAAAATTTCTTCCTTATGTCTAGTCTAAGTCTACCCTCTTTCAGTTTAAAACCATTACCCTTTGTCCTGTCGCAACAGGCCCTGCTAAAAGTTTGTCCTCATCTTTCTTACAAGCCCTCTTTAAGTGCTGGAAGGCCACAATAAGGTCTTCCCAGAGCCTTCTCTTCCCTGGGCTGAACAATCCCCAACTCTCTCAGCCTTTCTTCATAGGAGAGGTGCTCCAGCCCTCTGAACGTTTTTGTGTCTCTCCTCTGGACCCACTCCAACAGGTCCCTTAGTTCCTTTGAGGAATTTCATTGGTGTTTCCCCCTCACCTCCTGTTACCTCAGGACCTGCTGGCTCATCTTGGTGAGATCTGAAGTGTGCTGCAGGGTAGCCAGCACGTCTCAGAGAAACAGGCTGGGGACCCTCGCTGGCACCCTGTCTTGCCGATCTCTGTCCTAGGCTGTAGAGAGGCATTGTCTAAGATTAAATTACACTCTTATTGCTATACCTTCTTGAGGTGACATCGTCAGTCCTTCAGGACTGAATGCTGTACCCTGTGTTTTTAGGTAGCATGAGTATTGTTCTATCCTTCTGTAATGTTCGGGGGGTTTTTTAGCAAGTGCCGCTACTTTGCAGTTCCTTGCACTTGTGAATGCAGAGAACCTGAAAGCTGTGGAAGAAACTGCTTTCTCCTGGAACAAGCCTGTCCGATGCTGCATTTTTCATATCTGATGTGGAAAATTGTCTCACTTGATGTGAATAGAATGAAGTTCATTGAGGCTTTTACAGATCAGCTGATTAAAAGTTATACTGCCCTGTAAAGAAAAAACAGCATCTCTGTGGCTTGATGATAGTACATCTATGTATGCAATAATTTTCTTTTATTTTGTTAAGCTGTTTCCGTATCACAAAGTTAACAGCAGGAAAAGGCGTATTAGGTGATTTAGTTCATCTTCTGCCAGATGAGCAATGTTCACTGCTGTGCTGTTGTTCTGAGCTTCATCCAGATTAGTTTTAAATGAAGAGCAGACCATGTTTAGGAGATCACAGTCTGCATACTTGAGAGCTACTTCAGTCTTTATACCCTACTGATTTTTGCTAGGAATTCGATGTCTGTACTTCTATAAAAATCTGGCATGAAGAAAATGACTCTCGTATACTAACTTTGTGTTCTGATACATTGCAGTTTATTTAACCTAGCCACCTACTCAAGGAGAAATGCAAAATTGGAAAAAAGCCAAAGCTGTTATGATTTTAATTATTTGAACCAGGAGACCTTTCGGTGTGCCAGTCCTTGACTTGAAAAACTTCAGCTGCACTGTAACCGTGTGACATACCTATGTAAGGAAATAAGGGGTATTGCCTTACTCCACAAATGAGTAGTTTGTAGCACAGAAAGGAAAATAATCTTCAAGAAGTTACAGTTTGACTGCTGGTGTGGGGAGATGGGTATGGGTACAACCTTAATTGCTGTCTTTTGCCAGCCCAAGATCTATCACAGATGGGTTGTGTGCCTGTAGTGGCTGCTCATGGGACAGACTGACTGTGTTTCCCTGTTGTTACCTCTTGTAAAATTATTATAGAGACCCTCCTTCAGTCTTCTGTGTGTGTTTGCTTTTGGGAATCGGCGTATGACAGGATTCACATTTACAAGGACATTCTGCCAGATCAAAGGGTGCAGCTGTGGTGATAAAGGTCAAAGGAAATGATCAAATATGTAAATTTAGTTAGGACAATTTGCCTGCCAGCTGATTGTGGGGGAGAGAAGGTCATCGGTATTGCTTGACTCTTGCCTTAGTTGGGGTCATACCAGTTTGTCTGATTCAAAAGCATCTGCAGGACAGGGAATTAAACTGTGTGGAGCAGGAACAGAAATAGAAAGAATATTTTAAAAGCAGAGGGAGCAGCATAGGTCAGCTTGACTCTGCACCTAAATTTGGCAGTTGGGTGCAGAGCTCGGTCTGTCAGACATCCGAAGAACTCATTTGTTTGCAGAGTTACCTGAGCTTTTGATTGACAGTCTTACCTGACATGTTCCTTTGCTGTTCTGTGTTCAGTTTCAATGCACAGCATGCTATTTTTACACTTTTCAACACAGATGCAATGTTCTGTGGTTTTATAATACAAGGATAATGGAAGCTTTAAATAAAAAAAAAAAGTAAAAAAAAAAAATATCTGCTTAACAGGACAAAAAAAGGCATTATATGGTACTTCTAACTTGTCTTCAGTTGAGAAGTCACTATGAATATTTCCAAAGTCTGAAATGTATCTGGTAGATCATAGATGGTAAAGATTTTTATCAATGTTTATATGTTTCTTTTAAAGTTCAAGAAATGTCATAAGAAAAGATTGAAAGCACTTCATGTAAATTATTCCTGGAACATATCCAAGTGCCTTTTATCTCCTGACTTTGATTTTTTTATTTATTTTTATTTTAAAGAGCTGTAGGCAGCAAAGCCACTTTTTCTCCACTTTAGAACAGGAATATGGGGAGAGGGAGAAACCAGGGGAATGAAAAAGGACTTGATGACACATACCAGTTTAATTTTAGGTGGAATGCTTATGTCTTCATGCTAAAGGGATTCTGTTCGTCTTGGCTGGAGACTACAAGATGACACCAATCAGTTGACTAGCTTAAGGATGTTACCAGGGATGACCAAACCATGTTTTGCTGCCTCTGAGATGCATTGTAATATTGGGTGATTGAAAACAAAAGACCTGGTGGTGTTTGACTCCTTCACGCTTGGAATAAAATATGTGAGGCTGACACAATCATATGTGAGTTAGAAAGGAGGGGAGAAGCAGAGAAAGCAGCAACAGATTAATTTATCAAGTGAAGTTAGTGGATTCCCCCCCCCCCATTTTTTTCCCTCTCTGCCCGAATTTAATAGAAAGTACTGTTTGTGTTTGGGCTTTTTCTTATGAACTGGTATTCATTTATTTTAAATATCAGAGCCTTCTAAGTAGTAAAATTTGACAAATGGCAAAAAGAAACTTCCCTGTGAGGAAACTCATTGTGCAGTGCCTCCATCAGTGACCTGATGCTATCAGGATGACCAGCCCCCATCTGCACCAGTTAACATGCTGGCCCACAGTCATAGATCTGATCACGTTCCCCCAGTCTGGACAAGGGCCAGACTGCTCTCTCAGGTCCTACTCCACTCAGCATCTAAGCTTTCTGCTTCTCTGGCTCCGTGTGCCTGTCCCTAACCTCTGTGTGGCCTCTTGCTGGGTGCTAGGGTGGCCTTTTCTTCCTTTGGCTCATGAGTAATTCAAACTCATGCTTTCCCTTGACTCCAGCTGTGGAGGCTACATAGGCGACAACTTAGGGCATGTGCTAATTGTGACTAAACAGAAGCAGATTTTCCTTAAGGTTTGCAGTATCTTGGCTAGTACCAGAAGTATGTGTACAGGTTTAGGCAAGATCAATAAATCCCATGTACTTTGTTGTTGTTGGAATGATTCCTTACCTGGATGGCCCTTCTGATATTTAACTGTGTTCATGCATTTATTTATTTTCTTGATTCTCCTAGGCATATTGCCCATCTTAGGCTGCCTGTTTCTGGAGTCAGCGTCCAGCCAGCAGAGGCAATTCTGCTGTTGGGCAGTTCTGCTATGATACCAGTGTCTTTTCAGGAGCACTCTTGAATGAAAATCTTTACAAAAACCTCATCGTTGTTCTCTGAAACTAAATCTGAAACTAAACTCAACTAAATTGAGAATAAATTCTACAGGTCTTTAACTTCTCTTTTCACAGCAGAAAGTCTGAATCAGAAAGGCTGTATAGGTATTTGGCGTGTGGTAGGGAAATCACCTTTGTGCCTTCGTTTTGAGATTTCAGAGCTTTTACTCTGAAGAAAAATGATCACTTACCTTGCAGCCAAACCAGAGCATTCAGTAACACCCAGGGCATCTCAAGTGTAGAAAGTGAACTACAAATTGGGTTCTAGATTACATTTTTGTTTGCTAGATATAGGACACTGGAGAAGAAGGCAAGGAGGGAAGGATATGGGCTTATGGAAACTGATTATTACGGTTATTGGATCTTGTAATGTATGAGGGAATATCTGTGCTTGTTACAAAATCAGACTTCAGAAAAGCATGGGCCCCAAAATACTCCTCTCATCTTGAAAGCATATGCAGATATAACAAACTGGTTCCTCACATAGTTGTCTCCATAAAAGAGAAAGAGAGCAGGAGAGGAGCAGATGAGGTTTCCTCCCCCACCCCTAGCCCCATACCAGTACTTCTGACTGTCTGTGCTGCTGCTTCTGCTGATAAAGAGTAATTCAGAGTTTGTAAGAGGTCTTCAGTGCCCACCTTTGGAGAGCTGGTGTGTAGTTGCAAGTTCATTTAATAAAGCTTCACTAACTGGTGTGTTATCACCCAGTATTCATAGGAAGTGACGTAACTCTTATATTTACAAACTTGCAACTGTTTTCTGCTCTGTAGTTTGAAAAATTATTTTCAAGAGATTGCTTCTATTTATAACCCCCAGAAGAATACCGTAGCAGTCAGCTGCTTCCTTCCCTTACCATTTGCAGTGATATGGTATACAAATTATAACTTTGTGATTCCTGATTTGAGTACTCTGAAAAATTGTAGCCTAATTAAATCACTGTGACGGTTGTTTATTTTTTTTAATACCTGTTTGCAGCTGAGAGTTACAAGGATACCCAGATGGTAAAGATAAAGGAAGAACCGATGGAAGTTGACATTCATGATTCGCAGGCTTCAGTGTCACCCAGCCAACCCAGCCAAAATGTTGGCTACAGCACTTTATTAGGGCGAGACATTAGTGAACACGTACAGAAGGCACCAGAAGGTCGTGTGCTCCCAGAAAGAAATCTATTCAGCCAAGATATATCAGTGAAAATGGCATCTGAGCTGCTCTTCCAGTTATCAGGTAAAAGCAGTGGAAATAGTCAATAGTTGAATTTAAAGAACAAAAAGAGATTGTGTATAAGCCATTAAAGTGCTATGAAAGTGTGAAATTGCTAAGGCTGAAAAATAATAGGAGTTAGAGCCCTTCTACCCTCACATTTGGATTACAAAAGCTTTACCAAACATCCTGCATAGTTAGCATATGTTTTAAAGCACTGTGACAGTCAGGTCAGGTTCACAATATTTGAACTGAATTGGAAAAGCCGGAGTTCAACTCCTGTATTTTTGAAGGCTAATTAAATAATTTGTGCCAATGGGTTGATCCAGGCCTTGGAGTATAGGGGAACTTATAGATGGCAGTTACTGGCATTAAGTGGCCAGTGGCTGCAGCATGCCGTGCTCCTGGGGCCGCAATGTCCATTTCTCTTGACAAAAAAGGTGAACCTCAGCTATTACATAAAGGCAATGATATCAGAACTGTGTTTAATGAATGCTTGTATTGCACACTTTACATGGAGCACTAACACTGAAATATGAAGCTGAAAAAATTTGTTGGGTGTTAGTTTAGTCATGCCCATTTGCTAATCGTGCTGTAACCATTTACCCCAAATTACTCTGTATTACACTGTTATCAGAAAGCATTAGAATAGTTCTGCTGAATAAGACCTGGCAGGGAAAATGTGATATATGCTAATCACAAAAAACCATGTATGTTCCTCTGCAGAAAAGGTGAGCAAAGAGCACAACCACAATAAAGATAATGCCATCAGAACTACAGCCAGGTAAGTACAGTCCATTGTTATCTACAAAGCTGTAGTGTAAATGGCATTGCTTCATTTTGCCTTGTGAACTCAAATGTGTCTGCCTCCTGCAAATGTGACCAGATATTACAAGTGTAAGACATTTTCATGAGTAATGTAACCTATATCTGAAAAATTACACCTATAGATCTGGTTGCTAAGAGTTCATGAGACAAAAGGCCTTCGGGCCAAAATGACTGTTCTCCTCTGATCATGTATTCACACGTCATTTTAAGAAAATTTTTTTCTATTTTTTTTTTCTACAAAAACTGAAACGTAAAAGAAACTGCATAGTACATGCAGTGCTTGAGGGAAGAACAGGCTGACAACTGGATTTTAAGACATGGACCAATGTAAGAAGAAGTGATTTTGATTCAGTGTTCTGTCAAACTTGGATTTCTTTAATAAATTGTCAGTTTAGTATTTCTATCATCTCAATGCCTTCTAGAGGTGAATTTTTAAGTCAGACTGAGATAATGCTAATGAAACATTTTTAAAGAATTACAGTCTCATTAATACAATGGATGAAATTATCCAGAAATTAAAAATATGATCCAGTTATAACATGTGCTGTTAAAGAAATAAGCACTTTACAGTATCGTGGCTGGGAACAAGCCCACAAATTGTTTACATACATATGACCCCCCTATGGGGGCTCTTCAAAACTCTTATGTAATAAGTGGTAGCTAGACTTGGTAAAACCTTAGGAACCCGTGGTGCGGGGAAGGTAAGAATTGGCAAGGGTACATCTATTTCCTACCTGAAAGTTCCCTAATCAGTGTGGATGGGTTGGAGACTGAGCACACTGAAGTGACAGAGATTTCCTTCAAAGATAGAGTAAAACCTTCTGTGCTTCTGCAGGCCCTTCTACAGAAGTTCCCAGCATGTTCAGTGCCTGCTAAGACAGCTTTGTCCAGACAGAAATTGAAAAGCATTTCATTTGCAGAAGAAGAGCTCTCTAAAATATGTTGTTCTTAAATTCCTAGGCCTATCCCATTCATTCATGGCAACTGTAATAAGTAAATAATTTGTTTTTAATAAACTGACCAGCTCAGTAAATGTACATTAGGGACCTTTTGATGTTACAAGTTGAAAGATAATTAAATTCAGCTTTTAACTTCTGGCTACTGTGAATGCTTCCCATGTTTGCTAGTTTGGGAATTTGTGGGATATGCAGCCTGCATAGCCTTCCTGTGACTACTTAAAAAGCATAAGCCTGAGAGATGCGTATGGAGATAAATGCGCATATATTGCCCAACTACTCATTAACCATCCAGTGTGCATTGCAGGGAAGGGGTGACAAATAGTCAGTTGAAAATAGATTTCAGTGTCTCGTGATGTTACCGGCAGGACTGGTGTGAGAATCCAGAGCTACTTTTGGATCTATCAAAGATACTCGAACTGGAAAAGTTGAGGACAGTTCAAAGATAACTTCCCCTTCTTCTGGCTGCCAACTTTTAAGAGGATAGGACAGTTGGCTGTTGTCAAAGTTGCAGTGAGTTTTACTGAGAAGTCTCGATAATGACTGCTACCCATCAGGGCATGAAATGCTGAGTGCCTGGTTCAATTCTTCCAGGTGCTTTTCTTATCTTACCTCTCTATCAACAGAAGAAGACATGAATGAGAAGAGCTTCTTAAGGGGAAGTGAGTCAGTCTACTAAATCCTGCGAGTTCGAACAGATTGACTTGAAAGAACCTTGCAAAAAAACCCCCACCCAAAACCAAACAAACAGCTGGAAGTCTTTACTGGTAAGGGTATGATGCCTTCTCAAAAATATAATGTGATGGAGCAGCCAGTGGAGGATAGAGGCACTCAGACTGCGTTAAGAAAACGTGTGGTGTTGCAGTTTGGCTCACCAACCTACATCTGGAGTAATGACAGAAAGGCATTTGAATCACAATTGTTATGTGAAGTTTGCTGACAGCTGCAGAGAGCCAAGGTGAGGCCAGTATTGTCCACCTGTGAGTAGCTGGGGAGCAAAGAGATTAAGCTGTGTCATTGGTGAGAGTCTTAAATCGGCAAAGCCCAGCAAGATGGGGTACACAAGCACTTTTTGCTGTCTTATTCCATATTAACATTTCTAACTGTCGCCTATCTGTTGCTATTTCTCCTGTGAGTATTCCTGGACTTTGCGAGTATATACTTCCATATGACTTTGCTTAAGCAGCTGAAACTGGCAAGGATTCCTCACAGTTCAATGGCTGAGTGAGATGGTACAGCCTGCCATCTGTGATATGAAGGCAGAAAGTGGAGAAGCAAATGATCTGGAAGTGAGTACGCCAACGTAAGATGCCAAGATAAGTTTCTTTCATCTAGAGAACTGTGTAGCCATAAAACTGGAGAAGTGCAGCCAGAAAAAAAAAAAAAAATCCTAAAGCTTAATCTTCATCAGAAGGGACTTTGCGCAGTGATTGAGAACAATTTATGTAACTTCTTACTATGAAGCAGGAGCTCCTCCCTCCATACTTTGCACTGGAAATTGGAGGATGTATCTGCTGAAATAAAAATAATAATAGGGCCAACACTGAAGAGACTCAGCTGCCATTCTAGAGGAAGGCAGAAAAGAGGTATCCAAGGATGGTTCTGTAATTCACTGGAGGCTGAAGGCGGAGAGGGGAATCCTTGGGACACAATACAATGCAGTCTTCAACAGCAGCCTGCTCATGATATATGGCCTAGCCTGAAATAGATAAGCTCTGCATCATCCATTTTGCTTAGAACCAGCAATAAACAGTGTCCCAGTGACTGAATCTAAGGCACAAGCAGGAAGGCCAACATGGAAACCAGAGTGGATTACAAGATTTTGAAGAGTTTCAACAGTAATAAAACTTTTTTTATTGGTGTTTTTCTTTCAAATCGTTATTAAACCAGTGAGAGGAATGTTGCAATAAATGATGCCATATTTCTATACAGCGTCAGTCTGTTTTATATTATGTCACCCCTGAGTGGGAATGGGAGTCTTGGAAAAAGTTGCTTTGCACATGTGGGCCAGAGCTGTTTTGCTTTATCCTGCTCGCTTGTTTTCTTGAGTATGATGCATTGTTCAGCTACCTGCATACATTGAACTGTTC
The DNA here is from genome assembly GCA_035590275.1 of Ibycter americanus. Taxonomy (NCBI): domain Eukaryota; kingdom Metazoa; phylum Chordata; class Aves; order Falconiformes; family Falconidae; genus Ibycter; species Ibycter americanus. The sequence goes on along the minus strand of JAVJGI010000001.1, from coordinate 14,132,607 downwards.
AGGTTTGAGGCAGCTTCATGCCTTACCCTTCAGCACAACTGAATGTTGACTGTGTTTATGGTTATGTTCAAACTTCTGTAGAAATACCAAAATATGCCATTAACTGTCACATATGGAACAGCACAAAATTAATAATGGCCAAAAAAATTAGTGAGAAAGTAAATAAGGTGATTACCAAAAGTGTTACAAGTGACTCAGTGGAGAACACCTTGTTCGCTCTCTGCAGAAAAACTGTATGAGGGAAAACTTATGTGACTGCTGTTGTTTAGACTGACACGCTGGGTATCTGGACTGGTAGGGTCAACTTGGTTGGTGCTGCTGGCACGTACTTTCTGGGTCTGGACTACCCACTGTGCAAGGCTTTGTGAGACCTCATAGCACATTCTTTATCCTGAAAAGGTTCTTGGATTTTATTACTGAATAAGAACAGGCTGCAGAAATGAGCTGGTCTCCTGTTCTGCACCTTTGAAACACCTACTATACACCAGTCTGTTAAGGATTCTCAATATGAGAGAGATCAGATTTAATGTAATTCTGATTTTGCTTGTAAGAGATTGATAGCTTGCGTGCAAATGGAATACACCACCTTAGAAAAGTTTTCCAATAAAGACTGTCCTTTTCCATTTTGAATTTTTTAGGTACCTCTTACTGATATCTGTCTGTGTTGTAGACAAGGAATTCTTGTTTCTGTTATGATCTTTAATTAAGCAGAAAAAAAGGATGTTGGCAGAAATGCCAATTCACTATTGAAATTGACTTTTTACTGCCTGTTAATTAAAACCAAAGCATGCTATGCTTTTTGGAGTCAAGTAGCTGATAATTTTTGTACTTAATACTCTTTGAGAAGTAACCATTCATTAGCTTATATGAATTGTTTCCTGCTTTAAAAATCAAACTCCTGGAGTTAATTTCAGTCATGGAATGCCATGTCAAAAGAGAACTATTCAGCACCTTAACCTAAAATTTGAAAAGTTTAGTTTAAAAAATAATTACTATATACCTTAATATTAAATAATAATATTTTCCACCTTTCCTGATTGCCCTCTCCAGATGTGACAGTAGAATATACATTTTTGAAGTATTAATTTTAATGATCCATATAGTATTGTGATATAGCAAATCTGAGATGTTGAAATGTACTTTAAAGCCATTTGGGAGGAAGGACTTCAGTTTTCACTCTGAGATGCAGTTTTACCAAAGCATGCCTCTTCTGCACACCTTGCCTTATGGTTTGCATATCTTTCATCATGAATTCTGTAAATGAAATAGTTTTTAACAAGATGGTATTTGTTACAATGTTAAGATGATAGGGTCAAAACTCATATTTGCTTCTTCCATTAACTGCTATTTTGTTTACAAAAAGACATCTTATTTTTTCCTATAGCCCTTTCTTTTCTGAAGACACATTTAGACAATCACCATTCACTTCCAACTCAAAAGATCTCCTGCCTAATGAAACTACTCTTCATGGAAGGACATCTGCACCAGGTCAGATACCTTTCTATTTCATTACTTCTGGTTGATGAATCTTTTAAAAATTTTCTTACTGTAAACTCCACCACCTGACCAATGCTCTTAAAATGTAGTTTGCTTTGTAAAAAGGCAGTTATCTCTCCATCACAATAAGTGCTTATTATTAAGAAGGAAAAGAAAAAAGTTAAATATTGCTGAAGCATTTGTATTAATAGCTTTTAAACTACTGTTTCTGTGAATTGTACAAGAGTGTTTAACACATTAAACTCAGCAGTATTAACAGAGGTGGGTTTTTTCTGCGTGTCTCTCCCATATGTAAAGGAACTTTACTGATGTCAGCTTAATATCTGCTATTTTCCTGTTGCTGGCCATTTTCATCTCTCAGAGTACAGATGAAATGTTTGCAGTACATGTATCAGAGTGGAGTGGCTGAGCTTGCTTGGCAATACAATTTTCCTGCCTTTAACAATAACTAATTTAGAAATCTTTTTGGAAGGATGTGGAGTTTTTATACTGAAAGGCCTCAGCATCTGTGGGTACACTCCCACTGACCTTCTGAACTAGCTGATAGGCATTTTATGTCCAGATGTATCTTGGGTTATATTATGCATTAAAATAGAAAAATAGCCATGTAACAATACTGTTCAAAGGCACTGAACACATGCAAAAACTTGATATGTGCCTTTACTGTCCTACTGCAAAATAACTTGCTTGCTAGTTCACTGCTATCTGTTCTTAAATTAATAGCTCTTGGGTTCTAAAGGTCAGTAATTACACAGCCAGCTGTAGGGGGGGTTATTCACCTTTTCTTAGCAATCAATAAAGTTTTGGGCACGTTAGTGCTAATTTTCAGCTATAGACTGTCATTTAATTTACAACGTAACAGACCCTTCATTCTTTTTAATGCTTGAATAGTCATTTGACAGCTTGTGAAGTGGCAGATGAGGGTAAGAGCTAGATGTTGTCTAAGGGTAAATATGCATGGCAGGAAGAAGAAGAAAATTTGTAGCATAAGGGCAAGGGTCTTTAGGCTAGCCTCAGCCACACTTCTGCGAGGAGGTAGTGGATTTTGTAACTCTGGGCAAGGAGAACCAGATCAGGTGTGGTGCTTTTAAGTATTAAAATGTAAACTAGGTTAGCACTTCAGTCCTGGCTTTTGACCTTGGCATAACATGGAATATTCATATACCCAGATGAAAGATGAGAACTCTTAGACTCCTCAGGCAGTCCTCAATACCTCAGAGGACATGGCCTCTAGCAGCAATACTCTTACATCATACCAAGATGAATGTATAAGAATTTTAATTCTCTGTAAGACCTCATTTTAAGTGAGGCCACTAAAACTGTGGATGGGTTTTGGTGACATGTTTAATCTTCTGCTTAAAAGATGTAAAGTATCTAGTTGGTTAGGACATCCTGGAGTGTTAGAATGGCTTCCGAGGATCTGGGTTTTGTATGTTCATGCTGCCCCATATTCTGCCTTATGGAGTAAGTATTACTTTGATAGGTCTGTGTATTGTAATACATATTGTTCTGTGATTATAAGACTATGATATGTAATAGCAGCACGTACACTGAAATCCAAAATGTCAGTTTCTGCTTCATTTTTATTTTTGGAACAACCCTATCGTTCCAAATATGTTGATTTTTCTCAGCTTCATAATAAATTCTTGGACCTGAAGCACAACTTCACAGTAGCACCAGGAATGTGATTTAAATTTTTAATCCATTACAAATGTGATATTCATGTAAAAGAACAGCAGAATACCCACAGGTAGATTTCCTGCTAGTATCAGCATTGCGAGAAGAAATAGTCTATGTAGTGCTATGGATAGCTCGGAAGAAACTTCATCCCTGCAGAGAGTAGCATAAAGGAACAGTAACAAACCATTGTAAAGGTCAACAGGATGTAACAGAAAATGCTGTGGAAATGTGTATGTGGTGTCCCATGGATAAATGGTATTTATACTTTCACTTGAGATTTGTTTTGGGTTACTTCATCCCTGAAACAGGATAGTAAGAAGTAGAAAAGAACAGCATAAGCAAACGACAGGAAATTCCCAGTCCAGTCTAGTCTCATCTTCAAAAGATCTAAAACTAAAATCCAAGCAGATTAACTGCTAATGGCCAAGAGTGTTCATTAAGCAGTGCCAGTATCCAAAAATGTGATTCTGTGCCACTGCCACCACAGCTAGCAGGGTCTGATTGATGGACAGGCATGGGGTCTGAGCTGCTGCTCTGTGCTGACTCTCTGCAACCAGGCTTGACTCGGGCAGGCAAAGTGCATGAGGACGCTTTCACTGCCAGTTGGTTTGGGTGGCCTTGGTGGAACTCGATGTACATAGTGCTTCTTTCCAAGAGAGCACCAATATGGGCGGTTGTATCCCCAGACTCCTGCCAACTTTCTGTCTGCAAGACTTCTTGGCACCCTAGCTGCAGAAGAATTGGGAAAAGTGACAGGAACATAGGACAGTAAGATACCTCATGTGTCAAATTCAATTCTTTCCTATAATAGTTAACCACATTATGTAATCTCATTCATTATCAAGATCTATCTTAAACCTGTCATCCTTATTATTTGTATGAGGATACTGTTTCAGAAACTCACCCCTTTGAAGGGCTGAGACCACTCTCTTTTCAGCCTGAATTTATTCACAGCAAGTTCTACTTTTGTTGTTTCACCAATGCTGTTCTTCAACTTTGATAATTCTTCTCCCTTGTGATGTTCACCATCTGATGTGCCATCTTACATCCCCCTAATTCTGTCTTCATTTTGGGAAAGTAAGCCGGTTAACATCTTTTGGCCTCTTTTAGTGTGATAGGGTTTCCATTTCCTGACCAACATCATAGCCTTTTTCTGCCTCTGTTTAGGGAAATTATTTTCTGCAAATATGAGTAGTCAGAACTATATATGTTATTTTACAGGAGGTCTTACCAATGACTTTTTCAGTGGTGTGCAATGTTCTATACATATATTGGAAATATACATATATTGCCTCTCCTGATTAATCACCATCTTTGTAACTACAGCATGCTGATGACTCTCAGTTCATTTGCTAATCAAATAGTAACATGTTTTTCTTTTCCTTTACAATTTCAGCTGATGATTTCAGCATGCAACAGAAATTCTTGTTCCTACTTTCTAGACCATGCGACCTTGTAATTTCAATTGTTTCACTTGTTACTCTAGCTCTCAAGATTATTTCTTTAATACTCTGAAATTTCTGCGTATTGATGATATTGCTTTCATTAATGCAGTGCTGGGGTTTTTTTTGTGTTGAAGGTATTAAAGATGATTAAGTATGGTTGGTCCAAAGTTCAGTCCTTGAGACTTCAGCTTAGTGGCCTCCTCAGCTCAAAACACTTCTCTTCATAGCCAGTTTATAAGAAAATTGCAAGATCAGGTATTTAAGAGGAAAAACATTCTTTGTAGGGTATTGAGTATATAAGATCTCCAAGGAGCATGAAATAATTCGGAAAGATGTATTAAAAATGTGTGAGAGCAATGCACTTGATTGGGGCATTTACTAGGGGGAAAAAACCCAAAACAAAACTAAATAATGACATAGTGATAGATTTGGCCTGAAATAAAGGTGAAGAAATCCTGATCAGCAGCAGTATCACAGGCAGAAGTGGTTCTCATGCAGCAGCTTTTAAGTCTGGTACTGAAGGAAATGACAATGAAATCTCCAACAGCTGTCAGAAGGGGACACAAGAGCCCTGCAGAAGTCACGGTAACTCCCTGATAATCTGTGGTGAATTAATATTCTGAGAAAGGAAGAAATTTCCTATAGTATGTAGTTCAAAAGTATTGGATAGATTTGGGGAACTACTTCCCTTCCTTTTTAAGGTATTTCGTATGTTAATAACCACACAAAGTTAATTGTAGTTACATTACACTTTTCGTTATCTATTACAAATAGGCCAACTAAGCTCATTTTTACTGAAAAATGGAAATAAAATGAGTATTGATGTCCACATCAAACACACTTCACTCAAAAATTACCATAGCATCAAAGTCATATCTAAGACAAAGTCATATCCAAAACAATAATTTCAGCTTTCCCCCATAAGAATAGCAAAATGACCTTTTTTGGCCTAGCAAAAGGTAGGGAGAAGAAATGAAAATTTTCATTTCAAACAGTAGCTTTAAAAGGGCATTTTTATCTTCTGTTTTGTAAGACTCTTCTTTTGACAGAGTAGAGTTTTATGTCAGACTATATAGTTCAGTCCAGATCACTAGATAAATTAAAAACTTGGTATTATGCTGGTGTTCCTGACCCTCAGCCAATCTTTAATGTGTTTTAATAGTTTTCCACTATCTCACTGACTCATTCTGTAAATCAAACTTGCCTTCATGAAATCCAGATGAGTGATATCCACTGTTTCTTTTCTGGTCAGTTCATTAATATTGCTGAAGACTCCAGCCATGGGGTTGTGGGAGTATTTTTTCTACATGTGTATCTGTGTGTAGTATAGTAATAATAATAATAATTCATTATTTTTTCTCCTGTTCACCAAGGACCTGGTATTCTCCTTCATTTACATTGACAGTGCCAAATACTGAAACACTCTTATCTGTAGAGGATTAAATTTAAAAAAAGATAAAAATCCATCTTTTTGTGAAAATTTACTACTTCCTGCAAAACTGTAATTTTGATTGTGGTAAGTGAACTTCACATGGCTAAAATAGACATTTGGAACTGGAGGGTGTAGGTTCTGGGGAGCTGTAGTCCATGAACAGCCCTGGCTTTTTAAATTTTGTCCATTGGTGCCAGAGCTAAATTTACTGGTGTAACTTATTTCAATGAAATAAAGCCAACAAAGCTTCTGCCCTCAAGGACCTTTTTGAAAATGCATCAGAGCCTCTTCTGTCACTGTGTCTCCACACCCTTTACTGACCTGTAAAGTGACAGGTAGGCCATGCTTCCTCTTCAGAAGTGTCCAGAAGCCAATACTGAATCAGTAGTGTGATACTTAGTTCAGTAGAAAACTGGAAACATAGTGCAAAAATTTGGGGTCTTGGTACCATCAGTAGTATTTTTATTGATAATGAAATTAGTGGCATTTCCCATATTTATGTTTATTGAACTAAAGTAGTATGTGTAACAGATTCCTGTATGTTTGGAACTACAGGACTGTTCAGGAGATGTACATGTTTCTTCCGTTACTGTTCATACACCCTCCAAATTATTCTCTTTAAAGCAATAATTCCACTGTAACTTTAATATACTTAAAGACGAAAATCTGCCGGCTCCCTGGGCCTCATCTTTGCACGTTCTCCAACACAACAGTACTAACATTTGTGTGGCCACACTGTAAACCAGTTCAGGGGAAGTAGTGATTTTTTTTATTATTTTTTTTTCCCTAATAGTTTGTGGGACTGTTGGGATGTGAGCAGGGTGAAGGCAAGGCCATATCTTTCGGCCATGTGAAATTTCAGTATTTGTGTGAGATTGACGTGGCTGTGGCCACACTTAATCCGGTTTACTTTCTTCTGTGACTGCAGTTGAAAAATACCTCCTAAGGGTTTGGAATTTTACTTGGAACACGATAAATGATCAAGCTGTTCATGTTGCACAGATACCACATACTTCAGTATGAAGTATTTTGCATGTGTCTTGTGTCTTCCTTCCTAATCCGTTTTTAAAGACACTTTAAGGTCAATGCACCTCTTGATATTATAATTTTGTGTGCCTTAAAGTATCTAGAAAGTAGACAGCAAGAGCTCTTCTGGTCCAACCTGCAGATGTGCTCATTCATATATACTTTTTTCTGGCAGTATTTCTGCTTGATTCTGGTCTCCTGTGCTCTGCAGCAAACTAAACTTCTGCAACCAGCTCTGAGTTGTGGGTCATCACTAGGTTAGTTAAGAAAGTCAGGACTTTAATAAATTGAATATGAGGTTAGAGTGAATCCAACTATAGTTTCCATTTCTTCACAAGTCGCCAGTGACAATTTTCCTTCTTTCTTCTTTCAGCCTGCTGCCAGACTTCCCACTTTTAACTTACCTTACATTGACCCTGAGACCGCTGTAACTGCACTGCAGAAATGCAGGGACACCTTGAGGGTTTGATTTCTGTGTAGGGGACTGTTGGCACTCTGTCACTCTGGAAAATGTCCTTAGGCCTTAAGGGACTGTGAAAGCACAAGCCCTGAGGATTTCTGCTGAAGCGATCAGTGATGAAATGTTGGCATTTAAATTGCCCTTGTATAGCTTCCCAGCTATGTACCCATGGAGTTAATTAGAACAATTCACACCTCCTTGCTGTTGTTGTTTGCTTACACCTGCCAAAAAGCCTCCAACTTCACATTGTGGGTAATCCTCTTGTTTACTTTAGGAAGACTTTCTTCACAGTCCTAAATGCTAGGATTCATAAAGGAAAGCTAGGATTTGAAAGCACGGTTACAAGCAACTGATTTCTAATTCATTCAGGACAGCAGAACCTGTGGATTATTAGTTTTGAGAGAATCACAGAATGGTTGATGTAGGAAGTCTAGTTCCACCCCCTTTCTCAGAGCAGAGTCAAGCTTGTTGCTCAAGACTTGGTCCAGTTAGGTTTTGACTATCTCCAGGGATGGAGAGTCTCTGGGCAACCTGTGCTAGTGCCTGACCACACTCAACAGTAAAAAAAGCATTTTCTTATATTTAAATGGAATTTCCTGTGTGTTAATTTGTTCCCTTGCCTCCTCTCCACTGGGCATCATTGACAAGACCCTGGCTTCATCTTATTCCTGCCCCCATCAGGTATTTATGCAGATTGGAAAGATCCCACTGAGCCTTCTCTTCTCCAGGCTGAACAGTCCTAGCTCTCTCAGGCTCTCCTTCTATGATGCTCCAATCCCTTAATCATATTTGCTGGACTTCAGACTTCTTTGAAAGTCTAAAAGAATATTTCAAGATCCTGGCAGCAGTTTCTGTCCCTGTGGTGGAACAGCAATTTTTATTGCTAGTGTAGTTGCAGAGGGAGCGCATGTGCATGTGAGTTGACTTTTATATAGTGCATTTTCCCCCGCCCCCTCTCCCCCTACTTTATCCCATGATTAGTGTGTATGGTCATTTTATTTTCTTTCAGTTTTGGTCTGAGTTATGAGCTCTGCCCACCCAAGACGTTAGGTATCCCCTTCAGTTTCTTAATGATGAGAGTGCCTGACCCCTATTGGCTTCCTGGCAGGGTGGAAAAGCGTAGTGGCACTTAATTCAACACTCAAGGCATGCTTCATCAGGAACTTGGTCCTGTTGTTCGTTTCTTAGTATTTCTGTGGAATGTGCTTGTTGAAAGCAGTGCTGGAGGTAGGTGCCACACTGCTGTCACTGCTGCCTGGAGAACTCAATGGTAGGTACTCACTAAGCCCTGCAGTGCCTGGTTCTTTTGGTCCTTAAAAGCACCCATTTAGTTTTATTCCTCTTCTAATACCTGTCTGGGGTAAGATTCAACCAGATACTCTTCTTTTTGTGTATGTGAATGCACATGTGTGCATATGTGTGTTTATGTAAAAATCCATGCAGATGCATGAAAAAGAATACTGGAGAGATCCCTCTGACAAACCCAACCTATATGACAGCTTCATAGATGGTTGGAAAATTTCTGTGACAGAGTGGCAGATTGATTTGAGTAACTGATTTTAGTTCCTTAACTCCAACATGCATTTTTCTTTCATTCTTCACACAAAAAGAATGTCTTTTGGGTACACATTGACTGGTTTACACTCTGTCTTTGCACTCTCTAGAAGGCTAGGGACTGTCAGCCACCGTGGTTGCTCTCTGAAGTCTGATAACAAGAGACAGATAGCTGGCAAGTTGTGGGAAGTGATTCTAGGAAGGAGTGATAGTTGGACTGGTATAGAAGTGGGCTGTGCTTGGCATAGTTCCCCAAACCAAGACAGACTTTGCAGAATTTGTTCAACATAATTCAGTGCTAAATTGTGTGACAGTGGTTCTGGCTCTAGGATGTTTTTTATCTATCACATCCTGTCTTCAGATTCCCATGATTGTCTGCCTGGGTGCAGCCTTCTTTCGTTATGCACCCAGCTGCCTTGACAACCGCTTTGCACTACGGTCATCGAGTGGAGGGTTCCAAATTTCTGGTTCATTTAATGGGATCATGACCAACACAGTTGCAACTGATTACAGCATCACACTTCCCTTGCAGCTTTTTCTGGGTCTGCTGCCAAACAGGTTTGCATCTAGTGCATGTGTGTTGCAGATCTGTGATAGAGTAATAGTGACTGTTCTGAGCAGCCACGCAGTCTTCATAACTAACAAAGTCCCTCTCAGAACTGAAAATATTACTATGCAGAACAGACCATTTCAAATCAACAAATCGCCTTTTGCTCAAATATGCACGGTGCATTCTCCGGCTAAAGTAGGACAAGTGAAATGTGCAGCATGTGCATAGTTGTACATGTTTTAATTTTTCTCAACAATCTGTGTTTATCAGCCATTCCCACAGCAACTAAGGTGAATGTGATCAAATCCTTCTGAAGCACACATGAAACTCCAGCTGAATTGGCCAGTCCCCCTTGCAATACAACACATGCTAAATAGCAGGACTTTGCACGAGTTCTTATGGGCACACAGAGTTCACTTCTTTTCCTTGTGAAGTCACTGCGCTAATTATTTTGCCAATTATTTACAGGACCTTCGAGATGAAAGGTGTTAATTAAAATAGACAAACAGAAAGATACACATTCAGGTCCATGTCTAATGGCTGTCTTGAAAGACACTCGACATCCACCTGAAAATTTGTGATCCTTGTTTTATTATGGGCTAACTTTATACAGAGTAACTTTTTTCCCCTCTAATACTGTGCAGTGCAAAAATATTTATTTTTATTTCATTTCCCTTTTTATGTTTGTTCCTCCTAAAGCAAGATCAACCTCACGGTAAAGGACAGAAGAATAAAGTAATTTCACTCAGAATTAAGTCAAACTAGACCCCATTCATTAAACCCAGCAAACCAAAAGCTGTTAAGAAATATCACCAACATCAAATCCAAAGCAAAATGGCCAAAGGTAACTGTTTGATCCCACATGGAAAAACAAAACTTAGCAACTGGTTTTTTTACTCTTTCAAACAGGGCAGGTTTTGGCATCTCTTATCATTTTTTTTATATGTCTTCTGAGTCTCATAGTCACTCAACAGCAAATGATTTTTTAAAAACTAAAATAATTGTCACTATCAGTATTTTAAAATAAATATGTAACACAAGTGGAGGTCAGATTTGGGAAGGGCTTCCTGAGCAATTGCACTCATCCAAAGTACAGAATGAGATGTGGGATTTTGTGTACCTTGTCTTCTGCTCGCAAGTGAATTCAGGACAACACAAGGCTGTCCAGCAAGTTCTTGGGACCTGTGTTTTGATGCAGGTGACAGAAAGCAGCTTGGTGAAGAATGACCATGAAGTGATAGAATGTGTTTTTTGGGAAAGGAAGAAGGGAAAACAGCCAAGTAACAGCAGCTGGCTTCAAGAAGGACAACTGTAACCAACTTGGAGATTTGTATGGAAAGAAACCTAACAATAGCTGTTGCCAGTCCTTAAAGAAACTTGACCTCTTCAGTTGAGTGAGGCTTTTGGCACTGCTTCCCACCACATGTTCACAGTAAGCAGTGAAACCAAGAGTAGGTCTAACTGTAATTAAGTGGTTAAGTGTAGCTGTAAAACCTCAGGGACCACGTGTGGTTCTGCAGGGGTCTTTGCTTGCTCTGGTATTAATTAGTCCTTTTATTAATGTTGTGGATGATGGAAGAGAAAGCGTGTTTATTACATGTCCTGGTGGCACCATGCATGGACATGCTGTAAGCACTTCAGAGGACAGAATTAGAGTTCAGTCTTATCTGGAGGGAATGATGAGTGCCACAAAGAAAGTGGAGGGATGAATGCCCAGGCAGCGCAATGTAAGGGGGGGATCTGGATTAGTCCTGGTCAGACACTGTGTGTAGAGCTCACATTGTACGCATTGAAGAAAGGGCAGACATCCAGCTGAGATATTGGGAATGTTGTCTGTAAGGCACATGTGCCAATTCTGCTCTACAGCTGGAGCCCTGAATTCAATTTTGGCCTTTTGTAATCCAAGAACAATGTGGAGGACAGTGGTGGTCAGAGGTTTAGAAAACATGAGCTGTGCATAAAGGTTGAAGAATTCATGTTTATTTAGTTTGGAGGAGAAAAGAGGGGAGACATGATAATGATATTCAAATGTGTAAAATGACAGCTTTGAGAGAAAAAGAATAAACCTTGCCTATGTTCATGTGAGCTGAATACGGAGTAACAGGCTTAAATGACAGTAGAGGAGATTTAAGTTAAGCACCAAGTAAAACTTTCTAGCAGTGGGATGGTTTTGCACTGGCACAACTGTCACGGGAGACTGTGGAACCTCTGTCACAGGAGGGTTTTTAAAAAAGTAAGTTAGACAAGCACCTGTTGGGACTGACAGGTATGTTTGGTGTGTGGCAGGTGTGCCTCTAGGTGAGAGAAAGAGAAGATGGCCTCCTGAGGTCCCTTCCAGCTCTAATTCTGTGATGTAAACTCAGTAGCAAAGATGTAACGGCGATAAAATAACCTCTTGAAGGAGACTTGATAGATGAGGCATTTGGTTTATAAATAGTCAGCATGATGTGTTTTAGACTCTGCATCTTTTTCGATACTTTCATATCCTCCTTTGCCTCTCTTAATATCAGAATCTTTTGTAAAAGTGAACATCAGCATTGAGTCAGACTGTTTCCTGAATATGAATTTTTCCCAAATACAAGCTCAACGTGAAATAGAAAGACAGGTTTTAAAATTACTTTTCTCACTCTCCAAAGAGAATTGGAACACATCATTCCTGACACTTCTTTTTAAAGTTACCTTGGGACTCACCAATCCTCACCTATCTTATCTTGTACAACGTTGTCTTCTATAATATTTGTCTGCCTAAGAGTAAATTAAATGCAAAATTCATCAGGCTACTTGCACAGTTAGATATTAAAGAAAGACCACTGCTTTAAAATAATCTAAGGAAAGCTGAAGAGGAGTTCTTTTTTCTTCTACAGCATGATTTCAGTCTGGGTACAATTTTGCCCTGCTGGTTGCTGGGTGTTCTAGTTGAGTTTGGGGCAGTCGGGTGCTGACTAGTGCCCTGCAAATGCAACGTGAGCAGAAGGCGGATGGGAGAGTAATGCAGAAGGAAGGAGAGGATGGTTTGCACGTAGATGCATGTGGTTGTGATGAGAGAGCAAGGAGGAGGTACATCTTCAGAAGAGTGAGTTAAGGGCTTCAAGGAAATGGCAGATTCGCTGCTTATCACTTGGTGAATATCCAATAAAAGCGGTAAGAACGTTTTCTTTTACAGCAGCAGCCATGTACTGTGAAGAGTGGTGCCCTTCCCTGGCAGCTTACTGAAACATGGAAAGGTGGATCTGGCCGAATGTTCACAGTTACTTTCATCTAGTTTTGACTCTTGTGTTAAGTCAGTCAGCTCAGGAAGAGGGATTCAGTCAGGCTTTACTTTACATTCTCCCACTGAGGCTGCTGGTCACCAGCTTACAGTTTCTCTAGTACAGCAGCATTTGCTTCACTAAAAAAAGATGCAGAAGGCTGGAAAGAAAAATGTAGTCTAAAGGCCAATTTGTCTTTATTTTGTATCAGAATTCTGGATGGGGAGTACTACTGCTAGCCTCTGCAAAGTGCCCTAGATGTGTCATTACCTTCTCTCTATGAAAGAAAAGCCCCTATTTCAGGTGGACTTGCAAGTAGGAATTGGCATAGTGACAAAAACAAAAGAAAAAAAGGAAAATTTATACGCACACCATAATGGTCCTTAGGAAGCATGTCTTAAACAGAAGTGTAGGAAAGAAATTAAAAGGGTAGAAACCTATTGGCATTGTGGAAATCAATTTATTGTGGTTTAAAAATAACAATATGGACAAATTATACTTTCATAAATTCATATGAACTCAGTGTTGTAAAATCCAAACGGAATGTTACAAGGAGTGTAAATGGTTGAGCTAAATGTGAGAGCCACCTGCCTGGCAGTGAATTAGAGACAGCTTATGTAAATTCATTATGGCACACCTTACAGTTATCATGAAAGTATTTACAGGAGGATATTCCAGCGTTATATTGAAATAAAATATATCGTGCAAAGATAACAGAGAGTATAGTATCAGGCTTTTCTCTGACAATAGATGCAGAATCTAACTTTTATTTACAATAGCTATTATTTCTAAACAAGCAAAAAAAGTGAAGTTACGATGACGGAGCTCTTTCCTACTGAAAGGACTGATTATTCTCTTGGCCAACAAAGATCAGGTAAGCTTTTAAAAACACTTTTTGGGGGAGCGGATTTGGTGGTGCTTCCTATCCCTTTCTTGCAATGTCTCAACTCCCTCAGTGAAAAAAATAAACCCGTTTCCATCTGGGCCATATTGCATTACTTCATCTATAGTCATCGAACCAAACTGACCTTCTTCACTGTGGTTGTCATGTGAATGACTGAGGAACTCCTGGAGCCTGTGCAGTGAGCTACAGGGACTTTTCCATGACTCCTCCTTTCTGGTCAGTAAATTCACAGCTCAGGGCCTTACTTTGCATATGTCAGGAATTTTACATTGTTCTATTCTTTCTTCTTGTGTAAGGAATGAAGTTACCACCAAGACAATGCTGTTTATGCTTTATGCTAAAGCAGTACAGTGGGTAATACAAGTTGGGGGGAATAGACGGTGTTGTCTAGTGTTATCTTCACCTTGATGTCACAGTGTATGTGTTGTAAAAATAATTTTCCATTTTTTTTTTCTTTTAAAAAAACAGCTGCTATTTTTTTTAACAGCTGCAATTGCTGTTATTGCAGCTTTAGGGTTCCTTGAAAATCTACAACTCCATCCATCTTGCATAGAATTTACATAGGCTGATTTAAGTTTTGAACTGGGGATTTTCTCTCTTCTTGGTTGTTTCTTACATTTTGAGCTTAATAAAGACAATAAAAGCAAGTTTCAAGGCTTTATAATGCAGATGAAGGTTATCGTAAGCCTTGCTGTTTACTCAGAAGTCTTCTGGTTTTTTGAGTGAAGTTAAAATAGGTGTTAAGTTTTGACACAAAGGTACAAGGTTGGGATTTGCCTTGTGTTTTGAAGTCAGTGTGCCCCTACCTTGTCTTTGCCCTGACTCAGGTTTTGCTTTTCTCACCCGGCTTCTGACTGTCCTTTTTTGAGCAACGGGCTCAGTCATAGCAGTGAAGTGAGCTTCATGGTTTTCCCCATGTTCCTCTATGGAGGCATCTTTAAAGTTTATCTTTTATTTGTTTTTATTCTTTTCACAAGCCCCAACATCTTTATCATTTCTCAGTGACCTTTTCAAGTGTTGCTGCCTATCATTGCATACTTGAAATACTTCCATGCACAATACTAATGTTTCTTTTTGTGGGTTATGCAAGCTCTTTATTGAAATATTTCCAGGTTTCATGGTTGATGTTTTTAGAAAGAGCAACTTAAGCACCATGCTACTGATACATAAAATCACTTGGGTTATATTTTCTTCCATATCAAGGATTTTAAATGATCATAACATTACTGCTTTTTACCATACTGCATAGTAATGTTAGATATTTGCAAAAGTATTTGAGAAAAAAATAAGAGCATTAGTTGGTAAAGTTTTTTATTTAGCAAGGAGACTTTCTCTGCTTCCTCTGTGCTGTTGTTCTGTCATTCAGACTGTGATAAAGTGCAGTTTTTCAGGACATACGAAACAAAAAGTACATGCTCCCTTCACAAGTGGAACTTGGGTTCTGTTATTTGAGCAATAATTAATTTTTTAAAAATTATTACAGCATTGTTAAATCCCTTCTACTAACTTCTCATACCTGACACATGTTGTGACTTGAGAGCATGACTACGTAGACCCTTTCTTTGTTCATGCTTCGAACATGCTAGCTTGGGCACAGGGCTCTGTTTACAGTCCTTTTACAGGACTTGGGTTTGTCTGAACAGATGTCCCTGAATTGATATTAGAGGGGATAGCACTGACTGCTTTTAATAGCTGCAAAAAGGCATTAAAAAAGCACCACAAAGGGGTCAGGCAAAAAAAAAAAAAAAAAAAAAGGTCAGCTCGCAATTTCAGCTAAGCTTGAGGTTTTTTTAAGAAAAAAAAAGGTTTTCTTACTTCTTTTTATTTTTGTAGGGAATATGGAAGATTTTTATGCCAAAAAAGCAGTTGCTTATCACTGCCTAATAGTGAATGAGTCTGCTCTCAGTAAAAGATACATCCTAAAATAAGACCAGACAGGTTGCTGTGATGCTGGCGGTGACAAATGAAGACTGCAGGACCACTCTGGATCACAGATACCTTAGATAAGTCACAAGACCTATCTTATTTGGGAACTCCAGTATCAAGAAGGATTCCGCCGTTTATTTTAACTGACTTACTAGAAATAAGAATTCTGGTGCTACAGATAAAACCTTTGTGAAAGTAAGTTAGGAAGGGACTAAGATATATAGTATTCGGAGCACTGAAATTTCATAGAGTCAATGTATTTTTGAGCTTGTGAGCTTTTTGCAGGCCTTTGGCAAACAAGCTTGCAGCAAAGCCTTAATCACGTATTTCACAAATACGTTCTCATATTGTGAAAAAGGAGTTCTCAATTTTTAAATACAATGTGCTTGCCATAGGTGGTAGATGAACATGTAAGTGGAAGGCTCCAAAGCAATAAAATGCATCTTTGATGATGGGGACACTCCGAAAAGCAGGAAGACATTATAATAACTTAAATGAATGCAAACAGGAGGGGGAAAAAAACTTACTGACCAACTGACTTTCTAAAGCAGTGTTTGCATGATTGCCTGACCTGAATACCTTGTTTCTGAATACATAATTTCTTGAACTTTTTGGCTTTTAGACATAACAAAATAGAAATAACCTTACAAATGGAATAATCTTTTGTGACATTCATATATTGCTGCATACAGTATATTCACCTCTTGGGGAAATCTGGATCGCTAAAGGACTGGCTAGCAGCAGTCTACTTCAGGCTGGTAGTAACCAACAGTTATCTGATGACTGTTTAATGTCCTAAGTCTTTCTGAGCAAAGGGAGGTGCCTTGCTGTGGGATGTCTGCACTACTGGTTGTGTTCATCCTCTTGCCACGAGCTCACAGAAACCTGGTTACCTTATTCATTTTCTGGTTTGGTGGAATTTTTTAGATTAATTCTCCCATGGGAGCTTCCTTCTGCATCTCGTATTCTTTGCATCAAGTTTTATCCCCTGGAATATGAGGGAAGTACTGCAAACATTCTTTCCACCTTTTTCTATATCAGCTATCATCTACCTTTACCCAGTTCACCTCCTGTTCTGAGTTTGGCCATCCCTCCCTCTTAGCTCTCAGCCTCACACTGGGTGGCTGTTCTGTCACCAGATCCTCTAGACATCTAACTTCATTGCATTTGGCTTGCAAGCAGGATTGACGGAAAATAGTCTAACTACCACCCTCTGTTTTCTCCCTTCACAGGATTTCTGTTCATTTCATTTTCAAAATTACTTACCTGATTTCTTCTTGACCATCTGTGTGGTGTCAAACTGTCTAAATAACCCAATGTATAAATATGACATACACTTCCAGAAGAATGGAGAGATAATAAATTTTGACCTTCCTTGCTAAAGCTCATCAGCACCTCTCACTTCCACCTCTGTAAGGAATACTTATTGCAAAGGACAATCTATTTAATTTATATTTGTAGGATTCCCTGTGACCATAAGGATTTGCCCTTGTGGATTTTGTTGCTTCCAGGGTCTATGGAGGTGTGAAGATGAAACAGAGAAGCAGCTGTTTAAGTGAGTTATAAGATGTGAGAGCAGACAGTAAACAAGCAAAGGTTATAAATATGAATTTATCTTCTTTGAATGACACTTTGGCATACTTCTTGTTTGTTTTCTTAGCTTTGTCTTTTTCAGTTAAATAGTGGTTTCGTTCTTTCAGTTATTAGTAGAAAGATATAAAGGTAAGCATGGCATTGAATAACAGATTAAAGCATAATGTAGTATAACACACTGAGAAGCAGTAATGGAAAAATATGTAAGCTAAGTAAAAAAAAAAAAAAAAAAGTAATCAGAATACCACATGTCAAAGTCCACAACCAGTCCCAGAGGAACTTTTTGTGCATGACAGCTACTAGCAGTCACAAGGCTGATGTGGTGACTCTAGGCAGTTACTTATGTACTCAGGTCACACTCTGTTCTCTTCTTCAGTTACGGCTTCAACCAGATATGGGATCCTCTCTAAGCATTTCTTGACAAAAGTTAGGCCAAAGGCTTTTTAGAAGGGGTGGTTAATGCACTTTCCATATTGATATTACCAGTTTGAGAATGAGAGGAAAAAAAATTGATCACTAAATGTGAAAACTGAGAATACATACATGTTCAGAATTATGACCAGCAGCATAGGAAAGGGGTAAATAGTAACTGTCTCAAGCTGCTGGGCTTTGTTTGCCAGAAATTAATCTATTTGGAGGGGCAAGAGGAGGGACAAAATAATATTTCTGCAGTTGATGTCCACCTTATTCTCACCTCAGGGAAAATATAGATGGTGACGGTCCCAGCAGTTTCTAACCCCAGCCTGGATGATCAGCTTTACACAGCTACTTGTTATGACGTTGACTTGGGGTTAGTAGGGAAATGACACTAGGTGACACAGAAGGGCAGGAAAGGTGTCCATAAAGATGTATTTCACTAAATTTCATGGAGAATTAAGTTTTACATTTACATAGAATTTTTAGCTCTTAAGAGTTCTAGGCAAAATGATTTCAAAATAAGTTTATAACTAGCCTGTAATAGACTGAGTCTTAATCTATTAGTTTTTAATGATGTACTGGAGAATTTGGAGGCCTTCCATTTTACTAAGCTGATTTTGTTTTAAACTCCAGAACCCACATAGAAATGCAGTCTATTACTTAATAATTTCAATATTATTTTGTCATGTATGCTTTGCTAACACAGAAGTTTTGGAATTTGCTGTGGAGTATTTGTTTAAAGCAGAAATCTTATATGAAGTCCTTTTTTTTTTTTTTTTTTTCTTCTTCATTTTAGTATAGGGATGTCATAGTGAAAGATGGATTTCTGTGGGACATCTCTCAGAATTGTGATTTATTATTTAACATTAGTTGGTCTCAGTCCATCTTCTTCCTGGCCGTTGTGTAAAGTGTTCTTAAAGGATAACAGTGCTGACTGTCTTGGTAGCGTACTTTGGGATACGCAGAGAACACCGTGCACAAACCAGTATTACAGTCTCAGAGTCGCTGGACTTGTACTCACTTTGCAGAAAACACCACTCTCCGGCATTAATTAGAGACAGAGCCTAAGGATTGAATGTGGATATTGATTCACCTGATTCTTCAGGTCACGGGCGAGGTCAGTTGCTGGGTATGTTCTGGGAAGATTTCTGGACCATGGACACAGAGCTCCAGTTTCCAGGCTGCAGACAAAGCTGCCCAGTGGGTAAGGTGGGTGGAAGTAGGTGGTTTCCCTGGGAGCTGAGAAGTCTTTCACAAGGTGCTGAGGCTCCAGTTGCACCAGAGACCAACTCTGGTTTGCCATTGAACAAGCTAAGAAGCTTGCTGAATAGAAAAAGCTCTTTGCTACACAGAAAAGACTCAGCTGAAAAAGAAGAAAGAAGCACTGTAGTTAGGACTCCAGGAATAAATCTTTAAAGTAAATAGAAGTACTTTCAAAACACCTACAGTACCCTCTTCTGCATCAATGAAAAATATGCAGCTGCTTTGCAAGGGACTAGCTTTCACCAGCTCGATATAATCAGAAAATTGGTATTTTTCCAGCTTCCCATGAGCTTCCCAGAACTGATAGCTATAAATTCACCATAGGGAAGGGGATATTATATTTCTTCTTCTTAAGAGATAAGAGGGCTGATGACTAATGCTGAAGTGAATTGTTAAGAGACTTATTTACTTAATTGGGCCTGCTTGTTTGGTATGTGTCACAATTAATTCATTTTTGTTGTGACCGTATTGAAGCAACCTACACCCTTGTGACCTTCTCTTACAATTATTACCATATTCCTCTTTTGAAGCACTGTTTTGATGATGTACTCAAAAAGCTCTGCTAAAACATGTGTAGCATTAGTACAGAGTCAGATTTTTCCATTGTTTTGAACTCAAAGATACTAACAATAAAAGAATCATTCTTTATTGAAGTTCTTGGAGGCGCTGTGGGTCACTTACAACCCTAGGGTATGGGGGTGTCTTCCTTTTTAATTTCACAAAATTACTATTTTGACTAGGAAGAACTTGTTCTCTAACTAGAAATTCTTTTAAGAAAAATATGTTGTTGGGTGGTAGCACTCAGAGGCGCCTCATAATTCCTCTGGTGTGCTGAATATTGTACATATTACAGGGTCACAGGAGAAAGTAAGCAGCTCAAAAGGGGCTGGCAAGTATGACCATCCCTAAACTTGCTGAGATTGCTACGTGGAATCTCTGCCCCAAATGAGGCATTGTTTTTATTATTGCTTAAATTAGCTACAGTATTTGACAGCTTTTTGCCTAAACCCCAATGGAGCCGTGTGGACACCTATCTGTGAAGGAGAGACTCTTTCAGACATGGCAGTCAGATTTGCAGTGGTAAGTGATAGGTCAGTGAGGGGTTGCCTGTACAACGGGGGTTTTTATTCCTCAGTGCTCCATCGAATGAAGATTTTGCGGAATGCCAGCCTCCACGATAGTAACTTACACTCAATAAGCCATTTTTGTACTCCTGTCCTCGTCTCCTTTCCCCCTGTTTACCTGAAAATCCCAGCCAAACGGTTTCCCTCCATCACGGTATGCACACATGCACTGGTGGAGCTAGTTCTGGGCAGCAGTCCCAGAGGTGGTGTTGGTTTAGAGACAGGTGCTCTGCATTCTGCATCTTTCATTCCAGTGGAAACAGAAGATCTTTTACCAGAAATAAGTCTTAAACCAAGCCCCCTCAACACTGGCTGTTGTATTTGGAAAGCTGCTGAGTACGCTTCCAGTTTTGTGCACCTCTTACAACAGCGGTGCCTTCTCTGCAGGGAACAGGACCCTTGTAGAGAGTATTTCTTTACACAGGGCTTGCTGATACTGTTTCTCTTGAGCTGAGTAGTACTACTGCTATCCCCAGTCTCCATCGGCTGTCTGCTCCCTTCTGTCCAGATCAAAACTGGCCATGCTTTTAACTTCTTGAAGCACTGTGTACCTTTTTTTATTCTTCCTTATTCCCAGTCCTTTTCTCTCTACTTCCGTACAGAGTACCTTCATGTCTGTGTTTTATGCTGTGTGGAGTTTCTCTTTTGTATGGCAGCCTCTCTCAGTCCCCAAAACAATTAAACCCACTTTTTTAAAGATAATGGCTTGCTCTGGGTCTCAAGTTTTTCAATGGATAGCCCCGTAAGCTGCTGGGGATTGTAATGCCTGAGGACAGCAGGTGCTGGGTAGAGCTTATCCCGGATGCCAGCCACCCACTGGCGTGCTGTGTCCTCTTGGTTTAATGTTTGTCTGAGCAATCTTCTGTTCTCCTTCAGTGTAAGACTGCTCATGTAACAAAAATTCCTGTGTCAGTAGAAAAGAAAAGGTTTGGAAATCTTCCTTCAGCCATGAGTAATAATAATCCAGTATAAAACAGACCACCGTCTCAGACCAGGCCTTCTTCATGCACCATCCAAAGGCAGGTGATTGAAAAAGCCAAAGGAGCGGTCCCTCCACAAAAACAGAATTAGAGGTTAATGCTTTGCCTTGCTCACCCTTGACTTTCTTTACATAATCTGGTTTAACTCCTTGACTGTGTCTATGTCTAGAACACTTTGGTAAGTGTTCTGCTTTAGAGTACGTATGAAAGATGCTGTATGAAAGATTAATTTCCTTTCCTATCATCGGAGTTTCCTTTCTGCATGAACTTGTGCCACATCACACAGCATGCAGCCGAGAGGTTGCATTTTATGTGACACCTACAGGACTCTACTGAATGAAATCTGCAAGTCTTCAGAGTTCTTAAACTATTACTTTCTTGTTCATATGTTTTTTGGCATAGAAACAGAAAAGCTGGGGCTGGAGGTGGGAAATGGATTGCCCTCTTGGAAATTTAATGACCAGCTCTTTCCCTGTGACGTGTGTGGAAAAGTGTTTGGTCGACAGCAGACTCTGTCCCGGCATCTCTCCCTGCACACAGGTAAGCCGATGCTTTGCAGTTGCTTGTTACAGCACTGAGGAAATCTGTGTGTTCGTCATGGTTTGTTTAAGTGGGGGGGGAGGAAGGTAAGCAGAAGAGTGTGTGAGCCATCCTCAGCTCCTTGCACTTAGAGCAGAGCCAAGCACAGAAACAGAAAAGAATGTCGGAGTGGTGTTCGGGGAGTTAACTAACTTTTTATTTCTTTACAGCCTACTTGTAATTTATCTTTACAAAATGTGTAATTTCAAGTCCGTCTGGTTTCTGGTAGACCAGCCTGTAGATACCAACTGGTTAACTAAGCCTGTGAATGGAGTTCTGAAGAGAAGGCACAGCCCTTCTTACATTTCCCTGATAAGTTTTTTGAACATCACTAACAATGAAAGATTTGGCCTTGGTGTTTCAGATCTGGTAAAACTGGAAGGATTTAATATCTGTCATTCATCTTTGCTCTCATCATCCAGTTCTTCTGAGAGGAACAGGGGCTGTTCTACCCCATACCAACTTGAAGTGAACCAGCTTCAAATCAACCAAGACTAGCAGAGTTTTTATATAGAAGATGCACCTTGTCAGCCTGCTGAGGTGCACTGCACAAAATAACACTTAAAAGCAAGAATTTCTGATGCAGTGCTGAAAAATATTGTTGGTATAATGCCAGTGTATGTTGTACCATCTAGTAAAGCCATGCTGAAAAGGTTCAAATGCTCTGATCTGTGGTGTTGTGGGGTTTTCTTAGTCCTAAGATGCTCTACTGAATGCCTTTCCCTTAACACTTGTAGCACTATATTTCAGATTTAGAGCAGCTCCTCAGAGGGAAAGGTTGTAAAAGCTGATGTAATGTTTGGTTATTTTAATCAACTCTTCGCAAAATAAAGCCAGGCATGTACAAAAATGTGCTGCCAGGATTTAGAAATGTTTAATTTAAAACAAAATCATTTTTACTTTAAATTGTTTTAAGTTGTGAAGCATCAGAAACGCATGATGAATTTCTTTAATTTCTTCAACTGTTCTTTGAGTGAGGTTTTTTCCTTAGTTTGTGTTCGGAACTGGCCTAATGATACAGCATTCCCTTTCCTCCCCATCCTCAGATTTTAATACAAAATCATCAACCATCAGCTCTCTGCAAGTGTGATCATGTGGGCAACCTCAAGAATAACTGGACCCAAAAATCAAGTAAAGGAAGTAGTTGTAGATTATTGACCTGTTTCTCTCCTGGCTCTGCTGCAGCTCTCAGAGCAGCAGTTGCCCCAGTTTTCCAGTTTATAAAGTTTTATAATGTCTGACTACAAATGGTAGAGCAAGTTAAAACTAGCCCTAAACTACCTCCAAATTAGGCTTTTTCTGAGTAATTGCTGTGAGCTCCTATATGTTTCCAAAATGTCGAGCTTCCAAGGTACCTCATTCTGAAAGCTGCTCAGAGGAGCCCAAAGGAATGCATACTTGGTTATTGGCAGCTTTAAAAATAGCTTGCTTCAAAGTGAAGTATACATTTAAGGTTTCCTGTTTCTTTTTCAGAAGAAAGAAAATACAAATGCCACTTGTGCCCCTATGCTGCTAAGTGCCGTGCTAATCTGAACCAGCACCTGACCGTCCATTCTGTGAAGCTGGTGAGTACAGACACTGAGGACATTGTCAGTGCTGTCACTTCTGAAGGCAGCGATGGAAAGAAGCACCCTTATTACTACAGGTGAGGACCCAGACAAGGGCTGTGCACCAGGCACTGGGATCTGAATGTCTTATCTGCCTGCTAAGGACGTGTTACAGAACCACCCTTCTGGTGTTGCAGGGTAGAACTGCGATGAAAGTATTTGTCTTGCCCGTATCTGACTTAAGCTAAGCAGCAAAACCCAGCTAGCTGCCTCGTGCTGTTTGACTTGGCTAGCCATTGGGAAAAGCTCTGGTGTTTGGTGCGGGGTTGTTTTTTAAAAATGGCTTTGTGAGGCAGCTGGGCTCTTAGAAGCCTCTCTACCTTTTTATGTAGTGTTCATTTAAGTTTCATGTTTGAAAACATCCCATCGTGTAGAGAGATTCACAGCAAATCTAAAGCACTGTGCTTCCAGTTGCCTCTGACAGCTCCATTGTTTTCAGCCAAATCTATGAAATCAAATAGTAAAGCGTAATAAGAATTGTTATATCGATATACACGTTTCCTCCATTTGCTAGGGGTATATACATTCAGTGACCAATATGATGAAAGAAAGAAAACCTTTAGGAGAATTTACCTGAAAAATTCAAAGGAATTCCCCAGATAAAATGGTTATTTGGACATTCTCCTTGTTGTATGCACTGTTGTGCGCTCTGCAAACTGTGATATGCACTCTAGTGGCCAAGCGGATTAGAAAATCACTCTTAGTTTTAGTCAAAGTGTCAAGAGCAGATTTAATTACAAAATCATAGAAGTAAGAAATAAATGAGACCTGCTGGATTAGATTATCTAGTCCATCCCCCTGGGAAAGCAAAATAGTGCCCTAGAGTATATGCCTTTTAAAATGTTTTTGGCTTGTTTTAAATGTTAATGGCCTAATCAAAGCAAGAGGAGGGACTCTGTAAAGAAAGTTAAATTAAAGGGCCCTTTCCATTGCCTCTCAATATCACTCTGTTTATGCACTGGCTGTGAAATCTGTATCCCTGCTAATTATTTGCATAGCTGATGACTGCTGTTTTGCAGTCAAGCATAAGAAATGTTTGAACCCATTTTTACTTGCTTACACTGAAACTGCCAGGCAGTTTTGCACAAGATCCCAGTTTGGCATGGGAACCATTCCAGGGCTTGAAAATAACTCCTGGAGTGTGCAGCAAGCTCTCTGTTTGTCAGTGTATCAGCCGTACTAAACATCTTGGCAAAGCTGCAATGCCTTTTATTGCCCAAAGGAATCAGCTAGGTGATGCGCAGCATCTGGAATCTGTAGTTTTTAATTAACTTTATGATTATTTAGCGTCATTATAGCATGTACAGGATTGTTGCATTGTGCCTGCCCTTAATCACATTGGCATGGCCATCAGTTCAAAGGCAGTTCAGCGGACAAAAGTGAACATTCAACAGTGAGGAAGAGGAGAAATCTGTGCAGTGAGTTTTTCTTGCAAATTCAGGGAAAAGCAATACACTTCTGTTTGTGGTTTGTTTATTAATGTTTCTTACTCTTGAATTCCCTTCTGCCTGCAGCTGTCATGTGTGTGGGTTTGAGACGGAGATGAATGTCCAGTTTGTCAGTCATATGTCCCTCCATGTGGATAAAGAGCAGTGGATGTTCTCCATTTGCTGCACAGCATGTGATTTTGTCACTATGGAAGAGGCAGATATGAAGGCTCATGTCAACAGCAAGCACACAGGTGATGATCCCTCTCTCCCAGCTGCAGTGATCTCTCTCTTCCTTGCTTTTAGGTGCAACCTTCACACTTCCCATTAGCACTCTACTTTCTCTGAAATGCTTGCTAATTAAGGCCTGATCTCTCAAAGTTGAAGTGAATTGGACTCCAGCCAGGCAAATAATCTGGTAGTGCAGATCAATTTTCAAGCTTAGCAAAATAAATGAAGGACTGCTTAGTCCTCCTTCTTCCTATTCCCCTTATCCCCCAAACACCCTCCCCAGTTGAAGTCAGCATACTTTGTTTTTTCTGACTGGTTTACTGTTTCATCAAAATCCTGGCTTGACTTTAGCAATGATAAGGTGACTTTGAGTGCTAATTGTGCATACCTGGCTATAAGTTTGAAATACACAGTACGTTGAGCTTTGCTCTTTGGTGTGTTTGCCTCCACAGGCTATCAATTTGGAATTTCACGCTGATGTTTAGTTGACACTGTGATTCAGCAATGCCATAAAAGTAATTTTATATTAAATAACTGAACAAGTCATGTGTTCTCTCCCTGGTCCTGTTCACTTAATAGCCAAAGATAAGAGCAGTAGCAGTTTTCAAACAAGCGCCATATGCTTAGTCCGACTAATGAAGTCTGGCATAATTTAAAGAGAAGAAAATTAGAATCCTTCTAATTAATTTCTCTTATAAGACCAGAAGCATTTTGCTGCCACAAACTACTAACAATTGTGTTGACAATACTGAACCTGAACTGCATCCAGCACAATTTTTCCACTGCTAAATTGCTTTTCCTGTCCTACCAGGAATAAAATTGGGAAAACAGGGAGGGGTGGAGAAGGAGAAAGGAGAGAAGAATACAGTTGTTTGTGCTCACAGATAGATAAGTTAAATGTAACTACAGAAATACAAACTACTGGAAAGTTCTCAAGGGATTTTATGCCAGTGTAACTCTCAGCACTACTCCCCATTATCTGAGGTGTTTGCATCTAATTGCACTTCATATAAAGGAAGTCAAGGCAAATGAGCCACGTGAAAAGCTTGCATCGGAGCTCAAAACTGAGTTGTACTCTACTATATCTTCCTATTGTGACTGCTGCTTGTCTTTTGAAGAAAGACAAAAATACCCCTTGTTCTTCCTTCACCCTGTTAAACTAAGCCATTCAGCTGGCGATTCAGCCAAATGCTTACACATATGGCAAATACAGAGAGTAGAAAACAGAATGGATTTTCTGGGTCACTTGACTCCATTCCCTTATGCTGTGATGTTACCAAGTCATAAAAGGCCTGTTTGTAAGGATGTTGGCATATGTCTTCAAACAAATATAATTGTTTTAAACCAACTACTTCTACAGTCAGGCAGCTGCAGCTTTTCCTGTATTAAAGATTAGGGACCTTTTTAAAATCTCCAGCCTGTCTTACTGATAATCAGAATACACATATATTATTCTTGTGCCAGAACTGTCCTTTATCTGAAACAGCAAATCCACCTCTTGGTCCCTCCACCTTTCTTCCCTCCTTCCACTGTATTTATTCCCTTAGTATATATATGAGAACGACCCTCTCCCCTCTACATGTACATTGAGCCTTTTCTTATACAAAACACAGTTTTCCCACTGTAACAATCCCTTACTGCATATGTTCTTGCTAGAACCCCTGCTCTTGACATATGCAATCACAGCTGTACATGGTGAAATGAAATAAGTAGCGGTGGCAGTGTAAAACAGCAGCAGCTACTGGGAATAGCTCACACAATAACATTCTGTGATCATATTCACCTTCCTTGAAGGCTCCCACACACTGTGATTGCTCACATTCATCCCATGTTCTGCTCAAATTCCTCTTTTGTTTTCCTTGACTGTTTCCAACTTAAGCGCTCCTCATTTGTAGCAAAAATTCTTGTTACTGGCCTTTCGGGTCATATCCCTTTAGTCTGTACTATTAAATTTCATTCCATTTCTATTACTCTGGTCCCCAAGATCAGTGAATCTTTCTGTATGATATCCTAGTCATCCTCCCTATTGACAGCTTCGGTCATCAGATTAGCACATTCCTACATTTTGACCTGAGACTTAAAGGTGCTGCTCCTCAGTTTACAGCTAGGCACATAGGTACTGGTATCTGCAGAGGCCTTGATCGGGGCCTTTATCACATAGAGAATATGAAGTTTTAGTAAAGTTTCTTGTAATAATTTGCCCATCCTTGCTTCATTGGCTCACGGCGGTTCTCATATGAGAACTTTCACTCTTGTTCATTTCTAGTGTGTGACAGGGTTTGGGATTTGAACTTCACACATTTATTGCACACACAAGGAAACTCTAATGGGCTTCAGCTTTAGATCCAGTTAAACAACGTTTTTTAAAATTAAATACCTTCAATAAGGTCCTAATAAAAATGGTAAGTCTTGAGACTACACTGTTATCTCTTACAGTCATTCCTGAGGGTGCTCCTCAGTACAATGAGTGAGAGTATTGCCCTTCCTCCCAAATTTACCCATTGGACCCACATAAACAGAAAGGTGGGGGAACTTTAGCCTGGACCAGTAGGCACTTTCGGTTTCCGCAACACAAACCTACAGAAGCTCTGTTTCCAAAGTGACAAGTTCTTAATTGTTTTTGAGCTCTGAGCTAATCAAGGTGTTTTCTTGGGATTTTTTCAGCCTGGGAATGAGGTAGAGCTGCACACTTACTTCCTGCTGCCATTACAGACACACACAATTCTAGGATAAACTGAGAGATGTACTTTTGTAAGTACTAGTAAAAAGGGAGGAGATGCAACTATGATTTCTTAACAGATCAATTAATTTCAGACTTGTTTATAAGCATGTTTGAATTAAATTTAAATACAGGTATTTTTCCTGAAATCTAAACCAGGATCATTGAGATTCCATCTAATCTGCTGTACTAGTTATTGCTGTTTATTCCTGTTTTTCAGCTGAAGAGAGAAAGACACCCAGTGAATCTAACAGTCCATCTTCATCTTCGCTGTCAGCGCTAAGCGACTCTGCCAACAGCAAAGAAGATGCAGATATAACCCCAAAAAACAAGGGTTCAAACAACCTGCTAGTCATTTCTGTAGTGCCTGGTAGTCAGACCTCAGTGAACACTGAAGAGAAGTCAGAGAAAGGTACAACACTTAAATAAATACAGACTGTCACCTTCTATGCAGTTGATCTGGCCACAATGTAAGGAATATGTTTTCCTGTTTTATTTTTCAGGCTTTGAATGTGTTTTCTGTAACTTTGTCTGCAAAACAAAAAATATGTTTGAGCGCCATCTGCAAATCCACCTGATCACACGGATGTTCGAGTGTGATGTGTGCCACAAGTTCATGAAGACACCTGAACAGTTACTGGAGCACAAGAAATGCCACACAGTCCCCACCGGTGGGCTCAAGTAAGGAAAGCAAGTACACAAACTTTTACTGTGTTAAGTACCTCTAATACTGTAGGGGTAGGACAAAAGGAAGTCAATTAGAAAGGGTTAGTTAAATGTCTGATAATCCAGATTTGGGGCTTCCTTTTATTTAGATGACTCAAGCCCAGTCCTTTAGTGTAGGCTTGCATCATGATAGCAGATCAGTAACCTGGCAGCAATTGTAGTATCCACTGGTTTTAGAGCTGTAACAAACTATGATCCTTTCCCTTTTCCAGTCAAACAGGAGACACTATGTGATAGGTCCTACAGAGAATAAGGCAGCACTACACAGAGGTGCTGGCAAACTAAGAGGGGTTTTCCTCAAGGCATCAGAGCAAAGGAGAGCACACAGCACAGGCTCTATTCTGCACCTGGCTCAACGAAACTAAACCCTGTACAGTCCCTGCAACTAGGTACGAAGTTATAACCTTAAAAGTTATAACCTTTGTAGACTCTAATGCAAAGTCAGTCCTCTTCAAGAATTAGCAACTTCAGTGCTTTATGCTTTGGTTTGCACACCCCAGAATGATCACTTGTATAAACTGGCATGTAATGAGTAATACACTCTTTTAAGGAAGAAGCCCTTTGGCTTGGGCTAAAGTGGTGTCCTTTAAGGTCTGTTGGTGCAGAGCAGTGTTTCTAGAGAATGAGCAAGCCCTTCTGTCAAAGTTGGACCCCTGAGGGAAGGAGTGACTGCTGGGGCCATATGCTTGCTCTCTGTGGGCGGGCAATGTGACATTATGCAAGATGTACATACATCCCTGGTCTCTGTTTGTTCCAGCTGCTGCAGGAAAAGAGTCTGGAACCACTTTGAGCCCCGCTAGGGTTCAGCACAGGACTCCCTGCTTCTGTTGCTCTTGCTAAGCAAACTAATGTTTTCAGTGCACTGTACCTGTCACGTGACAAGCACACCATGTTTAATGTTATCACGAGCAGCATTATCAGATAGTTTGCACTGCAGTTTTTTAAAACTGGTTCTGTTTGCCAGGCAGCGTCTGGTCTCCAGCTCAGTAGTTCCGTGAACTGGCATCTGTGGTCACTTGAGATGCGATGACTGAATCTGGGAAGAAGACCAGACTGAGAAACAAGTAGTGTGCCAGAACGACGGGACGTCTGTCTTGGACGTACAGACCAGTTGTCTAACACATTTGGGTTTCAACTGCACAGAATCTGTTCTATTTACCAAGGAAGAACCATGACCTATGACTCAGGCCTTCCTGACAGAATAGCCTTCTCAGTCTGCATAAGTTATTCCTGTCCAACTCAACTAATAATTAGGTACCTTGAAAGCTGCACCTAAGAAAAAGCTCTGATTTATCTTTTTTTTAAGGCATCCAGAAGAGCCTGAAGATATCTAAGTAAATTGTATTTTTCTGTTTCCTGTTTGCTGTGGGGGAAGAGAAAAAAACATGATTCCTCCAGCTCCAGGTCAAAACCTGAGATTCTGATCCAAAGAGCACCCAGCCCAGGAGAGGTATGTGTGCATAGACAGCTGAGTCCTCTGTTGCGATAGCGCTAATCACGTTAGCAGCCTCAATGCCAGGCTCCCTCTCTGGATCAGAGTACTTGATGAGCATCAGTAAAAGTGTCTGGATGTTTTAGTATCCGCTTGTCCTCCTGTATTACTCGCTGTGCTCAAAAGCCTCGCCATTAGCAGGTAGACTAACATTAAACCTGTATGTGCAACCAGTTGTAGCAAGGGAAAACACACAGGGAGAGAGCGGCTCTCTGCTTAGAAATTATCTGAAAGCTAGAACACAATTGGCAGACCTGCTAAACAGTGAACGCAGATTAGTGGCACATGGAGATGTCTGTAAAGCAGCAGCCACGTGCCTTGGTTGTATGTTTATCTAGCCCCACTCTTTTAGCTGACCAGTTCCATCTGGAAGGGAGAGTGCTTTGCTTAATGCAGCAGAGGTTCCTGAATGCAGCAGAGGTTCCTGGCAGGTAGCTGTCCTCACCAACTTCCTCTCAGATACATAAAGCAAAAGCGGGTGTGTTTTGGGTTTGTTAGTGTCCAGGCTTGTTCAGCTCAGGCTTCCTTCCAAGCTTTCAAGATTCCCTCCTCCAGCCTTCTCAGCCCTTCCTGGTCCAGGAACCAGGGGTGAGGCCCTTTGCCACATCCACCCCGGTCCGGACGCTTGCTGCTGTGAGTAAGCGAAGCCCACATCCTGTTCCCACACAGGAACAATTCCTGCCGTGGCAGAGGCGGCTGTAGGCAAACACTGCCAAACACACGCCCCCTTTGAGCATGGCTAGCTCATCTCCCAGAAATGGGAATCCCAACAAATCATCCTAACGCTGGCTTTCAGCTGCTGCTAGCAGGATACCCAGCAAGCTTATTGTTTAAGGTCACATAAAAGGAATTTCCTAAGCTTTTGCTGTACATGTGGTATTACAAGTTTATTCCATCTTTACTTAAACAGCTGCTTTCATACTCAACTGTAAACACTCACTTTAAACTACTTCTTAATGGAAAAAATGGCCAAAGTGACTTCGTGCAAACACTAGGAATGTCGTTACACAAAGTACCTGTGAATCAGTCACCCACTCTGCACTACCCGGCCTGCTTTGCAGAATCTTCCCCATCAAGGTAAGCCAGAAGATTAAAGAGATGCTCCTTCAGAGGGAATCAGTGTTTTCCTAGGAATGCGTGAGCTCTACTGCCACTAAATGGGCAACCCTCCTCTAAGTAGAGACGTGTCAAGGTGAACCAAGTATTCGACAGAGGCTTCACAGGGAGAACTAAGTGCCTTTTTCTCCTCTTTAGTAGGTGAGAGAGGGGTTGAGTGACAGGGTTAAACCAGGAACGCAGGTCTTCCAGCTGAGTGACTTCTCTTTTCTCTGTCCCTGCCTTTCCTTGCTGTGTTACCAGGTGCCCATTCTGCATCTACTCCACTAACCGCCCCGCAGCAATGGAGTGCCACCTGAAGACTCACTACAAGATGGAGTACAAGTGCCGGATCTGCCAGACAGTGAAAGCAAATCAGCTGGAGCTGGAGATGCACATCCGAGAACACCGCCTTGGCAACCATTACAAGTGTGACCAGTGTGGCTACCTGTCCAAGACCGCCAACAAGCTGATCGAACATGTGCGTGTCCACACCGGTGAGCGCCCTTTTCACTGTGACCAGTGCAGCTACAGCTGCAAACGCAAAGACAATCTCAACTTGCACAAGAAACTGAAGCATGCTCCACGCCAGACTTTCAGCTGCGACGAGTGCCTGTTCAAGACTACCCACCCTTTTGTCTTCAGCCGCCACGTGAAGAAGCACCAGAATGGGGACTGCTCCGAAGAGGAGAAGAAGGGCCAGTATTCAACCTCCAAGGAAGCCAGTCCGCTCCTACCAGTGAACAGCTCCAGAAACCTCCTGTCACCCCTCTCCGTTATGTCTGCCTCCCAGGCTCTGCAAACAGTGGCTATGTCAGCTGCACATGGCAGCGGGGCAGAGCCAAACTTGGCAGTGAAAGCCTTGGCCATCAACGGCACTTCCCTGTGCTTTGATAAATACTGGAACTCAGAGTTTGCCCACCTTATTCCTTTAACAATGTTTTTCCCCAAAAACCACTACGATCTCACATTCCATCCACCCAGACCTCAGACTGCACCGGGAGGTGCCTCTTCACCTAAACACTCCTTCCTTGCCTACCTTGGACTAACAGAAAGGGCAGAAACTGTCTGAGGGCAGTTACATTCTGTACCAAAAATACCCCGACAAACCCAGCAGGTATACATTGCTGCAACACGTAGACCGAAGACGTAACGAACACTTGTACTATATCATTAGTAAGGTTTAGAAAATGGCTCTGTGTGTATACTTATTGCATTGACATGAAAGCTGCTTTATTAAATCTTCAAGAGGTGACCTACTGCATACTTCTACCTTCAGAGGCATGTTCCCAGTACTCTTATCTAAGAAACTATTTTGTCTTGTTAAGCTGAAAAGAGTGTCCTTAACGGCAATCAGCACTTGTAAGATTACATATTGATGCATTTTATTTTTGGGCTTTGTGTGCGTGTGGGTGCGTGAAAGAGAGTCTGCCTGTAGCGTGCCATGACATTGCTTTTGCACATCCCTTGTATTGGCTTATTTAATTATTATTCCTTTCCCCTTTTCACGCACCTGCTCCCTCCTTTCCCTCCATCTCCCTCTGAACTGTAGAGCTGTGGAAGGAGTAACGCTTGGTTCAGGGTGGACTGGTGTATTATTTCAGTGCTGTTTGCAGCTTCCTTTAGTTGTTTGATGCCTTGTACTCAGTTGTCAAGGTCTGAGGATTTGGGGTAGAACTGATGAGGAAAAGGTTGCTTTCAGCACTGCAGGATGAGAGTATGACAATGAAAAGCGTGTGTATGTACACGTGCACACACACATGCATATGCAGTGTACACACGCACGCAGCAGGCCCAAGGCTTAACTGTTACACAGGTGTAACAAACACCTGCATCTGGGCCATAGCATACATCTTTTGTTTTAAAAGGGCATATAAATATATATATATACTGTATTATGCAGTGGTTACCTTTTAGTTTGCAGGAACAACTTGTATAACTAGAATGCTATGGTGGAAAAAAAAAATCCAACAAGGGGATTAAAAAAAGGGTATGGATAAATTCTGGGTATAAATACTCAGACTAAAAAAAAAAGGCAGTTTTGCACAGTGCTTTAGTCTTGCACTAGTTTGTTTCTCACTTGCAAAAAAAAAAAAGAAAAACAAAAACAAACTGTGGGCTGAAGGTAAGACGACTGTTTATTTGAAAAGGTACCAGTAACTTCTTTGAAATAGAAAGCTATAAAAAAATGCTGTTTGAACCATGCAGTTCTCTTTTATACCCTCAGTATTTCAATTGTACTTGCAAATTCTACAGTCCTATTGATAACCTCCATGTTATTAGTAATACTTTATTCCTTTTTGTTAATGGCGGATAGAGTGTACACTGCTAGGAAGCTAACTTTATACTTATTTAACGCTCCTACTTGTGGTCATTAAAATGACATGTTATATGTAGCACTTTATTGCAGGAAGAAGCAAAAGCGGATTGGTTGTATAATCTTTGTTAATCTCAAAATGCCAAGAGTGATCTTAATTTAAGAGAAGCTAACTGACTGTTAATTGAATTGTGTTTCTTAGATGACGTAATATCCAGGAAGAAAGATCAGGATTAAAAGTACATTGCATTAAAATTGGAAGTATAAAATACGAAACATTTCAAAATTATCATTGACTTACAGAAATGCTTTCTTACTGGATTATTGTTTTCCATGGTGTCTCTTGGATTTGGATCTCACTGTCTTTCACCAGGTATTAGAAATGTCCGACCTAGCTTTTGTCAGAGTCCCCTCTCTGTCCCTTGGCCAAGCCACTGTAGAAGGTGCCCTGAGTCACATCTAACTTGCTATCCACCCACCACCATGCTATCCTGAAGGAACTTCTTCTGCAGGTTGTTGTGGGATGGGGGGATCCGACCGGCCAGTTGGAGCCAAGCCCTTGTTAGTGACAGCACTAAAGCAACACCTCAGTTCAGGAAGGCATTTCTGGTCCACAAGGGCTCTTAGCCATATGCACAACTAGAAACATAACTCAGTCTTCATTAGTTCTTAAATGAAGCTTGTGTAGAAATACTTTTTTGATGCAAAACCTGCATCATTGAACATATTTGCAAGATTCCTACATTTGTTTTGCACTGAGATGGCCAAACATTCTCCACTGTCATGACCAAACTCTTCCTGTTCGGGGAGGAAATCCTAATCTGTGCACTCCTGTTAACATACTGGAAGCTATTTACAAGGGGGAAACATCCAAAACAGTAGCAGGTTATCATTTCAAATTATTAATTGACAGAGAAGTCCCACCATTTTGTTTACATTCCAACAGACAGTTTTGGTTCTAATGAGCATGTGGCAGTTCTGTCTGTCTACGCAGTAAAGAAAAGCCATCTGTTCCAAAGTATGTATAAACCTTTGTAAACAACCTACGTAACTCAGGGCCCTGTTTGCCATGCTTTACTCCATCAGAACTCCTGGTAACACCACCACACACACACCCTGCCTGGAGTACAGACAAAATAGGAAATGCTGTATTAGCAAATACTCGAAACATAAAGAATTGAGTATCTCAACAGCATGAAATATGCAATCTGCATCCACAAACTATACCAGTTCTTTAAAATACACTCCATGCATATATCTCTGACCCCACCATAGATAAGCAAACACTCCCAAATCAAAAAGCTTATTTTCCAGACTGACAGGTAAAGTACAGCTGTCTAGGAGGAAGAAGTAGGAATATTGGTAGGACACTATGTAAACCAAATGGCAGTTTAAATAGGGCTGGAACTTCCAAGGATGAGCTGTCAGCACGTGAACGCCATGTGTTCGACGATGTTCCACTGTACCAGTATCTGACATAGTAATGTTTAATGTACCTGGGAAATCTATTTAGCACTTTGGAAAGGATAAATTTAATTCTTTCTGGCAAGTTATAGAAGTTTTCTCTGTAAGGAAAGGTGTGTTAGGAGGTTTTTATTTTTTTAAGAAAAAAATACAGTATTTATCAGAGCTCATGCATATTAAAATGATTGGTTTTCAGTTCAAGGCTAAAGAAAGGAATGTTCTCCAGAGGTTTCCCAGACTGACTAATGACCAACAGTTCTGATAAATTCCTCCCCCCCCACCCCCACCCATAAAGGTAATTTCATACTGGTTTTCACTATGCATTCTTTAATGAAAGCTAGCATGTTTTTCCATTTGGTAATTCAGTTAAAGTTCTCAGCACTTTTTTCTTTCTTCTGTCTTTTTTTTTTTTTTTACTTGTTGTATTTTGTTCAAATATCATTCTGTCAAGGTTTGTGTACATTAATAAAAATTTGTATTGTATAAAGCTTTTTGCATTATAAGGCTGTACAGGGTCATTTTGACAGTAACTGGTATATTTCTTTGCATCTTACGTTGCATTGCCAATTTCTAGTGTATCCAGTTTGGAAGTACAATATACTCTAATTAAAAAGGTTGGCTATATTCTTGCTTCTTTTTGGTTTTCCTTCCTCTTTTTACTTTTTACTTTAAATAGATTTAAGCTTGATTTGGAGGGACAGGAAAAGAGTTCTACAAGATAAGAAGATAGAAACTAAAAAGGGAAGATGTTATCAATGGTTGAAATTGAAAAGGAAAGCTCTGGTTATTACTACTGATGCAAAAATACAGCAAATGCTCCTAGGATGGCTACAGGACTTCTCTCTGTGGGCTCTGTACAGGTATCAACCCTCCAGGGCAATTCTGCAAGGGGGATAATGTCTCTTCTGAGGAGTCTGCTCAGTTGTGAGGATGATGGAGCTCTCTGGCCCTACTCTCCTCAGCCCTGCAGGTCAAAAACCAGATCCTTAAGCAGTGGTTTGGTGAACCCGGCCTTGCCTAGGAGCAGCCCCAATGAAATCGGGAGAACTTGTAAAGAGGAGTTACACAGTGAGTAAAGGAACATTGTGCATTAAAAGATTCTAATGGAAATCTGTTTTTTTAAATTGTAAAAATATCATGTACGCATTTTGTCAGCATTTTAGAAAAAGCTATTGTTTTTCATCAAAGATCAATGAAATAATTAAAATGCACAGAGGAGGCTAAAGACAGATATTCTAAGAGCAGACAGATTTCCAAGAAGCAAAGATATTATTGTGTCCACTGAACCAGAAAAGATACTTAACATCCTAAAAAGAAGCTGGAGTATTTAAACACTAACCAAGAAAAAAAGAAAAAATCTGGGTATTCATTAGATGAAAATTATCCTCAGATAAATTAATGTTAACATTAAATACACCTGGATTGTCCTGTTCCCTCAGTTAGGACAGTGTTAAGGTCTAATCAACTGAAAAATAGTTACGGTTATTTCTGCTGGGGTATAGACACTAATTTTCAGGGCCTCTATCAGTACCTTGTTCAAGTACACGGTGTTCTTAACAGCTTGTGTGTGGAATCCACTACTCCTCCTTTCGCTGGTAACTAGTTACGTGAAGGGAAGGCATCTGGAGCTTTGCCATAGGGTTGGTAAGTCATGTTCCAGAAGAGGTGGTCTTTCTCTCCTCTTGCACGGTATCTGTAATGGAAAATACACAGTGATAGACTATGTGGTGGGTTTTTGGGTTGTGTTGGTGTTTTTTTTGCCAGACATAAATAGTTATCCTAGCAATTAAAAGACAGTCATGCAAATATTCTAATTTTGAAAGGTATTTCAGAGGTTGATCTACCAAGCCCTGATCATTTCTTGATGGCTTTAAAACAGACCTCTGCTGCATAAATTGCTACAGTTCTGTTGTAAATTATTATAAGCATTCGCTTAATTGAGCGATAATGGTTTAAGATGTAGGTTCAAATGTTCAGTCAAAACAAGCAGAGACAGCGCAGAGAGCGAGCCGAAGAGGACCTTGGCTGGCAAAGTGGACGTGGCTGCCTCCGCACTAGGAAGCGGCACACTGTGTCCTATTTCACAGCATCGCAGTGTCTCTAGGAGGGGGCTGAGCAGAGGACTGAGTTATCCTGCCCGCGTAAGTAGTCAGTTAGCAGTTAAGAGCAAGTCTTGTAGCAGCTCCAGCCCTTGAGTCTTACTCTAAGCTTTTGACATTGAGCCTGAGCTTTTAGACAACTAAAACACCAACCGTCCTCCTGTAATCAGCCTCTCTAGCTTTAACAAAACCACGTCTGACAGAAGAACCCTATGCGCACCCATGTAGGGGTATTACTGTCACATGCTGGTATCTGATAAAGAGCCACTGTCCTCTGCAGCAGGTGGCCGTAACATGCTAATTGCAGACCTGCACAATTTTAGCCAATTAACTCAACTTCCCCTAATCTGTCTTTTCTGATACATATGCCAATATACAGGTGTGGTGATAGGAAACATCTCGGTTTGTGTATTGACCCTCTCAGGACAGCAAGAACTGCCCTGTTTTCATTCTGCACATGCCATGTATGTTAAAAAAAAGTAATTAACTTAAAATTGGACATTTCTTCAAGCAGAATTGCTTCTTATACTCCTACACCTGCCATAGTCATCATGAGCCCAGCAGAACAAAGCCTTGGAAAAAAACCCAACCCTGAAGTCTTCTGTAATGCTTGACTGTAGAGAGGGATTCTTCTGCAGGGTATGGCATCATTTATGGAGAGCCATCTTTTAAAATACATGTTGTGTGCATTAGAAACATATCAGTCGTGCTCCTAACAAACAGACATCTGCATTATATCATCCACTGTTCTATCTGCTGCTAATTGGCCTCCTTGTTGACAAGTCTCAGCAGCAAGGTTAAGTACTGACTGTAAAAGCAATCTAGCCTCTTGCCCGAGGGGGTCAGAGCTCAGGCAGACCGTGCAGGAGCCCGCGCAGCCTCTTCCCTGCTATATATTTTCTGAGAGCTAATAAAACACTAGCGCAATCACTCCTACCCGGAGGTCTGCCAACCACTGCAGCGTCTGCGGAGCTGCACTGAGCGGTACATCAGCTTCTCATCGCAGAGGCACTCAAACAGTCCGCAAGGGAAAAGGCATCATCTTTTGCGTCAAAGTTTTACAAACTACCAGTGAAGCAGCTAAAACTTCCAGAAGCGACAGCCAACCTTGGGCGCGGGGCAGCCGAGGCCCGAGTGCCCAGCAGGAGCCCCTGGAGAAGGGATGGGGGTGTGCTTAGTGCCCCGAGTTCGATACCCACTGAAAGGTGAGCGTCTTCAAGGTGATTCATCTTGACCGAACAAATCCACTAGCTGCTTTTTAAAGTCTTGGCCAAAAAATCCCGGTGGGAGGGCACAGGGAGCAGCCAGCTGCCCGTTTCCCCAGGAGCGCGCACCAGCTGGGGTACAGCACCGCTGGCATCAAGCCCGGCTCAGACGTCACATGTGTCACGGCAAATCTAGGCTGAGTTAACAGGTTACATCGGAACCGAAGACCAGAACTTGACTTGGCTTGTGGGCTTGTTGCGTAGCACTTGGAACACGCTGCTATGTACACTAGGAAGCCATCCAGTTGCTAGATACCAGGCTGTACATCAGAAATGCAGCTGTTGTGCTTCCACATGTGCACAACAGCTGTCTGACCAACCCAGCAGTGGCTATATTTACATGTACGACTCTCTTAAGTACCCACCATTTTAAAAAAGAAAAGAAGAAGAAAAAAAAAAAAGGAAAAAAAGGTAATTCAGAGCTGGAGCCAAGTAGTAGCAGGGGTGGAAGATGAGGACACACATGAACTCGAAATGTGTTATTAAGTTAAAAAAACAAAAAATGAGAAGGAAAATACCAACACGCCCTCCCCCCCCCAAAAAAAACCACCAACCCCAACAACTGTACAGCAGAAGAGCACGAAGTGATACTCTGGCACTGCTCTGCAACCTTGTGAAGCCTCTCTGGCCTGCTTCCCTACTTTTAAGATGGGTGGGGAGGGCGTTCCATGCTAGGAGGTGGGTTTGCTTTGTTTTGTTTTGTTTTTCAATTGCTCCATTTCCCTCCCCCTCAACTGTAATTAAAATGCAACATATGGCACAACTCTGAAAAAAAACCCACAAAACCAACAGGTTTTCCAATTTAGGCAATAGTCAATGAAAAAAGACCGAGTTCCTGCAGTGTCCTCTGTTGTTTGCATATAGTTCTGCTCTCCTTTCCTTTTCAAATCTCTACGTTCTGTCACATACCTTTTTTTTTTTCCCCAGCACTTCTCAGACAGCATTTCACTGGAACTGCAAACTTTGGATTGTTACTCTTCTGGAAGGTGCCTGTTTAAATAAAGAATAGAAAAACAGTCTCTTATCACTGGGCCCCTAGACCTTCATGCCAGTGTTTGCAGTGCAGCCTAATGTGACCAAACCCAAAACCAGGCCTCGCTTTGTGGCGGGGCAATGAAATAGCAAATACTTTGTTGGTTCCGTCCCTGTTACTGAATGTGCATTCGCATGCTAGGACTGAAGAATTTGCTTTTTAACAGATTCAACAGGAAGCCAGTTGGGAGGGTCAAAGCTGTAAGTGATGTGCTCACGCGTAGCCGAGTAGGACTTTGGAACCTATTTATGCGTAACTGTGGGAATGACTACGAGCATGCTCTCCCCAGCTTGCTCTCACTGCCTCCTTAAGCATTTTGCCCCAGATAACCACGTGAGCCTGGTCTAGCCCCTGCTCAGGAAAGGCTTGCTTCTCCTCTCTGCCTGAACACCCACAACAGCAGCACTACTAGTGCGATGTCCAGCGCTGCCTCATTTGCTGAAAAGCCGGACCTAAGGGCTGGAGCAGAGCCCTGCCCGGCCGGCAGTGCTGGGGACAGCCTTCGGCACCCCCAGGCCATCGCACATCTCGCGGTGTGCAGCATCGTACACACACGGTTTGTCTGGGTACTGAGAGCGAGTGTTGCTTGAGGAGAAGGCAAAGAGTCATTTGGCTTCCTTGTAGGACTAACTTCGCTAAAACCATGTGGGTAGATTAATGCAGAACTTCTTCCTAGAACCAGAAAAATAAATTATGATAAACTATAAATGTCTTGTACTTCTTGTATTGCAGGGATGAACGCGTTCCTGATATCCAGACTTTGCAGTACACAGCATGCAACTGCATTCCATTACAGTCAGAGGCAGCAGTTATTTAGCAATAAAATCATAGTGTCTTTTTGTCCTGAAATTGAGAAAAAAAATTTAAATGGCACGGGAATATAAGTAACGGTAAATAGTTGCAGGAGTGCTGTCTCCATTAGTATGATTCTGAAATAATATGCATACATTGCTGGCTGTCACTCACGCCAGTGACACTTTTAAGACATACCAGAATAGCTCTATTCGCAGGTGTTATCAGAGCGATGCCTGTTTGCACTCTGAATATTTAGTATGCAAGCATTAAGACTTCATGGTTTTATGCCTAGCTACCTATTTTAATGGGACTGCATACCTAGAACTTAATAAAAAGATCTAAATATTATAATGTTAATGTGATTTAAGAATACATACTGCATCTTTTGACATTTCAATTAAAAATAAGATCCAGTTGTATAGTGATACTGTGATAAGATCGCATTTTTACGAGTCAAGTTTCATTCTTATTCGAAGTGACAGATTTCTCTGAGATAGACAGAGCCAGGAAGAACAGTCCTCCAGTCACTAAAATCAGGAACATATAATTAAGGGTGGACTTAATCACTTCCCAAAATTGCGATATCACATCTTACGGATAAACACATTTTACGATAAACACGTTACTTTCCTGTGGCTAGTCTATTAAAGCGAATAACCGCGTAATAAAATTTCATTCACATGCAATTTTAACAGGAAAACAATGCCATGTGCACTGCAACAGGTTATGATATACATCTACATGTGCATACCTGCTATCTAAAGCTCTCGCACGTACCTTCTTCAACTTGGTTTCGGCAGCTCTGCTTTACGACAGCGAGCCCATCGGCGCGTACAGGTGTGGCAGTGCTCGGCTCCGGGGGCACGCTCGCAGCACGCCCCACGCATCACCTAATGGCCCAACGCTCGCTTGGTGCCGAGCTCCGGCTGCTTCGCGGGCGTGCTGCAGTCATGGTAGCGTCTGTACCTGGAAAGACACCCCCTTCACGGCATTCCCAGTGTGCTGTCCCCGCTCAACTGATGTAACAAGGAATTTAACAGGAAAAAAAGAATCCACGCATGTTTTCTTCTAAACTCTGTTTAATTAACCAAGGTCCCTTCGGTGCTGCCATAGTAAATCACATCTGACATACTCCTAACGCGACTGCCCAAGACGTGAGTACTTGCGACACAGAGGCAGAGCTGACCTGCTGCCACCAAACCGGGTCCTGTCTTTAAACCTATTTGTATCTCCAGCACCGTGTTGTTCCGCAAGTTACATGTAAAGCCACTATGTAAAATAGCACTTTCTTTGCTGCCATGACACACTAAATGCCCCCCTCACTACTTACACTGCAAAACAGCCCGAGTAGCCTTCCCCAAGCTATGCTATGGCCCATAGCAGGCCCTGAGTTGGACAGAGTCCCACGCTGCTCTCGCCACAAGCAGGGGCCACTTTGTACTGGTGACCATTGCTGTCACCCTCCTCTGGCCCTCTCCGCTGACATGAAAAGCTTATTCTGCTCACGGTTCACGCCCATACGTGGTAAAAGGGTTGACCCTGCCAGACTGGCCCACTCATTCCTCAGTTCCAGCCAGTGTCCTGCTCACACGGTAAATGCAACTGACCAACACTTCGGAAAAAAGAATTAAAAAAAAAACAACCCAACCACCAGAAACTGGGATCGCTCAGAGGTTTCTTCCAGTGGAACGTTTTGCTGTCAGAGAAGTTTTAAAAGACACAGAAGTTTCCTGTGGAGCAGAATTTGTGGCTCCTGGCGGTGAACGCTACTGGCCATGTTCTGACCCACTGCCTTTGGATCTGTAAATCCTTTACACAGAGAGGCTCTCCCGAGCTGCCTTTAGAAACTGGGTATTTTCCATCAGGATTTCCAGTTCAGTCCCTGTAATAGCCAGTTCCTCGACTTTTATATTTGCCATCGGCAGCACAAGTCACGTGAGTGATGCTGTTAGTTTTTTGTCACCTGATCAGTAGCTTGGCCAGATCCAGGCTTTTACCTGGTGGTAAAGGCTTCCAGAATCCTCCACATTTCAGGAGCCAAAATGAAATAGGTGGGGTGTTTTTTTCCTATAGTTCAGAAAATTTGTCTCCTGTGGGACTTCTTTTAGACTAGATCAGGGCTAGACTAACAGAGGAACTAAGACACCTAACTTACTTTTAATAACCAAATAAAGTAGATCACCAAAAATCATCACTGGCAGCCAAAGAGAGGCCAGGACTCTGAAGTCTCTTGTGCGAATGTTCCCTAGCTGCCAAAAGCTTGCATGGTTCAAAGCTCGCTCTTGGCACTGCCAAATGACCAGGGACTACCTCCTCCCAAGTCATCTGTCGGTTTGTGACAGGCCAAAAACTCAAAGAAATCCCACAGCTCTGTAGCTCTTTCTAGAAACCTCAAAAAGAAAGGCGATTTACCTCTCCTCTGAGATCTGCTGTCTGTACGTATGTTGACATTGAATTTACAGTGTAAACACTGAAAACCACAGAACTTCCCCCCCAGCAGTACTCACAGCAGTGCACGTACCTTGTCTCCTCTCACTCTATCCTTGCGGAGGGTGACCCACTTGTTGGAACAAGTTGCAGTGTCGTAATAAATCATTTATCCTGATTCTACAGTAAGACTGCAAAGTCCCTCAAACCTTCTCACCACAGGCTCAGTAAATGCAAGGGGACTTTCTGAAGACTTCTTTCCTGTTAACATAAAAGGAAAAAGCACCTGCAACACCCCATAATACAACGCGTATTGTCATTCCAGGGAAATCCGAAAACTTACACCACCCCAAGGAAGCACTCGGCTTGAATTCTGATGGAAGCCTTGTTCCCCCTTTCCTTCCTGGCAATAAATAGGACAGCCAACAAAGAAAGAGACCTTCAAGGAAAGATCCTTTGCCACCTATTCAAAGGTCTTTGAAAGATCTCCTGGGAAGGTGGGAGAGCACAGAGAAACCTCCCACCCACGGCCACGGGCCACAGGCAGCTGCTATGTGCTCTGAGGCTGCAGGGAAGAAAGCCTCAGCCTTTTCAAATCCAGCAGGCAATCTGGGACGCTGGGAGGACACAGCCCAGGAGAGGACAGCAGCCTGTCCACACAGCGTCCGTTTGCCTGTGCTGGTACATCTCATCCTGCTCTTGACAATAACCACCCTTTCTTTTACCGACGGACAATCGAGCAGGTGCCAGACCCTACCCAGTCGGCAGGTCACTGAAGAGAGGACCTGAGGCTCAGGTGGCAACACCCGAGGTTGGCGATACAGCCCTCCAGGAACGGAGGGGCAGGAGGCCAAGGCTCTAATCAAATTGCTGCAGGAAAGCCTGAAACCAACACTTCCTCGCCGGCAAGCCCCACGTGGCTGTGCCCTGCGCGAGCCTGTGCGTTACTCTGGACAGGAGAGGTGCCAGGAAAGAGATTAATGCAGCTTACCTTGTTCTTGGGGGGATGCAACCACCATCGCTCACAGGCAGGCCCTGAAACAAAACAACTGTTTTTTCTTAATTTATAAGGCATGGAAGTTAACCTTGAGGTACTTCCAGTTCAAAACATGGTTCTTTTTTCCCTGTTTATGATCAAACAGTA
Organism: Ibycter americanus; assembly: GCA_035590275.1. Lineage (NCBI taxonomy): Eukaryota > Metazoa > Chordata > Aves > Falconiformes > Falconidae > Ibycter > Ibycter americanus. The sequence continues at coordinate 14,089,088 of JAVJGI010000001.1, read as the reverse complement.
CAGCGTAATTCAAACCCACGTCCTGGAAAGGTGAACAGCAGCCAGCCATACCAGCTGCTCGGGGCACCCGCTTCCAATGATCTACCCTCTTTCTTGCTCAAATAATGTCAGAAGATGAACACCTTACTTAAGTAATTACCCATCCTCAACCCCTGGCTGCACATCTTTCTTCGTCTGTGTTGCCACTATATCATATGTCCCTTCAACTACACAGGATTTCTTTTACAGAAAATATGCAATAATGCAAACACACTAAATACCACAGTGCAGTGACATTTTTTGGACATTTTAGATACAATATTTTCTTTTTTCTTTTTCAGGAAGAAACTGCAGGCAATCCATGTCAGCAGCCAAATTAAAACAAACAAGTTTTCCAAACAAAAGGTGCTCTTTCCAGAGACTCAGGCTCACTCATTAACTCCAGAGTTAATGGACTGCAGATTCTTCAGCTTTTGGAACATACAATTTGGCAACTCGTAGAGGAAGATTGATCTTTATTTATATACATCTCTAAATAAAGACTTCATACTGTGACACCAGCCACTCAGATGCATGATAGGAGTTCAGCATCTTTTGAAGAGAAACAGTCAGGATTTTGGGCGAGGGACTACAGCGTGGATCCTCTTCTAACTCCAGCTGCAAAATGCATTTTCCCTTATCACATCCCTCACTGGTGAAAAGGGCTGCATCTGTCAGGTGCCTCTTACTGCCAGGATTGCAACCTGCCCTCTCAGGCTAGAGAAGGGTCTGTCAGCCTTTGCCAAATGAATCAGAAGACAGTGACGCAAAGATACTGCGTGGAAGGAAATGTCAGAGAAGAGCTTTGCAAAACTGGGATTTTGCTCTTAGTAACAAAAAGTAGCATGAATTTCACACCGGCTTTAGCAGCTTTCCATCTAGGAAGAGAAGTAAGGAAAAAGTGAACAATACACAGCGCAATCCGCTGCCAGAAAGACTGCAGAAATACACCTTCATGGGAATCTTAAAACATGAACAGAAGGAAAACTTGAGGGGTGGATAGTTTTAGGAAGGCCAAACCATGTAAACAAGAGATATCACGAACAAATGTGGGGGTGGGAGCAGCAAGGATCAAAACGGACTTGAATGTGTTGGGGCTACAGAACCCAGGTTTCCTGACTAAGAGCAATGCCTTGAACTACTTAACCACAAACAGGTCTCTTGAAAAATGTTATGCCCCTAAAGCTATTTACACAACAGCTGGGGGTCCTGATCTTGCCAGCCCTGCATCTTCTCTCCACCAGCTGCAAAATCTTTCATACCCTCAGCAGTTCTGGCCCATCACAAAGCACTGAAAAAGCCCTGGTCAGAAACAAGTCACAAATGCAAAACCCAGAAGGAAATGAGACCGGAGGCAACTGATTTAGGACTCTGCTCATTATTTTCTTTAGCATGTTTTCCCAGGTTCTGAGTAGTCCGATACGCTTCTCAAGGCGCATGGAGCAGTTTGACATATTGAAGAGGGGAGAAAAAAAAAAAAAAAGATGGTAACAAGTGGTTGTTCCTTTTACCTTAGCTGTAAATCTGAGTACAACACACAGTCCGCTGCATCAATTCCAAACAAGCTCAGGCAGATATACAGCATGCTGCTTGCCCTGACCAAGCCATAGAGCAGCAGAGAGAAAAATAAGGCTCTCTAGCAAGACATAAAAACACTCAAATCTGTTGTAAATAGGAGTCCGGTTTGAAGGAGGTCTGAACTCTCCTAATTCCAGAAAAACATCACTACTGCCTAGACAGAAGAAGCCTACGCACAGACCCCAAACAGCCCTGTAGCAGATGCAGATTTCAGCTGGTAATGTGAGCATTTTTAGGGAGCAGTGTGGTGCAAGAACACTGTTCACCAGGATTAAAAAAAAACACCAAAACCCAAACATTTCAGTCAGTTCAAACTGAATCTTTGACAGGGGCAAGCACCATCTTGGTGGTTTTTTTAGGGAGAGAGAAAGAATTTCTGAGGAAGTACAACTATCGCCATCTGAACTATCCAGGAACAGAACCCTTAGGGGAGGCGATCTGACCACCAACACCACAACTGCCTTGCTGTAAGTCCAGCGGATCTGCTGATGGGTCACAAAATCTATAGGTTGTTTCATGTCATGCTTGGTGTTAAAATACTATATGTTTTGACAGGTTTGTAGGAGGAAAGCTGAAGCCTGACAGCAACTCCTCTAGCTCCTGGAAAGGATTCATACCAAGAGGAACCACTAAGCCATCTGGTGCCAGAAACACAAATCACACAGCCGCTGGAACCTCCCTTTCTGCTACAAGGACTCAAGCTTTGCACTGCCCAAATGGCGAGCCCAGGAGTATGAGCTGAGAGACTCTCTAAAGAGAGAATTTGTCTCTTTTTCTTGTAGGTTGTTTTATTTCAGTCTCTCTGGAGCTCCCTAGTAGGGAAGGCAGATGTACTCAATGCTGAGATTATGTAGCTATCAGCATTTAGCGTGAATCATTTGGCATCAATTACAAGAGACTATTTTGTCTCCCTTGCTGAAGGTACACTGTTTTTCCTATGTGGGACTGTTTGACTACGTCTGGCTGACTTGATCACCAGGAAGAATGAAAGCAGGACGCCTGATCAAGTACCAAAACATCGCTCAAAAACACTAACATTTACAGTTCAGTCTCTGATCAGTTATTTAACCAACTTCAGTTGTGAAAACTTAATTGTGGTTTTAAAAAAACAAGCCTCAAAAAGTCTGAATCACTTGAAAATAGTTGAAGAGATCAATTAGTAAAAAACCGAAACAAACACCACCAAAAACCCCCACACTGCTATTCAGTACAAACAACAAACTAGATAGAGGCAGGGAACATCTACACTGTTTTTTCAAAGCATAACTATTATGACTGGTACTTCTGAGAATTAAACAGAGCAAGCTCTCCAATGTTTTGACCTCCAGAAGGTCATGTTCACAAATCAGTGACCATAAGAGACAAGCTGGCATTCCCAGTGCCCACAACAATAGATCCAATTACTTCAACCAACAAGCATTAAAAAGCAAATGCAGCACATAAAGCTGCTATTGCTTTGTTAATTCAAATACACTTATCCACAGATACAAAGATGAGAGAACAGCACCCTTGCCATTTCTGTATGCTATACATGCTCCGGTTTCTTAACTTTCCTTACACGTTGGTTTTTTTTCTCCGTTTTTTTCCCCCTCAGTGCTTGCCTGTTTGGAAACACTTCACCCAAACTCAAATGAAAACAGGGCTGAGTAAATTGATTCAATAACTGTTTTGTGAATGTTGCTCTTCCCACCATTATTCACTGCAATTTTTCAGACTTGGCTAAGAAAAAACCACCCTTTTGTTCCTTTTTCAATTGCAGATGCATAGAACTAGGTGCTCAGTAAAAAAATAAACCCAAGCTTCATACTTACTGCTCAGTGACTATTTTGAATTTGCCAAGTAACCTAGCAGTTCAAATAATTCATTTAGAGGAAAAACAAGACACAGAAACCTTCAGTAAGTACACTGCTGAAGCCAGTAAGTTAAAGGGGATCAACAGCATTTTATAAAACGCAGGTTTAAAAAAATAAAATCTACAAGATCCAGCAATACCTACCCCTCAGCCCTGGGGACATTTGGGACCAAATCTCAATGAAAACCCCTTCACAAACATTCAGCATCCTCTCCCCTGCCCCACTGGTGGGGTTTGTCTTCCCCCCTGGAAGGCCTAAAAACCATCGCCAAGTCTGGCACCTCTGTGGGCTCCCATGCTTGCACCTTGGCTCCTGCGCTGCCCAGCTATGCTAGCACTGGCTCAGTCTCACACAACACGGTGAGAACTTGGCCACAGAAATCCTCTGTCTCCTCTGTATTCTCCCCTGGCACAGAGCTCTGCTCAATGGCTTCAAGTGGCAGAGGAAAGCGCCCCAGCTGCTGCCCACGGGCACACAGGCACGTACTGATCGCAGCAGAGGAGCCGCGCTGATCTGCAAGGTGAGATGAAAATGCAGTTTAATGTGGCTGTTAATGGGGAGGCTATTTAAGCCTACTCTGTAAATGAATTTTTACTTCAACTAAAGTTGTTTTAGGAATGCCAAAACAAAAATACCTATCAGGAGTATAGCAGACAAAACTAACTGTGGAAGCAATACTGCCCCAGAAAAAGGCAATGTAGCTGATTTTGCAAGGTTGCTAATTATATATTATTAAGGACATTGTACAGTGACCTATTAATACACCTAGAGCCCTTTGTTGCTCTATTATCAATAACAAATGGGAACCTTCTGTACTATTTTGGGAAATGACCTTTCTCCACAGTGTAGTATAGCAGGAGCCAGGAACCTCCAGAGCTGTAATTCCAGCTCCACCATTGACTTGCTGCATGATAAGGGAAAGCTGCTTTAACCTCTCAGGGGCCGCTTCTTTTTCTGTAAAGTTGTAGTGACACTCGCCTACCTCTCAGTTCAGTGGAGGGCTCTGCTCAGGTCAAATATTTGAGCCGAGCTTTGAGGATGCAAAGTGCCAGATCAGTGTGACACATTGCTGCAGCTGCTTAAGGATTTTAACACAGCAGAAATTCAGCTGCAGCTGGAAGAACATATTGCACAGAGCTACAAGATTCCCTATTCACAGGTGAGAACTTACCACCACTAGCTTTAGGCTGCAAGTCACCACCTAGTAACGTTTAACCTGTCAGTGGTTTCAGCTACAGAGTTTCTGAACACACAAGAACGAAAAGCTGAGTACTTCTTCCTACCTACATGCCAGCAGAATTCAGGGTAATGTTAACAACTCCCATAATGGCAAAAGATACATCTAAAGTAACACCATGCAGAGACCATAGGGTGAAAATTATTGGGACGAGCAGAGCGCACGGTGGATACTCATTTTATACAGTCTGGTACGTTTCAAATGTAAAAAAAATAGTTGGGTTACAGGAAGCTACAGAGATTAAAAAAATAGAGCAGGGACTGTAACACCACCAGCTCTTTCTCTCTCTCTCTCTAAATAAATAAATTAAAGTCATGACTAAATGAAGTCATTCTGAAAACATGAATTATTTCATTTGCTTTGGCAGAATATTCCCAGGCTTAAGCCTCTCAATTTGTGGTAAAAGGTGGGAAATAAGATGATCGATTTACAAATTACAGGCACATGCATAAGCACACAATAACACTATAGGAAGGCTATACTTCCAACTTAGAACAAACCAATCACTTAACTTTTTTCCAAAGGGCAGAGATCAATTAATGTTCAACATCTCACTTCTCTCCTGCCTCACCCCAAAAGAAAAGACTAGATACTGATACAGCATTTGAGTTGTCTAACAACTCCCCTTCATAATTTCACAAACAGCTTCTTAATAAAACTTTGTGGCTTGAGACCCATCCCTCTGGAGGAAATTCCATTTCAGTTTCTTTGTAATTGACAGCACAAGTCAAATTCCTAAATCTGCATCCCCAGTTCTTCAAACACAAAGCAAGTCTCAGGGCATGGAAAACTTAACCTGAACGCCACACCACCACACCCACATTTATGTGAGGAAGCTTTCAGGGTGAATGCTGTTCCTCCATCACGATGATCCTCAAATGCCCTCAGAAACTCTTTAGCTATTATTTAAAAGCACTGTTTTACAGACAGATAGCAATATATTTGACACAGGCATATAAGCATGACAGGATTCAAGTTTCATAAGAACTAAATCATAGCAGTTATTGAAATCAAGACTGAACTACGGCAGAATTTTACACCTTGGCTACGGATCCACGGATATACAGAAAACAAAGGACTTGAACAGGCATTACTTGGCAAGCAGTTGGGTATAACACTTCAGAAACAAAGGTGGGTGTTTCCTCTCCTGGGCAGAAAGCTTTGACTCGTGTGGAACACCGTGACCTGAACACACGGGCCCTTACGGTCACTTTTGATTCTACAGCTTACTCCTGCAACATTTTGAAATTAATTTTCTTTCACCCAACAGCTTCATGAGAACAGTTTAAATTGCAGCCGCAGCCCAAGACCTGCAGGTGCAGAAATGAGGCAGTTGCTGAGGGAGCCTTTTACCAGTTTAGTAAAGTTTACCCTCAGCTGGGCAAACGCAGCCCTAAGGCGGATTGACCCGGTGGAGCTGCCACCGCCTGGGCCAAGGCACGGAGCGCCGGAGGGCTGAGCGCTGCTGCCCAGCCCCACCGAAGGGCTCCCCGGGAGCACTGCAAGGGACCCGAAGGTGCTCCCAGCCAGCCTCAGGTTCCTGGGCACACTCGCTGCCCTTCCAGCAGTGTCGTCAGAGAACTCTCTAAGCAGTTGTTTTCTCTGTGAATCACTGTCACTGTTTCATCAGGAATCATCTAGAAAACGAAGTTACTGAGAAGTTGGCTGAGGAGTAATTTTCAGAATAGAAAGATTTATCTTTGTCATCTTAGCAATTTGTTTCTCTCCGTTGCAATTTCTTGGTATCCAAACAAGGTGGTTTACTACAAATGCTCTGGATTAAGCACAGATGGAAAGAAAATGTTACAGCATTTAGATTTAGAAACTAAAAAAACATGGGTAGCCTTAATTCTGTGCAGCTTGTGCAACATTCAAATCTCTATTTCAGCTTTTCAATGCAAAATTATTTTTCTTTCTAAGTTATACAAGTCTCGTTTGTAAAAATATTTCCTTTTGGCACGATTTTGTGAGGCAACCTATCTAAGGAAATGCCACACTAACCCGAGGATCCACTTAGTCCAGCCTTAATCTGAAGCAACAGTCAATAAAGAAAAAAATTACGAAACCAGAACCATTCAAACTATCCCACGTAAATGTTTTCCTTTGAACTTCAGAAGAGAAAGGACACCAGAGCATAACAGGCTTGTGAAACACACGCTGACCGCCTAATGTGTTGACCTCTACTGCTCTTAACAGGTATCGATGAATCCTGCAGTGTGGATAGAGGGGAGAAGTCAGTAGCGGAGAAGGGGGAAAGAAGCAAACCAGCAGACTGATAAGGCATTATTTTCCACATAATGTCCACAAGCTTACAGACATCTCAGGATCGTAACATTTTTGGCAGAAAAAGTATACAAATACTTAGCCATTTTTTACTTTGACCTAGAAGTAAAAGACAAGCATCTGAGTAACAGTAAAAGCTCCTAGTCTAAGCTTCTGACATCATAAAGCACATTAATTGCTGCAGTTTGTGATGTCACTAAAAATCCCCTGTCCAGTTAGACTAACCATTTACAGTTTAGCAGTAAGGTGAAACAAGCAGCTTACTCTCTGCACTTATTTTACAGACTTTGCCAGATTTCATCAGGCAAAAAATAAAGGAAACTTGTCTTCATACGTACATTCAGTGCAAATCCCTAACAATTTTCAAACACATTCAATATCCCTTCTAGGTCAGTTTGTGAAATCCCTCCTGCAAGATGCAAACCAGGAACTTCTTAGCACCCTTTCCTCTGTGGATTATTTTGCCTACTCCAAAACACTAAGAAAGCTTCTCTAAATAAGAATAAGTCTTACTGCGATGGCTGAAGTCCATTTCTCCCGCCATGAGAGGAGGGTCTGCCATCACAGCCTGGGAACCAGCTTGGCTCCTTTTCCCCGTATGCAGCAGGATACATCTTAGCACAGTTGGCTTGTCTCTAAACTTCCCATCCTCCACACCTTCCTAGGATGGTGCCTGTTAACTTCTAAGACTTGATGAGAGAGAGAAAGAAGACTAAAGGGCAAAGGTAACAAAGGGGTCAAGAACAGATGGTTTCCCCCAGATGCTGCTAACAGACACGGAACAACATTTTCGCACGACTTCAGAAATCCTTGTCTTCTGCTGGTGAGCTCTGTCCGAGCCTGGGTTCACCAAGGTTACAGGAAAAGAAAAGGTTGTACTTCTGTTGATCAACGCTGCTAAGCAACAAGTCATAAAAACTAACATGACTCTTGTCTTCCGCTGGCTGCAATTAGAAAACTACAAACAGGATCTTTGTGTCACAGATTCAGGGCTCAGAGAGACCTTTAGCAGTGTGACTCTGTAATGCTACCAGCCACGCAGGCAATGAGAGTATCTTCTCATTACACATACATCTTGCATCCCCAGCCATTGCAGGCTGCCACACTGCAGGTCAGCTCAGTCATCTGAAGTTATCATACTCTTTAGGTTATAATACTCACTTTCAACTGAAGAAACAGAGCAAAAAAATTATTAATCCCTGATTAACTTTATGAATATTTGAGTAATTTTAAAAGGTGTGTAACTACACTAAAGCTTTATTACACTACTCTACCAGTGAAAGAGAGCTAAACATAAAAGAAAATGAAGACATCGTAACTAACAGCAGGAACTCACTTTGCCATAGTATTTTAAGGAAAAATACAGAAATCTCACCATGCATTCTGAAAAGTGAAGCTTTTGACTGCTTTGTTACAAATGAATAATCATTTACAAGGACTACAAGGAGTTCTAGCTTCTCCCCACTCAGAACACAATTACAAACAAAACCAGCTAGTTCCAAAGAACAAGCGTCTACATTAGACTAGTCCTACGCAACTTATAAATCCAAAAGAGAGAAAAGGGAATTGAATTTACCATTTTTTTGTAAACCTCACACAGCAAATGCTGTGGATCACATCAGCTTCTGTGGCTTGCCAGTGAATTGTCTAAGTTAATTCTTATGGTCCCATGAGAGATAAAAAGAGAAAAATAGACATTCTTCTTGTCGCTCCGTAACATACCTTTTCCATAGACTACCATGAATGTCAGGTCCCCTTTTCCCTGTTCATTCACCAGCTGAACCATACCTTGCTACGGCAGCAGGAAACAGAATATGTCTATCATACTTCCATTCTAAATATGTACTATAATTGCTTATAAGTTTTTCATTTTGAAATTGTTATTCTCAATCCACAGATTTTGTTAATGTTCTAACATGGGGTGGGTGGGTTATTTTTAAACAAACTGTAAGGAATATAACCATGGAATTTCTGAACTAGTTTTCAGAAGAGGAACCCTGTTGTTAATCAACATGTGCAGTGTTGATCGTCCAAATTTTAAGTTCCAAGGGAACACACTGATTTTTCTTTAAATACATGTTTTATCAACTTTTGTTCATTTTCAAATTATATATGTTTTAGAATAATTCAGCAGGAATAATTTTGGAGGCACTAAGCTCTGTAACAATGTTTCTCATTTTAACTCACAGATAATGTTACTCCTTGACTGTGCATCCAAGGGGGGAGCAATCGAGCACTCTGAGTAAGGAAAAGCGGAAATAAATGTTTACATGAGTAAAGAGCAAGCCAATAATTGAATCTTGCTGCATTACTTTAAGAAAGAAAACTTTAGGAAGCGAACTGCGTAAGGTTAAACAAAAAATAAATTCCATTTTTATTCCTTAGCTTTGCTCAATCCCCACCCCCAAAAATCTCAAGACCCACAAACAGCCAACACTGCAGATTTCACAAATAAAGACTGAACAAGTGTGCATAACAGGAAGTAATGAATTTACAAAAGGCGAGGGCAGATTAGGTATCAAGGTAAAGTTTTCTATTACTTAAAGCAGGACATTACAACAGAACAGTAGTCAAGAAGGGGTCACTGGGTCCTGTCACTGAAAACAAAGAGATTAGATATGAAAGGAGTAAGTCACAGTGAGAGCATGAACTTGCTAAGAGCATTTTTTCAACCTTAAGTAACACAGCCATAAATATACGTGGGGCTCAGGGTAAAGGCTACTGAACTGTAACCCTTATACTGTACCAACCTGTTTCAGAGTCCTGGCTAAATCACTTGATCTCACCACACTTGTTTTTCCAGCTGTGAAACACCAGCAACATCTATTACACAGGGACCTGGGGAAAAGTTTCACACGTACATACAGCTGCAAGCTCCTTCGTAGGATATGAGTTTGTGTATCTGAAGAGTTTGTTCCTTACCTCCCATATCAATTTGTCTAACAGTTTATCATACCTCTAGGTACAAACTTAATCTTGCTGTATTTTCTCACAGAGTTACGCTATTTTCTCATACTGTTCTGCAGTAGCTGTGGTTTTAAACATTGAGAGCAACTTCACAACTCTAGAAACAAAGAATTTGTCAACATCCTACTCAACAGATTTGTTTACCATCTTTTTTCAGAAGCCTGTTTACTCGAACGACTATGTTTTAATGCATTTTACCCCACTAAATCCCACAGAGCTAGAAATAATGAGCTGGAAATGCTCTTCTCTATCTTGGGAAATACTGGATTGTTTGCTAAATTGTACCCTACCAGCTAAAGCTATGCAGTCCTTCTGAAGACAATGCATTTCCCAGCCTGCTAGGACATAAATAAAACTGCACAATTAATTGAACAGTAGCTGACTCCAAAACATGTCACAGCAAAATTCTACAAGCTATAAAACAAACAATTTGATTCTCACATGTGAGGCTCAGTTCACAGTTTGCACAGTATAGCTTTTCAATTTGGTAAGGGAATCACTGAAAAACAAAGCAGGGACCCTTATAATCTATTGTGCCATTTCCAAAGACTCTTTTCAGTATAAGGGTATTTCTCCGTCTACTGAAGCATGAGGCATAAATGAACACATAAAGAAGGCAAATCTAATTTTCATTAAAGGTCTGCTTTAAGAGGGAAATACAGTTGAATGAAAAGTAGAACTTACTTAAGCCATTGTACTGTCTTCTGCTAAGAGTTCGTTAGTAAATTAACGATACTTTAAAAGAAGCAACAAAATGAGAAAACGATGGCCCATGGCTCAAGTGGATCGACAGATCTGCGTCCAGAAAACAAATAGTGAAGAAGTGGCAAAACATATTCTGCTTGAGCAGCCGTCACTTAAACAAAGCTGCAGGTTCTGTTTTACTTGGTTGTCAGTTCATGTGTACCAGACAAGGAAACAAGCAGTCCCTGACAAAAGAAAAAGCAGTGACAATAATAAAGGTTTGATCTAACAGACAAGCACAAATGAGGTCACCTCAAAAACCATCACCTGATACAAATGGACTATCAAAACATTGAGAATTCACCAGTTAAAATGCTGCTTCTCTCATCAATTCATTTTCCACCTGACTGTCACTTCTTCTACTAGGTACCATAAAAACAGTTAATATTTAAAGCTGAAGGGATATAAGACATTGCTTTCAGTTTGGGGCACTTACTGTTATATTCAATACAGACTGTTTAAATAGAAAAGAAACTCTGAAGTACTGCAATTTTTTCACAACTCAGCACAGCCATAATGAAGTTGCTGTGCTTCTGTCACCACCTGCACTCCCTCAGCCAGTTCTACGTAACCGATTGCAGCAATCCCGAATTACTCATTTGGGATGCAAAGTTTAAGAAATAGGAATAAGGGGGTCAGAGCACTGAAGTTCTGACAATTTATGTGGTGGAAACTGCTAATACCAGCTACACTGGTGCAAAATCTCTTAAGAAAGAAATGCCTTGGCTGTACGTCCCACTAACCATCACAATGCTCTTTGTTAGTATTTCACTGCAAATATACACGGGGATCATTGCTTTTAATTACAAAGTATTTTTACTTTGCCTTACAGTTTGCTTTTTACTTACTGGCTATATTTCATATTTTTTGAGTAAAAATATATAGACAATTATACAGACACTCATACACTGGGAAAAAATAACTGAAATACTACCCTTGAGGATGGAGGCTTCTTCTGCATTAATCTGTGCCTCTCTGACAAACCAAAGGAAACAAAATCCTCAGCATTTTCAACAATCATTCATCTTTTCTGATCATTCCCAAATTACACTTGCACAGGAATGGAAATTCTGAAGCACAGAAGTCTAGCAGGAAAAAGTAAACTTGCTGGGAACACAACATAACAACTGGGACGAGGAGAAGGAAGAGAAAAAAAAAATTACTCCAGGGAAAAAAAATATGAAGGAAAAAAGAAGAGGATCCAAGTACACCAATTCATTGCTACCCTGGAATTCTCTCAAAAATTCATACCCAGGTTGCCAGAACAAAAATGCTGTGTGAAACACATACTTCTTAGGAAGCCAAACAGGTGAAACCAAGCTAAAATAAAAATTAGAGACAACATACCTTTCACATATGTGTCCAGAAAATCAAAACTATAAAAATCATCACTTCCAGTATTTTTTTTTTTTTTTAAAGTCAATTTGTGGAAGCAACAATAGACTTAAAAAATCTCCTACTTTACTGGTTTTCTGTCAGGTCTCCAAAATTCAGCATTTTTCCACTTTAGCCTTCATATTTCACAGAATTACAGAATCACAGAATTGTTTAGGCTGGAAAAGACCTTTGAGATCATCAGGTCCAACCATTAACCCAGGAGTGCCAAGTCCACCACAAAACCATGTCCCTAAGCATCGCATCTACACACTTTTTAAACACTTCCAGGGATGGTGATTTCATCAACTCCCCAGGCAGCCTGTCCAATGCTTCCCCACCCTTTCAGTGAAGAAATTTTTCCTAATATCCGATCTAAACCTCTCCTGGTGCAACTTGAGGCCGTTTTCTCTTGTCCTGTCACTTGTTACCTAGGAAAGGAGACAGACCCCACCTGCCTACAGCCTCCTTTCAGGTAGTTGTAGAGAAGCAAGAAGATCCCCCTTCAGCATCCTTTTCTTCAGGCTAAACAATCCCAGTTCCCACAGCTGCTGCTCACAAGACCTGTTCTCTAGACCCTCTAGATATTTAGTAAGTACAAGATGAGCTTTGCTTTCTAGATCATGGCTTAGGAAAATGCTTCCTCCAGATTTGTTCTCAAGGAATATCAACAAAAAAAAAAAAAAAAAAAAAAGTACTTTTGATTGTAAGCAGTCATGCCTTCTGCAGGACAGGGGGGAAAAAACGAAGACCCAGACACAACTGGGCATTTTGTTTGAACCAAAAAAAATGAAGTCAGATCAGAAAACCTCAAACCATTATTACTAGAGTTCAATTATTCTATTATAAACACATCATTTAGAACATCATGGGTGACATTTGTTCCAATGTCCGCATTTAAGAATCTAACTAAATCTTGCTTTTATATTAAAACATCTATTTAGAAACAGAGATGGTTTAAATTCCTTTCTCCTAATGTATAATGTATAATAACTGACCATAGCTTCCAAACACCACTATATTCTATTTATATGCATACAATTTATTTAAAACTAATACTGTTACCAGGTGCTGCCAGGGGGTCCAACATTCTTGTTGTCACTCAAGGTGAGGAAAGAAAAAGCAATCCATACTGGCAACAGCTGATGCTATATTAGAATGGAAAGCTGCAGTGTCAAGTGCTCTAACATGATCCCACAATTGGAATAAAACTCTGCACCACCACAAACCTTTCTCTCCCACCCACCCAAAACCAGTTACATTTTGACACAGGCACACATAGAGGTCTACGGCATTTACCAATAGAACACTTAGAAACGTACTAATTCCCAGTCTGTAGTAATCTCCGAGTAAAATCTGTTTTCATGATCTTCACATATACAGAACCCTACGGTATTTTTTTGCCAAGTACTAGATAGATATTCTATTAATGTCTGCTGTAGTAAAACATTTGAATCCACGCATAGAAAAACTGTATTTAATGTTCATGTTTACATAAATGACTTAACAAGAACAGAGTAGAATGTAACGCTTAGAGACCATCTTTGAATGCTTTCAGTAGCAGGTCAGCTGCCAGCCCAGGAGACAACACACCACTAAGAACTTTTTCTTCTAGAAGTGGAATCTTATCCTTGACTGCCAAGTGACTCCGGAAATGTTCCAACATATTTTCTTGGATGAGATTCCACATCCACACTTTCTGCTGTCTCCGTCGTTTGGCAATCAACTCACCACTTGTGAGCATGAGGTCATGAAATTCTGTCATTTTATCCCACATGTCCGAGATACCTTCTCCGGTTTTGGCAGAGATGCGCATTACCTGTTGGATTCAGAAAAATTTTTAAAGCCAAGTAACTACTGGGCTTGAGGGTTCAATTTTTGCATCAGGTAGATTGCATGAAAATTCAGAAATGCATAAGGCAAGCTTCAATACACTCATTTCATGAAGCTCTAATCAAAAACTGGAATGCTACCAACTATAAATGGACCCTGAGATTCACAGTATTTGGGATAAATAGGCGTTGTCCAACTGCTTGTATAATGAGTGAGAATAACTTTTAACAATTCCTTTATCTAAAAGGTACAGCGTTGCTGTTTTACTTCAATGTACAGTTAATTACATACTCTAGTAGATATATTCTGGTAGCTACTCTTTTGCACTTAAAATAATCCAGAAAGGAGGTATTGCGACTATTTTTTACATTTGCTTTCCAGACTAGGAATTCATTTTGCCAAAAGTATTTCAGACATCCAACATGATGTTTTAAATGGAACGGCTGGTTTTTTTAAAAATAAGTCTCTCTCTTTCCCCGGTCTAATGGATAGGATACAGCACCTACACATCAATGTTTTCTTTCTTCAGTTATCAGACACTGCCACCACTGAAAGAGACAGATTTCTGATAACCTGTTTAATTAATTGGCCTCAGTTCTTTTGGGTCACGTTTATCAGATGTGACTTCTCATCAGATCTAGAAACAAAAACTACAAAATTATGGCTAAGCCTCAAGCAGCCCAGCTGATTTAAACTTAATTCAACATGTCAATTTTAATACCAGGGTAGAACAAACCTCCTTTATATATACACGTATACAAATAAAGGGAGTGAGAGTGTGTGTGCACTTGTTTTATATACATATATTAAAATTAGTACTGAATCTTTTCCTTAATAATTTACTATAACCTTTTAATACATGGAATACTGCATTAAAACTAAAGGCCCACAGGATAAGAATTCCAATAATCTAGACATTGCATACACAAGTAGATGAGGGTTTTGCCCAAGAACTTTTATTATGTGAGAAATTACAAAAAAATTTAAGCAATAAAGGAAACACATGAACAAGTGCAAGAACAAAGATAATCATAGGCTTCAGAGTTATAAAAGAGAGAGAACTAGCTTATGGGACATTCCAAGATATTCATAGCTTACAAAAAGCAAGACAAGTTTGTACCACTACTGATGTTAGTAATAGGTCTGCTAGTGCTGAGATTGTAGCTCAGGGCAAAGAATCATGGGGAGCAGGACTGGCTTTGCACAGTGTTTCCTGTAGCACACCTTGAGATCAGAGGTGAAACAGAAACAGAGGCAATCAACCCTAGCACAATGTAAAACTAAACAACAGAACTGAAATTTTTATGGAAGAGCCCAGGGGAGACTGGTATAGCTAGATGAGATGCTAACAACCCTAAATAATTCAGCACTTTTTCTGGGGGAGGAAAGAAAAAACAAACAAAACCCCCCAACACACCAACAAAACAAAAATGCAATCAAACCCCACCACAAACCATAGTGAAATACACCAACCTTCGGTCTCCAAACCTTTGAACGTTTGCGAAGCAGCTTCAGAGCACTAACATATTCAGCCTGTATTCTCCGTGCAGGCACAACCAAATCACCATCAGCTTTATTTATAGCAACTAGATCTGCCATCTCAATTATACCTCGTTTGATACCCTAAACGGAACATGGGAGAGAAATCATGAATACCCAGGCGTGAGACATGCTGAGTTATCACAAAAAGCCGGTCAAAATGCTTTGTTAGTTTCTAGTGGCTCTTACTGACTTTGTGTTTGCGTATGTGCTAGTCATGCAAGAGTAGTACCAACAGCCTCTGTCGCTACTAGTTATTACTCTACTTTTAACACAAGAACACTAAATATGGATGTAAGTTTACAAGATAACCTCTTTCATGTGTAGACTTAAGTTTAACCGAAACATGACCAAGTCTGCAAACCTATTTATATTGATTTCTGTTTTCCTATAATACAAAGCCACTCTCCAAAATAATATATAACTAAACAGGTCAAAGTAAGTCAGAGATTATCAAAATTTTACATTCTAATACTTCCAAAATCAAGGGGGGATATCAGATCCTAACTGTGCAATAAATTGGTAAGATATTGAAAAGACTTCAGTAGTAGCAGTGTAATTTACAAAACACTATTGACACGGACCTTCTGCACAGATACTACACCTTGATTTAAGTTTCTCTTTCAAGTCCTAGGTAATACTTAGTAAGAGAAACCGACAAATACCTGTAATTCGTCTCCACCCGCAGGTGGCAGCAGTAATATAAACATATCAACCATATCAGCCACAGCAAATTCTGACTGTCCCACACCTAAAAAATTAAATCCAGAGTTCACCATTTATTGCAAACTTTCAGTCACATTAATGACAGTAATCATGACAGACCCCAGTACTGCACCATGAACAAATCCCACTAACAAAACAAAGACAACAGGAAACACAACAGTTTTTTCAAAACAGTGTTTTTACAAAACATACAGGACTAGAAAATTGACAGAATGGGCATTCATTTTCAACCACTGCTCACAAAAGCATGAGAAAAATCAAGGACGAAAGGATGCAATTAGTAACACACCTTGTTTAGACATCTTAACAGGATAATTAAAAGAAAACCCTAAGCACATACCTACTGTTTCCACAAGTACAACATTGTAGCCTCCTCCTTCACATAGCAGAATAGCTTCATTTGTCGTCCTTGTTACGCCTCCCAGTGTCCCTCTGGTTGGAGATGGTCTGATGTACGCATTCATGTCTCTTGATAACTCAGTCATTCGTGTTTTATCACCCAATAAAGAACCTTAACCGTTTAATGTTCAATTATTCAATAATTATTTCAAAAGTGCAAAACAGCCAAACTTCCCTCTCTCACCCACTCCCAACAAATTAGTAAGAAAAGACAGATCTCAAAGTCATTCAAATAAGAATATCCCAATATTTGCTCAAGACTTTGCTGAGGACTAGGAAGTTACTGCCTAGTTCTTCTGCCCATCAGAATTTGGAAAGGCTGGATAAGCAGATGTTACTACTATCAAATATGAAGAATTTGTTCTAGGTCAGAATGAATTCTACAGTTCCTGAATGGCTTTTTGAGGGCTATACGCAGCAGGCCACACAATTAAATCTTTGCTGTTTCTGTCCAAAGTGACAAATCTCTGCCTTTGAATTTGGTATGTCCTGATGGCGGGTTTTTCTTTTTAAGAAAGTTGACATGCATCCCTGCCTTCTTTCCATTCATACAAACTTTAAACTGGATTCAGTGAGATCTACATGCATGATGCACATTACAAAAGATCAGATGCTCAATTCTTTCAACTGTGCAGTCTTGTTATCATACTTTGCTATTCTATTGATGTGTCCTGAATGTATGCATTCAAGAATACATCTCTTAGCTCCAGGTCATTGCAATGCTCAAGTTTTTTTTCTTTATAAATAATTCCACATTGCAGCATCTTCTCTAACAGCATAGAAGCTGGAAAAAGAAATGCTGTTCCCTGGCAGCTGCCCATTAGAAAAAGATCAAAATCAAGATTCTATTATTTATATCAGAGATGTCATTAATCAAGCATGGCCAGTCTATAATTTCCCTGCAATTTTGATTTGAGTGTGACAGATTACAGCCACACAACTTTGCAGAATTTCAAATTTAGGAAAAAAAACCCTAAACCAAAACCATGCTGTGAGTGAGACAAATAATCAATGGTACTGCATCAGGAGATCCTGAAACCAGTACAGTCGACAGAACTCCAAAAATTCCTACTGAGAAGAACTAATGAACGTTCTAAACTCCAATCAAATCTACATGCTCAGATTGCAGCATCCTCTAACCAGTTTTAAATTAGCATATGGCTCCTGCCCAGTGATCAGCATTACCATTGTGAAATTTAAGCAGAAATGAATGCCCTGCTACTCCTTCATTCACAGGGAAATAAATAAATAAATACAACTAGAGACAGAAAACAGCATCCATCTAAAGTTTTAGACAAAGAAGTTGTAAGGCAACATTTGAACACTGGGGAAGAGGAAACATGACAAAATTAGGACACATATGTATTTCCCAATTTTGTATCACACGGGGGGAAAAAAATCAAAACACGATACAACATTTATTTTTAATAGTTTACTTTTATAGGCCCCAATTTTTCCTTCATTTGGCCTAAAGAGATACTCCTACAGTTGACAAGGTGTTAGAAACCTGACTCAAATATTTAATTCACACTCACCACCACTTGTACTAGAGGAAGGGTCTACAGCCAACACAGACACTTTATATTTTCTTTCTGTAAGCATTTTCCCGAAGCATTCTATGAAAGTTGATTTCCCAGCACCAGGAGGACCAGACAACCCTAAATAATCATATTAGAAAGAATAAAACATTTCATTAATCAAGTCATACATCACAGGAACACTATCAACATCAAAGATGATAACAATTCATGCTTTAACACAGTATCACAACAAAAGCAAATGAAAGCTATGCCACAACTGCTGGACCCAGCTAAGCAGTTGTAAATCACTCGAAATACACTACCTTGGTTCACCCAGTGCAGCAGCACTTACTTCACCACCCCTCATCCTACCCATACCAACATAACATTGGCTTTACCCGTCCCTATTTCCATACCGACTTATCCTTCAGAACTTCAAATATCCTAAACCTGGATTTTTCAGATCTACTAACTATTTATAACAGAAACACTCTAAAAGCAAAAGCCCTTACCTTGAAGAGCTGGTATTTCAAAAAATGAGGCGATTTACTTGCGTGTCAAAGCACACAAACTAAGATTGGCACCAAATATTCCTCACTCCCACACCCAACTGCTTGTTCTTACTACCTCTGTACACACATAAGAGATGACAACTGGGCATGGAACACTTTAGTAGTCCATCTCTTTGCAAGAGAAAAATGTTTTATAGTTCCCAAGATAACCAGGTTCAAGTCTCCTCAGCTGAACATTAGGCTGCTTTAAAGGCCATAAAACAGGAGGGTACGTGTTTTTGCTTTTGTAGAGTGAAGAAGGGATTCAGGAAGTGTTCAAGAAAACACCTTCTTTGGGAAAAGATCAGGTCTGCTTTACTACATTCTTCCCTGTCCAAGTGGAGATAATAGCTGTATCAATCTGCAAACTACCTAACATTTCAGCTTGTAATAGTTATTCAAAAACCACCAAATAACAGACCCACAAGAAGCAACAATAATTTCTACAGCCTTTTCAAAAGCATTTTCCAGCTCAAGCCATACTGATATTGGGCAAAAGAAGTGATCTAGATTGGCGATCCAAGAGATCCAAGATTACAGACCACGACACTTAAAGAACAGTAATCATAACGAAAAGTGAGGACTGTAATTCTGTCAAAGCAACTACTGGACAGACATAAAAGGACTAACCCACTCTAAAGGCAAGTGGCTTTCCTTGATTTAACTTTTCTTGTTCCCTGTGGTAGGATAATACCTTCTGAAGGAGCACCTGGGCTACTTTCTTCTTCCTACTCTGAGTTGATTCTACAAGTGTAATGGCTTCTGCTAAACAGGCTCTGTGACCCTGGATTAGTCCATTGTAAAGTCTGTCTACGAGTCTTTGTTCTCTGTCAGGAAGTCCCTTGATTTGCTGGTCAGGGGCCGCTTGCTGACACAGTTCTCTCCTCAAACCGCTGGAGGAACATATCCATTTTGTATGATAGTGGTGCACTGGCCTAAGAGATTCAATGCGCAGGAAATCCGCTCTGGAAGCGAAGTGAGAGTTCATGAAGTAAGTTCTTCTAGAGAAATAACAATGAGGGAATCTCAGCAGCAAAGAGGGGATCTTCATCTTGTTTGGAATTAAAAGTATCAGAGGTATCAGTTCACTTCTGTTTGCACACCCCCTAAAGAGAAAGAAAAAGCTTTTTACTTCCTTCAAAGTACCTGTAAGGACTCAAATGAAACCTAGGTACACAGGCAATCATCAGCTTTATTTTATCCATACCTACCATTTTAAACAAAAACCGACAGCTCCCTCTTCCCATTGAAAAAACAGAACAGAAAGAAGCTATAGAATGTTCAGTAGTATAACATCTCTCTATTACCATACTTAATAAATGAAAATATTGTAAACAAGCACATAAATAAAAAGCACTTTAAAATAAGACAGCCTCCGAGAGTGCACACAGTACCCTAAAAATCCAAGAACAAACCAACTTTTATGCTTACTGAAATTGCTGTGTATTCTATTTTTTTTTCAAAATAGAAAGGCTGCAGGGTTTTTTCAAAGCAATTATTCAGGATGAGCTTTTTGCACCTTATTTCCAGAAGAAAACCCCCCCCACACACATCCCCCCACGCCCACCTCTCTCCCTCCCTCACACACCCCTCCCTCCCTCACACACACCCCCCTCCCCCACGCCCACCCCCCTCCCTCCCTCACACACACACCCCTCCCCCCCGCCCACCCCCCTCCCTCCCTCACACACACACCCCTCCCCCACGCCCACCTCCCT